>JBBDGP010000358.1:1200000-1800000 GCA_037952835.1 Lithobates septentrionalis
TCTGAGATAGTATTGATCTTGTGTTTCTGCCAATTTTGTAGGTTTAGGTTAGGTAGCAGCAACATTAACGATCTGATAGGGATTGGTACTGTATGTGACGGGTGACCTGTAGAGGTCGTCTGGGTAAATTTCTTCCATACTGTCAACGAGGCCGTGATTGACGGGGGATCCGTCCTTGTGTTTAGTAGAGAGCCCACTGACGCGAGAAGGAGTACCTCACGTAGGGTGTTTGGTTTGAAGGAAGATGATTCCATGATCGACCAGGACTTATTGGGGTTTGGGTGCCACCAGTAGTAGAGCTGGTCCAGGATGGAAGCGTAGTAATAAGTTTGTACGTGGGGAAGGCCTACCCCTCCTTTTTTATGGTGTCTGGTTAGGATATAGTGAGCGCATCTTGGTGGTTTGGTTTCCCAAATATATCTGGAAAGTTGTTTTTGTATGGATGTGAAGAAGGAGTGGGGTATAGGTAGAATCACTGTACGAAATAGGTAAAGCAGTTTAGGGAGGATAAGCATTTTAAAGGAGGCAATCCTTCCTAATTTAGAGAGCCCTGTTGTGCGTATTTGGTTAAGAAGTTGTGGAAGTAATTTTTGGAAAGCACGATAGTTTAGGTCATAGAGTTGGGGAAGAGAGGGGGCTAATTTAATACCTAAATATGAGATGGATTGTTTCGTCCAGGAATAGGGGAGAGTCCTCTCCAGGAGGGATTGTTGACTGCTTGTGAGATTAAGTGGGAGGATCAGGGACTTAGAGGAGTTAACTTTATAGAAGGAGGCAGAGCTAAATTGAGCAATGATGTCTTGGATTGCTGGGATAGAATGGGCTGGATTTGTGATCAGTAGTATGACATCGTCGGCAAAGAGGCTTATTTTGTGTTCCTTGTCGCTGTGTATGATGCCTGAAATGCGCTCATCTTCTCTAATCCTTGCTGCTAGAGGTTCCATAAGTAGAGCAAAGACGAGAGGGGAGAGTGGGCAACCCTGGCGAGTGCCGTTAGTGATCGCGAATGGTGTAGATAGGGATCCGTCTGTTAGCACTCTGGCAGATGGATTTGAATAAAGTGAGAGTATGGCAGTTTGAAACCTGCCGGTGATACCAAATTTGGATAGTACTGCTCTTAAAAATCCCCAGTGCACCCTATCGAACGCCTTCTCTGCGTCCAATGAAACGCTTGTCCTTTTTTTTCGGCATCTGGCCGTGTTGAGCCGCAACATGCGGAAGACTTGGTAGAGTGGATGACCAAGCCGTCCTCATTCTCCTCATCCTCTTTCACCCAGGCTCAGGGTACTTTGTCTGGCAAAGCAGCAGCCAACGCAGCCTCTTCCCTCGGCTCAATGGCATCAGTCACTCCTTCCCTAGCCCCACCATGTCCTCCTATGGAGTCCCCCAAACTGTTTGACCACAGTGTTGGGTACATGCTCCAGGAGGATTCCCAGCGTTTTGAAGGCTCCGATGATGGTACCCAGCTAGAGGAAGGAGGTAACATGAGCCCAGAGAGGGGGGTGGCCAAGAAGGACAACAATCTGGCAGTCATGTTCCCCCAGCTGCAGAATACTGCCAGCTTTGCTCCAGTGATGAGGAGGGAGGGGATGATGAGGTCACTGACTCCATGTGGGTGCCTAATAGAAGAGAGGAGGAGGAGGAGGCACATCTCCAACGAGGCAGGATGCCCTCCAGGGGCCAGCTTAAGGGCAGCACACTGACTGCATCACACCACAGAGCTCCGCATGTGCAGGGCGCTGCTGTCTCTGCACGTTTTTCCAAAAGTTCTTTGGTGTGACCCTTTTTTGAGATGAGTGCATCAGATTCCACTGCTGCTATTTGCAACATATGTCTCATCTATCATGCTTGACCAGACATATGTCGACCTGCCACGCAGTTCGTTGGCAAGCGTACCTAAAAGACCCACACCAAAGAACAAAGCGGACCTCTCCTTGCTCCTCATCAGCTGGGATCTCCGACCCCACTATACCTTCAGTCCTCTCTGAAACCTGCACTGAGAGGAATGAAGGTGTAGAATTAGGTGTGTCACAGCCAAGTACTTGCGGGCAATCTGCTATCTGTACACCGATGTCAGATTGTACCAGGCAAATTTCCCTGCCCCAGCTGCTGCACCGCTCCCAGCCATCCACATGCCCAGCAGTTGAATGCTAGCTTGGCTAAATTGCTAGCACTTCAAATGCTGCCTTTTCAGTTGGTGGACTCTGCCCCCTTCCGTGAGTTTGTGGAATGTGCGGTTCCTCAGTGGCAGGTTCCCAAATGCCACTTTTTCTCATGGAAGGTGATTCCGGCTCTCTACCGGCATGTGGAAGGCAGTGTCTTGGCCTTCCTGGACAAGGCGGTCAGCAGTAAGTGGCATATTACCGCTGACTCATGGTCCAGCAGCCATGGACAGGGATGTTACCTATCTTTCACCACGCGCTGGGTGACTCTTCTGGCAGCTGGGAAGGATGCAGGACAGGGTGCAGTAGTGTTGGAGGTTGTTCTGCCACCACGCCTCCAAAATTCTACTAGTGGTGATTCTGCCACACCTCTCTCCTCCACCCCCTCCTCTTCTTCTTCCTCCATGGCCTCTCCCTCTGCTGATTTGTCCTCGGAACCAGCGGTGCTCGGTAGGCATTCAAGAGGCTACGCAAGCACGCAGGCACACTGGGGCAGAGATTCTGTCAGCTCTGCAGAGGCAGGTTCAGAGGTGGTTGATGCCATGCCAGCTTAAGCCAGGTATGGTGGTTTGCGACAATGGCATGTCATGGTTATGCAATAGAGTTTTGTCTGTCAGCTTACCTGTCTCCATGTGTTCATCTCTAGAGACTAACTGACTCTCACTTGACTGCTTTTATAATCTCTCCTCTAGCGTGGCTCCACCCCAGCTCCTATCAGAGAACTCTATATTAACCTCTGCACTGCAGGCCAGCCCTGCTGATCAACCTTTGTGTGTTTTGGCTTCCTGTTTACTGCCTGCTGTGTTCTCTACGTTTGTTTCTGTTACCGACCTTGGCATGTTCTCAACTATTCCTGTCTGCTCGTGACCCTGACCTTTGGCGTGTCCCCGACTATCCCTGTCTGCCTCTGACCCTGAACCTTGGTGTAAAATCTGTTGTCCTTGTCTGCTTGTGGCCCCGACCTTGGCTTATTCCCTTACTCTCCCTATCCTCCTGTTGCCTATTGTGGGTGTGAGCTGGGGGACCCTAGGGGTTACAACCTGAAACCAGTTGCAGCCCAGTCCATCCTCACCACTAGAGGCTCTGGTGAACACCTGTTGGCTCTTAGACTCCGCGCCCCAGGGAATCTTAGGCTCTAACCCCGGTGGGATCCGTGTTGGTGTTCCAGCGGCCCTGCCTTCCTTACACCCTGAATCCCATCTGCAGCAGTCAGCCGTAGGGTCCACTACCTTGCGGTGCATTCCTGATCCCAACAGTGTGCATCTGTCACCTAGCCTCAAGGTAACCTGACACTTTGATCAGCCATGGACCCAGCTGATGTGCCGCTTCTTGCAGCTGATCCATTGCAGGGCATAGTTCACAGACTCGAGACCCAGGAATCTAATCAGACTCAGGTGATGCAATTCCTTCAAGATCTGGCTTCCTGCTTCTAGCAGCTCCAGGCCTCCTTAGGAAACCCGAACCTGCAGCCTCAAGTGCAATCAGCAGCTGTGCCTATCGCACCAGTCGCAGCCACACATTCATATTTACTGCCAGCTCCGTCCCGTTTCTCTGGGGACTCCAAGGCCTGCAGGGGCTTCCTCAGCCAATGCACCATTAATTTTGAGCTCCAGCCTCAAAACTTTCTGTCTAATCGGGGTAAGGTAGCCTATATAATTTCCCTCCTCTCTGGTGAAGCTTTAGCCTGGGCTGCCCCCCTGTGGGAAAAGAATGACCCGGTGGTTTCCAGCCTGTCCAACTTCTTGAAGCTCTTTCATAATATCTTTGAGGAGCCAGCATGGATTTCTTCAGCGGCTAGTGCCCTTTTACGCCTTCGCCAAGAATCTTGTTCAGTCGGACAATATGCACTTCAGTTCCGTATCCTCACAGCTGAATTGAGCTTGAACAATGAGGCCCTGGTCGCAACCTTTTTACATGGCCTCTCTGACCGAGTGAAGGATGAATTAGCAGGAAGAGCCATCCCCGTCGGTCTGGACGATGTAATTTCCTTGTGCAATCAGATTTACATTTGTTTCCAGGAGAGGTCCCTGGAAAAAAGACGCCAGCACCCCCTAGGTCCTAGTCAGCCAGAACTCTTCCCCCGTTGCCCTGTGGAGCATCCTCTGCCTGCTGAGGAACCTATGCAGCTGGGCCGGACCAGACTAACCCCCGAAGAATGTGCTAGACGCAGAACACTGGGCTTGTGTCTTTATTGTGGGGGCAAGGGTCATTTTCGTGACTCCTGCTCGCTTTGTCTGGGAAACGCTCGGGTCTAATACATTTAGAAGGTGGAGTATTGGACCCAGAAACATCACCTTCTCTGCTTCTTCTTCCGATGTTCCTCCATGTAGGCCCTTTTCCCCAATTTTATGGACTGGAGAACTGCTTCTTCTATGAATCTTACCCTTTCTCCCCTCGCTACACCACTGATAGTCTCGGCAATTGATGGCACTGTGCTCCCAGGGGGCCCTATCCGTTTCCAGATGCTACCTATTAGGATGTCGGTTGGGATACTCCACCAGGAGTGGATTTCCTTCCTCATTCTACCCAAGGCCTCTACCCCCATTGTATTGGGCCTTCCTTGGCTACAGCTCCACTCTCCACACGTAGACTGGGTCTCTGGGCAGATCCTGGCTTGGGGTCCTTCGTGTTTCTTGTCCTGTCTTCTCAAGGTGGCCCCCAAAGGGGACTTCACATTACTACCACATCCGTATCTTCTGATCTTCCCGCGACATACAGCAATTACCGGGATGTGTTCTGTAAGAAGTCTGCTGAGGTGGTATCTCTCCACAGATCTTTTCACTGTGCCATTGACCTTGTCCCTGGAGCAACTCTGCCCAGGGGTCATACCTACCCTCTGTCCATTCCAGAGACCCAGGCCATGTCTGAGTATGTCGCTGAGAATCTGTAGAGAGGTTTCATCTGGAAATCCTCATTGCCTGCAGGAGAAGGGTTCTTTTTTGTTGCCAAAAAGGATGGTACCCTCAGACCCTGCATCGACTAGCAGTGACTATCAAAAACCAATACCCCTTACCTCTAATATCTGAGCTATTCGACAGGTTGAAGGGGGCTTCCATTTTCACCAAGTTGGATCTCAGAGGTGCATACAATCTCATTAGAATACGGGAAGGTGACGAATGGAAGACTGCGTTTAACACTAGGGACGGGCATTACGAATACCTGGTTATGCCTTTTGGTTTGTGTAATGCTCCAGCTGTGTTCCAGAACTTTGTCAATTAAATCTTCAGGGATCTACTGTACCAGTTTGTTGTCATCTATCTGGATGACATTCTCATCTTTTCCGAAAATCTGCTTGCTCCCAGAAACCATGTCCGCACCATACTTCAGCGCCTTAGAGAGAATAATCTCTATGCCAAGCTGGAGAAATGTTCCTTTGAATGTCCTGAGGTCCTGTTTCTGGGATGTTTTCTTTCTAGTTTGGGTCTTCGTATGGATCCCAGAAAGGTCTCGGCCATTACCAACTGGCCCCTTCCTGCTAGCCTCAAAGCCACACAGCACTTTCTTGGCTTCACAAATTATTATAGGCAGTTCATAAGGAATTACTCTTCCATTGTGGCGCCTATTATCGCTTTGACCAAGAAGGGTGCAAATGCCAAAGACTGGCCTCCCGAGGCTGTCTCTGCGTTTCAACATCTGAAAGTAGACGCTTCTTCGATGGGGGTGGGAGCTGTGCTTCCTCAGTTCTTTGAGAAGAGACGTCAACCATGTGCGTTCTTCTCCAAAAAATTTTCTCAGGCAGAGATAAATTATGCCATTGGTGATCGGGAACTTCTCGCAATTAAATTGGCGTTGGAAGAGTGGCGTCATCTCTTGGAGATTTCCCCTCACTGCATTACGATCTTTACTGATCACAAGAATTTACACTACCTACAAAATGCCAGGTGGAGTCTCTTCTTTTCTCGTTTTAAATTCACGATTACGTACAAACCAGGTTCCTGCAACGGTCAGGCTGATGCGCTATCTAGGTCATTTGCCACTTTGGATGAGGAGTCCACCACTGATCCTGAGCATTCCGACCGATCATGCATTGTTGCCCATTCTACCACCCTGGAATCAAAAATTCCTCCTGGCAAGACCTTTGTTCCCACGGAGCTAAGAGCTAAGATCCTTTGTTGGGGACATGATTCCAAGGTGGCAGGTCATGATGGGTTCCTCCGATCCTTCCTGCTCATCAGTCGTCTCTACTGGTGGCCTAATCTTCGCTCGGATATTAAAGATTACATTAAGGCTTGTCATGTCTGTGCTCAGTCTAAATCTTCCACACAAGCCCCTGCTGGTCTTCTCATGCTCTTGCCCATTCCTAAGGAGCCCTGGCCTCACATCGCCATGGATTTTATCACCGATCTTTCACTGTCGGAGAATAATACGGCCATTTGGGTGGTAATCGATCGGTTCTCCAAGATGGCTCATTTTGTTCCTCTTCCTGGTCTCTCTTCTGCCCCTGCCTTGGTTCCCATTTTTGAATGAGAGATTTTCCGCCTTCATGGTGTTCCTTCCCATGTCGTTTCGGACATGGGTGTTCAGTTTACGTCCCATTTTTGGAGAGCCTTTTGCAAATCCCTCAACATTACCTTGGATTTTACCTCTTCTTACCATCCCCATTCCAATGGCCAGACTGATGTTAAAATAATACAGTCAGCGCAAAAATATAACTAACACGAAATGTAAGCTGCTGTGCACTGAAGGTAAACATATAAAACCTCTGGAAACATATAATGCAATAAAGCAGTGCAGCGCTAAACTAAAAGTCCATTAACACAGTCCCTTTAAGATAGAATCAGTTGTAGATAGGAAAACAGTTCTCCACTGTGATGATATAGGTGCTCAAAATTATTCCATGCAGTGCTACGCATCCGTGATACCACCACCGGCCAGCCAAACCGCTCACCTCAGCAAATGGACCCCTGAACTAACAGATAGGTCAAACCAGCGTGTACCACACTAGGTGGAAGGGAATGGAGACTTGTCTGGAAAGATGGTCCCACGGTAGTGGAGATGGCACTCCAAATTGCAGATCATATCACATGTAATAAAAATGAAGATACATAGTGCACACTGCGTGGCTAAAAGTAGATATCATTTATTAAAAGTATAAGGTACTCACAAGCACAGCACTAAGCCCTAGTGCTGGGATACAGGTAAAATGTCATCAAAGGATAACGTGGGTTAAATGGCGGCTGCAGTGATGTCAGAAAGCTCCCGCACGCGTATCGTCCTCCTCTGGACTTCATCAGCGGTTAATGGAGATAAAAGACACCACATATATATATATATAGAGCCCAAAAAATCTATTTCCTGTAAGGTAAGACACCCCCCTAGGGAACCGTCCAATCAGCTCCAGCTATCATGGGGTCAAAGGGATTGCTTCCTACCAAGCATATCAAGTCACTATGGTAACTCAGGCTCATGTGTGATGATGCCCGGTCATGTGACATAAAAACATAGGAAACACCTATTAGCAAAAAGATAGGGTTTCACAGGCCGTCATGACGTCATCACCGCCGGGACGGCCGATCATGTGACCCTCTATTCATTAGTATAATCTGACACTGGAACTCTGATGCAGAGCCCCACCCCCAGTGTTCAGAACCTCCCTCTCAGGCCGTCGTTCCCTAAGAACGCCCCTTATGGGTGTGTATTTGGATGGCCGCCGTGACGTCGTTGGCGCCAGGACGGCCAGTCATGTGATCTCAATTCTGCGTGTTAATACAGGCTAAAAACAAACAAAAACAGAACGCTCCAGAGGCAGGACACTCCCCTTGATGACTAGAGCGGCCGTCGTGACGTCACCGACGCCAGGACGGCTGGTCATGTGATCCCCCTCTCAGGGCTGGAACGCAAACACATACACAGCGCCGTCCCCAGTAGCCTCCTACTCAGGCTGTCCCTATGGCGATCTGCAAGTTGGGGCTTCCGCCTTTATTAAGCCTGTTTATTATTGATTGGTTATAACACCCTAATGTCTCCACTCTATTGTCAAATACTGGGCTCATGAATAGAACTGTATTCCTGTTCACATTATATGCCCACAACTAGAAGAATGGGAAAGGGATTTAAAAATTAATTTAATAGAAAAAAATTCATAATTAAAAATTCATAATTAAAAAATTCATAATTAAAATCCGCACATGGAAACTTCCCCATGTGTTATACTAACGACCTCACTGCAGCCACCACAACATACCCACCCCATACTTTACGACCCATAAGGATATACATGTTACAATATTATGAAGCCGGAAATATCGATTCGCAATCAAATTGCACACAACCCCCCCATGTCAATAATGTACATAAGGTATACATCGATACATCGATGTGAATCGATGTATACCTTATGTACATTATTGACATGGGGGGTTGTGTGCAATTTGATTGCGAATCGATATTTCCCGGCTTCATAATATTGTAACATGTATATCCTTATGGGTCGTAAAGTATGGGGTGGGTATGTTGTGGTGGCTGCAGTGAGGTCGTTAGTATAACACATGGGGAAGTTTCCATGTGCGGATTTTAATTATGAATTTTTTAATTATGAATTTTTAATTATGCTTTTTTTTCTATTAAATTAATTTTTAAATCCCTTTCCCATTCTTCTAGTTGTGGGCATATAATGTGAACAGGAATACAGTTCTATTCATGAGCCCAGTATTTGACAATAGAGTGGAGACATTAGGGTGTTATAACCAATCAATAATAAACAGGCTTAATAAAGGCGGAAGTCCCAACTTGCAGATCGCCATAGGGACAGCCTGAGTAGGAGGCTACTGGGGACGGCGCTGTGTATGTGTTTGCGTTCCAGCCCTGAGAGGGGGATCACATGACCAGCCGTCCTGGCGTCGGTGACGTCACGACGGCCGCTCTAGTCATCAAGGGGAGTGTCCTGCCTCTGGAGCGTTCTGTTTTTGTTTGTTTTTAGCCTGTATTAACACGCAGAATTGAGATCACATGACTGGCCGTCCTGGCGCCAACGACGTCACGGCGGCCGTCCAAATACACACCCATAAGGGGCGTTCTTAGGGAACGACGGCCTGAGAGGGAGGTTCTGAACACTGGGGGTGGGGCTCTGCGTCAGAGTTCCAGTGTCAGATTATACTAATGAATAGAGGGTCACATGATCGGCCGTCCCGGCGGTGATGACGTCATGACGGCCTGTGAAACCCTATCTTTTTGCTAATAGGTGTTTCCTATGTTTTTATGTCACATGACCGGGCATCATCACACATGAGCCTGAGTTACCATAGTGACTTGATATGCTTGGTAGGAAGCAATCCCTTTGACCCCATGATAGCTGGAGCTGATTGGACGGTTCCCTAGGGGGGTGTCTTACCTTACAGGAAATAGATTTTTTGGGCTCTATATATATATATGTGATGTCTTTTATCTCCATTAACCGCTGATGAAGTCCAGAGGAGGACGAGCTTTCTGACATCACTGCAGCCGCCATTTAACCCACGTTATCCTTTGATGACATTTTACCTGTATCCCAGCACTAGGGCTTAGTGCTGTGCTTGTGAGTACCTTATACTTTTAATAAATTATATCTACTTTTAGCCACGCAGTGTGCACTATGTATCTTCATTTTTATTACATGTGATATGATCTGCAATTTGGAGTGCCATCTCCACTACCGTGGGACCATCTTTCCAGACAAGTCTCCATTCCCTTCCACCTAGTGTGGTACACGCTGGTTTGACCTATCTGTTAGTTGAGGGGTCCATTTGCTGAGGTGAGCGGTTTGGCTGGCCGGTGGTGGTATCACGGATGCGTAGCACTGCATGGAATAATTTTGAGCACCTATATCATCACAGTGGAGAACTGTTTTCCTATCTACAACTGATTCTATCTTAAAGGGACTGTGTTAATGGACTTTTAGTTTAGCGCTGCACTGCTTTATTGCATTAAATGGCCAGACTGAGAGAGTTAATCAGGAGTTGGAGGTCTTTCTCCGTACCTTGGTCTCGGCTCATCACGATGATTGGGCATCACTACTCCCGTGGGCAGAGTTCTCCCACAATAAT
Source organism: Lithobates septentrionalis (assembly GCA_037952835.1). NCBI lineage: Eukaryota > Metazoa > Chordata > Amphibia > Anura > Ranidae > Lithobates > Lithobates septentrionalis. The sequence goes on from JBBDGP010000358.1 coordinate 1,210,184, forward strand.
CATGTCAATGTCAGTTCTCAGAAAACACCCTTTGTCACTGTTTATGGAAGACATCATCAACTCCCTCTCTCTTCCTATGACCTGTTCTTCCAACATTCCAGCCTTGGCTACTGTTCAGGAATCATTCAATTCCATGTGGGCTGACGTTCATGATCCCTCCAGAAAGCTGCCAACAAATTCAAGAGTTTTGCTGACCGTCGCAGGTGCAAGCCGCCTTCTCTTCAGCCAGGAGACAAAGTTTGGCTCTCCACCGGGAACATCAGAGTCCGGGTTCCTTCTCTCAAATTTGCTCCAAGATTCATTGGTCCGTACACCATAACTTCTAAACTGAATCTGGTTTGTTTCAAGCTCCAGATTCCCAAAAGCCTCAAAATCTCTAACTCTTTCCATGTTGCCCTTCTGAAGCCTTTAGTCCTCAGTAAATTCTCTCATCCTCTCTCTACCGCAGCACCAGTCTCTGAGGATAATCAGGAGTATGAGGTTAGCCAATTTTTGGATTCCCAACTCTGTAGAGGCATTCTCCAGTACCTCGTGCATTGGAAGGGGTTTGGTCCTGAGGAGAGGTCGTGGATCAAGGCTTCTGAAGTCTTTGCACCTCGTCTGTTGAGGAAATTTGAAGTTCCCCTCTAAACCTGGTCCCAGGCGGGGAAGGGGGAGGCCTCGTAAGAGGGGGGGTACTGTCATGGTTATGCAATAGAGTTTTGTCTGTCAGCTTACCTGTCTCCATGTGTTAATCTCTAGAGACCAGCTGACTCTCCTGACTGCTTTTATAATCTCTCCTCTAGCATGGCTCCACCCCAGCTCCTATCAGAGAACTCTATATTAACCTCTGCACTGCAGCCCAATAGAGTTTTGTATGTCAGCTTACCTGTCTCCATGTGTTCATCTCTAGAGACCAACTGACTCTCACCTGACTGCTTTTATAATCTCTCCTCTAGCGTGGGTCCACCCCAGCTCCTATCAGAGAACTCTATATTAACCTCTGCACTGCAGGCCAGCCCTGCTGATCAAACTTTGTGTGTTTTGGCTTCCTTTTTTCTGCCTGCCGTGTGCTCTACGTTTGTTTCTGTTACCGACCTTCGCATGTTCTCAACTATTCCTGTCTGCTCGTGATCCTGACCTTTGGCATGTCCTTGACTATCCCTGTTTGCCTGTGATCCTGAACCTTGGCATGAACTCTGTTGTCCTTGTCTGCTTGTGGCCCCGACCTTGGCCTATTCCCTTACTATCCCTGTCCTCCTGTTGCCTACTGTGGGTGTAAGCTGGGGGACCCTGGGGGTCGCGACCTGGAGCCAGTTGCAGCCCAGTCCATCCTCACCACTAGAGGCTCTGGTGAACACCTGCTGGCTCTTAGACTTCGCACCCCAGGGAATATTACGCTCTAACCCCAGTGGGATCCATGTTGGTGTTCCAGCGGCCCTGCCTTCCTTACCATCCTGAATCCCATCTGCAGCAGTCAGCCGTAAGGTCCACTCCTGATCCAAACGGTGTGCATCTGTCACCTAGCCTCAAGGTGACCTGACATGGCACCAACCCCCTCTCCGCCCTCCGACAGGGACAACTGACCCATGTGCCCTGTTTGGCTCACGTACTTAACTTGGCGGTTCAGCCATTCTTGGGCAGGTACCCGGGCTTACAGGATGTCCTGAGGCAGGCCAGGAAAGTCTGTGTGCATTTCCGCAGGTCATATAATGCCAGTGCTCGGCTGGCTGACCTCCAAAAGGAATTTAACCTGCCCAAGAACCGCCTAATCTGTGACATGCCCACCAGGTGGAACTCAATGTTGGCCATGCTGCAGCGGCTGCACACGCAGCAGAGGGCCATCAATGAGTACCTATGTGACTATGGCACCAGGACAGAGTCAGGGGAGCTTACATTTTTCCCCATGCCAGTGGGCTATGATCAGGGATGCATGCACTGTCCTGTCACCATTTGAGGAGGCCACGAGGATGGTGAGCAGTGACAATGCATGCATCAGTGACACTGTCCCTCTTGTCCACCTGTTGGAGCACACGCTGCATGGAATAATGGACAGGGCACTTGAGGCAGAACAGAGGCAGGAAGAGGAGGACTTCCTTAGCTCTCAAGGACCCCTTTATCCAGACAGTGTTCCTGTGTGCCCGCCGATCACACAGGAAAAGGACGAGGAGGAGGAGGAGGATTGTGTCAGCATGGAGGTGGAGACTGGCACTCAGCATCAGCAGCAGTCTTCAAGGGATCATTTACAGTCCGAAGAAACCCATGGACTTGTACGTGCCTGGGAGGAGGTGGCTGCGGATCATGTCACCCTTAGTGACCCAGAGGACTCTGGACCGAATGCCTCAGCAAACCTACGCTGCATGGCCTCCCTGATCCTGCAAAGCCTGCGGAAGGATCCTCGTATTCGTGGTATCAAGGGGAGGGATGATTACTGGCTGGCAACCCTCCTTGAGCCACGTTACAAGGGTAAGGTTGCGGACCTTATCTTGGCGTTGCAGAGGGAGCAGAGGATGAAACATCTTCGGGTGGCCTTGCAGAAAGGTTTGTGCAACGCGTTTCCAGAGCCTGTGAGGTTACAATTTCCTGGTCCTCCTAAACAACGTGTTGCTGAGGCTTTGGTCAGTCACAGAAGAAGTGGTGGAGAAGGCGGCCGTCTGACCGATGCGTTCAGACAATTTTTTAGTCCGCAGCCCCAAGGTCTGATTGGATCCAGCAACCATCGCCAACGTCTGATTCACATGGTGCAGGATTACCTAGGGGCAAAATCAGACTTGGACACCTTTCCCACCAAAAATCCTCTGGGTTACTGGGTTTTGAGGATGGATCACTGGCCAGAGCTTGCACAGTATTCAATTGAGCTACTGGCCTGTCCTGCATCCAGCATTCTTTCGGAACGCACAGTCAGTGCTGCTGGAGGCTTTGTAACCGATCACAGGGTGCGCCTGTCCACCGAATCAGTCGATCGGCTGACCTTCATAAAAATGAATCAGTCTTGAATCATCAGCTACCAAGCACCTGATGCTGATGTAACTGATTTTTTTTTTTTTATTGTGAGATTCCTTCAAGACTGCCTATGCTGATGCTGAGTGAAAATCCTGTTATGCTGAAAGACAATCCTCTTCCTCCTCAATTTTAATGCTGATAGCTTGTAAGAACATTTTTAGTTCTGGGCACCGCCACCAGTGGCTAAGGCCCAATTTTTCTGCCCCTGTTTAACAGGAGGGTATAATTACAATTTTTGATGCAGTACTTTGCAGCAGGGCTCATTCCTGTTCTCCAACTATAGCATCTGGGAAGGGTTGCAGTGTTGTGGCAGCAGTGGCTAAGGCCCAATTTGTCTGCCCCTGTTTATCAGGGGTGTGTAATTACAATTTTTGATGCAATACTTTGCAGCAGGGCTCATTCCTGCGCTCCAACTAGAGTATCTGTGAGTGGTTGCAGTGTTGTGGCACCGGCACCAGTGCCCAAGCCCCAAATTTTCAGCCCCTGTTTAACAGGGGGCGTATAATTACAATTTTTGCTGCAATACTTTGCAGCAGGGCTCATTCCTGCGCTCCAACTATAGCATCTGTGAGGGGTTGCAGTGTTGTGGCACCAGTGCCTAAGGCCCAATTTTTCTGCCCCTGTTCAACAGGGACATGTAATTACAATTCTTGATCTAATATTTCACAGCAGGGCCCATTCCTGCGCCCACCAAGAGTAACTGTGAGGGCTTACAGCAGGGGTCTCAAACAGGCGGCCCTCCAGCTGTTTTAAAACTACAAGTCCCATGGCGCCTTGCAAGGCTGACAGTTTCAAGTATGACTCCCACAGGCAGAGGCATGATGGGACTTGTAGTTTTGCAACAGCTGGAGGGCCGCCAGTTTGAGACCCCTGGCTTACAGTGTTGTGGCAACACCAACACCTAAGGTTCCAATTTCTGCAGCGTATATACAGTAGGGCAGGCCCCTACTTTCAAACATCCAACTTACAAACAACTCCTACTTGCAAACGGAAGGAGACAACAGGAAGTGAGATGAAATCTACCCCTAGGAAGGGAAATTCTCTCCTGTAAGAGTTATTATGGGAAAAACGTGTCTCCTCTTCACTGATGCTTTATCACCAATCCTTGTTTCACTAAAAACCCCAAATTTTCAAAAAACATTTGTCATTGGGACAAAAAGTGAGGTGAAATCTTCTGAAGCGGTGCACAGACAGCAAAACAAATGTTACAGGGGTGATAACCCTTCCCTATGTTTTCCAAAAAGCTTAAAAATAGATTTTTTGGAGCTACACTTTAAAAATGTACCAGTTCAAAATTACAAACAGATTCTACTTAACAACAAACCTACAGTCCCTGTCTTGTTTGCACCGCCTGTATACTGCTGTTCAGATTATATAGGGCCAGGGGGCCCCATGCCTTTCCTTAATATCCATACAAGACCCAAAGGGCCTGGTAATGGACTGGGGGGGATACCCATGCCGTTTGTCTCACAGATTTTCATCCATATTGGCGGGACCCGACATTACATTAAAGCCGCCAGCAGTTTTAAATTACTTTTATTCCTTTAAAAATGTAATTTTGTGCAGGGACTGCTCTAAGCACAGGAAACACGCGCCACTTTACAGGCATACTATAGACACCCCCCAGGTACGATATTTAAAGGAATATTTCACTCTTTTTTCACTTTAAGCATCATTAAAATTACTTCTCCCGAAAAAACATCCATTTTTAAAACTTTGCATTGATACATGTCCCCTGGGGCAGGACCCGGGTCCCCAAACCCTTTTTAGGACAATAACTTGCATATTAGCCTTTAAAATTAGCACTTTTGATTTTGAACGTTCGAGTTCCATAGACTTTAATGGGATTCTAACGTTTGCGCAAACTTTCGGTCCATTCGCAGGTTCTGGTGCGAACCGATACCAGGGGTGTACGGCTCATCCCTAGTCCTAACCTTTTGGGGCTGAGATGACACCCCACTAGGGCCTAGCCTTTCTTGTAGAGGTACTCCGCTACTAGTAGATGCCACTGCGCTGCTAGTGAATACCACTGCGCCAATAGCGGATGGCACTGAGCTGCTGGTGAATGCCACTGCTCTATTTGTGGTAGCCTGCTCAGAATGTCTTTGTTTGGTGGACACACTTTCCCTTCCTCCGATTCCGTAGCTGACCCAATGCTTAAAACATGTTCAAAATCAGAATCAGACACAGACACAGAAAGCTCCTTGCTGCTCTTGTCGGTCAAGCTTAGAAGTTTTTTTGCCATACTTGTTACTGTGGCCTGTGGCTACAACCTGCTGTGATAGGGACACTGGGACAGATGTGGCTGCACTACTGGGTGCTGATAAGCCTGGTCTAATGATGCTGCACTGCTGGGTGCTGAAGAGGCTGCATTGCCAGGTTTTGATGAGGGTGCACTAATGAGTACTAATGAGGGTGTACTGCTGGGTTCTGATGAGGGTGCACTGATGGGTGCTGATGAGGGTGCACTGATGTGCACTAATGCACTGCACTGATTAGCTGGCACTGATGTGCACTGATGAGGCAGCACTGACGGGAACGCATGCAGATCCACTGATAGGGTGGCACTGATGAGCCCTCACTGATGGGTACTGATTTGCACTATTGGACACTGATGAGCACTAATATGGCACTGTAGTGGCACTGATGAGCACTTTAGTGGTACTAATGAGCACTTACTGATGGCACTGTAAGGCACTGATGTTCACTGTATGGCACTGAAAGTCACTGATGAGCATTGATAAGCACTCACTGATGGCACTGATGTGCACTGATGGCATTGTAGGGCACGAATGAGCACTGTAGTGGCACCATAGGGCACTGATAAGCACTGTAGAGCACTGATGAGCACTGTAGTGGAACTGTAGGGCACTGATGGATGCTGTAGTGGCACTGATGGCACTGATGAGCATGGTAGTGGCACTGATGAGCAATGTAGTGCCACCGATGAGCACTGTACTGGCACTGTTAGGTCAATGATAAGCACTGCACTGATAATGTAGTGGCACTGATGAGCACTGTGCTGGCACTGATTGCACTGTAGTTGCACTGTTAAGGCACTGATAAGCACTGTAAAAAATCAATCTAACTCCCGCTGCTGTGGATGATCTCTCTCCTCTCCTCACATGCTGTATCAGTGTGAGGAGAGGAGAGAGCTGAACCGGGCATGACCCTGGTTTGTTTATAACGTGATCTCTCTGTCATTGGACGGAGCGATCACATGGTAAAGGGCCATTGTAAATGGCCCTTTACCCAGATCCACGAAACGCGGGGTCCTGGGGATCCAGGAATCACAGACACTTCCGTATGCGTGCCCCAGGGGGGCACACGAGAAGTGGGAGGCCGTCATATGAACTAGCCTGCCGCGCTGTAGCCGTCATTTGGGGTGTGATGCCACGGTCCTGCAGACTGTCTGTGTACCTGTCTGCTCATACCTCCGATACAGGCAGGCAGTTACACTCTGACAAGAAGCTCAAGGAACTACCTAGCGTGATCAACAGCGCCCTGGTAGCCCATTGAGAACTACAAGTCAACAACCACAAAGAGTAAAAAAGATTACGTACAGCGCTGCGCTAGAAGTAAACTAAGTTAGCAGCCAACACACCCGTAGATTCAGGATCAAAAATAACAACAGAAAATTCAAAGTGTGGCGCTATTTGTTCTGTGCTTAAATCACAAAAATCCTAAACAGTAAGTGACATCAAAAAAACATTACAATGTTAACAAGGAAGATGCCACGTGTGACAGTGACTGGTGAACAAAATTGTGATACATATGTGTGTTCAATTCAAATAAACATCAAAGACAATATCAAATAAAAGTCCATATCCCAATGGATGAAATATGAAAAGCAAAAAAATATATAAAAAGTCTATAATAGCAGTGCATAAGCAATGATGAGCAGGTGTTTCCTTGTACGTGCAGAAAGGTTATTTAGACCCGGCAGCCTGGTGGATAAATGGACCATGGAAAACCAGAGGTGCACGGAAGGTTGAAAATAGTGCCAGGACCATCACCAGAAATTATGGAGGCTTACCAGAAGTAGTGGCCTGAAATAGCATATGCCATACAGGTCAAAATAGCTTGATGACCAACAGGTCTAGAGGTGTTATCTGGTCAGATGTCATCATCACACAAAACGAAGGGGGGGAAATGGTCAGCACGGCTTCCTCATTAGTAGATGTACCACCATAAACCAAGCAAAAGATTAGTGTAGCGTGTGAGGGATGAAAACACTCACATAGTGTAATAACGTTTAAACTTGGATTTATTTTAAAAATTAGCAATAAAAAACAAACTCACATTTTTTGAAGATAAGAATAGCATGTAAATCGTATAGCGGCAGTCGTGAGGGGTCCACCCGACATGTTTCAACTACAAAAGTCGTCTTCTGGGGTGTGGAACCCTCTCACCCCACCACTCTATTTATAGACAGATAGATAATGACCCCCACTGGGAGTGTCCGAAACCGGAAGTGATTCAGATGACCTTATTTCCGGTTAGAGGGGCATATATTACAAGCTTAGTATTTTAAAGCCATTTGTTTTATAAAAACTAGACACTCAGGTCTTGTATTCTAATGTGAGACCTAAATAATAAAGTAATGAGGCAGATATAAATTGGCAATGGTCCGGATGGTTTAATCCGTGACCAAGCCTCACTATCAGTGTCTCCATCTAATGAGTGAGAGCGCAACGACGCCGCTGCGCTCCACACTCTGTAACAAGCCTCGTTTGAGCGCGATGACGTCACGCGTGTGGCTGGGTAATGACGGCGGTGCGTTCCAAGGCGTCACCCAAGCCTCGCTATCGTATAACGCGATGATGTCACGCGTATAACTGAATAACGATGGCGGTGCGCTCAGAGGCGTCAACCAAGCCTCGTTATCAGTCAGTAATCCACCGCAACACAGGAAGTGGAGCCCGGCCTTCTAAAAGGGGCGTAAAAGACATCAAAGTGTCATCAAGGGTGGAAAACGTAGTATTAAGATGTGTGAGAACTTAAATGTACTATAAGTACCTATAAAGATCCAAAAAGATCATGGTAATATGATACATGAGAATTTGAATATTCTATAAGTACCTACAAAAATCTAAAAATTGGAGCAAATTATAAAAAATGTTGATTAGTATATAAATGTGTGCTAAAAAGACGGGAACATTACTCCATAGTCTACAGTGTATAGGTTCGGACACCGGGCCTGCCAGACACTGCCAATAGGGGGCATAGGAGCAATCTAATGTACAACTATAATGTATAAATTAAATATACAGTATATACAGAAGGTAAAAAACATAAAAGGTCATACAGTCCCATAACAATATATAAATTTAAAAAATATAATAAAAAGACCATCCCTATCGGGCTCGCATGAATAGTGAATAGTGAAAAAAAGGGAGAGATCAAAATTAAATTTACGCCTGGTTAATAAAAGAATTGATGTCCCAATCGACATTAATACCTTGCGGAAAATGGGACCCCAATTCGTATATCCAGTATGTCTCCAGACGGGAGACACCCCTAAGAGTCGAGCCCCCCCACCATGGGGCCATGTATTTATCTATGATGAGAAACTGTGTGCCAGCAGGGTTTCTATCTTGACATTCCCTATAATGCCTAGGGACGGTATGTTTAGTACTACCTGCCTTAATAAGGTTAATATGCTCTGAAACACGTACAGTAAAGGATCTAATAGTACGGCCCACATATTGTTTGCCACAAGGGCAAGTCAACAGGTATACAATCCCGGTAGTGGCACACGTGCAAAATTGCTTGATTACATATGTGCGGCCAGTCACGGTAGAAGCAAACTCCTGACTCGCCCTTCTGCCGCAGGTATTATATTGGCAAACCAAACATTTTTTGCAAGGAAAAAAAACAGTCCAATTATGAAAAAAAGATGGTTTCTTTGGTGGATCAATAACGTTGGGTGCCAACTTGTTCCTGAGAGATGGAACGCCTCTAAAGACCACCTTAGGGGTGTCAGGTAGCAGTGGTCCCAATATTTTGTCTGTTTTTAAAACATCCCAAAGATGTTCAAAAATTTATATATTGTTATGGGACTGTATGACCTTTTATGTTTTTTACCTTCTGTATATACTGTATATTTAATTTAGACATTATAGTTGTACATTAGATTGCTCCTATGCCCCCTATTGGCAGTGTCTGGCAGGCCCGGTGTCCGAACCTATACACTGTAGACTATGGAGTAATGTTCCCGTCTTTTTAGCACACATTTATATACTAATCAACATTTTTTATAATTTGCTCCAATTTTTAGATTTTTGTAGGTACTTATAGTATATTCAAATTCTCATGTATCATATTACCATGATCTTTTTGGATCTTTATAGGTACTTATAGTACATTTAAGTTCTCACACATCTTAATACTACGTTTTCCACCCTTGATGACAATTTGATGTCTTTTCCGCCCCTTTTAGAAGGCCGGGCTCCACTTCCTGTGTTGCGGTGGATTACTGACTGATAACGAGGCTTGGTTGACGCCTCTGAGCGCACCGCCATCGTTATTCAGTTATACGCGTGACGTCATCGCGTTATACGATAGCGAGGCTTGGGTGACGCCTTGGAGCGCACCACCGTCGTTACCCAGCCACACGCTTGACGTCATCGCGCTCAAACGAGGCTTGTTACAGAGTGTGGAGCGCAGCGGCGTCGTTGCGCTCTCACTCATTGGATGGAGACACTGATATTGAGGCTTGGTCACGGATTAAACCATCCGGACCATTGCCAATTTATATCTGCCTCATTACTTTATTATTTAGGTCTCACATTAGAATACAAGACCTGAGTGTCTAGTTATTATAAAACAAATGGCTTTAAAATACTAAGCTTGTAACATATGCCCCTCTAACCGGAAATAAGGTCATCTGAATCACTTCCGGTTTCGGACACTCCCAGTGGGGGTCATTATCTATCTGTCTATAAATAGAGCGGTGGGGTGAGAGGGTTCCACACCCCAGAAGATGACTTTTGTAGTTGAAACATGTCGGGTGGACCCCTCACGACTGCCGCTATACGATTTACATGCTATTCTTATCTTCAAAAATGTGAGTTTGTTTTTTATTGCTAATTTTTTAAATAAATCGAAGTTTAAACATTATTACACTATGTGAGTGTTTTCATCCCTCACACGCTACACAAATCTTTCGCTTGGTTTATGGTGGTACATCTACTAATGAGGAAGCCGTGCTGACCATTTCCCCCCCTTCGTTTTGTGTGATGATGACATCTGACCAGATAACACATCTAGACCTGTTGGTCATCAAGCTTTTTTGACCTGTATGGCATATGCTATTTCAGGCCACTACTTCTGGTAAGCCTCCATAATTTCTGGTGATGGTCCTGGCACTGTTTTCAACCTTCCGTGCACCTCTGGTTTTCCATGGTCCATTTATCCACCAGGCTGCCGGGTCTAAATAACCTTTCTGCACGTACAAGGAAACACCTGCTCATCATTGCTTATGCACTGCTATTATAGACTTTTTATAATTTTTTTTGCTTTTCATATTTCATCCATTGGGATATGGACTTTTATTTGATATTGTCTTTTATGTTTATTTGAATTGAACACACATATGTATCACAATTTTGTTCACCAGTCACTGTCACACGTGTCATCTTCCTTTTTCACATTGTAGTGTTTTTTTGATGTCACTTACTGTTTAGGAATTTTGTGATTTAAGCACAGAACAAATAGCGCCACACTTTGAATTTTCTGTTGTTATTTTTAACAACCACAAAGAGACTTGTAGTTTTTCAATTCACAGTACACTGTGAATGGATGAAGCAGCCGGGTGGTTGGAGCCCCACAGGGCTGTGTTTTTCTTTTAGATTGTAACAGCGAGCGTGGGGAGAAGATTCCCCACTAGCTGTAAAAGTGGGGACTCATGGGGGATGGTGCATTTGTAACATGTTCCATGTTACATCCTGAATACATGTTACACCCAGTCAACTCCGATAACCACATAGCAATGGAGGGTATCCACTGTTGTTTCCAAAGGTCTGGGATACAGCTACACGGAGCATTGTTTAAATTTGGCAATACCGTACTTTGCAAATAAATATTTTTAATATTGGATTAGTTTAGAATTATGGAGCAATGTTAAAGGACTGCATAGAGTTTTTTTTAAAGGTGAATAAACCCTTTTCCTATATGTGGTGATGCACCATAGTTAAAAACTTGCATCTCTATTCTGCATCTCAAAGACCACTCTTTAATAGAGATCTTCCATTTGCATCTATAGAAATTTTAGTCAAAAAGTATTGGGCTAATGCTACTGTTACAAGTGGTGTGCTTCCAATGCTGCTGCCACTAGGCCTCATAACAGTCAAATGCGTTTCTACATCTTAAATTACACTTGGGTCAATGGTCATAGGTTCTATGATGCCTAGTAGACAAATTTCAGGTCCCTTGTGTTGCACCAGCCATCAAACACTGACATTATTTTCCACCAATTGAAAACAGCTGTCTGTAGTGAGAACAGCAGTGTACATGTTGCAATCAGGGGCTTCTTGTATAAACTCAAATAAGGTCGGATGGTTGAACTGGATTCAAAAAAAATGTGTCATGTTAGCTTTCTGAAGTTGCTTTATTTTTTAAACATATATTGGCAATGATTAAATAAAATAATTTAAATTTCTTTTTTTGTTAACTCCAATAAATGCTAACATTTTTGATCCATTCCGGTCATTCTATGATTTCTGCTTTGGGCAAACTGTAACTCATATTTTAACTATGTCTAGTAACCAAGTAAGGACACATAAAAACTTTTTAGAGAGGCTGTATAACCACCTGCTTTTTTATTTTAAAATCCATTTTATATGTTGAAAATCTAAACCATTCATTAATATAGTTATCATTCTATGTATCTATCGGTTTATGGAAAACATGGCAATTTCTTCCTTACAAGCTATATTATAAGTCTACCCATTGAAAATGACAGGATTTTGCTGAAATTATTTTGTTTTGCAAGGAAAAATGTCAGTTATGAGAAATTGACCTTTTATGTTTTTTACCTTCTGTATATACTGTATATTTAATTTAGACATTATAGTTGTACATTAGATTGCTCCTATGCCCCCTATTGGCAGTGTCTGGCAGGCCCGGTGTCTGAACCTATGCACTGTAGACTATGGAGTAATGTTCCCGTCTTTTTAGCACACATTTATATACTAATCAACATTTTTTATAATTTGCTCCAATTTTTAGATTTTTGTAGGTACTTATAGTATATTCAAATTCTCATGTATCATATTACCATGATCTTTTTGGATCTTTATAGGTACTTATAGTACATTTAAGTTCTCACACATCTTAATACTACGTTTTCCACCCTTGATGACACTTTGATGTCTTTTCCGCCCCTTTTAGAAGGCCGGGCTCCACTTCCTGTGTTGCGGTGGATTACTGATTGATAACGAGGCTTGGTTGACGCCTCTGAGCGCACCGCCATCGTTATTCAGTTATACGCGTGACGTCATCGCGTTATACGATAGCGAGGCTTCGGTGATGTCTTGGAGCGCACCGCCGTCGTTACCCAGCCACACGCGTGACGTCATCGCGTTTAAACGAGGCTTGTTACAGAGTGTGGAGCGCAGCGGCGTCGTTGCACTCTCACTCATTGGATGGAGACACTGATAGTGAGGCTTGGTCACGGATTAAACCATCCGGACCATTGCCAATTTATATCTGCCTCATTACTTTATTATTTAGGTCTCACATTAGAATACAAGACCTGAGTGTCTAGTTTTTATAAAACAAATGGCTTTAAAATACTAAGCTTGTAATATATGCCCCTCTAACCGGAAATAAGGTCATCTGAATCACTTCCGGTTTCGGACACTCCCAGTGGGGGTCATTATCTATCTGTCTATAAATAGAGCGGTGGGGTGAGAGGGTTCCACACCCCAGAAGACGACTTTTGTAGTTGAAACATGTCGGGTGGACCCCTCACGACTGCCGCTATACGATTTACATGCTATTCTTATCTTCAAAAAATGTGAGTTTGTTTTTTATTGCTAATTTTTTTAATAAATCCAAGTTTAAACGTTATTACACTATGTGAGTGTTTTCATCCCTCACACGCTACACGAATCTTTCGCTTGGTTTATGGTGGTACATCTACTAATGAGGAAGCCGTGCTGACCATTTCCCCCCCTTCGTTTTGTGTGATGATGACATCTGACCAGATAACACATCTAGACCTGTTGGTCATCAAGCTTTTTTGACCTGTATGGCATATGCTATTTCAGGCCACTACTTCTGGTAAGCCTCCATAATTTCTGGTGATGGTCCTGGCACTGTTTTCAACCTTCCGTGCACCTCTGGTTTTCCATGGTCCATTTATCCACCAGGCTGCCGGGTCTAAATAACCTTTCTGCATGTACAAGGAAACACCTGCTCATCATTGCTTATGCACTGCTATTATAGACTTTTTATAATTTTTTTTGCTTTTCATATTTCATCCATTGGGATATGGACTTTTATTTGATATTGTCTTTGATGTTTATTTGAATTGAATACACATATGTATCACAATTTTGTTCACCAGTCACTGTCACACGTGGCATCTTCCTTGTTCACATTGTATTGTTTTTTTGATGTCACTTACTGTTTAGGATTTTTGTGATTTAAGCACAGAACAAATAGCGCCACACTTTGAATTTTCTGTTGTTATTTTTAACAACCACAAAGAGACTTGTAGTTTTTCAATTCACAGTACACTGTGAATGGATGACGCAGCCGGGTGGTTGGAGCCCCACAGGGCTGTGTTTTTCTTTTAGATTGTAACAGCGAGCGTGGGGAGAAGATTCCCCACTAGCTGTAAAAGTGGGGACTCATGGGGGATGGTGCATTTGTAACATGTTCCATGTTACATCCTGAATACATGTTACACCCATTCAACTCCGATAACCACATAGCAATGGAGGGTATCCACTGTTGTTTCCAAAGGTCTGGGATACAGCTACACAGAGCATTGTTTAAATTTGTCAATACCATACTTTGCAAATAAATATTTTTAATATTGGATTCGTTTAGAATTATGGAGCAATGCTAATGGACTGCATAGAGTTTTTTTAAAGGTGAATAAACCCTTTTCCTATATGTGGTGATGCACCATAGTTAAAAACTTGCATCTCTATTCTGCATCTCAAAGACCACTCTTTAATAGAGATCTTCCATTTGCATCTATAGAAATTTTAGTCAAAAAGTATTGGGCTAATGCTACTGTTACAAGTGGTGTGCTTCCAATGCTGCTGCCACTAGGCCTCATAACAGTCAAATGCGTTTCTACATCTTAAATTACACTTGGGTCAATGGTCATAGGTTCTATGATGCCTAGTAGACAAATTTCAGGTCCCTTGTGTTGCACCAGCCATCAAACACTGACATTATTTTCCACCAATTGAAAACAGCTGTCTGTAGTGAGAACAGCAGTGTACATGTTGCAATCAGGGGCTTCTTGTATAAACTCAAATAAGGTCGGATGGTTGAACTGGATTCAAAAAAAATGTGTCATGTTAGCTTTCTGAAGTTGCTTTATTTTTTAAACATATATTGGCAATGATTAAATAAAATAATTTAAATTTCTTTTTTTGTTAACTCCAATAAATGCTAACATTTTTGATCCATTCCGGTCATTCTATGATTTCTGCTTTGGGCAAACTGTAACTCATATTTTAACTATGTCTAGTAACCAAGTAAGGACACATAAAAACTTTTTAGAGAGGCTGTATAACCACCTGCTTTTTTATTTTAAAGTCCATTTTATATGTTGAAAATCTAAACCATTCATTAATATAGTTATCATTCTATGTATCTATCGGTTTATGGAAAACATGGCAATTTCTTCCTTACAAGCTATATTATAAGTCTACCCATTGAAAATGACAGGATTTTGCTGAAATTATTTTGTTTTGCAAGGAAAAATGTCAGTTATGAGAAATTGACCTTTTATGTTTTTTACCTTCTGTATATACTGTATATTTAATTTAGACATTATAGTTGTACATTAGATTGCTCCTATGCCCCCTATTGGCAGTGTCTGGCAGGCCCGGTGTCTGAACCTATGCACTGTAGACTATGGAGTAACGTTCCCGTCTTTTTAGCACACATTTATATACTAATCAACATTTTTTATAATTTGCTCCAATTTTTAGATTTTTGTAGGTACTTATAGTATATTCAAATTCTCATGTATCATATTACCATGATCTTTTTGGATCTTTATAGGTACTTATAGTACATTTAAGTTCTCACACATCTTAATACTACGTTTTCCACCCTTCATGACACTTTGATGTCTTTTCCGCCCCTTTTAGAAGGCCGGGCTCCACTTCCTGTGTTGCGGTGGATTACTGATTGATAACGAGGCTTGGTTGACGCCTCTGAGTGCACCGCCATCGTTATTCAGTTATACGCGTGATGTCATCGCGTTATACGATAGCGAGGCTTCGGTGACGTCTTGGAGCGCACCGCCGTCGTTACCCAGCCACACGCGTGACGTCATCGCGTTTAAACGAGGCTTGTTACAGAGTGTGGAGCGCAGCGGCGTCGTTGCGCTCTCACTCATTGGATGGAGACACTGATAGTGAGGCTTGGTCACGGATTAAACCATCCGGACCATTGCCAATTTATATCTGCCTCATTACTTTATTATTTAGGTCTCACATTAGAATACAAGACCTGAGTGTCTAGTTTTTATAAAACAAATGGCTTTAAAATACTAAGCTTGTAATATATGCCCCTCTAACCGGAAATAAGGTCATCTGAATCACTTCCGGTTTCGGACACTCCCAGTGGGGGTCATTATCTATCTGTCTATAAATAGAGCGGTGGGGTGAGAGGGTTCCACACCCCAGAAGACGACTTTTGTAGTTGAAACATGTCGGGTGGACCCCTCACGACTGCCGCTATACGATTTACATGCTATTCTTATCTTCAAAAAATGTGAGTTTGTTTTTTATTGCTAATTTTTTAAATAAATCCAAGTTTAAACGTTATTACACTATGTGAGTGTTTTCATCCCTCACACGCTACACAAATCTTTCGCTTGGTTTATGGTGGTACATCTACTAATGAGGAAGCCGTGCTGACCATTTCCCCCCCTTCGTTTTGTGTGATGATGACATCTGACCAGATAACACCTCTAGACCTGTTGGTCATCAAGCTTTTTTGACCTGTATGGCATATGCTATTTCAGGCCACTACTTCTGGTAAGCCTCCATAATTTCTGGTGATGGTCCTGGCACTGTTTTCAACCTTCCGTGCACCTCTGGTTTTCCATGGTCCATTTATCCACCAGGCTGCCGGGTCTAAATAACCTTTCTGCACGTACAAGGAAACACCTGCTCATCATTGCTTATGCACTGCTATTATAGACTTTTTATAATTTTTTTTGCTTTTCATATTTCATCCATTGGGATATGGACTTTTATTTGATATTGTCTTTGATATTTATTTGAATTGAATACACATATGTATCACAATTTTGTTCACCAGTCACTGTCACACGTGGCATCTTCCTTGTTCACATTGTATTGTTTTTTTGATGTCACTTACTGTTTAGGATTTTTGTGATTTAAGCACAGAACAAATAGCGCCACACTTTGAATTTTCTGTTGTTATTTTTAACAACCACAAAGAGACTTGTAGTTTTTCAATTCACAGTACACTGTGAATGGATGACGCAGCCGGGTGGTTGGAGCCCCACAGGGCTGTGTTTTTCTTTTAGATTGTAACAGCGAGCGTGGGGAGAAGATTCCCCACTAGCTGTAAAAGTGGGGACTCATGGGGGATGGTGCATTTGTAACATGTTCCATGTTACATCCTGAATACATGTTACACCCAGTCAACTCCGATAACCACATAGCAATGGAGGGTATCCACTGTTGTTTCCAAAGGTCTGGGATACAGCTACACAGAGCATTGTTTAAATTTGTCAATACCATACTTTGCAAATAAATATTTTTAATATTGGATTAGTTTAGAATTATGGAGCAATGCTAATGGACTGTATAGAGTTTTTTTTAAAGGTGAATAAACCCTTTTCCTATATGTGGTGATGCACCATAGTTAAAAACTTGCATCTCTATTCTGCATCTCAAAGACCACTCTTTAATAGAGATCTTCCATTTGCATCTATAGAAATTTTAGTCAAAAAGTATTGGGCTAATGCTACTGTTACAAGTGGTGTGCTTCCAATGCTGCTGCCACTAGGCCTCATAACAGTCAAATGCGTTTCTACATCTTAAATTACACTTGGGTCAATGGTCATAGGTTCTATGATGCCTAGTAGACAAATTTCAGGTCCCTTGTGTTGCACCAGCCATCAAACACTGACATTATTTTCCACCAATTGAAAACAGCTGTCTGTAGTGAGAACAACAGTGTACATGTTGCAATCAGGGGCTTCTTGTATAAACTCAAATAAGGTCGGATGGTTGAACTGGATTAAAAAAAAATGTGTCATGTTAGCTTTCTGAAGTTGCTTTATTTTTTAAACATATATTGGCAATGATTAAATAAAATAATTTAAATTTCTTTTTTTGTTAACTCCAATAAATGCTAACATTTTTGATCCATTCCGGTCATTCTATGATTTCTGCTTTGGGCAAACTGTAACTCATATTTTAACTATGTCTAGTAACCAAGTAAGGACACATAAAAACTTTTTAGAGAGGCTGTATAACCACCTGTTTTTTTATTTTAAAGTCCATTTTATATGTTGAAAATCTAAACCATTCATTAATATAGTTATCATTCTATGTATCTATCGGTTTATGGAAAACATGGCAATTTCTTCCTTACAAGCTATATTATAAGTCTACCCATTGAAAATGACAGGATTTTGCTGAAATTATTTTGTTTTGCAAGGAAAAATGTCAGTTATGAGAAATTGACCTTTTATGTTTTTTACCTTCTGTATATACTGTATATTTAATTTAGACATTATAGTTGTACATTAGATTGCTCCTATGCCCCCTATTGGCAGTGTCTGGCAGGCCCGGTGTCTGAACCTATGCACTGTAGACTATGGAGTAATGTTCCCGTCTTTTTAGCACACATTTATATACTAATCAACATTTTTTATAATTTGCTCCAGTTTTTAGATTTTTGTAGGTACTTATAGTATATTCAAATTCTCATGTATCATATTACCATGATCTTTTTGGATCTTTATAGGTACTTATAGTACATTTAAGTTCTCACACATCTTAATACTACGTTTTCCACCCTTGATGACACTTTGATGTCTTTTCCGCCCCTTTTAGAAGGCCGGGCTCCACTTCCTGTGTTGCGGTGGATTACTGATTGATAACGAGGCTTGGTTGACGCCTCTGAGCGCACCGCCATCGTTATTCAGTTATACGCGTGACGTCATCGCGTTATACGATAGCGAGGCTTCGGTGACGTCTTGGAGCGCACCGCCGTCGTTACCCAGCCACACGCGTGACGTCATCGCGTTTAAACGAGGCTTGTTACAGAGTGTGGAGCGCAGCGGCGTCGTTGCGCTCTCACTCATTGGATGGAGACACTGATAGTGAGGCTTGGTCACGGATTAAACCATCCGGACCATTGCCAATTTATATCTGCCTCATTACTTTATTATTTAGGTCTCACATTAGAATACAAGACCTGAGTGTCTAGTTTTTATAAAACAAATGGCTTTAAAATACTAAGCTTGTAATATATGCCCCTCTAACCGGAAATAAGGTCATCTGAATCACTTCCGGTTTCGGACACTCCCAGTGGGGGTCATTATCTATCTGTCTATAAATAGAGCGGTGGGGTGAGAGGGTTCCACACCCCAGAAGACGACTTTTGTAGTTGAAACATGTCGGGTGGACCCCTCACGACTGCCGCTATACGATTTACATGCTATTCTTATCTTCAAAAAATGTGAGTTTGTTTTTTATTGCTAATTTTTTTAATAAATCCAAGTTTAAACGTTATTACACTATGTGAGTGTTTTCATCCCTCACACGCTACACGAATCTTTCGCTTGGTTTATGGTGGTACATCTACTAATGAGGAAGCCGTGCTGACCATTTCCCCCCCTTCGTTTTGTGTGATGATGACATCTGACCAGATAACACATCTAGACCTGTTGGTCATCAAGCTTTTTTGACCTGTATGGCATATGCTATTTCAGGCCACTACTTCTGGTAAGCCTCCATAATTTCTGGTGATGGTCCTGGCACTGTTTTCAACCTTCCGTGCACCTCTGGTTTTCCATGGTCCATTTATCCACCAGGCTGCCGGGTCTAAATAACCTTTCTGCACGTACAAGGAAACACCTGCTCATCATTGCTTATGCACTGCTATTATAGACTTTTTATAATTTTTTTTGCTTTTCATATTTCATCCATTGGGATATGGACTTTTATTTGATATTGTCTTTGATGTTTATTTGAATTGAATACACATATGTATCACAATTTTGTTCACCAGTCACTGTCACACGTGGCATCTTCCTTGTTCACATTGTATTGTTTTTTTGATGTCACTTACTGTTTAGGATTTTTGTGATTTAAGCACAGAACAAATAGCGCCACACTTTGAATTTTCTGTTGTTATTTTTAACAACCACAAAGAGACTTGTAGTTTTTCAATTCACAGTACACTGTGAATGGATGACGCAGCCGGGTGGTTGGAGCCCCACAGGGCTGTGTTTTTCTTTTAGATTGTAACAGCGAGCGTGGGGAGAAGATTCCCCACTAGCTGTAAAAGTGGGGACTCATGGGGGATGGTGCATTTGTAACATTGTCCATGTTACATCCTGAATACATGTTACACCCAGTCAACTCCGATAACCACATAGCAATGGAGGGTATCCACTGTTGTTTCCAAAGGTCTGGAATACAGCTACACAGAGCATTGTTTAAATTTGTCAATACCATACTTTGCAAATAAATATTTTTAATATTGGATTAGTTTAGAATTATGGAGCAATGCTAATGGACTGCATAGAGTTTTTTTAAAGGTGAATAAACCCTTTTCCTATATGTGGTGATGCACCATAGTTAAAAACTTGCATCTCTATTCTGCATCTCAAAGACCACTCTTTAATAGAGATCTTCCATTTGCATCTATAGAAATTTTAGTCAAAAAGTATTGGGCTAATGCTACTGTTACAAGTGGTGTGCTTCCAATGCTGCTGCCACTAGGCCTCATAACAGTCAAATGCGTTTCTACATCTTAAATTACACTTGGGTCAATGGTCATAGATTCTATGATGCCTGGTAGACAAATTTCAGGTCCCTTGTGTTGCACCAGCCATCAAACACTGACATTATTTTCCACCAATTGAAAACAGCTGTCTGTAGTGAGAACTACAGTGTACATGTTGCAATCAGGGGCTTCTTGTATAAACTCAAATAAGGTCGGATGGTTGAACTGGATTAAAAAAATTTGTGTCATGTTAGCTTTCTGAAGTTGCTTTATTTTTTAAACATATATTGGCAATGATTAAATAAAATAATTTAAATTTCTTTTTTTGTTAACTCCAATAAATGCTAACATTTCTGATCCATTCCGGTCATTCTATGATTTCTGCTTTGGGCAAACTGTAACTCATATTTTAACTATGTCTAGTAACCAAGTAAGGACACATAAAAACTTTTTAGAGAGGCTGTATAACCACCTGTTTTTTTATTTTAAAGTCCATTTTATATGTTGAAAATCTAAACCATTCATTAATAGTTATCATTCTATGTATCTATCGGTTTATGGAAAACATGGCAATTTCTTCCTTACAAGCTATATTTTCAGCTAAGTCTACCCATTGAAAATGACAGGATTTTGCTGAAATTATTTTGTTTTGCAAGGAAAAATGTCAGTTATGAGAAATTGATGACCCATGTACATTTGTCATTTTGAATGGTTGTTATCTTTAGCCCATTGCATTTTAAATTTTTCCAAGAAAATGCCTGACCCTTAAATAACTATATACTACAATATCTAGTAAAACCACCAAATCATCTTCTTTTTTTGCCCTACCATAAATATCATGTGAGCAAAGTACCATGCAATTACCTGTAGAGAAGTTGTTATTGCAAGGCACTGGGCATCATTAGGTTAGTGTGGATGCTAAATGAATTTCAAGAAGGCAGTACATAATTGTGTGCAAGCCAATCCATGAAAATCAATCTCTCCTTGCAGAGTACTGCATCATAATCCTAATAAAAACTAAAAACTACAAGTTTATTTTTTATTTCATTCTTTCAATAGTACTTAATTATCTTTATGAGTGCCATTTTTCATACCTTTATGTCTTACACCTTATACACATACTAATGTTAAAGTATAATGAAAGGCACTTTTTTTTTTTTGTTTTGGAACCAGTAAAGAAGAATTAGTGCCCCGTCAGGTTTGTATTGCTATCTGTGTTTCCAATGTGGAGATCCACCATCCACATTTATTATAGTTACAATTATCACTGAAAGTAAAAGAAAATCCCAAATTTTAGGTTGTCCCCAGAACAGTAAATGGGGGGGAATCTTCCAATGGTGACACTAGTTCAGATGACTCTGGTGACATCTAAGGATTCTCTCACTTTGAAGGGATGTCCTCTCACTTCCTTTTTTGGCTATATATAGTAAGTGAAGGAAAATCTTGACAGGGGGCCCCGATGGCAAAAACATTGACAGGAATTATGACCCTCCTTTACTTTATATAAAATGAAAAAAATGCCTTTAGTTCTAATTTAAAGGATACAGTAAGTTCACCTTTGTTAATATGTTACATGTTTTACCTGTTTTTAGGGTGACATTCTCACTGCTGCAGCCACTCCTCGCTGCCCTCTCTCCCTATGACAGCAGTATGGGGAGAAGTTCCCAGTACCTTCTGTCACTTTTTGAAAACAGTGCAGCTGTGCGGAGCTTCGCCCACATGGCTGCGTCATTTATTCACTAAGCTCTGTGTATGAATGAACTACAAGTACCAACATCATTTGTGGCTGTTGGCTTGTAGTTCTCAATGAACTACCATGGCACCGTTGCACGCTGTGGTAGTTCATTGAGTCTTCCTGTCAGTGTGAAACTGCCTGACTGTACGATGTACGGGGGCAGACATCTCACACTGACAGTCTGCAGGAGACCTGCATGGCATCAGCGATTTGCTGATCGCTGATGCAATGCTTTGCAGGCTCCTAAAAAAAAATAGTTTTACCTGCAAAGAAAATATGTATTTATTTATTTATTTATTTTAAGTGTACTTATCCCTTAAGAATCATGAAACAGGAGTGAGATTCAAGACCCAAAAGTCCATATGTTTTATGAACATCATCTGAGGGTTTGTGAATAAATATTTCCCATCTGTGAAAAAAAAAAGAGTCTATGCACAGTATGCTACTTCTGAATCACCTCTCTCACCTCTCAGACCACTACACTGCCCCCTCCAGTCAATTACATTTCACAAGAAGAACCCTGTGCAGAAACTTTTTATGTTTACAAAGTTTTTATTGGAAGATTCATTGACATATACAGAGCGGTACACATATAAAAAGAAATGTATGCAAATGTTACAGGTGAACGCAATTGTAGCTTCAATACAGAAACATCAACCACAACACCGAACTCTGTAAATATTGCATACAGTGTGGTAGACAAAACATATGAGATCATAAGGGGACATCCCAGCTCTCCCATTTCCTGTCAAAGAGGTGAATAGTGTCATACACTACAGACCTGAGATTTTGGAATCAGCCCAGGGTGGTCGCCTGTGTGTTTCACCAGTTTATCCCTGCACTGCTGAACTCTTCTCTCAAGACTGTGTTAACAGCTTCCACCTGCTTGCTGCTGCACTGTTGAACTCTCCTCTAAAGACTGTGTTAACAGTTTCCACCTTGCTGCTTTGCATAGCGTAGCCAGTCCATCCAGCATCCTGCTTCCTGGCAACCAGTGCAACATGACATGCGTCTTGGCCACGCCCCCTCACCACCGGGACTTGCTATAAACATCACGCCCCCCGCACCGAGCATAAACTACAGACCTAAGATTTTGGAATGAGCCCAGGGTGGTCCCCTGTGGGCAAAAAAGATCTTATTTTAACAATCAAGTAATGCAAGCCTCGAACAAGCCTCGGGAACTATTCACATTGGTTAGGGACACATTTGAACCAAAAAAAATGTATTCTAAGATTGTCCCATCTATGGAATTATGCTCTGCGCTTCAGTCTTCCTTTGGGGAAAAAATTTAAAAAATCCATAACCAGCACAAAATCTTGCCTGATGACTTTGACCCTCCAGCACTAATAAGAGCTCCCCCAGCTTTTAGCTCATTTTCATCCACCTCAGTGGCAGAGATATCCAATATTATGTCCAAGCTTAAACCGTCAAGTTTTCCAAATGACATCTGTCCCACATGGTTTATGAAGAAAAATGCAGATGCATTGGCCCCAGAAATTACAAGGATAGTGAACCTATCTTTAAAAATAGGGGCCATTCCAACACGACTGAAGTATGCCATTGTCTCCCCCTTGTTGAATAAGAGCACACTCGATCCTTCTGTGCTCACTAATTTTAGACCTATATCTCTTCGTCCCTTTCTGGGGAAGATCCTGGAGCAGGTCATCTTTCAACAAATGCAAAGCTTCTTCAAGGGTAACGACCTGCTCCATGACTCCCAGTCCGGATTTAGGCTGGGACGTGGCACTGAACTGTCCGCACTCGATATACGCGAACGCCTGTTAAGGGTAAAGGATGCGGGGGGGTCGGCAGCCTTGGTGCTGCTCGACTTCCCTGCAGCCTTTGACACTATTGATCATCAAATTTTGGGAGACCGCATGAAACACCTTTTTGGATGTAGTGGCACCGTCCTCCATTGAATCAACTCCTTTTTCACAGACAGGACCCATCAAGTGTGGATGAACGCATGCAGCTCGCCAATTGAACCACTTCTCCATGGAGTCCCGCAGGGCTCGGCATTGTCGCACCTGCTGTTCAAATGCTACATGCGCCCACTCGCTGACATTATTGCTACACACAAACTAGCATGCCAGATCTACGCAGATGACACGCAGATCCTGGCTGACGCTGATGATGGGCCAAATATGCACCTACAACTGAGAAATGGACTCCTTCACATACAAAAATGAATGGCCGATAACAAGCTAGGCCTTAATGAAGCAAAGACCGAGGTGATGCTGGTGGGCCCTCAATCAACCACCAATTTTCTCTTGGCCTGGCCCACTTCATTCTGCCCCATCTCAACGCTGGCAAAACAGGTCAGGAACTTAGGTATCATCTTTGATCCCTGCCTGTCATTTATACCTCACGCAAAACTCTGTATCAAAAACTCCAACTTCTATATACAGAGACTTCTATATACAGAGAAAATTAAAGATCTGTTTTCGTACGAAAACAGGCTAACTATTGTACAGGGTCTTGTGCAATCCCGGTTGGATTGCTCTAAAATGTTTTTTCTTGGACTTCCATTGAAATGGCAAAAAAAATTGCAAGCAACTCAGAATCAAGCTGCTCGCCTGGCCTCCGGATGCGCCAGAACAGACCACATCTCTCCCGTGCTGGAAAAACTGCACTGGCTTCCTATCGCTAAGCGAGTACTATTCAAGGCAATGTGCTATATGTATAGGGCACACCGGAAACTGGGCCCAAGTTATCTGTCTGAATGGGCCTCTCACCATGTACCATCAAGACCACTCCGATCGGCCAACTTACTTCTCACAGAACCGATAATCAGCAGACTAAAATTTACTGGTAACAGATGTTTAGTTACAAAGGGCAATGAGCTGTGGAACTCCCTTCCAGTGTCTCTAAGGTCTTTACCCACCCTCCTGAGTTTCAGGAAGGGTTTAAAAACCCTCCTCTTTATCCTGGCCTACGGATAATCTTATGAAGAATAGAAATCATGCAAAAAACATGGATTTTGTATGCTCTTTTTCCTTCCCCATCTGGAAGGTTACCCCCCCCCCCGTTTTTTCTCTGTTTTTTTCTGTTTTACTTTACCTCTTTCATATTGGACACCCTAGGCTCCTTTCTTAACATTCTATTGGAAATCTCTATTTGATTTTAGGGTTTGGCATGCCATGCAAATTTATTTATATCTCTTTGAATGGATTCTATATAGGACTTAGAGACGTAAATGGGAAGCGTTCTAAAAAAACAGTAATTTGGGCAAAATTGCCATTTTAATGGCTGTGATTCTACCTAAAAAGAATATGCGGTACAAGGACCAGGTCTTTAAGAGGGTTCTTATATGGGCAACTATCAGGCTATAGTTAAGATGAAAAAGGCCAGGAAGGTAGGAGTTAGTTGAATTCCCAAATAGCGGAATTCCTGTGTGCACCAGGAGAAGTCAAAGTGCTGTTGTAAGGAATTGGCTAAATCACTGGGAGTGTTAACGGGCATAGCAGTGCATTTGGACAGATTAACCCCAAGTCCAGAGAACAGTTGAAATGAGGTCAGGAGGGACATTAGATTGATCAGAGCGATTAGTGGGTTCATCAGGAACAGGAGGACATCATCTGCATAAAGACTGAGTTTAAATTCCTCAGGGCCTTTACAGTAGCCCCTAATGTCAACATTATTTGCGATGGCTCTAGACAAAGGTTCTATCGGCAGGGCAAATAGAAGAGGGGACAGGGTGCAGCCCTGTCTCGTTCCTCTATGGAGCGGGAAGAATTGGGAGTTATTGCCTGGCAACTTTATACGTGTTTGGGGATCGTGATATAGGGCATGGAAACCCTCCATGAAAGCTCCTGTAATACCAAATCTAAGCAGTAGGTGGTCTAGGTAAGTCCAGCTCATGCTATCGAACAGCTTGTGTATTTCAAGGCTGAGTAGTAATACCTGAGAAGAATTTAAATTGGCGTCTTGGATAATGTTTGCAACTAACCTGATGTTACCAGTTATTTGCCTACCCGGTATGAAGCCAGTTTGGTTAGGGAAGATAAGCGTGGTAATCACCAAGGCCAGTCTGTCTTCCAGCAACCTGCCGAATATTTTCAAGTCATTATTAATAACTGAGATGGGTCAAAAGTTTTGGGGGGTGGAGTGGTCCTTGTGTGGTTTCGGGATAAGTGACATATTTGCCAAAGGCATCTCTAATGGGAACTGGTTACCCTTCAAGATATGGTTATAGAGGGTGACTAATAGGGATGAGCCGAACACCCCCCTGTTCGGTTCGCACCAGAACATGCGAACAGGAAAAAAGTTCGTTTGAACACGCAAACACCATTAAAGTCTATGGGACACGAACATGAATAATCAAAAGTGCTAATTTTAAAGGCTTATAGGCAGGTTATTGTCATAAAAAGTGTTCAGGGACCTGGGTCCTGCCCCAGGGGACATGGATCAATGCAAAAAAAAGTTTTAAAAACGGAAGTTTTTTCAGGAGCAGTGATTTTAATAATGCTTAAAGTCAAACAATAAAAGTGTAATATCCCTTTAAATTTCGTAGCTGGGGGGTGTCTATAGTATGCCTGTAAAGGGGCGCATGTTTCCTGTGTTTAGAACAGTCTGACAGCAAAATTACATTTCTAAGGAAAAAACCCATTTAAAACTACTTGCGGCTATTGCATTGCCGACAATACACATAGAAGTTAATTGATAAAAACGGCATGGGAATTCCCCACAGGGGAACCCCGACCTAAAATTAAAAAAAAAATAACATGGGAGTCCCCCTAAATTCCATACCAGGCCCTTCAGGTCTGGTATGGATTTTAAGGGGAACCCCGCGCCAAAAAAAAAAAAAAAAAAGGCGTGGGGGGACCCAAAACACCTCGTCCCCATGTTGATGAGGACAAGGGCCTCATCACCACAACCATGGCCGGTGGCTGTGGGGGTCTGCGGACGGGGGGCTTATCGGAATCTGGAAGTCCCCTTTAACAAGGGGACCCCCAGATCCCGCCCCCCCCGTGTGAAATGGTAAGGGGGTACTTACCCCTACCATTTCATTAAAAAACTGTCAAAAATGTTAAAAATGACAAGAGACAGTTTTTGACAATTCCTTTATTTAATTTCTTCTCCTTTCTTCTATCTTCCTTCATCTTCTGGTTCTTCTGGTTCTTCCTCCGGCGTTCTCGTCCAGCATCTCCTCCGCGGCATCTTCTATCTTCTTCTCCTCGGGCCGCTCCGCACCCATGGCATGGGGGGTTGGCTCCCGCTCTTCTCTTCATCTTCTTCTTCATCTTCTTCTCTTCTTCCTTCTTCTCTTCTTCTCTTCTTCATTTTCTTCTCCAGGCCGCTCCGCATCCATGCTGGCATGGAGGGAGGCTCCCGCTGTGTGACGGCGTCTCCTCGTCCGATGGTTCTTAAATAACAGGGGGCGGGGCCACCCGGGGACCCCGCCGCCCTCTGACGCACGGGACATGACGGGACTTCCCTGTGGCATTCCCCGTGACGTCACAGGGAAGTCCCATCAAGTCACCATGCATCAGAGGGGGCAGGGTCACCGGGTGGCCCCGTCCCCCGTTATTTAAGAACCGTCAGACGAGGAGACGCCGTCACACAGCGGGAGCCTCCCTCCATGCCAGCATGGGTGCGGAGCGGCCCGGAGAAGAAAATGAAGAAGAGAAGAAAAGAAGAAGAGAAGAGCGGGAGCCTCCCCCCATGCCATGGGTGCGGAGCGGCCCGAGGAGAAGAAGATAGAAGACGCCGCGGAGGAGATGCTGGATGAGAATGCCGGAGGAAGAACCAGAAGAGCCAGAAGAACCAGAAGATGAAGGAAGATAGAAGAAAGTAGAAGCATTTAAATAAAGGAATTGTCAAAAACTGTCTCTTGTCATTTTTAACATTTTTGACAGTTTTTTAGTGAAATGGTAGGGGTAAGTACCCCCTTACCATTTCACACAGGGGGGGCGGGATCTGGGGGTCCCCTTGTTAAAGTGGGCTTCTAGATTCCGATAAGCCCCCTGCCTGCAGACCCCCACAACCACCGGCCAGGGTTGTGGCGATGAGGCCCTTGTCCTCATCAACATGGGGACAAGGTGTTTTGGGGGGCTACCCCAAAGCACCCTCCCAATGTTGAGGGCATGTGGCCTGGTACGGTTCAGGAGGGGGGGCGCACTCTCACCCCCCCTCTTTTCCTGTGGCCTGCCAGGTTGCGTGCTCAGATAAGGGTCTGGTATGGATCTTTGGGGGGACCCCACGCCATTTTTTTGGTGGTTTTTTGGCGCGGGTTCCCCTTAAAATCCATACCAGACCTGAAGCGTCATGCATTGATCCATGTCCCCTGGGGCAGGACCCGGGTCCCCAAACACTTTTTATGACAACAACTTGCATATAAGGCTTTAAAATTGGCACTTTTGATTTCTCCCATAGACTTTTAAAGGGTTTTCCGCGGCAAATTCGAATTTGCCACAAACACCCCAAATTGTTCGCTGTTCGGCGAACTTGCGAACAGCCAATGTTCGAGTCGAACATGAGTTTGACTCGAACTCAAAGCTCATCCCTAGTGACTAACTTAGGGGTCAGTTTGGGGGAGAATTTCTTATAGTAAGTGGTTGTGTATCCATCTGGACCAGGGGGTGCGGATGATTTAAGGGACTTAATAATGTCCTGCAAACTGAAAATTGACTGACTGCTTACATATATACTTGATAATCTGTGTTTATACCCCCATGTCCTGCAAACTGAAAATTGACTGACTGCTTACATATATACTTGGTAATCTGCGTTTATACCCCCATGTCCTGAAAACTGAAAATTGACTGACTGCTTACATATATACTTGATAATCTGCGTTTATACCCCCATGTCCTGAAAACTGAAAATTGACTGACTGCTTACATATATACTTGGTAATCTGCGTTTATACCCCCCATGTCCTGCAAACTGAAAATTGACTGACTGCTTACATATATACTTGGTAATCTGCGTTTATACCCCCATGTCCTGCAAACTGAAAATTTACTGACTGCTTACATATATACTTGGTAATCTGCGTTTATACCTCCATGTCCTGCAAACTGAAAATTGACTGACTGCTTACATATATACTTGGTAAATCTGTTTGTCACTGCTGTTTCAACTCCATCTGTAGCCATGTTCACATTATTTCAATGTTTATTTAGCTATTACTGTAATGCCCCGTACACACGGTCGGATTTTCCGATGGAAAATGTCCCATCGGAGCGCGTTGTCGGAAATTCCGACCGTGTGTGGGCTCCATTGGACATTTTCTATCGGATTTTCCGAAACACAAAGTTGGAGAGCAGGAGATAAAATTTTCCGACAACAAAATCCGTTGTCGGAAATTCCGATCGTGTGTACACAAATCCGACGGACAAAGTGCCACGCATGCTAAGAATAAATAAAGAGATGAAAGCTATTGGCCACTGCCCCGTTTATAGTCCCGACGTACGTGTTTTACGTCACCGCGTTTAGAACGATCGGATTTTCCGACAACTTTGTGCGACCGTGTGTAGACAAAACACGTTTGAGCCAACATCCGTCGGAAAAAATCCTAGGATTTTGTTGTCGGAATGTCCGAACAAAGTGTGACCGTGTGTACGCCCTATAAGTCTTACCTAAATTATGGGCTCCCTTATCTTTACAATTTTGGCCTCTTGGTCCTCCTGCAATTTGATTGTGATGTGAAAGCTTTGCTCTGCTAGCTGTGTGC
Organism: Lithobates septentrionalis; assembly: GCA_037952835.1. Lineage (NCBI taxonomy): Eukaryota > Metazoa > Chordata > Amphibia > Anura > Ranidae > Lithobates > Lithobates septentrionalis. The sequence continues at coordinate 1,239,775 of JBBDGP010000358.1, forward strand.
CTTTATATCACCTCCTAATTGATTAATTGCCAGATTCCATCCACACCCAACACAGTATATAACAAGGCTTTCTTTACAGGGGAACACATACAGGGGGCTGCACATACAGGGATTCTTCCAAAGAAGTGGGGTTCTTTAAAAAAGTGGCACTTCTGCTCTTGCACTTCAGCGATTTGCACAAAGCAAACTACAACAGACTGCAGGTGACCTCAATTCCAAATTATCTCACATTCCTCTCTGAAACATGCTCTCTTTACCTCTCCTCCTTTTCACAATTTCTGCCTCTCTTCTCAAAATCTCTTTTCTTCACCCCTCTGCTCCACCCCACAGTCTGTACATATCACCCTCACTTCTCCCCTCCCCCTATTACTGCACTCATCACCTCTTTCTACCTCTAAGCCCACTTGCTAACAAACCCCCAGGATACTGAATCACATTCTCATACTACCTCCCTTACTCTTCTGCTTCACCTAATCGCTGGAGATATTTTCCCAAACCCTGGGCCTCCCTTATTTAACTGTACCCAATACACCCATCACCATCACCCTACACCCTCTGACAGTAGTCGCAATCTACACAATTTAGTCTCCATTCCTCTTCTTCCCAATGCCAGCCTCCCTCTCTCCTGCGCCCTCTGGAACGCCCGCTCTGTCTGCAACAAACTCACTGCTGTTCATGACCTCTTTGTCACAAATTCCTTCAATCTACTTGCTCTCACCAAAACCTGGCTCCACGAACATGACACCCCTTCTCCTGCTTCCCTCTCCCAGATTGGCCTTCACTGGACTCACTCCCCTAGGCCTAATGGGCGCAAGGGAGGTGGAGTGGGATTCCTCCTATCCCCCCAGAGCACCTTCCAGGTTATTCACTCTCCTCCCTATTTTTTCCTCTCTTCATTCGAAGCCCACTGTATACGTCTATTCTCTCCTGATTCCCTAAGAATTGCTGTGATCTACCGGCCCCCTGGACCATTATCGACTTTCCTTGATGAGTTCTCTGCCTGGCTACCCTACTCTCTCTCTTTGGAAATTCCCACAATCCTTCTCGGTGATTTCAACATCCCTGCTAATACAAACACTCCTGCTACTTCTAAACTTCTTAGTCTAACCTCTTCATTTGACCTGAAGCAATGGGTACAGGCTTCTACTCACTCTGATGGGAACACCCTTGACCTTGTATTCTCCTACCTATGCACTCCATGCAACTTCTCAAACAATCCTTTTCCTCTCTCCGACCATCACCTTATTCGTTTCTCTCTCCCCCTGTCTTCCACCACCTTTACCCTCCAATCGCCTAACCATCACCCGTAGAAACTTTCGCAACTTCAACTCCTCTCTCTTCTATTCTGCTACTGACCACCTCTATGACAAAATCTCTCCCCTGTCCTGCCCCAACCAAGCCACGTCCATCTACAATAAATCCCTGTCCTCCACCCTGGACAAGCTCGCTCCCATCACTACACGCAGAATCAGGCCTCGACCCCTACAACCCTGGCAAACAGATGACACTAAAATTCTCAAAAACCTTAGTCGCGCTCTTGAGCGTCTGTGGCACAAGACTAAATCTCTCAAAGATTTCAACCAATACAAATCTGCCCTCCAAAATTACTATTCTTTCCTCCACAAGGCCAAGCAAACCTATTTTACAACTCTTATTAACTCCTTCTCATCCAGTCCCCGTAAACTCTTCTCTACCTTCAACTCTCTACTTTGTCCTCCACTGCCTCCACCCACTGCCCAGGAGATCGCTAATCACTTCAAAAACAAGATTGATAGGGGGGCGTGGCCAACTGCCGGGCAAGATGGACGTGTAATCACACAGCTCCTGCACCGACCGGAATATAAACCGACATCCCCGCTATTCTGGTAACCCCCAGCGACTACTGAGACCACCGGAACACTGGCTTACCCCCACACATCATCTGAGATGAACCGCAAAAGAAAAGAATACCGTCAGCCTAAGAAACTGACAGATTACTACACACAGCCGAAAATCCAAGATGGCGCCCGCGGCCCTGAATGCGGAATTTCGCCGGCCTATACAGATCTCCCTGATGCAGATGACCTGCTAATATCCCCACAACTTCACTCTCTTGATGCCTCACCATCATCCCCTGCTTCCTCGACCAGCAACAGCCCAGCAAAAACGAGGATGCGCCTGGATGCAGATTCAGCACTGTTCGAGGTGAGCCCTGTGCCTGATGCAGCCCCAGCTCATCCATCCCCCATAGCAGCCTTCCCTACCACAAATCAGCCTGTATTAGACACTACAATGAAGGAGATGCTCATCTCTCTTCAGAGCTCCCTTCACAATGACATATCTAATATGTTCCTCAGATTCTCCTCACAAATGAACCAGATGGGACATAAAATGAACATTGTTGAGAAACAGATGGGAGAAATGACCGAAACGGTCAATGATCTAGTAGATGCCCATGATCATACACGTGATGAACAGCAATGGATGAGGGCCAAAATGGCGGACCTCGAGGACAGGTCCCGCCGTAATAATGTCAAAATCAGAGGGGTCCCTGAGTCTGTACTACCGCATGATCTAAACACATATGCCAGGAAATTGATTTCCACGCTCCTGCCTGATCTCACCCCATGGAAACCATAATCGACCGCATTCACCGCCTCCCTAAACCCCCACATCTCCCGCCCGAAGTCCCACGTGATATTCTGATGAGAATTCATTTTTTTCATACTAAAGATCAACTTCTATTCAAATCGAGACATCTGGACCAGCTGCCTGCCCCGTATACTCACCTCCAACTGTACGCTGACCTCTCGCAGCATACTCGTCAATTAAGGAGACAACTGAACACCATTACCAAACCACTTAATAACCACAAGATCCCCTACCAATGGGGCTTTCCCACCAAGATCATAGTCACAAAGAATGGGACCAAGCATAATATCTCCACAGTGGAGGAAGGCCTCAAATTACTCCACCTATGGGGAATTATTCCCGATCCACCCAAAACAGCACAAATAAACCGCGGAGAAAACTCTCCTCACTCCGCTGACAACCGTCACTCCGGTAAGCACTAATCTATACCTGAATAGTGGGCCCACAAATGACCCACTTTACCACAACTCCGGTCGGATGCCTTGCTCGTTGCAACTTGCTCCACGAACTTATACCCCACAACAACACAGCAGTACCAGTTTACTTAACTGCTGTCAGTTCTTGTATTTTTGTCTACCTTTTTTTCCCTACTAAAATTTTATTTTTCTCCTTACCCTAAGTTTTCCTTACCCACCATCTCTTCTTCCTGAGAGCACGCGAACGAAAAAGGACACGAGTACCTCGAACACCGGTCTTTTCTACGTAACAGCACCTATCTACTAACTGTGAGTAAGAACTTGTCACATACTCTATCTTACATCATCCGCCAAGATGACCAAATTCCTCTCACTGAATGCCAAAGGGCTAAATCACCCAGTAAAAAGAGCATCACTATGGCGCACAGCCCAGAAATCCTCGTGCAACATCATCTGTGTGCAAGAAACGCACTTTAAAAGATCTGCAATGCCACACTGCAGTAGCAAATCTTTTCCCCATATTTACCACGCTCCAGGCCCCACTAAGAAAAATGGAGTTCTAATAGCAATCAAACATACAATCAACTTTACACTCCATAACAGTATGATTGATGAAGACGGTAGATATCTGGCCCTAGATTGTACCCTAGACAATACTAGATATACTATTGTCACGGTGTATGCGCCCAACACTAAACAAATTAAATTCCTTTCTAAGCTGATGCCCAAAATAGCCAAATTCCGTCAAGGAAACCTCGTTATCTGCGGAGACTTCAACATCGTTCCAGATAACTCCTTAGATGCCTCCTCACGCACGACTAGACTTGCCTCACCTATGGGACAGTTCCTAAGAAACCATGACTTATATGATGTATGGAGATGCCACCATCCCACTGAGAGGGACTACTCCTTCCTTTCCCATCGACACAACTCATACACTAGAATCGATTACTTCCTAGTCGACAAGTGGACTCTACCGAAAATATCTGAGTCATCTTTAGACACGATAACATGGTCCGACCATGCCCCAGTGACTATAACCATCAAGTCTTTGCCTACCTCTTCATCTACGAAGCTATGGAGAGCCAATGCCTCAATTATTCAATCACCTGAACATTCAGTCACAATCCGTAAACATTTGGAAGAATTTTTTGATCTGAATCAGGGTTCGACATCAAGCAACACTATTTTATGGAACGCCCACAAAGCGGTCATCAGAGGGATTTTTATCCAAATAGGAGCTAGAGAGAAAAGGAGGAGATCACAGCGTCTTGACACCATCACCTCCCAAATTAAAACAACAGAAGCCCAAAACCAATTAACTCCCGATCCTGCCCTTAGAGAAAAACTTGTACTTCTCAGACAAGAATTAAGGAACCTATTACTAGAAACATATGATAGAGCCCAAAAAAGATTTAAAGTGAATCACTACTCCACTGGGAATAAGGCAGGGAAAGCCATGGCACTCAGAATCAAAGGTCATCATATTAAAAACAAGATATCTCACCTTTATCATCCCTCCACACAACAAAAACTGATAGATCCTCAAGCTATAGCAGAAGCGTTTAGTCATTACTATGAAACACTTTATAATCTAAACAATGACTCCACTATTAGCCAACCATGCCCAGAGGACATAGAAAACTTTTTGAAAGAAATTAATCTCCCACAAGTCTCCCCCGACCAACTAACAATGCTAAATGCTCCATTCTCTCCAATGGAAGTTTTAGATACCATCACATCCCTGCCATCCAACAAATCCCCTGGACCGGACGGTCTCACCGGGGAGTACTATAAACAATTCAGTACCATTCTAGCTCCTTTTTTAGCTCAAATGTGCAATGACGCTGCCTCCTCCTCTTCTCTCCCACAGGAAATGTTAAATGCATTAATCGTTACGTTACCGAAGCCAGGCAAGGATCCTACCTCTCCGCAAAACTTTAGACCCATATCACTTCTGAATGTTGACACAAAAATCTATGCCAAACTCATAGCAAACAGGTTAGTAAATATTATGCCTTCACTAATCCACCCTGATCAATCCGGGTTCACAAAAGGTAGGCAAACGTTTGATGCAACCCGCGGACTCATTAATATAATACACATTGCGGAGTCTGAACGAACGCCTTCTCTGCTTCTCTCCCTGGATGCAGAGAAGGCGTTCGACAGAGTCAATTGGGCCTATCTCCAAGCTACACTCCGTAAATTCAGTCTCCAAGGCCACATTCTTTCTGCAATAATGGCTTTATACTCAAAACCTTCAGCCCAGGTCTATACCTCTGAGATGCTATCTAAACCATTCCCAATTTCTAATGGCACTCGTCAGGGCTGCCCCCTATCGCCCATCATCTTCAATTTAGTAATGGAACCCCTGGCCGAACATATTAGATTAAACAAGTCCATTACAGGATTCCAAATTGGAAAATTGGAACACAAGATCAATCTGTTTGCTGACGACGTCATCATGATGGTAACCAACCCCATATCCTCCCTGGCTTCGATACAATCTGTATTACAAAGATTTAGTACCATTTCTTATTACAAGGTCAACGAAAACAAGTCATATATTCTAGACCTAGGTTTAGATGCCATAACTAGCAACCTTCTACGTAACTTCTATACATATCCATGGGCAGACACAGGTATATCATATCTAGGAATTACACTCACCAAATGCACCAGCAATCTTTTTACTAGCAACTACTTGGAAATGAAACAGATGCTTATTAAGGAAACCTCCAAACTGTCAAAATTTGAATTTTCTTGGGCTGGCAGACTAGCTGCCTTTAAAATGCTCATACTCCCTAGATTGCTCTACACATTCCGCACACTACCTATTCCACTTACTAACTCATACCTCCAATCGCTACAATCCATTATACACCACTACATGTGGCAAGGCAAGAAACCTAGATTTAGTCATACCAAAACTACCAAACACAAACTAGCGGGTGGCCTGGGATATGTAGATATTAAAGATTACTATCTAGCCACCATTCTATCTCAAATGACGGAATGGATACAGACGCACCCATCCACACTATGGGGAAACATTGAAAACACCATGACTCCAGGGCCCAACCTTAAATACTGGCTATTCAGCACTACAACTAAACACACAAATCTTTGCTTACACTCACCGACCATACAAGCTTCAGTTAAAGCCTGGTTGATATTACACTCTTCAAAATGGTTCCAATTACCCACCAAAAACATCCCAATACCTATCCAAACCCTACAATTACTGACACCTGATTTGAACATTCCCAAATGGATAGCAGACCAAAATACCTGCACCACAGAACTCAGGTCTATGATACTACATAAACCCTTTACCCAACTCCAATCACAATACCAAGCACCCTCCAAAGATTTCCTTAATTACGCCAGGATTCAACAATGTCTCTCAGCCCACCCACGATTGGAAGGAGCAGTACCACTTAAAATATGGAACTACTACTTCTCTAACAACACGCCTACCAAAGGCACCTCACTAATATATTCTACACTACAAGAAAAAACAGTATTCCACAAATCTAAACCATACACAGACTGGGAAAAAGACTTACAGATTCAGTTCTCTGAACATCAATGGCAAAAGGCCCTACAATCCATTTATAAATCCACTAGCTGCACCTCTCTCTGGGAATTAATGCATAAAATACACCTAAGATGGTACCTAACACCACAGAGACTGGCCAAATTCCAACCACAATCCTCATCCAAGTGTTGGAGAGAATGTAACCACATAGGCACCCTATCTCACATTCTATGGTCATGTCCAGCCTTAAAAGACCTCTGGACAGAGGTGGAACACCTTATACAAGATATCTGTCACCTCCCCATCACACTTACCCCACAACTGGCCATACTGAACTTGACTACTGAATTACTGCCACCACCTTTCAGACTAGCGATTACACACATACTCCTAGCTACCAGATTACTCATAACTAGACGATGGAAAACAACCTTAACCCCAACGCTGTCCGAAGTCATTACACTAGTTCACTCCCATTACGTGTATGAATCAATTATGTCACAAGGAAAACCCTCATACTCCAAAATCCACAAGCTATGGCACCCCTGGTCGAATTGGTACACACAAAAACTTACCTGATAATTTTTCTGATACTACTAACACATACTCGAGCCTCGTTGCTCTGCTCACTGAATATATAGCACAGCTCTCTACCTCCCTCCCCTACTCATCTTGTCCCCTACCCCCCTCTCCACTCCCCTCCCCTCCTTTTTATTTCTATTTTTGTTCCAACTACCTTCTTTACTAATCTATCTTACACGTTACATACAGTTTATTACGAGTACAAATGCTACCATGAGTACTCTCAAGGATTCTGGACATGTACCGGTCCATTCACATCCTCACACTTGAAAGTTCTACATTCTACACTTCTATGTTACTACCATCCTTTGGTAAGAACTGTTCAAGTTATCATAAGTTGGTAAATAATTTACTTTTTTGAACTATCTTTACACCAAGGAGAATGAAGGATCCCCTAATCACCCATGTCACAGCATGAGCCCATATGGGGTGCATGGGATTAATAACCCACACACATTATCTTACCTTCATCACCTATCACAGTTCTTATGTTTAAACCTCGACTAACGAATAAATACTGCTATGTAATTACCTTGATTATATTGCAATTTGAATACGACTTATGACAATGACTGTCAATATTGTACTTAATTCTTCAAAATATTGAAACAAAAAAAACAAGATTGATACAATCTGTGATGAAATCTCCCCTCTACAGGTATCTCCCCTAGCTAAGACCCCATGTCAACAGGTACAACTGACACTCCCCCTATTCAAATCTGCTACTACAGACGAAGTTGCCAAACTCCTTTCTATCGCCCACCTAACCACCTGTCCCCTGGACCCTATTCCCTCTCAAATGCTACAGTCGCCCTCTGACCCCATCCTACACTCTCTAACCCACATCTTCAATCTCTCCCTCACCTCTGGCATCTTCCCCAATGCTCTAAAACATGCACTGGTCACTCCCATACTTAAAAAGCCGTCCTTGGACCCTACCAATATTAACAACCTACGCCCTATCTCCTTGCTCCCCTTTTCCTCTAAACTACTTGAGCGCCTGGTTTACAACCAACTGAGTGACCACCTCATTAAAAACAACCTTCTTGATCCCCTTCCACCTGGATTTTGCCCTCAACACTCCACAGAAACTGCTCTTTAAAAAAACTCACAAATGACCTACTAACTGCAAAAACCAACGGACACTATTCTGTACTCCTACTTCTGGATCTTTCAGCTGCCTTTGACACGGTTGGCCACCCCCTCCTCCTCAAAAAACTTTACTCCCTCGGTCTCCGCGACTGTGCTCTTCAGTGGCTCTCATCCTACCTATCCCAACACACCTTCAGTGTCACTTACAATTCTACTTCCTCCACTCCTCTTCCCTTCTCTGTTGGGGTCCCCCAAGGTTCTGTTCTTGGACCTCTTTTATTTTCAATCTACACCTCTTACCTGGGTCAGCTGATAGCCTCTCACGGCTTTCAATATCATTTCTATGCTGACGACACACAAATCTATCTCTCCACCCCTCAACTAACTCCATCAGTCTCCTCATGCATCACTAACTTACTAACCGACATATCTGTATGGATGTCACACCACTTCCTCAAACTCAACTTGTCCAAAACCGAGCTTATAATATTTCCTCCCCCACGTGCCTTTTCCCCTGACTTCTCTGTCAAGAGCATTGGCAAAACCATTCACCCGTCCCCACATATCAGGGTGCTAGGTGTTATCCTGGACTCTGAACTCTCCTTTCGGCCCCACATCCAATCACTTTCCAAAGCTTGCCGCCTCAACCTCCGCAACATCTCTAAACTACGTCCCTTTCTAACCAATGAAACCACAAAGCTCCTGATTCACACCCTGGTTATCTCTCACCTCGACTACTGCAACTCCCTCCTCATTGGCTTACCTTTAAATAGACTATCCCCCCTTCAGTCCATCATGAATGCTGCTGCCAGACTCATCCACCTTACAAACCGCTCAGTGTCTGCTACCCCTCCCTGCCAATCCCTTCATTGGCTACCACTCACCCAACAAATTAAATTCAAAATACTAACAATGAGTTACAAAGCCATCCACAACTCTGCCCCCAGCTACATCACTAACCTAGTCTCAAAATACCAACCTAATCACCATCTCCGTTCCTCCCAAGACCTCCTGCTCTCTAGCTCCCTCATCACCTCCTCCCATATCCGCCTCCAGGACTTCTCCCGAGCCTCGCCCATCCTCTGGAATTCCCTACCCCTAGCCGTCAGACTGTCTCCAAATTTATCCACCTTTAGACGATCCCTGAAATCTTTCCACTTCAGAGAAGCCTATCCTGCCTCCATCTAACAACTGCACTATTTTCTCCATTAGCTCATCCCCCACAGCTATTACCCTTTTGTATAACTTGACCCTCCCTCCTAGATTGTAAGCTCTAATGAGCAGGGCCCTCTGATTCCTCCTGTATTGAATTGTATTGTACTTGCACTGTCTGCCCTAATGTTGTAAAGCGCTGTGTAAACTGTTGGCGCTATATAAATCCTGTATAATAATAATAATAATAATAATAATGTCAGCGATTTCCAAACTGGTACATAGGGCATTCAAGGATTCAAGTTGCTGAGCAGACAGAGTGGGTAGCGGTAAATCAGCAAACCAGGCTTGTGAGGCAGGGTCAGCTGCTGACTGTGGTTTGGAGAAAAGTTTCTGGTAATAGTTGACAAAGATATCAAGAATGTCATTGGGGTGAGATACTAATGAGCCAGTTGAGTTACGCAGTTTGTATACGTGGGGCGGTTTAACCGTATGGTTAAATTTTCTGGTGAACATAGTAGAAGCAGAGTTACTAAATAGCAAAAATTTTGCCTTGGACCACCTCAGGGCTCTCTCTGTATCTTCTAATAGCAATGCATCTAATGTGCGTTTCTTATGCCCCGTACACACGGTCGGATTTTCCGATGGAAAATGTGTGATAGGACCTTGTTGTCGGAAATTCCGACTGTGTGTAGGCTCCATCACACATTTTCCATCGGATTTTCCGACACACAAAGTTTGGGAGCAGGCTATAAAATTTTCCGACAACAAAATCCATTGTCGGAAATTCCGATCGTGTGTACACAAATCCGACGGACAAAGTGCCACGCATGCTCAGAATAAATAAAGAGATGAAAGCTATTGGCCACTGCCCCGTTTATAGTCCCGACGTACGTGTTTTTTGTCACCGTGTTCAGAATGATCGGATTTTCCGACAACTTTGTGTGACCCTGTTTATGCAAGACAAGTTTGAGCCAACATCCGTCGGAAAAAATCCTAGGATTTTGTTGTCGGAATGTCTGAACAAAGTCTGACGGTGTGTATGGGGCAATAGAGTTATTTTGTTTAAGGAGGTCAGGGGTGGGGGAATGATTGTAACGGTTGTATAGACGGTCTAGCGTCTTAGTGAGGGATCGTAGATCAGCTAGTTTAGTTCTATGTTTTTTAGATGCTAAATGTATGAGATGACCCCGCATGACCACCTTATGGGCCGTCCATAACCGGGTTGGGGACGTGTCGGGTAATGCTATGTCAGTGAAATAATTGTTTAAATGATCTGTAAGTGAATTCAAGATTGCAGGGTCTGTGAGGAGAGATTTGTTGCGTCTCCATGAGTGCGAAGTGGGTTTGAGGCCTATTTGGGCTGTTAAAAAAGCCACCATGTGGTGATCAGACCAGGGGCATACATGGATCTCAGCAGCAGTCGAATTGGCGAGGACAACAAGGGGGGCAAAAGATATAGTCGATGCGGGCATCACTGTCGTGTAGATTTTAGTGAAAGGTATAGGATCTGGCGCCCAAATTATGTGCCCTCCAAGCGTCAATCAGTTGCAAAGCATTGAGGGAGCCAATTATCTACTTAGGAAAGGCCTTTGAGGAAGGAGTAACTCTGCTTCTTTCTAATACCGGGTGAGCCGTAAGATTGAAATCGCCCCCGACAACTAAGTGTGGGGAAAGATATCGATCCAAAGTGTCAAAAAAGTGTCTGAAAAATGAGGCCTGTGCCTCATTAGGAGCATAAACTGAGGCTATGGTGGTGGCACGGCCTTGTATCGTACCTTGAAGGATAATAAATCGGCTTTCAGGGTCCCTATATACATGACAGACATCAAACATCAGGGTGCTGAGTATGAATATGGCCACTCCCCAGGACTTAGATGTATGGGTGGTGCAAAAGAATTGTGTGTGGAATCTTTTTAAACCTATAGGCCACATGCCCCTGGTCAGTAACAAATCATAGCTAGCAAAAGCTTCTCCAATAAAATGTAATGACTAAAAACAAATCACAAACACAATACAAAAATAATTTACAAAATCATGCTCCATTACAACTTTCTTCAAGTTCAGTCTTCCATCTTTATATCTATAGCATTGACTTAGATTAAACCAGGGAAAACTATACCTAGTAAACATCCTACACATTTCTGCTTATGTGAAATCAGACACTTCTGGTCTTTCTACAGGCTAAAAAAGTTCAACATGGCATGTCATGGCTTAATTTTTATGAGAGAGAAAAGTTTGACAGAGAGGAAGAGATTCTGCCTTTGATAGAACTTGTGACAGAAATGTGAAGTACTCCTACAAGGAGGCCTGTAAGAACAAGGGCAAACTCTACTGCTAGCGTTGGCATTTTAAGGAAGCATTAATGCTACTCATGGCATTAATCCTCACTGGCCATTAACAAATTGAATAAATGGCTTTAAACAATACATGCTCCCGATAGTGTAACTGCTGTTCCATGATCTGGATGACTGCACAGCAAAGAGTCCATTAAGCATGCAATTAAATTAGCAATGTTGGAATACTGCAAAGCGGAAGCCTTTCTGATAGATATTTGTTATGGATTTGTTTTCCCCAAACTCTGCAGGAGAAAAAAAGTTGAATATAGTAGCTAAAATAGCACTGTAGATTGTGTATACTCTGAATATCTGAGTGTCTTTTAGAAATATTTTTTCCAGTTGGAGTTAGTTGAGAATACCTGATTTACTACGATACTCAGATATGTCCATATATTTTTACATGAAAGGCACAACATATTTATCCTAATTAACTGGTTGTAGACTTTAGGTGTGCAATGTGTGCCCAAAACCCTTCATTGTAAGTATGATGCCCTCTCCCTTTCCCCCTTGCTGCCACTCTCCTCACTGCTCTTGTCAACATGACTACAGGACCTTGCTGCATATTGCAGCACTGGCTTTGGATTTGGAACACTGTTCAGAAGCTCAATTGAGAAATACAAAATAAAACATTATAGTTACTTTAAGTCAAGGGGGGTTGTGACCAATCCACACTGTTTTTACAGGAGAGCACCAACATGCCTCCATCCCAAATGTATGCAAAAAAATGGGGGGACAGAAGCGGAACTTTGTATGACGCATGTGGGTGAGTATGTTGGGCTAAATGGTAAAAATTAAGGTAAAAATAAATAGAAAATATAAAATATATATAATCTCCACAGATAATGATAAAAGATAATCATGGTATAAAAGTTTATTGGCATGGGTATTTGGACCAGATACAATCAAAAAGAGAAGAACACATTTGAGACCATAGTAAAACATGTTAGCAGCAATATATGGACAAGCAGGGTTCATGAATTGGTTGTACAGTTACAGGAACACATATACATTGTACAGTCAATGAATGCATCAATAGATCTAAACTCAACGCGTTTCTTGGCTTTAAACCAATCGTCAGGAGTCCGATGCGATTAAACTATATCAAAAACAATAGAATGTCTATTAATGTGTAAATAAATATTTGTAGAAAAGATATACTGAAAATGTAGTTTTCTGTATACTCACAAGTTTATGCAATAATTGGTTAATGATGATCTATGTGTTGCAATGTGGTGTTAGTCTGGGTCCATAGAGTCTCCCCCGGGGTTGAGGCAGAGAGCGCACCCCAATATCGTCGGCCACGGTGGCCGAAGTGACACAAGCACCCACAAAAACCGGCAGGCAGGGACGTCTGGCGAGGACAAGGAGTGTGGATGAGCTGGGGAAAATTGGTGAAAATGAGAAAGGTGTGTGAACTGATAGATAAGTGATGGTGGGAATGAGATGGGTGGAAGCGGCATAGCATAGCCGTGGGTGTGTGGAAGGGAACTGAAACACAACAGGTGTGAGAGTGATTGGAGAGATAGAAAGCGTATACAAAAAGACATCATTGCTGAGGTAGGTGAGGCAGAGTGACAGAGTGTGAGGAAGATATCTGAGTGATAAGTGTCCAGCCGAGCCAGATGTCTGTCATGCATGGCGGAATCGTAGGGTGCCCGGCCAAATGGAGCCTGATATAGCCGCAGACATGCGGCGCGCTCACGCCAACGTCGCGCGCGGGCGTGATGATGCGGTAAGGGGAGGGGAGGCCAATCAATGCGGCCACCTGCCATCCCGTACAGCGCTTGAGCCCGGAGGTGGAAAAACACTAAACATCCCGTATGCGGCGGCAAAGACGCCGCAGGCGGGATGTAGGAAGCATGACGCCGATGCGCCGAGGCCAGGGCCCGCCCACGTCAATGACAGGAGGGTGATGGGTCCTGGGCTGGGCGCGTCGCAACCCCGGGGAGTTGACAAAACGGATCCCAGCATCACAAGTGTGCAGGAACCGAATGGATGACAAATGTGTGAAGGAGGAAAACAGCCAAGGCGACTCAATATTGAGTACAGAAGCAATAGTAGAAACGGGCATGTCTTTGCCTTGACTAAAATCAATGTAGCAAAGAAAACAATAGTATATTCAATCCTTGCACAGGAATCATTCTCTGTGCAAGGAAATATAAGATATAAAGAGCTTTAGCCCTGAATTGAATCAGTATTTGTCTGGCTAAAGAAAAGCAAAGGATAACAAAAATTGTAAAGGTAAAAAAAGAGGAAAAGGGTAAAAAAAGTTGAGGAAGGAAAAACTTTAGCCCTGAATTGAATCAGTTATTTGCCTAGCTAAAGAAATAAACAAAAGTAAACAAGAAGAATGAAAACTTTAGCCCTGAATTAAATCAGTATTTATTTGACTAAAGAAAAACAAAATAAACAAATAAAACAAGGAGTGAAAAAATAGAGAGTTAAAGAAGGCATAAGCAGTTGCCGTCCTGAAGGAAATCGGTATTGGTTAAGCTGGGGGGAGATAGCAGAATAAGAGAAGGAGGAAAATGGTTGCAAGGAGTAAACATATATGTAACAGTATAGAAGAGACTTTATGACATGGGGGGACGAATCAAGACCAAATTAGTGTTGTACTGTGTTGAAACAGTAGATTATGGAGCAAAAGAGGGGAAGTTGATGGGACAGTGGGTAAAACAAAGGATGAAACTGATGTTTAGTGCTATATGAAATTGGTATGTGGATGCAGTTACAGAGAGTAGAGATGTGTAGACAGAAAATAGTATGTAGATGACTCTTGCATTGCAGTCAGTCAATGAACAAGAGGAGGACCAAAGGACTGTTACATATATGTTTACTCCTTGCAACCATTTTCCTCCTTCTCTTATTCTGCTATCTCCCCCTAGCTTAACCAATACCGATTTCCTTCAGGACGGCAACTGCTTATGCCTTCTTTAACTCTCTATTTTTTCACTCCTTGTTTTATTTGTTTATTTTGTTTTTCTTTAGTCAAATAAATACTGATTTAATTCAGGGCTAAAGTTTTCATTCTTCTTGTTTACTTTTGTTTATTTCTTTAGCTAGGCAAATAACTGATTCAATTCAGGGCTAAAGTTTTTCCTTCCTCAACTTTTTTTACCCTTTTCCTCTTTTTTTACCTTTACAATTTTTGTTATCCTTTGCTTTTCTTTAGTCAGACAAATACTGATTCAATTCAGGGCTAAAGCTCTTTATATCTTATATTTCCTTGCACAGAGAATGATTCCTGTGCAAGGATTGAATATACTATTGTTTTCTTTGCTACATTGATTTTAGTCAAGGCAAAGACATGCCCGTTTCTGCTATTGCTTCTGTACTCAATATTGAGTCGCCTTGGCTGTTTTCCTCCTTCACACATTTGTCATCCATTCGGTTCCTGCACACTTGTGATGCTGGGATCCGTTTTGTCAACTCCCCGGGGTTGCGACGCGCCCAGCCCAGGACCCATCACCCTCCTGTCATTGACGTGGGCGGGCCTTGGCCTCGGCGCATCGGCGTCATGCTTCCTACATCCCGCCTGCGGCGTCTTTGCCGCCGCATACGGGATGTTTAGTGTTTTTCCACCTCCGGGCTCAAGCGCTGTACGGGATGGCAGGTGGCCGCATTGATTGGCCTCCCCTCCCCTTAACGCGTCATCACGCCCGCGCGCGACGTTGGCGTGAGCGCGCCGCATGTCTGCGGCTATATCAGGCTCCATTTGGCCGGGCACCCTACGATTCCGCCATGCATGACAGACATCTGGCTCGGCTGGACACTTATCACTCAGGTATCTTCCTCACACTCTGTCACTCTGCCTCACCTACCTCAGCAATGATGTCTTTTTGTATACGCTTTCTATCTCTCCAATCACTCTCACACCTGTTGTGTTTCAGTTCCCTTCCACACACCCACGGCTATGCTATGCCGCTTCCACCCATCTCATTCCCACCATCACTTATCTATCAGTTCACACACCTTTCTCATTTTCACCAATTTTCCCCAGCTCATCCACACTCCTTGTCCTCGCCAGACGTCCCTGCCTGCCGGTTTTTGTGGGTGCTTGTGTCACTTCGGCCACCGTGGCCGACGATATTGGGGTGCGCTCTCTGCCTCAACCCCGGGGGAGACTCTATGGACCCAGACTAACACCACATTGTAACACATAGATCATCATTAACCAATTATTGCATAAACTTGTGAGTATACAGAAAACTACATTTTCAGTATATCTTTTCTACAAATATTTATTTACACATTAATAGACATTCTATTGTTTTTGATATAGTTTAATCGCATCGGACTCCTGACGATTGGTTTAAAGCCAAGAAACGCATTGAGTTTAGATCTATTGATGCATTCATTGACTGTACAATGTATATGTGTTCCTGTAACTGTACAACCAATTCATGAACCCTGCTTGTCCATATATTGCTGCTAACATGTTTTACTATGGTCTCAAATGTGTTCTTCTCTTTTTGATTGTATCTGGTCCAAATACCCATGCCAATAAACTTTTATACCATGATTATCTTTTATCATTATCTGTGGAGATTATATATATTTTATATTTTCTATTTATTTTTACCTTAATTTTTACCATTTAGCCCAACATACTCACCCACATGCCTCATACAAAGTCCCGCTTCTGTCCCCCCATTTTTTTTCTATAGTTACTTTGTATGTACTGTGTTACATTCATATGCAGATCAAATGGTCAGTTAAAGCATTTTAAATACAGTGGGGCTGATTTACTAAAATTGGAGAGTGCAAACACTGGTGCAGCTGTGCATGGTAACCAATCATATTCTAACTTCAGCTTGTTCAATTTGGCTTTGACAAAAAAAACAAAAAACTGGAAGCCAAATGGTTTATCTGCAGAGTTGCACTAGATTTTGCACTCTCCAGTTTTAGTAAATCAATGGACAAAGCATGAGAGGACATGACGGAAAAAAGGATTCCTGGCGTGCAGAGTGGAACAGTGTGAAGGGAAGAAAGCAGTAGCAATCCCCAAACGAACGTGACATCCAGTGAAGTGAAAGCCTTGAGAGCCAGCACCGCCGAGGCTACGTCCATATAGGCGCCACCACGGGGACCGCCCACCAACGTCATGCCGCAAACACAGGAGAGGGGCGGACGGCAACGCCGATCGGGTGCTGAACGCCCGACCCGCCGATGTCAGTGCCCCATCCCCGTGATGTGCGTGATGAACACCATCCAATCAGGCATGTAAGTGTCCAAAGGACGCGCACGTCCGATGGGGAGTGCGTGACGCCGACGTGCAGTAGCGGTAGATCCACCCCCCCGGGAGGGGGAGGGGGGAGGAGCCGACAGGCACGTCACAGCTCCCGGAAGGGGGAAATCCAAAAACAGTCGGCGGTGTATTGGGCCAAAAGAGCCACCACCAAAACAGACAAACCATAGACATAACTGATATCTAAGATAAATTACAAATAAATATAATCCCAAATAAAAATGGCTAATCAAATAATAGGATAGAGCAATTAACTAGAAGGAGGCAAAAATTGGAAAAATGTATGTACTACATCACAGATTTGCAAAACAAATGTGATGAGGTTAAAAATCAGAGCATTTCTTTCACGCATTTCCATCCCTATACATTAATATTAGAAAGTGGTTGGGACTGTATATCCCGTGGGACTTTTAATGAAACCATGACCTGATGTGGTCATGCGTTTCCATCCCTGTACTAGTCTAAGAGAAAAGGGTGGGACTTTAAATGAATTGCGTGAATGCTCAGAAACAAAATCAATGAACAACTAGGAAATTTTATTCAATTCATAAAAATATAACATGCATAAAATAAATATATATCAATCATAAATGGAAAGAAATATTAGCAATAATAGCAGCAATTATACATGATTATATGAATACAAAAATTCTCCATGGTACATCAATTGGATATTATTAACACAACCATATAATAAAGAATGTACACCAAAGGCCTCCAAAAGGTTCAAGATAAAGATTAGAGATGCATGATGCTGGTAAAAACGTGACCGTGGTAGCTCTATGCGTTTCGTGGCTGTTGTGCCACTCGTCAGGAGAAAGCGCGTATCTTATCTAGGATAGGAAATATAAAAAATTGGTCTGGTAAATGTGTACATGAAACAGAGGTGGGGTGATAAAGAAGCCCCACACAAAGTACATGCTTATGCATTCTGGTTTGTAGAGTGATGGCAGAAAGCCGTACATCGCCCGACCATCGGAGACGCCACCCCCGGGAGCTGAGATGGACGGATCGACGGGGGCAGCCCACAAGGCACCATCCAGGGCAGGCATGATCCCCCGAGGCAGAACCTGCGGTGAAAAGTGAAAGTTTAAAGAAGAAATTGCAAGACTACCAAGGAATAGAGAGCAGTGTGAAAGTAGGAATGTAGGAGTGATACTGCCCCAGAAAGAAGTTGAACCCATATGGGGGTTAAAGAGAAATCTAGATTGAGACACCTGAAAAAAAGCTGAGGATGGAAAAGGGGAAAGACCAAGTACCCTTAAGTGAAGATATAGAGAAGGAGGAATGGACAAAGCATGAGAGGACATGACGGAAAAAAGGATACCTGGCGTGCAAAGTGGAACAGTGTGAAGGGAAGAAAGCAGTAGCAATCCTCAAACGAACGTGACATCCAGTGAAGTGAAAGCCTCGAGAGCCAGCACCGCCGAGGCTACGCCCATATAGGCGCCACCACGGGGACCGCCCACCAACGTCACGCCACAAACACAGGAGAGGGGCGGACGGCAACGCCAATCATGTGCTGAACGCCCGACCCGCCGATGTCAGTGCCCCATCCCCGTGATGTGCGTGATGAACACCATCCAATCAGGCATGTAAGCGTCCAAAGGACGCGCTCGTCCGATGGGGAGTGCGTGACGCCGACGTGCAGTGGCGGCAGATCCACCCCCCCGGGAGGGGGAGGGGGGAGGAGCCGACAGGCACGTCACAGCTCCCGGAAGGGGGAAATCCAAAAACAGTCGGCGGTGTATTGGGCCAAAAGAGCCACCACCAAAACAGACAAACCATAGACATAACTGATATCTAAGATAAATTACAAATAAATATAATCCCAAATAAAAATGACTAATCAAATAATAGGATAGAGCAATTACCTAGAAGGAGGCAAAAATTGGAAAAATGTATGTACTACATCACAGATTTGCAAAACAAATGTGATGAGGTTAAAAATCAGAGCATTTCTTTCACGCATTTCCATCCCTATACATTAATATTAGAAAGTGGTTGGGACTGTATATCCCGTGGGACTTTTAATGAAACCATGACCTGATGTGGTCATGCTTTTCCATCCCTGTACTAGTCTAAGAGAAAAGGGTGGGACTTTAAATGAATTGCGTGAATGCTCAGAAACAAAATCAATGAACAACTAGGAAAATTTATTCAATTCATAAAAATATAACATGCATAAAATAAATATATATCAATCATAAATGGAAAGAAATATTAGCAATAATAGCAGCAATTATACATGATTATATGAATACATAAATTCTCCATGGTACATCAATTGGATATTACTAACACAACCATATAATAAAGAATGTACACCAAAGGCCTCCAAAAGGTTCAAAATAAAGATTAGAGATGCATGACGCTGGTAAAAACGCGACCGTGGTAGCTCTACGCATTTCGTGGCTGTTGTGCCACTCGTCAGGAGCAAGCGCGTATCTTATCTAGGATAGGAAATATAAAAAATTGGTCTGGTAAATGTGTACATGAAACAGAGGTGGTTGTGGTTATAATATCCAATTGATGTACCATGGAGTATTTTTGTATTCATATAATCATGTATAATTGCTGCTATTATTGCTAATATTTCTTTCCATTTATGATTGATATATATTTATTTTATGCATGTTATATTTTTAGGAATTGAATAAATTTTCCTAGTTGTTCATTGATTTTGTTTCTGAGCATTCACGCAATTCATTTAAAGTCCCACCCTTTTCTCTTAGACTAGTACAGGAATGGAAACGCATGACCACATCAGGTCATGGTTTCATTAAAAGTCCCATGGGATATACAGTCCCAACCACTTTCTAATAGTGATGGGTGTAGGGATACCGCAAGCTCAACTCAGACACCTACATTCTAGCTTTAAACTGAAGTGGACGACAACCGCCTTGAAATACTTAGGTACACACATCCCCCATACATTTGCGCATCTATACGACCTCAACTTCCCACCCCTATTGAAAACAATTAAAACACTGCTAACCAAATGGCACACGGGCCTACACTCCTGGATAGGTCGCTGTAACATTTTAAAAATGACGATCCTCCTGCAATTTCTCTACCTCATGCAAGCGTTACCTATCCATATCCCCATATCCTATTTCAGATACAATCCACATTGTAGTGAATTTTCAGTCAGAATAAGTTGTGCCTTTTTAAGGAAAGGTTTCCCGCACAATAATTATCCTTGAGTAATTTTTAACGAAGATATTTTTAAGATACAAAATCAATCTATATGACACAGTCTATACTTGTGAAACTTATTCACGGAGACGTGTGGTCATACGAAATAGAAATTTTATTGGTAAACAAACACAAATAATCACATGAAATTAAGATACCGATTGCGTTACATGAACGTCTTGAAAATCAATAAAAACACTTGCAAAAATGGGCGTACCGTCCCTTTGACATAATACCACCATGATAACTTCTCGGTAGAATCAATAACCTTGTGAACTTGACAATTAAACAGAACATCTGTATTTCACACGTACAACCGTTACTTTGCTGCAGGTAAGTAAGTGGTTAAAATTGTGAAATAAATTAGACGTTTGCTTTGTCAATAAATGTGGCAACTATGCAAAAAGAAAAATATAATGAAAAATTTGAATCTTTGGAGAAAAATCTACAAGGCGGTTATTGATTCGGGAGAATGATTATCAACTGTATAATATTCAATACATCAATATTTGTGAGAACATATCAATATTTGAGAGAACATGCAAAATAAAATCAACATGACATAATTACCCATTCCAGGATGACTGCAATTCCTATGGGCTAGTTACCAGAGTTAAGATGGCTGCCGTAGTTTCAAAATGGATACTCCTAAAGAGGATTTACTTCTTGTGACCTCCGAGTTCTAAGTATTAGGTGTTGAGGAATTTTCATGAATGTAAAGAGATGTATTCATGCATGGTGCATGAGTGTCAGTCCGGGAGTGTGTGTGTCTCCCAGTGTCCCCCCTCAGGGTGGATCCCTGAGCTCTCCCCCTGAGCTCTCTCCTCCTTCCGTTCGTTCCCCCTGTCTCCCATCTTCCTTGCCTCTAAATACCATTTCAGATAATAAGACCATAAAAATTATAATGGCTCTGCCCAAAAGGAGGTGGCTCACTTCCCATTGGGTTAGGAGACATAATGATTAACTTCCTCTGGAAACTTAGTGAGTTCAAATAATACCACCTTCAACCACCAGGTGTCTCACACATGTTGTGAGTTCATCCTTTTAAATTAATACGTCCTATTTTCATAAGGTGTATAATGGTAAGGATAAGTATATACCTTTACATATTCTGGTACTCGGTCTAATGTAAAATACACTCAGTATAAGTTTGATTAATCATCATTACATAACTTGGTTATATAACTGTATCTCTATAAATGTATATCGGTAAACTGGTCTATCTAGGAAATACACACATTGTTATATATTTCATCAATACCACATAAAAATGATTATCTATATGGATACCTGTATAACTTCTGGTATCTCCACTGAACATTTGTTTATCTTAAGTGTAGGCTACAATCTTACATGATTATAATCATGATTACATGTTTTTCCTAATACTAATTCGTTACCTAAAACACTTCTACTTATAAAATCACACTTTCATATACATTTTCTTCATAGCAAAGTTGTTGGGTCCGCAGATGCCAACATTATAATGTCTCTGTGACCTACAATGTCAGAGATAGTTTAAAATGACTTATGATAACCTTATTGATACCTTATATTATTTTTGACTAGCACAATATTCAACTTTCTCTAATGTGTTGAGAGGGACCTTGAACATTCTCACTGGGTGTTTAGAACTGACTTGTTTGTCTAAACCATCCTAAAAGTTCATACAATGGTTCTGTTAACCAAGGTGTTAGCTATTTAAACAGTTCTTCACTTGAACACAATAAGTGAGGTTATCTCTATGCGAGAAAAGTTTATATACCCTTGTGTCCTGTGGCAGCTTTTGTTTATTCACAATACCATGTAAATATCTCCTTGTTTTGTGACAAGAACAGTCTTTGTTCCAACAGCTTCCTTTACAATACATGCTTGTAAAAGTCTTCAATATTTAAAGAAGTAGTAAAACTTGGAAAACATGAGAGCGTCTAATTTGTCCTTAAAGGTCGATGACAGGGCAACAGTTCATCTGCTTTTTGAGGCCTAAGCATCTCTCATGTTTCTGCCATGAAATATAAAATATATTTCTTCATGAATTCACAACAACATTTACAGAATTCATATGGAACAAGAAAAGACCCCGACTCCCACATAAACTTCTAGTTCTACCCAAACACCAAGGTGGTCTTGCACTGCCGGATATTCGCGCATATCATCAGGCAGTACACTTGGGGAGGCTCATAGACTGGTTCCGCCACCAGGAGCCCAAGCTGTGGACACAACTGGAACAAAATCAAAGCCCCCTCAACAGGGCCCCCTGGTGCTATAAGTCCCTCTCGACAGAAACCAAATGACACTCATTGATAGGTAACACAACAAGAGTCTGTGCCCGACTCATTTCTAAGGCATCTATATCCTCCCCCAACTCACCCCTATATCCCATACTGGGAAATCCGGGGTTCTCGCCGGGTATACAGGATGTGGTCTTTCGGAGGCTAGGTGAGATGGGCATACATCATGCCTCTCACTTTAGTAGTGGAGGACGGTGGCATACCATAGTGGAATTATCTGACCCCACAGGCACGTTTCGCCTGGACTTCCTGAGATCCCGTCAGCTAGGCCACTTCCTTCACTCCTTGAAACCACCCACCGACAATGACCAATCCCTCACAACATTGGAGGAACTCTGTAACACCTCAGGAACTATAATGCATACGCTCTCTCTAGCCTACAACCTCCTAAATACACCACAGGCAGACTTTATACCCCTGGGATTGCTTAAATGGGAACTGGAACTAAACTGTCAATTTAACATGGCTAAACGACAACGTATACTTAGATTTACACACAAATCCTCCATATTTGCCAAATTCCAGGAGACCAAACACAAACTCCTGTCGAGATGGTACAGGACCCCAGCACTGCTCCACAAATTCTTCCCAGCTATGCCTGATCTTTGCTGGCGCTGCGGGGGAGATAAGGGAACACTGATACACATTTTCTGGTCCTGCCCCATCTTAAACCACTTTTGGAGAGTGATACGAGAGGTCGCTCAGAAATTCACAGAACGCACCATACCAGACGACCCTGCATTCTTTCTCCTTCATGCGTCTAACATCCCTGAGAAAGAGTACAAAAAGTCAGTGATTAGACATCTACTAGATGCAGCTAGAGCCTGCATCCCACTTTATTGGAAATCTACATTCCCACCGACAATGGCCTCATGGCTTACAAAGGTGGAAGAAATTAGACATATGGAAGACCTCATTCTCACAGCGCAGAATAGACAAGAAACTTTTTCTAAGACTTGGCAACTGTGGACCTTTTTCATATACTCGGCTGAGGGCCAAGCACTGGGAGAACGCATTGTGGATGTGTGAATATGAACTAATCTATTTGCCCCCTCCCGCTATATGACAGCGGAAACACAGATCAACATAAACATCAACATAGACCTTACCCCTCACCATCGTACCCCCCCTTACCCTCTTTCCCTTTAACTTCTGACCACCTCCTCCTTATCCTTTCAACCTTACCACTCTTTACAGTTTTCTATTCCCCCATACGTGGGGGCCTTCTTTAATAAAAGAGAAAATGAAGGGATCAGACAAACATGGACCCCCGACATCACACTTCACTATAAAACCGACACACAAGCAACCTCCTCTAGGAAAGAGACTTCTCTGGTACCACTGCATACTCAGTAGCAGACGAGATGGCCTAGCAATTGCCAGGGACACATGAGATGCCTCGCAGACACATTATAATGCTTGTGCCTACCACGTTGTACCTTGAGGTTATAAATGTTGTTCAGTTTGATATGATATTACAGATATTAATCTTTGTATCGTTAAGTGGATGTCATATTGTACACTGTATTATCCTGTAACATGTCGGCCTGTATGGGTCTTTTCCCTGTTATAAATAAATAATAAAAAAGAAATAAAAAGGGATGCAGTCTCCCCTTACCCCAGTTAGTCCTTTCTGCCACCTACAGTGATCTGTTAGTGCCCCTATATACTATGGAACTTTTCAGGTGTCACACATAAAAATGTTAGTATATTTGGTTAAGTTGTTAGTTCATTTGGTATATTAATAAAAAATAGATAAAATCAAAAAATGCTCTCAGCAGTATGTTCTTATAAATTGAAGAACAGTAGTAAGGCATATACCAAATATATACACTACCGTTCAAAAGTTTGGGGTCACCCAAACAATTTTGTGTTTTCCATGAAAAGTCACACTTATTCACCACCATACATTGTGAAATGAATAGAAAATAGAGTCAAGACATTGACAAGGTTAGAAATAATGATTTGTATTTGAAATAACATTGTTTTTACATCAAACTTTGCTTTCATCAAAGAATCCTCCTTTTGCAGCAATTACAGCATTGCACACCTTTGGCATTCTAGCTGTTAATTTATTGAGGTAAGCTGGAGAAATTGCACCCCACGCTTCTAGAAGCAGCTCCCACAAGTTGGATTGGTTGGATGGGCACTTCTGGCGTACCATACGGTCAAGCTGCTCCCACAACAGCTCAATGGGGTTCAGATCTGGTGACTGTGCTGGCCACTCCATTACCGATAGAATACCAGCTGCCTGCTTCTGCTGTAAATAGTTCTTGCACAATTTGGAGGTGTGTTTAGGGTCATTGTCCTGTTGTAGGATGAAATTGGCTCCAATCAAGCGCTGTCCACTGGGTATGGCATGGCGTTGCAAAATGGAGTGATAGCCTTCCTTATTCAGAATCCCTTTTACCCTGTACAAAGCTCCCACCTTACCAGCACCAAAGCAACCCCAGACCACCACATTACCTCCACCATGCTTAACAGATGGCGTCAGGCATTCTTCCAGCATCTTTTCATTTGTTCTGCGTCTCACAAACGTTCTTCTTTGTGATCCAAACACCTCAAACTTGGATTCATCCATCCACAACACTTTTTTCCAGTCTTCCTCTGTCCAATGTCTGTGTTCTTTTGCCCATCTTAATCTTTTTCTTTTATTGGCCAGTCTCAGATATGGCTTTTTCTTTGCCACTCTGCCCTGAAGCCCAAAATCCCGCAGCCGCCTCTTCACTGTAGATGTTGACACTGGTGTTTTGCGGGTACTATTTAATGAAGATGCCAGTTGGGGACCTGTGAGGCGTCTGTTTCTCAAACTAGAGACTCTAATGTGCTTATCTTCTTGCTTAGTTGTGCAACGCGGCCTCCCACTTCTTTTTCTACTCTGGTTAGAGCCTGTTTGTGCTGTCCTCTGAAGGGAGTAGTACACACCGTTGTAGGAAATCTTCAATTTCTTTGCAATTTCTCGCATGGAATAGCCTTCATTTCTAAGAACAAGAATAGACTGTCGAGTTTCAGATGAAAGTTCTCTTTTTCTGGCCATTTTGAGCGTTTAATTGACCCCACAAATGTGATGCTCCAGAAACTCAATCTGCTCACAGGAAGGTCAGTTTTGTAGCTTCTGGAAGGAGCTAGACTGTTTTTAGATGTGTGAACATGATTGCACAAGGGTTTGCTAATCATCAATTAGCCTTCTGAGCCAATGAGCAAACACATTGTACCATTAGAACACTGGAGTGATAGTTGCTGGAAATGGGCCTCTATACACCTATGTAGATATTGCACCAAAAACTAGACATTTGCAGTTAGAATAGTCATTTACCACATTAGCAATGTATAGAGTATATTTGTTTAAAGTTAGGACTAGTTTAAAGTTAGCTTCATTTAAAAGTACAGTGCTTTTCCTTCAAAAATAAGGACATTTCAATGTGACCCCAAACTTTTGAACGGTAGTGTATATATACACACAGTGCCTTGCAAAAGTATTCACCCCCCTTGCCTCACAACCTGTATTTTTTTTTTTATTGTGAAGCAAACAACAAATAGGGCAAAATAACAGAAAAAGTCAATGTGCATAACTATTCACTCCCCTAAAGTCAATACAGGCATACCCCACTTTTAAGTACACAATGGGGTTTATTTACTAAAGCTGGAAAGTGCAAAATCAGGCTCACTTCTGCATAGAAACCAATGAGCTTCCAGGTTTTATTACCAAAAATTAATTGAACAAGCTGGGTTTAGAAGCTCATTGATTTTTATGCAGAAGTGAGCCTGATTTTGCACTTTCCAGCTTTAGTAAATAAATCCCATTGTGTACTTAAAAGTGGGGTATACCTGTACTTTGTATAGCCACCTTTTGTGGCTATCAAAGCTCCAAGTCGCTTTGGATAAGTCTCTATGAACTTGCTACATCTCACCACTGGGATTTTTGCACATTCCTCCTTGCAAAACTGCTCCAGCTCCTTCAAGTTGAATGGTTTGCGCTTGTAAATAGCAATGTTTAAGACTGACCTGAAATTTTCTATTGGATTGAGGTCTGGGATTTGACTAGGCCATTCCAACACATTTACATGTTTCCCCATAAACCACTCAAGTGTTGCTTTAGCAGTGTGTTTGGGATCATTGCCCTGCTGGAAGGTGAACCTCGTCCTAGCCTCAAATCACACACGGAGTGGTACAGGTTTTGCTCAAGAATATCCCTGTATTGAGCACCATCAATCTTTCCCTCAACTCTGACCAGTTTCCCAGTCCCGACTGCTGAAAAACATCCGCACGGCATGATGCTGCCACCACCATGTTTCACTGTGGGGATGGTGTTCTTTGGGTGATGTTATGTGTTGGGTTTGTGCCAGACATAGCATTTTCTTTGATGGCCAAAAAGTTCAATTTTAGTCTCATCAGACCAGAGCACCTTTCGCCATACATTTTGGGAGTCTCCCACATGCCTTTTTCGCAAACACAAAACATGCCATTTTGTTTTTTGCTGAAAGTAATGGCTTTTTTCTGTCCACTCTGCCATAAAGCCCAACTCTATGCAGCGTATGACTTATTGTCGTGTTATGTACAGGTACTCCAGTCTCTGCTGTGGAACTCTGCAGCTCCTCCAGGGTTACCTTAGGTCTCTGTGCTGCCTCTCTGATTTATGCCCTCCTTGCCCGGTCTGTGAGTTTTGGTGTGCGGCCGTCTCTTGGCAGGTTTGCTGTTGTGCCGTGTTCTTTCCATTTGGTTATGATAGATTTGATGGTGCTCCTAAGGATCAACAAAGATTTGGATATTTTTTTATAACCTAACCCTGACTTGTACTTCTCAACAACATTGTCCCTTACTTGTTTGGAGAGTTCCTCGGTCTTCATGGCAGTGTTTGGTTAGTGGTGCCTCTTGCTTTGGTGTTGCAGACTCCGGGGCCTTTCATAAAGGTGTGTATAGGTAATGACAGATCATGTGACACTTAAATTGCACACAGGTGGACATCATTTCACTAATTATCTGACTTCTGAAGGTAATTGGTTGCATCAGAGCTTTTTATGGGCTTCATAACAAAGGGGTGAATACATACGCACATGCCAATTATCAGTTTTTAATTTCTGAAAAATAGTTTTATATATATATTTTTCTAATTTTACTTCACCATCTTAGACTATTGTGTTCTGATCCATCACATATAATTCAGATTAAAAAAAACATTGAACTAAAAGCTGTAACAAAATAGGTAAAAAGACAAGGGAGTGAATACTTTTGCAAGGCAATTTGTGTATATATACAGTATATATATATATATATATATATATATATATATATATATATATATATACACACACACACACACAGTATATTACTCTCTACCACTCATTAATACAGTTATTATATTCTAAGAAGAGGAACAGATCTTTCCAGAATACACTGATGGTCAGTTAGTAGTAGGAGGGTGGTAGTTTCTTTGATGTGTTTCCCAGAACAAATCTGCTTCTTTTGAAATATGGGACATATCTTTAATAAATATAATACAAGAGTATTATGTACAGTTTCAATACTGTACATTAATGCTCTTATACCTATTATAGATATGTCCCATATTTCTGGAGAAGCAGATTTGATCTGGGAAATTAGTTTAAAAATCCTGTTTTATTTCCTCAAATAAAAGCATTATGAACTAGTGTAGTAACATCATGTTCCAATCTGATAACGTAATTTGACCTTCATCTGTTCTTTCTAAAAATCATTTGAGAAATGTCATCTTTTTGAAAGACACATCAAAAATAACAATTACTAGCTTTAAAAATGACAAAGGTATGTGCTGACCGTTGGGTATAAAGCTCCTGACATCTTAGAAAAATCTGTTGCAGAACAATCAGTGTTTGAAAAAGGAAAGTTATGCAGTGGTTTGTAACAGTGGAGTAGGCACACCCCTGTATCCCAAAACAATTGAAACATGATGGCACACCCACTTAAAAAAAAAAAAAAAAATGTGAAGTCAGCAAACTTCAGCAAAAAAGTGAATTTGAATGATAGGCATGAAGGAAAGTTGACCAAATGGGTGTAGTTTAACAAGGCAACACTCCAAACCATATTGCAGCAGTTGCCATTGCTGCAATCCATGAAGTGGGCTTGAATTGAGCCTTCACTATTATTTTTCATAGAATGTTTGAACAAAAACAGGTCCAAGATACTTGAAAGGAACTCCCTTAATCCTCAGGAGCCACTTAAAGTAAATTGCACCTTTAAAAACAACTCCCAACCACCCTAAATGTATCTTTCCAACTGAATCCAAAACATTTTACCAAAATGACAAATCTTGCAAAAATCTCTTGATTTCAGTTTTGGTCATCCCATCTCATAACACAATAATCACAAAACTACTGTCTAATCAGAAAATATTTTAGCTAAAAATGTATTTTTAGTTAAAGTGGAACTTTATACCAACTTGATCAAAATAATGTTCTTTAGCAAGAAACATGCATTCCACATTAATAATTATGCTACCAAAATTAGTGTATGCTGTAAATTGCCTCCAGCATTGTTCTTGTTTTTTCTTGCCGGAGACAAATTTTTAGGTCCCTTTCACATGTGCATTTCGTTTGTACGTTTTTATCCTGTCCATTGACAGATAAAAAGTGGACACCCGTGTATTTCTATGGACAAACGGATGTTAGTGGATGTTCATCCGTTAACATCCGCTGACATCCAAATTCGTTAACATTCATTTTCTGAAAAGGAAGAAAGCCCCATTTTTCGAAAGCAGACCTAAACGGCCTGTTTTTGCATTGTTTGTTAGGAGCCAGCACCCACTGGCATCCTAAAAAACGATGACTCGTCAGCTGTCAGCGGGATTCCCTGATGACAGCTGAATGTAAAAACAATTGCCAGCAAATAAAATTAGTGAAAAAAAACTGTGTGGCGACCCCCTCATCCATACCAGGCCCTTCAGATCTGGTATAGATTTTAAGGGACACCCCATGGCATTTTTTTTTTAAAAATGGCATGGGGTCCCCCTCAAAATCCATAGCAGACTCTTTTCTAGCATGCAGCTTGGGTGGCAGCAAAGGGAGGGGACGAGCAAGCGCTCTCCCTGAACCATAGCAGGCCACATGCCCTCAACATGGGGGGTGCTTTAGGGCGGGGGGGGTTCTGCCTCCCCCAAAGCACCTAGTAAAATAAATCTATTCTTCAGCAGTATGCAAATCTCCCTGCTCCAACCAAATTATCAATTTAAGCAAATTAGGTTTTTATGGCTGTCTGTGCCCCCATTAGTGAGATTCACCCTCTCTATTTGTCTTGTTTACCATTATAACTGAGAGTGAAAGTGAAAGAAAATTACAAATTTTGAGTTGTTGCTAGAACATGAATAGAGGGGGAATTCTTCCAATGGGGACACTAGTTCTGGTGACCCTGATGCCAACCAGAAATTACCACACTTTGGAGGAAATTCCATTCACTTCTTGAAATTTCCTCAATAGGACAGAGATGAAAAAAGATATAAGCCTCCCTTTCTCTATCCAAAAGGAAAAAAGAAAAGTTTTGCCTTTAGTTCTACTTTAATATCAACACAATCATAAAATCAAACACCACTCAGTAGAGATTTGTCTTCTTCCCAGTAGTTATCCATATGGTTTTCTGAAATCCACTTACTCTGACAGGTCTAGTAACTTTCAGCAACCAGTCAGCAAATGGCATTAATCACATTTATGCAAATAGACTATGCAAGTCAATTTCTATTTTTTCATTTCCATATTTGCATGTTAGATGATACACTCAATGTAAACATGTTTCAAATTGCAGCTTATGATAAAAATAGCTTTGCAGGGTCTTAAGACACATGATTAATTATTTAATAAACAATTAAACTGAAATTGACATGAAAAGTAAAGTATAGAAATAATAAAATCCCCTAAGAGCGGGAATTAAAACACATTTCTTTATTTGTCAGGGAAAAGGACAAAGGAAAAATCTGAAGCTTCCACACCCTGAGCTCCATACCAAACTATTCCAATGAAAAGCACAATTTTGAGTACTGGTAAAATGGCAATACATGGACCAGGTGGACACTGTTGTGGAAATTTTTATAAATGTATGTTGTCAAATGTCCCCCAGTGTCGGTTTTGCTGTAATACGCTCACGTGAGGGTATTCGCACATACAGACGTTGGTGGAAGACCATTGGCTGCGAAAACCTTCCTGTGGAGATGGCAGATCTGTTGCTCTTTTAGGGATGTTAGTTTATGCTTCACCAAGAGACTGGCCACCTCATAGCGACTGCATTAATGACTCCGAGCATACATGTCTGCGTACATGGGAACTATAGCATAACTATATGAAAATTATGGCTCACTGAGCCATGGTTTTGTATGGTTCGCATCACTGGTAACAGTGGGAGTGTGCATGCGGTCGTGTTCAAAGCCATGTGCTTGCCGCATGGTTTTGCACACAACCGTCTGCACACGTCACTACTGTATTTCTATTTGAATGTATACATGTCTGTGATTGGTTCTGTATTTAACCCTGTTGGAAGGTTTCTGTATTGTCATATCCTGTGTTAAATCCTTATATGGCCATATCCTGTGAGGTCACTTCCCATGTAAGAAGTGATTGGCTGCTGGAACCATCACTTCCTGTTTGTGAAAGCTTTTGTGTGAATAAAAGGGCTTGCTGGCCAGTGTGAGGAGGCCATGCGGAGATGAGGATGTAAGAATGTGGTAAAGTCTGTTTACTGGGGAATTGGGAACCAGAGGGGAGACATACGATCAAAAGGTACGTTATATCATTAAGACGGAAATGGGTGCTTATTAGCACAGGAGATATGGCTGTGTGCATAGCTTACAGTCAAATTTCCCCAACATTCGTGGCGATCCAGGTCCTTATGGAGCAGACAGAGCCCCCTCCACACCGGCAAGAAAGGGGGGAGAACGGATCCCAGTCCAGGACATCTCTTTCCGCTGTGTTGGGGAGGCTCTGCTCTGCAGAAGAACTGATTTTTCATCTTTTGAAATAATGCTGGAAGTTTGATCGTATGTCTGATGTGTGTGCCTGCCTGCCTGGGTGTGTGTGTGTGTGTGATTTGTATTTGTAAGCTCGAATGTTTGTGTAAGAAGATTGTGTGCTGTGTGTATGTGTAAGTAACGGTATGTTGTGTAATAAGTATATAAGAAATAGAAATGTATGAATTGGGATTATTTGCAACATGGAAT
Source organism: Lithobates septentrionalis (assembly GCA_037952835.1). NCBI lineage: Eukaryota > Metazoa > Chordata > Amphibia > Anura > Ranidae > Lithobates > Lithobates septentrionalis. The sequence continues at coordinate 1,271,440 of JBBDGP010000358.1, forward strand.
GTGTGTGTGTGATTGAAAATTTTGATTTGAGAAAATGCCTGCTAGCTACCATGAGGTTCAGTGGAGGAGGGGCAGACACAGTTGTTACAATAGGAACTGTTATTGTGTTGAAGGGGCTACGCCCTGTGGGAAGGAAACTCTAATGTTCGGAGCAGACATGCAAGCATCACTGTTTGTATTTCTCAATGTCCTGTTTCTTTGAAAGCTGATGTGAACTTTGTTTGAGAAAAGTGGGTATGTTTCAGCCGTGTTATTGTGGTTTATGTGGCTTTGTCGTTTCATTGGATAGCATGTGTTTCTAAGTGTGCATTCTCAATTGTGCGGCGAGATTACATACTTTTCAGTGGAACTGTTCCTAAAGTGTTTGTATTATGGTTTAAGTGTTCAACAATTGCATTTCATGTGCTTGTGTTTTAGTGTGGTCCTTTTGTCATCGGCCATCTTGCTGTGGTCCAGATTTCATCTACCATTTTGTTTTAAGTTGTGCTTTTTCGTAACTTTAACACTTTTAGATGTTTGTAAGTGTTCATATGGTATCTCACATGTGTAATTTTGTGGGGAGAAATTTTGGTTTTGGCAGGAAAATGCGCCATTTTGTTGTGAGGCTCTGAAGAAGAAGGTGCTACCTTCGAAACGCGTCAGCCAGCAGCGGTCTGCACGTCTTGTCCATAGGTCTGGAGACTGCTACCATCATTTGACTATTATGCGTGATTTTTATCTACCCTTGTGAGTAGTACTTTTACGTTTTCTGTTTTAATAAACCTTTTTAAAGATAATGCACAAGGCCGGTCCGCCCTCTTTTTTCTGTTTTTTGTCTGTATGTTAGGATTTCCCTATCCTTGAGGGCAGCAAGGCTGAAAGCTACCATCCATCGAGAACTTTGAACTGTCGGGCTTACACATTTATGAGTTTTTGTTTTGTTTTGTTGTATTGCCCATTTTGTTGTGGCCTGACATTTGTCTGCCATTTCCTTTTGTTGTTGTTACCATGTGACTGTGCTGTGGTTTTCATCAGCCATCTTGCTGTAGTCTACCATGTGGTCGTGGCCTGGCTTTCGTCTGCCATTTTCTTTTCTTTTCTTGTTGTCTGCCATGTGGCTACTGTCGTCGGCCATTTTGAGGACCTGTGGGTCATCCTATAGGGGAAGGTACAGCCACCATTCCTTTGTGTGTGAAACCATGTGACATGAGCCACCATCTTGTTTCTAAGCATCATTTCTGTTTTCTTTTAAGTGAAGGTATGCTATTGTAGGTGAACTGTGTTTGTACTTTTTGTTAACTTTTCAGTAGAAGAGTGGCCATCTTTTTATTGGATTTCAGTTTTGGTGGGAAAATGCGCCATTTTGTTGTGGCCTGGCTTTTGTTGTAGTCACCATTAGGCCATGATCGGTGGCCATTTAGAGAGGTGCAGTTTAAGGATTTTGTGCTTTTCAGCTTGTAAATCATCCCAGAGTGGAAACTGCTCCATTTCCTTTGTGTGTGTGTGTGTGTAGCCATGCAGTTTGGGCTGCCACCTTCTCTCTAGGCATTATTTCCTTATAAGTGAATTCTATTTTTGTACTTTTTACATACTTTTTAGGGAAGCTATTGCATTTTCTGTATTGAATTTTGGTTTTGAGTGAAATCTCTACTTTAATAAACTCTATTAATTTGCAAAAACCAGACAATGAATATAAGTGGCGCTAGTGTTAATAATATAACGTGATAAAGTGACCATGTGTTTGACCAGTATACTTGGTGATATCGAATAAGCAAATCATATGTATTACATAAGACAATCAATTGTATATCACAAATAGCCACCCAGGATCAAAAAAAGTGGAAATTATATTATAAAGTCCATCCATAGAAAAGACACATCCATAGAGAAGACACCGTGAATGATGTGCAGATTTCTTAAATGTCCACCAAATCAAACGTGCCAGTGATTCCTCTCCCTTCAGATTCAACACTCACTGGATAAATATGCCTCACATTCTCGTGTTTTGGCACATAAGCGTGATAAACCTTACATTCAGGTTTAAACGAAAAATCCAAATTCCCTCCGTGTATGTACCATTTCACTCAGTTGCAAACTGCTGAAGTCCACCAATGTTAATTGGACCTTCCTCTGTTGCATATAAATTGCATCCACCTACACAAAGGTCTGACGTTGGGCATACCATTCCACATGTCAAGCCGAGCGGGTTATCAGGAAGGATAGTCCTGGCAGCTCCATAGTAATTCTCCTCAGGAGATTTACAGCCTATATGGGGGGTCTTCTGAATCGGGAGAGGCTGAACCCGACAGGATGGATGGATGGAGAAAAGAAAAATAAATAAAAATAAACTTTAAAAGGCGCCTGGAGCGAGGTTCTTTTTTCGTCCTCGCTCCGGACGCCTTTTAAAGTTTATTTTTATTTATTTTGTACTTTTAGCGGTGTGTGTTTAATTTTTTTGTTTTGTGTTTTATCACTTTAGCTGAGGTTTGTATTGTATACCCTGCAGTACATAAAGCTAGGCTTACCCTCCTCCTCCCTTTTCCTGTACATTGATATGTAAATAAACCAACTTGAGGAGTTTTTAGAGCTGGGCATGCAACAGGAAGTTCTTCTTAGCATTTTATGTGTCCACAGGAAGTTGGTGGGAGGAGCTTGGGGTCCTATGACACAAGCAAATGAGATTTGTGCTTGGAAGGACAATGGAAAACACTAAATTCCAGTTGTCTTTTTACCTTTCTACTGTAATACAGTTTTGGGTAGAGAGCAAACAGGAGGCATTCAAGTTATTGTTGTAAGATCTAGGTAGAGATAGAAGCCATAATATTGTTTTGAATAAGCGGAGGATTTCATGGTGTTTTTGTAGTTGTCGGACAAACACGTTTAGAAGGCTGTATATCGTGAGACCGGTCGGGCCATGTAAAATAATCGGAATTCCAGTGCACGATTGTATTGGCATAAACGTGAGGAGTAGTACGCTAACAGCCCCACTCAGGCCATGTATAATAATCAGAATGCGGGGGTAAAGATTATGGATTATGGTGATAAAGGCGCAAACCATAACTGCTCCGAAAAGAAAACGCAGGGTTCTCTGGATGCTGGGTTCGCCAAAAAAAGCGATTTGAATCGTCATGGGCAATGGGTCGTCCATGCACTTCAGTCAGACAGCTGCATAATACATGAAATCTGGGTATGGGGCTAAGGCCATTAGACCCCTTTAAAGATATGGTTAGAGGGTACAGTAAGGTGTATTCCTTTATATTTAATACCAGATTATTAACATCTTCTTTTTATTATACTTGTGATCCAATGAAGTTAACTACCCAATGTTCAATTGGCACGATTTACAATATCATGTTATTGGTTCGAGGGCCGTTCTGAACTGCCGGGTTTGGCTGTGCTCGTCTCCCCTCCCTGGGGGTGAGTTTGGCCCCTCGCGGCTTCCCGGCAGGGTGGGGGATATGTAGACAATTTGCATGCCCCCCTTTTTTTGCTCCTTTGGCGGCTGGTTGTTCAATCTCCGCCGCCAAGGTGAGCCACCCTGCCGGCGGCGTCCCTTGTTCATCTCCGGACTGTTTGGCGAAGTGCGCATGCTTGGGTCCGGCGTGCGCACAACGTCATGACATCATGCCTTTTGCGGCGGAGATGACGACAGCGGTCGGGGCCGTATGACCTTCCGGGACGCCGAGGGAGCCACAGGTGGGCCGCTCCACCAGCGGCCCCCGCGCCATGTCCTTGGGGGGAGAGGGGAGGACTTGCACCTGCACATGATTATCCCATTTGCCCTATTTCGGATATATTAGGAGACTGGATGCCTGAGAATCAGTTCATGATCTCATGCAGTCCAGGATGGACGTTACTGCAGTCACTTTCTCTTGGCACTAGAGTGCCCACCTTTCCTGCACAATTGCAGTTAGGTTTACCACATTGAACCAACTTCACAAGCTAATTACAACTCTCAGCCTACACGAACTACAACATTTATAAGGTAAACTACTTTTTACTAATCACATCACCCTACATGGTACATCACATCACCATACACACACACTTTTACACTTTGGTTGGCCTTTACCCATTTCTCAGATTTCATTACCTTTCACTCTACATTTGCTGCCTTTTTTCCACACACTGCCGGTGCTAGGTTGGCAAGCACCATGACATGCTTTTTATTACTTCATGCACTATCCAAGTCACATCATCCTTCAGTACACAGTGCACTTTTTCGACTAAGGTAATTGTCGCTTTTCACACACACATTTTTTTTTTCCACCTCACACATTTTATTTGTAGCATGAACCACAAAGACATATTACACATCACATTGCTGGAATATATGATCATTTAACCTTTGTTGGTCATACTTATGGGACGAAAACAATACCGCAATATATGTACACAGCAACCATCTAATCCAGCGTCAGTCTCCATATAAATACTTAGAAACACTTACTATATTATTAAGCTAACTACCAAACCTTCTTGAACTAATATACGGCTATCCTTGGGTATCTGTTGCAGGTGTGTGCCCCTCCCTCCCCCCGGGGATGCGTTAAGTGTGGCTCCTTGTAAGCTCCTTGGGGCTGGCTCTCCTGGGGAATTGGGGGTGGCCTACGAGCCCCCCGGTGTCTCCAACGGCCCCCACTATTTATCTTGGACCATAGAACACTCTGAGCGGTAAAAAAATACTATTTTGGTCTAATTAAAGTGATGTATAACAACATATATATCTTATTTTTTTTTTAATTCTGAATTTATGCAACCATTTTTTAGATCCAATTGTCCCCCTGAAGAGACCGCATACAGGTCGAAATGCATCGGGGCTTAACATTATGTAATGTAACAATGTGTATAAATATGTGTTTGTTACTGCACTGTGGAATATGAATTGTGTTACTGTACCAGATTTTTTTCTATATACCGTATTTTAATAAACCATGATATTTGACCAAATCGCTTTCTATACATCCATCAGGAATTCTTCCTTGATCCTGTACATTGCTGTTTTAAAGCCCCATGGGGAAAAAAAATTCTTCTATAATCCTTTGGAAGGTACTTTTGATGTCTGGAGGTACGAGACCCCAGAATAAAAATACCTTGGAAGTAGTTCAGCTGTGGCTTTAGAAATCTGTAATGGTGAGTGAGTTGATGGATACGTAGTACACGTTTGTGTGATAAAAAATACATAGGCCTGTTTTTGAACTTTGTGTGGCTGGTCCATGCAAAGATTTCGAAATGCTCTTGTGTTTTTCAAATTGTATTTTTTTTCTATTGCTAAAAGAGTGAGCATTATAACTGGTTGTTTTTATTTTTTTTTCATTTTCGTTTTGGGAACTATGAAATCTCTCCCCCACAACATTTGTATCTAAATGTTTGCCTCATGTTTTAGTCTTCTCAATGTTTGTATGTAGTAACATGTAGAATATGTTTGAACCTACCGCGACAGCCCTCTTACGTGCCGCGGCTCTTGTATTTTAGTAAAAATGTGAAAGTAAGATTTACAGAGGGTTTAGTTATTATAGGTTTTGTGGAATGTCAGTGACAATTTACCAATGTACACAAATGTTGTATTGTTTACCATTCTTACAAGGATAGAGTAATAACCTTTGTTTATAAGTATCTTTTCAGGTCCAAGGAGTTTATGTACATAGAAAGCAGGTGTATAAGAAGGTAGAAGTGTCATAGGCTGTTTCACAGTTTTTTTTTTCTGCACCCTTCTAAACCCTGTATGTCTTCCTCCAGTTTGTAATGAGGTGGAATAAAAGGGGGGATGAGAGTGGTGAGAATGACAAATTTTCAAACTAATAATATTAACCTTTGTAATCCTAACCAAGTTTGTGTCTTTCTTTGATGGAATTTGAATCAGCAAGCAGCAGTCTGGTGAAGTAGGCTCCCATCCCAGAAGCTAATAACCTTTTTGTCACTGGTTCTAGGTATTACACCCCAGATGGTAAGCCACACACAGGTTATGCAGTGACCACAGTCTCGATGTCTGGATTATTGTCATATGAGGTTTGTTTGGAGGTCAACCAAAACCAGAGTTGTACTTTCCTCATTAGCTGTCACCTACATTTTCAGCTGATGGGGTGGGTGCAATCACTGTAACTTGAACTTCAAAAGGTCCACCACAGGGTTCACGAGTCCCACCTGGATCCTGACACAATAACCAGTTTACATTCTTTCCAACCAGGTGACTGGGTCATTGTAAAGAAGCTTGATGGATGACACCACGCCAGCCACTGCAAGAAGCGGCTCAACCACAAAGAATAGAGAAGTATCTTCGTTTATTTATATTTTTTTGTTTAGTAAATTTTAGCAAGGGTAACGATGAAAAGCATCCCAACTAGCTAAGAAAGAGAACAGGACACATGGCTGGGTCTACTAGTGCCCCAGCGATGACAGCGGTACATGATATATAGGATGTTCATATTAGTGTGATGAGTTTTGACAAACTAGTAAAGACTCCAAACAGAGACTTGTATGTAACAATAAATTTCTAGAGGGTAAAATTAATTATAATTTTAACAATAGCTCTGGTTCTTGCCAGCTTTGGTATCAGGATAACTAGGTAGCCCACAAGTGTGCTTCAACTGTAGTTTGGTATTAATGCGGATCTACAGCTTATAAGGTAATTCCCCTAAGGCAAGAGGTTCATGTGTGCTGGTGAAACTCGTCCCAGCATCTTATGTCACGGCCGATCGTGAGGATCTGATGGCGTGAGAGAAGGTAGGAATGGCAGGGACAGCTGGAAGGGAATTGCTTGTACACGGTGGGGGCTTGAGCTTATGAAACGCTTGAACAATTTCTCATCCATTGAGGATGGGATGTTTTCATGTAACCGTTGAAGCTACAAGGAAGTTCCCACAGTCCAAGGGGGGTTTCTGGGAATTCGTAAGTAAAGAGTGTTGTACCTTGATCGGGGATAGTAGTGACAAAGTTCAGGCCCATATGGATAAGGCTTAGATCCCTACAAGGCAAAGCCAGAGCTATAGCTAGTGAAGGTTGGAATCCTTGTAAGGGTTTGGGAATCGCTGGGGATTTAATTATTTTATTTTGCAGCGGATCATAGTTGAAGGAAGTAGGAGTATATTTACTCATGTTTTTGTTTCTATTCCTTCTACATGCCATGATGAGGTGTTGCCTGATTGGATGTATGACCAGAGCCCGAGCAGATGACCACATCTTCCTCAATGAGACGCCCCGAAGCCCAACCCACATACAAGACACAGAGGATCCAAGACCAACCGGCAATTACTACAGCTCACCATGTCATCTCTCCTGAAGAACAGAGTCTACATGTCAAGCCGTGTTTTTCTTTTTTATGGACTCATATGGACTGTAAGGAAGAAGATCAAGATTCGAGGGACACATGGGAGCATATGACAAAGAGGAGGGACTGTTGTGGAAATTTTTATAAATGTATGTTGTCAAATGTCCCCCAGTGTCGGTTTTGCTGTAATACGCTCATGTGAGCGTATTCGCACATACAGGTGTTGGTGGAAGACCATTGGCTGCGAAAACCTTCCTGTGGACATGGCAGATCTGTTGCTCTTTTAGGGATGTTAGTTTATGCCTCACCAAGAGACTGGCCACCTCATGGCGACTGCATTAATGACTCTGAGCATACATGTCTGCGTACATGGGAACTATATCATAACTATATGAAAATGATGGCTCACTAAGCCATGGTTTTTTATGGTTCGCATCACTGGTAATAGTGGTAGTGTGCACATGGTCGTGTTCAAAGCCATGTGCTTGCAGCATGGTTTTGCACACCACCGTCTGAATTAAAAAAAAAATGATGTAGGGGTCCCCCTCAAAATTCATACCAGACCATTCAGGTCTGGTATGGATTTTAAGGGGAACCCCACACCAAAATTAAAAACAAAATTGGTGTGGGGTCCCCCAAAAATCCATACCAGACCCTTATTCGAGCACGCAACCTGGCAGGCCACAGGAAAAGAGGGGGGGATGAGAGAGCGCCCCCTCCTGAACCATTCTTTTCGGGCCACTCCGCATCCATGATGGCATGGAGGGAGGCTCCCGCTGTGTGACGCTTCTCGTCTTCTGACTGTTCTTAAATAGCGGAGGGCGGGGCCACCTGGTGACCCGCCCCCCTCTGATGCACGGGGACTTGACGGGGACTTCCCTGTGGCATTCCCCGTGATGTCAGAGGGGAAGGTGACTCCGCCCCCCTCTGACGCCAGTGGGAATGCCACAGGGAAGTCCCCGTCAAGTCCCCGTGCGTCAGAGGAGGGTGGGGTCACTGGGTGGCTCCGCACCCCATTATTTAAGAACTGTCAGAAGAGGAGAAGCGTCACACAGCGGGAGCCTCCCTCCATGCCATCATGGATGTGGAGCGGCCCGAAAAGAAGATGAAGACAAGAAGATGAAGAGAAAAAGATGAAGAGAAAAAGATGAAGAGAGAAGCGTCACACAGCGGGAGCCTCCCATACAATCATGGATGCAGAGCGGCCCGAAAAGAAGATGAAGATGAGAAGACGAAGAGAAGAAGATGAAGAGAAGAAGATGCCGTGGGGGGAGATGCCGGACGAGAACACCGGAGAAAGAAGCAGAGGATCGGAGGAAGAAGAAGATGGAGGAAGAAACCGAAGGAAGATAGAAGAAAGAAGATAGAAGATGGAAAAAAGAAGACTTTAAATAAAGGAATTGTCAAAAACTGTCTCTTGTCATTTTTAACATTTTTGACAGTTTTTTCGTGAAATGGTAGGGGTACTTTTGTACCCCCTTACCATTTCACACAGGGGGGGCGGGATCTGGGGGTCCCCTTGTTAAAGAGGGCTTCCAGATTCTGATAAGCCCCCCGACCGCAGACCCCCACAACCACCGGCCAAGGGTTGTGGGGATGAGGCCCTTGTCCTCATCAACATGGGGACAAGGTGTTTTGGGGGGCTACCCCGAAGCACCCTCTCAATGTTGAGGGCATGTGGCCTGGTACGGTTCAGGAGGGGTTCTCGTCCCCCCTTCTTTTCCTGCGGCCTGCCAGGTTGCGTGCTTGGATAAGGGTGTGGTATGGATTTTTGGGGGGACCCAAATCAAAGTGATTTTAATAATGCTTAAAGTGAAAAAATAAAAGTGTAATATTCCTTTAAATTTCGTACCTGGGGGGTGTCTATAGTATGCCTGTAAAGGGGCGCATGTTTCCCGTGTTTATAACAGTCTGACAGCAAAATGACATTTCAAAGGAAAAAAGTCATTTAAAACTACTTGCGGTTATTAATGGTATGGATATTAAGGGAAACCTCGTGCCAAATTAAAAAAAAAAAATGATGTAGGGGTCCCCCTCAAAATTCATACCAGACCCTTCAGGTCTGGTATGGGTTTTAAGGGGAACCCCACGCCAAAATTTAGAAAAAATTTGGCGTGGGGTCCCCCCAAAAATCCATACCAGACCCTTATCCGAGCATGCAACCTGGCAGGAAAAGAGGGGGGATGAGAAAGCGCCCCCCCTCCTGAACCTTACCAGGCCACATGCCCTCAACATTGGGAGGGTGCTTTGGGGTCCCCCCTAAAGCACCTTGTCCCCATGTTGATGAGGACAAGGGCCTCATCCCCACAACCCTTGGCCGGTGGTTGTGGGGGTCTGCGGGCGGGGGGGCTTATCAGAATCTGGAAGCCCCCTTTAACAAGGGGACCCCCAGATCCCGGCCCTCCCCCCGTGTGAAATGGTAAGGGGGTACAAAAGTACCCCTACCATTTCACAAGAAAACTGTCAAAAATGTTAAAAATGACAAGAGACGGGTTTCTTTATTTCTTCTATCTTCTAACTTCTTTCTTCCTTCATGCTTCGGTTTCTTCCTCCATCTTCTTCCTCTTCTGGTTCTTCTGGTTGTTATGGTTCTTCTGGTGTTCTCGTCCAGCATCTTCCTCCGCGGCGCCTCCTTGTCTTCATCTTTTTTTCTTCTTCTTCTCGGGCCGCTACGCATCCACGATTGGATGGAAGGCTCCCGCTGTGTGATGCTTCTTCTCTTCTGACGGTTCTTATATAACGGAGGGGGGGCGCTCTCTTGTCCCCCCTCTTTTCCTGCAGCCTGCCAGGTTGCGTGCTCGGATAATGGTCTGGTATGGATTTTTGGGGGGACCCCACGCCAATTTTTTTTAAAATTTTGGCGCGGGGTTCCCCTTAAAATCCATACCAGACCTGAAGGGTCTCTTATGAATTTTGAGGGGGACCACTACGTCATTTTTTTTTTTAATTTTGGCATGGGGTTCCCCTTAATATCCATATCCATACCAGACCTGAAGGGCCTGAACCCCATGTTGATGTCACCACTTTTGATGAGCCTGGCAGAGTATCTTCGGCTGCTGGGGCCCTCCTTTGTCTTCTTCAGCAAGGAATGACAGTCAGCCAATACGCAGATCAATTCTGTACGCTGGCCGCTGAACTCAAATGGAATAATGAGGCCCTTACTGCTACCTTTGGCAAGGCCTATCTGAGCATGTCAAGGATGAACTCGCTGGACGCACCATTCCTACCACATTGGATGATTTAATCGCATTGAGAATTCGAATAGATATTCGCTTCCAGGAGTGGGCCCTGGAGAAATCCCGATCCAGTCATGCCCCTGCTGGCCATCCAGCACAGGTAGTCCAAAGACCTGTGGAACCCTCTTTGTCTTTAACCTCACCTCACTCCAGAGGAACATGCCCGACGCATGGGATTGGGCTTGTGCCTTTATTGTGGTGATAAAATAAATCTTTTGAACTCCTGTCCAGTCCGTCCGGGAAAGTCCAGGGTCCAGGTCACACGGAGGGAGGTGATCTAGACCGATCCTTTAATTTTGTCCGCTTCCCTCATTTCACCCTTCCCGTGGCTATCCACTGGGCTCAAATGCCTATCAATTCTCTGCATACTCTGCATTTTATTGAACAATCTTTAGCTTCCGAGTTGGGAATTGCCTTTGTTGCCTTGGCTATACCCCTTTCCGTGACCGCAGTAGATGGCTCCTTCTTGCCTATGAGCCCCATCCAATTTAAAACCCCTCCTATTGTCTTACGCATTGGGGTTTTGCATGCTGAGGAGATCTCTTTCCTAATTCTACCTAAATCCTCCAGTCCAATCATCCTGGGCCTTCCATGGTTGCAGAAACACTCCCCGCCTCTTGACTGGAATTCTGGACAAGTATTGGCTTGGGGTCCTCCGTGTCAGCAACAGTGTATTTCCAAGGTGCTACCTCCTCCTTCCATTCCTCTGGCTGAGATCTCCACAACTCCCATGTTGCCTTCTCAATATCAATCTTTCTGAGATGTTTTCTGCAAAAAGTCCGCTGATCGACTTCCTCCTCACAGAGACTATGACTGCTCCATTGATCTGTTACCTTGGACCTCTCCTCCCCGAGGCCGAGTCTACCCTCTATCTATCCCTGAGACACAAGCCATGTCTGAATACATTCGGGAAAACCTGCAAAAAGGATTCATCAGGAAATCAAACCCACCTGCCGGAGCCGGGTTCTTCTTTGTAGCAAAAAAAGATGGTACACTCCGTCCATGCATCGAGTACAGGGGCCTTAACGCCATCACCGTGAAGAACCGATACCCTCTTGCTTTAATTTCGAAACTCTTTGACAGACTGCAAGGTTCTCATGTTTTTACCAAACTGGATATTAGAGGGGCCTACAATTTAATAAGAATCCGGGAAGGAGACAAATGGATGACTGCCTTTAACACTAGGGATGGACATTATGAATATCTTGTGATGCCCTTTGGCTTATGCAATGCCCCAGCGGTCTTCCCAAATTTGGTTAATGAGATCTTCCGTGACCTTCTGTATGTATGTGTTATTGTATATCCGGATGATATTCTTATTTTCTCACCAGACTAACTTACCCATCGTGTTCATGTGAAAGCTGTACTACAGCATCTACGGGACAATTGTCTATATGCAAAATTGGAGAAATGTCTATTTGAACAAACACAAGTTCCATTTCTGGGCTACATAATCTCCTCACAGGGCCTCCTCATGGACCCAGCCAAACTTCGGGCCATCTCTGAGTGGCCCCAGCCCTCTGGTCTTAAAGGATCACTAAAGTTATTTTTTTTTCTTAATAACAAACATGTTATACTTACCTCCATTGTGCAGTTCGTTTTGCACAGAGTGGCCCCGAACCTGGTCTTCTGATGTCCCTCAGCAGCTGTCTCAGCTCCCCCCCGCAAGGACTCAACACTTTCATACGAGCTCCCTCGCATGGTGTTGAGTGCTTGCGGGCGCACTTCCCTGATACAGCTGGTGGCAATAGCCGCTCACTGTATTACTCGGGCCCACCCCCCGGCGTGCCATGTCATTGGATGTGATTGACAGCAGCGCGAGCCAATGGCTGCTTTGCTTTCAATCCATCCACTCTAGCCAAGCAACGGCCAGGCTGAGCGGCGAAGAGGCTGTCAGGAGCAAGAACGAGACTTTCGAGGGGTCAGGTAAGTAAAACGGGGGGCTGGGGGGGCGGTATTGTCGGATGTTTTTTCACCTTAATGCATAGAATGCATTAAGGTGAAAAAACTTTTACCTTTACAACCCCTTTAAAGCCACCTAACGCTTTTTGGGCTTCACCAAATACTATTGCCAATTTATTTGTAACTACTCCACCTTGGTGGCCCCTATGAAATCTCTCACTCGCAAGGGTGTCAATGCCCGTCTCTGGTCCCCTGAAGCCATTGATGCTTTCCTCAGACTCAAGGCAGCCTTCCTCTCTGCCCCAATTCTCCTATGTCCGGACATTACAAAACCCTTTTCTTTGGAGGTTGATGCCTCTTCAGTAGAAGTCGGTGCCGTCCTACTCCAAGCTCAGAAGGGCAAGTCTCAGGCTTGCGGATTCTTTTCCAAGAAGTTTTCTGATGCAGAGAAGAACTATACCATTGAGGACCGTGAGCTACTCGCTATTAAACTAGCTCTTCAAGAATGGCAACATCTTCTAGAGGGTTCTCCCCATTCTAATACCATCTATACTGATCATAAAAATCTGCAGTATTTACAATCCGCAAAATGCTTGAACCCGCATCAAGCTCGCTGGGCCCTCTTTTTCGCCTGCTTGAACTTTAACATTACTTTTCGTCCAGGTGCCAAAAACCTTCGAGCCAATACCTTGTCCAGGTCATTTGATGTCAATGATTCTGAGACCCACCTAGATCCTGGTCCCATCATCCCTCTGCATCGTATTCTAGCCACTACTCAGCTCTGGTCTATGCAGCCTCCTCCAAGTAAAACTTTTGTAGTTCCCGCACTTCATCCCAAACTCCTTGCTTGGGCACATGACTCCAAGTTCTCTGGACATCCTGGCATACCTCGTACTTGTGACCTTCTTCTGCATCATTACTGTTGGCCTTCTGCTCATAAGGATGTCAAGGAATACGTTCAAGCTTGTATGGTTTGTGTACTATCCAAATCTTCCATGTCAAGCCCCTGCTGGGTTGCTTTTGCCCTTACCAGTTCCCGATATATCTTGGTGTTGTATTTTCATGGACTTTATCTCAGATCTGCCCCCCTCAACGGGTTCTACAGTCATCTGGGTAGTGGTGGATCAGTTCTCCAAAATGTGTCACTTGATCCCTCTTCCAAGCCTACCTTCTGCTCCCAGTCTTGCCACAACTTTCATTAAGGAGATGTTTCGTCTTCATGGGATGCCTTCACATATCGTCTCTGACAGAGGAGTTCAATTTACTGCTCAGTTTTGGAGAGCCTTGGCCAGCTTCTTTGGGATTAAATTGGATTTTTCATCTGCCTTTCATCCCCAGTCCAATGGGCAAATGAAACGTAATAAAAATGTAGAACGTTTTCTCTGTGCCTTCATCTCAGCCCACCAAGATGACTGGGTGGACCTTTTGCCCTGGGCAGAGTTTGCCTTAAACCATCACTCCAATGTCAGTTCTAGAAAATCTCCCTTCTTCACTGTTTATGGGCAGCATCCATCTGTTCCCTTTCCTGTTCCCATTTCTCCTCTTGTACCAGCAGCAACTGAACCTCAAAGGTCCTTTGACTCAATCTGGAAAGAAGTCTCTGAGAATCTTCATCTAGCTGCTTCCAGGCATAAAATGGCAGCAGATCGTCATCGCCATCCAGCACCTAAGTTCCTGCCTGGCGATAGAGTTTGGCTCTCTACCAAGCACATCCGACTCTGGGTGCCCTCAATGAAATTTGCCCCTCGCTTCATTGGTCCATTTCCTATTCTCCGTCAGATCAATCCAGAAGCTCTGTCTGCCCTCTCATGTCAGGATACCCAATGCCCTCCATGTCTCCCTGCTCAGGCCACTGGTCCTCAATCGCTTCTCTCACCCTTCTTCTCACCCCACTCCTGTGGCTGATACCACGGATCAGTATGAGATTAAAGAAATATTTGACTCCAAGTACTCCCGAGGGAGGCTACTCTATCTGATTGATTGTAAGGGCTATGGTCCGGGGAGAGGTCTTGGGTTCCTGCCACGGATGTCTCAGCCCCACGTTTGGTGACCAGATTCCATCGGAAATTTCTCTCCAAGCCAGCCCCCAGACGTGTAGGGGGACTTCGTAAGAGGGAGGTACTGTCACAGATCAGCTGTGAAGCTGATATGTGTCTCACCTTTACTGCTGTAGGCCGGCTGGCACCCGTTGTTCCACTAGCTTGTGTTCAGGTCTGCTGCACTCTGCAGCTATGGGTGTCACCGCCCTCACCTGTTGCTTAATATATGAGCTTCTCCCTCATGTGCTTCTCTATTTAAATCCCTCTCTGACCAGTTCTGGTTGCTTAAGCAACATTTGTTTCTGAGCCCCCTTCGTGTAACCTGCCTTAACCTGACCTCTCGTGAACTGATCTCTTGTGTACCGACTCGGCTTGTTCTGATTACGTTGTCTGCAGCCCGCCCTGACCTTGGCTCACCATCCGGCTTTTTGTTATACGGTAACACAGTGCCGTATAACAAAAAATGGCCTGGTCATGAAGCGGGGTAAACCTTCCCAAGGTCAAGTGGTTAAATTCACTTGAGTCTCAATTGCATCAATAACACAATTCACCAACATTTAACAACATTTTTAATTTCCATTCAAGTGGCTATTTTTAACATTTTAACTTAACTAATGAGGTGGAATAGAGAGCGTTCTCAACATATTTCTCAAATTCAACACTGCTTCTTTAGGAAAACAATGAATCTGTTTGTTCATGTATTTTGCAGGATTTGTAACTTGACTAATGATGTGAAATAGAGATCTTTCTCAAGGCATTTCTTGGATTCAACACAGCATCTTTAGAAATACAGTGAGGCTATTTTCTATTGCTGTGAGCTTGACCAGATCATGGTCTCTGAAGAAAGTCTTCTGTAGGGATGAGCTTCGTGTTCACTCATGTTCGACTCGAACATCGGCTGTTCGCAAGTTCGCCAAACAGTGAACAATTTGCGGTGTTCGCAGCAAATTCGAAAGCCGCGGAACACCCTTTAAAAGTCTATGGGAGAAATCAAAAGCGCTAATTTTAAAGGATTATATGCATAGTATTGTCATAAAAAGTGAAACAATAAAAGTGTAATATTCCTTTAAATTTCGTACCTGGGGGTGTCTATAGTATGCCTGTAAAGGGGCGCATGTTTCCTGTGTTTAGAACAGTCTGACAGCAAAATGACATTTCAAAGGAAAAAAAGTCATTTAAAACTACTCTCGGCTATTAATGAATTGCCGGTCCGACAATACACATAAAAGTTCATTGATAAAAACGGCATGGGAATTCCCCAATGGGGAACCCCAAATCAAAATTTTTAAAAAAAAATGACGTGGGGGGTCCCTCCAAATTCCACACCAGGCCCTTCAGGTCTGGTATGGATATTATGGGGAACCCCGGCCAAAATTTTTAAAAAAATGGCGTGGGGTCCCCCTCAAAAACTATACCAGACCCTTCAGGTCTGGCATTAATTTTAAGGGGAACCCTGTGCCAAAATTAAAAAAAATGGCGTGGGGTCTCCCCAAAAATCCATACCAGACCCTTATCTGAGCACACAACCTGGCAGGCAGCAGGAAAAGAGGGGGGACGAGAGAGCGCCCCCCCTCCTGAACCGTACCAGGCCACATGCCCTCAACATTGGGAGGGTGCTTTGGGGTAGCCCCCCAAAACACCTTGTCCCCATGTTGATGGGGACAAGGGCTTCATCCCCACAACCCTTGCCCGGTGATTGTGGGGGTCTGCGGGCACGGGGCTTATCGGAATCTGGAAGCCCCCTTTAACAAGGGGACCCCCAGATCCCGGCCCCCCTGTGTGAAGTGGTAAGGGGGTACCCCTACCATTTCACAAAAAAAGTGTCAAAAATGTTAAAAATGACCAGAGACAGTTTTTGACAATTCCTTTATTTAAATGCTTCTTCTTTCTTCTATCTTCTATCTTCTATCTTACTTCGGTTTCTTTCTCCATCTTCTTCTTCTTCTGGTTCTTCTGGTTCTTCCTCCGGTGTTCTCGTCCGGCATCTTCTTCCGTGGTGCCAGCGTCTTTTTCCCTTTGTCTTCTGGGCCGCTCCGCATCCAGCATGGTGGGAGGCTCCCACTGTGTGATGCTTCTCCTCTTCTGACGGTTCTTAAATAATGATGGGCGGGGCCACCCGGTGACCCCGCCCCCTCTGACACATGGGGACTTGACGGGGACTTCCCTGTGGCATTCCCCGTGATGTCAGAGGGGCGGACAGGGAAGTCACCGTGCGTCAGAGGGGGTGGGGTCACCAGGTGGCCCCGCCCTCCGTTATTTAAGAACCGTCAGAAGAGGAGAAGCGTCATACAGCGGGAGCCTCCCACCATGCTGATGTGGAGCGGCCCAGAAGGCAAAGGGAAGAAGACGCCGGCGCCGCGGAGGATGATGCCAGACGAGAACACCGGGGGAAGAACCAGAAGAACTAGAAGAACCAGAAGAAGAAGAAGATGGAGGAAGCATTTAAATAAAGGAATTGTCAAAAACTGTCTCTTTAGGTCTGGTGTGGATTTTAAGGGGAGCCCCGCGCCAAAATTAAAAAAAAACGGCGTGGGGTCCCCCAAAAATCCATACCAGACCCTTATCTGAGCATGCAACCTGGCAGGCCTCAGGAAAAAAGGGGGGACAAGAGAGCGCCCCCCCTCCTGAACTGTACCAGGCCACATGCCCTCAACATTGGGAGGGTGCTTTGGGGTCCTCATCACCACAACCCTTGCCCGGTGGTTGTGAGGGTCTGTGGGTGGGGGGCTTATCGGAATCTGGAAGCCCCCTTTAACAAGGGGACCACCAGATCCCGCCCCCCCCTGTGTGAAATGGTAAGGGTTCTGTACCCCTACCATTTCACAAAAAAAGTGTCAAAAATGTTAAAAATGACAAGAGACAGTTTTTGACAATTCCTTTATTTAAATGCTTCTTCTTTCCATCTTCTTTCTTCTATCTTCTTTCACCCCCACCCTCCGTTATTTAAGAACCGTCAGAAGACGAGAAGCATCACACAGCGGGAGCCTCCCATCATGGATGCAGAGCGGCCCAAGAGCGAAAAAGGGAAGAAGATGCCGCGGAGGAAGATGCCGGACGAGAACACCGGAGCAAGAAGCAGAGGATCGGAGGAAGAAGAAGAAGAAGATGGAGGAAGAAACCAAAGGAAGATAGAAGATAGAAGAAAGAAGATGGAATGAAGAAGCATTTAAATAAAGGAATTGTCAAAAATTGTCTCTTGTCATTTTTAACATTTTTGACACTTTTTTTGTGAAATGGTACCATTCCACACGGGGGGGGGTGGGATCTGGGGGTCCCCTTGTTAAAGGGGGCTTCCAGATTCCGATAAGCCCCGTGCCCGCAGACCCCCACAATCACCGGGCAAGGGTTGAGGGGATGAGGCCCTTGTCCTCATCAACATGGGGACAAGGTGCTTTGGGGGGACCCCAAAGCACCCTCCCAATGTTGAGGGCATGTGGCCTGGTATGGTTCAGGAGGGGGGCGCTCTCTCATCCCCTCTCTTTTCCTGTGCCCTGCCAGATTGCGTGCTCGGATAAGGGTCTGGTATGGATTTTTGGGGGGACCCCACGCCATTTTTTTTTAAATTTTGGCGCGGGGTTCCCCTTAAAATCCATACCAGACCATTGGGTATGGATTTTGAAGGGGACCCCAGGGCCTTTATTTTTTTAAATTTTGGTGCGGGGCTCCCCTTATTATCCATACCAGACCTTAAGGGCCTGGTATGGAATTTAGGGGGACCCCCACTCCATTTTTTTTTTAAATTTAGGTCCGGGGTTCCCCTGTGGGGAAATCCCATGCCGTTTTTATCAATGAACTTTTATGTGTATTGTCGGACCGACAATTCATATAGCCGCGAGTAGTTTTAAATTACTTTTTTTCCTTTGAAATGTCATTTTGCTGTCAGACTGTTCTAAACACGGGAAACATGCGCCCCTTTACAGGCATACTATAGACACCCCCCAGCTACGAAATTTAAAGGAATATTACACTTTTATTGTATCACTTTAAGCATTATTAAAATCACTGCTCCCAAAAAAACGGACATTTTTAAAACTTTTCTTTGCATTGATCCATGTCCCCTAATGTGCAAACCTATCTACACATCATGCAGGAAACCACTCCAATGGAAGCCAGTCCTCCCCCTGCCACCCCCCAGGGATCAATGTAGCCCGAACAAAGATCCTCAGAAGAGAGTTTGCTACTCTAATGATCCCAGGCAATATAAGCCATGCTAGCGAGGACAGTGCTAAGCCCTTTGCTTTTCCTTAATGTACCTCTCTAAGTTTTGAGGGTTACTAGCCTTTGTTTCTACCAGCATATACCTTGTTATACTGTTTTGAATCCAGTTTTGTTTACATGCTGATTCTTTAACTGCTTTGTAATTTCAGCCTTACCAGAGAAGCGGAGA
Organism: Lithobates septentrionalis; assembly: GCA_037952835.1. Classification (NCBI taxonomy): domain Eukaryota; kingdom Metazoa; phylum Chordata; class Amphibia; order Anura; family Ranidae; genus Lithobates; species Lithobates septentrionalis. The sequence goes on from JBBDGP010000358.1 coordinate 1,290,250, forward strand.
GGTTCTTTCATGCAGCGGAAGTAAAGGATCCCCTCACTTCCTAATCTATCCAATTTTCTGTAAAATGTCAGCTGCGACCCTTGGTCAACAAATTCTACTCCCCTCTCAGGTCCAGGCCTCTACCACTGTAAGGTGGTAAAAAATATAGAGCATAAAAATTATACATAAATATCGTGATATTTATATATTAAAAAAAAAAAATTGTATATTAGAAATGAACTAAAAAATCCATATGAAATAATAGTCCATCAACCAAATATGTATTGAGCAAAATGGTTGTCTATAACCAAAATGAATAAAATACGTGAATGTCCAACTGTGTAGATAAAGAAAACAACCACCAAGTGGTGTAGATCCCGGAAGGATGAAATTGGGTATACAAATCTGTCCGTAGAAGCAACATCAAAGAGGAAAAACATCAGCGACTGAATAACAAGTGTATGCTCTTACCGGATCCGGTGGACTCTACTGTCAGCGACATAGAGTCATCAAAGCAGTGTGCCACACAGGGCAGGTGTGTAGAAAAACAGGTGATTCTGATCTCTAAGATGTAATCCAGGGAAAAGCCAAAGGAAACTTCAGAATCCAGGAACATCAGAGTTGAATCTTGGGAGGTGGATATGCCAGGGCAGGATACACACTCACATCAGGATAATATGTGGAGAAAAAAAAATGCTTCCACATAATGCAGGTAAAAAAGGGGGGTATTGTATTTCTAAAAAAACGATAACAATAAAAAGTGATCACAATAAAACAGACAGACAGAAAGGTCGTATCCCTGTGGCCACAGGCTCACATGGCAAACAAAAGGAAATTACGTCAAGTCACAAAGCCCACGAAAAAGTCCAGCATCACGTGGCACGCGGAGACTAAGGCACGTAACCGCACTAGTCTACAAAAAGGCCCGCAAAATGTAGTAATATGGTCACGTGACACTCCCCGCCACATGAACACACTAAACCCACGTGACCGGAAAAAAGTGTCATGGAGGAAAGTACTAATGCTGGAGATAGTATTAAGATCTATGATAATGGTTATAACACAGACCTGGAATTGGTTAACAGAACCCAAAATAAGATACAAGGAAAAAAAATGTTTTTCTTCCTTTTCTATTTTTTTAGGAAAGGGACAATCTCCGTGGTATGGGAACATGACTGGAAATGGGAGACAGCGCACTGAAGCACAGTCGCCCAAACCAGAAGTAGTCCCAGACCAGAGAAACAAGTCCCACCATAATGTAAGGACAATAAAAATAATACAAATAATACAAAGAAAAAGAAAAAAGAGGATTAGCCAAGTGTCTCGGGAACACAACAGTAAAAGGGGGACAGCGCAGAGTGGAATGCGCTGCTGCCCCACCGGAAGTGGCCAACAGACTATGGAATGTAGAGAATGGTATAAAATTATAAAGGCAATGGGAGAAGTGACTAAGACTGGTTAATAAACGACTTGAGGTCCCACTCAACGTCCAACCCAAATGGGAAGTAGGACCTCAACTCGTGTATCCATGACGTCTCAAGGCGTAAGACCCCGTGGAGGCGGGACTCACCCCTCCAGTGAGGGACAAATTTGTCAATCACTTGAAACAATGTGCCAGTAGGATCCTTGTTATGAAACTGTAAATAATGACGAGGTACTGTATGCTTGCTTTTCCCACTTTTAATCCCGGCAACATGTTCATTCACTCTAGTGGAAAATGTCCTAATGGTACGGCCCACGTATTGCTTATGGTAAGGACAGGTAAGTAAATATACAATGTATTGGGAAGCGCAGGTAGTGAAATGACTCATAGAATAAATGCGTAAAGTAATGGTGGATCTAAATGTATCGGTTTTAGATCTCCCCCCGATGTTATAGAGACACATGTTACATTTACGACACGGGTAGTAACCCTTGCATTGCTGGAAGAAGGATACTTTCTCACAGGGATCAATCACGTTCGGGGCAACCTGCCCCTGAATGGACCGGGCACCCCTAAAAATGACACCAACTTGTTCAGGCAGAACAGGACCAAGCAGCCTGTCATTCTCTGTTTGGACTGGGTAGAATAAGTAGTGAAAAAGGACCATCTAAATCTAGAATCAAGAACTTCTTTAGGACGTTCCACAAGGGTGGAGCTTCTCTCTATTAATAAAACTTTGTTAATCTCAGCATCTAAATCATCAGATTTGTAACCTTTTTCCAGAAATCTATTCTTAAGAACCTGAGATTGGGATAAATAGTCTGAAATCTTGGCACAGTTGCGACGCAACCTCAAGAACTGACTGCGAGGAATTGATTTCAACCATTGAGCCTGATGGCAGCTGTCAACTGGAATATATCCATTTCGGTCAGTAGGTTTGAAGTATGTCCTGAACTCCAAGTTTTGCTCAACTACCATGATCTCAAGGTCTAAAAAATGAACTGAAGTGGTACTGGCCTCATAGCTCAAAACAATCCCCTGGTCATTGAGATTGAGTCCAGCCATGAAGTTGTCCAAAGATGCACGATCTCCATCTCATAGGAGGAGGATGTCATCAATATACCTTGACCAGAGAACCAACTCAGGTCTCTGGGAGGCATAGACAACATCCTCCTTCCACTGGGCCATGAAGAGGTTGGCAAGACTGGGGGCAAATTTTGCCCCCATAGCCACACCCCTTTTATGTAGATAGAATTGGTTTTGGAACCAAAAATAATTATGCCTGGTGGCAAATTTAAGGAGCTGCATAATAAAATTTTAATGGTGGAAGCCTAGTATCCCTAGACAGATGATTCTCAACAGCGTCAAAGCCCAAACCATGAGGTATGCATGTATAAAGTGCGGACACGTCTGCTGTGACCAAAATCATCCCTTCTCGGAATTTAACTGACTCAAGCAATTTAATAGTATCTCTGGTATCTTTTAGATATGATGGAATGGAACGAACTAAAGGTTGGAGATAAAAATCGAAAAATCTTCCTATGTGGGCCGTAACAGAGTTGATCCCGCTGACTATAGGTCGGCCAGGGGGATTAACGGGGTCCTTGTGGACCTTTGGGAGGTAATAAATGGTCGGAATGCGTGGAACAAGGGGAACTAAAAAACTTCTCTCTTTCTTGTTGAGAATCCCCAATGAAAAACCTTCATCGACCAATTCAACGAAAGCCTTTTTTAACGGATCGGATCCATGGGGGTAGGGCTATATGTACCGGAATCATTCAGAATTCTGTTAATTTCTTTTAAATAGTCCTCCTTATCTAAAATAACAATCCCCCCGCCTTTGTCAGTGGGACGGATAACAAGGTTTTTCCTTTCACATAATTGTTTTAATCCAATTTTGATGTTGGGATTACTATAAACTTTTTTCTTAGGGAGGGATAATTTATCTAAATCCTGTAAAACAAGGCTTTTGAAAACATGAATAGACGGTGCTATGGAACCAGAGGGGTTAAATAAGGAAGGATTAGATAATCCCGAATGTACAAAATCTTTTTCATATGAAAACACATCTGTAGAAATGAGGGCCTTATCAGCAGAAGTGGGCCTGGGTGATTGAGCCAAAAAATGTCTTTGTATGCTAAGCTTCCGAGTAAACTTTAAAACATCAATAAATGTAGCAAACTTATTGAGGGGTTTTGGAGGGAAAAATTTGAGCCCCTTGTCCAATACCAACTTTTCGGCATCGGTCAAGGTGACAGAACTTAAATTGTAAATGCCTGCCCTTTTTAAGTCCTTTTTCTTTTTGCCTTGGACCCTCCATTCCCCTCAGGTCCCTCTTTTCTTTCTGAATTTACCGGATAATCCTCTATGGGTCTCTGAAAACCCGAGTATTGATTTTAACCTGGATGGTTTTGATTGTAATTATAAGGGGATCTATTGGCTATATCCTCTTCCCTATCATGATAAGAGTATGATTCTTGATAAGCATTATAAGGGACATTCTCACGGAGTGGTGTAAATCGATTTTGTAAACGAATCGGAGTACGATAGTTATAATCATGGTTCTGATAGTGTTGACCATGGCTGTCATGGTGACCCCCAATTATAGGGGGAACCTCCTGAACCTTCTCTATAGTACGCATCACCGGGGTATCCATGTGGTTGACCTCTACCTCTGGAGACACCACCCCTATGAAACGAGGTAGGAGGTGGGGGACCCACAGGGGGAGGAGGGGGTACTTTTCTAGAACCCTGTTTTAAAGGTGCCAACCCTAGAGTCCTGTGTGTGATTTTGAATCTGATGAGGCCCAGTGGTAATCCTCTGAGGTGGCTCATAAACTAATCTCCTATCTGGATTTTGTGCTGTGGAATTGGAAGCCTCCATGGGAGGTGGATCTCCATTCACAAGGGTAGGTGAAATAATCTTTTTCTGCCAATTAAAGACTATGTTAGTCATATAATCGGTGAAATCTCTATTGTATTTTTTTTTGTTTTTTATTTCTTTTTTTCGTTTTTTATCTCTTTGGTCCTTTTATTCTTTTTCTAAAATATTTTTCAAATTGCTAGACAATGCAACGTATTGAGCTGTGGTCTTGTGTGGAATCAACTTATCTCTCAAATCTTTAATTTCTTTGTCTATAAGGGATAGTTTGAACCTCTTCTTAGGAAGATATGTAGATTTTTATCTCCAACCTTTAGTTCATTCCATTCCATCATATCTAAAAGATACTAGAGATACTATTAAATTGCTTGAGTCAGTTGAATTCTGAGAATTGATAATTTTGGTCACAGCAGACGTGTCCGCACATTATACATGCATACCTCATGGTTTGGGCTTTGACGCTGTTGAGAATCATCTGTCTAGGGATACTAGGCTTCCACCATTACAACCTTATTATGCAGCTCCTTAAATTTGCCACCCGGCATAATTATTTTTGGTTCCAAAACCAATTCTATCTACAGAAAAGGGGTGTGGCTATGGGGGCAAAATTCGCCCCAAGTCTTGCTAATCTCTTCATGGCCCAGTGGGAGGAGGATGACGTCTATCCCTCCAAGAGACCTGAGTTGGTTCTCTGGGCAAGGTATATTGACGACATCCTCCTCCTATGGGGTGGAGATCGTGCATCTTTGGACAACTTCATGGCTGGACTCAATGACCAGGGGATTGTTTTGAGCTACGAGGCCAGTACCACTTCAGTTCATTTTTTAGACCTTGAGATCATGGTAGTTGAGCAACACTTTGAGTTCAGGACATACTTCAAACCTACTCACCAAAATGGATATATTCCAGTTGACAGCTGCCATCAGGCTCAATGGTTGAAGTCAATTCCTCGCAGTCAGTTCTTGAGGTTGCGTCGTAACTGTACCAAGATTTCAGACTATTTATCCCAATCTCAGGTTCTTAAGAATAGATTTCTGATGATCTGATGATTTAGATGCTGAGATTAACAAAGTTTTATTAATAGAGAGAAGCTCCACCCTTGTGGAACGTCCTAAAGAAGTTCTTGATTCTAGATTTAGATGGTCCTTTTCACTACTTATTCTACCCAGTCCAAACAGATTAGGGTTATTTTTAAAAAACATTGGAAGGTGCTTCGGAATGGCAGGCTGCTTGGTCCTGTTCTCCCTGAACAAGTTGGTGTCATTTTTAGGGGTGCCCGGTCTATTCAGGGGCAGGTTGCCCCGAACGTGATTGATCCCCTGAGAAAGTATCCTTCTTCCAGCAATGCAAGGGTTACTACCCATGTCGTAAATGTAACGTGTGTCTCCATAACATTGGGGGGAGATCTAAAACTGATACATGTAGATCCACGTTACTTTACGCATTTATTCTATGAGACATTTCACTACCTGCGCTTCCCAATACATCGCATATTTACTTACCTGTCCTTGCCATAAGCAATACGTGGGCCGTACCATTAGGACATTTTCCACTAGAGTGAATGAACATGTTGCTGGGATTAAAAGTGGTAAAAGCAAGCATACAGTACCTCATCATTATTTACAGTTTCATAACAAGGATCCTACTGGCACATTATTTCAAATGATTGACAAATTTGTCCCTCACTGGAGGGGTGAGTCCCGCCTCCGTGGGGTCTCACGCCTTGAGACGTATTGGATACACGAGTTGAGGTCCTACCTCCGTTTGGGTTGAACGTTGAGTGGGACCTCAAGTCGTTTATTAACCAGTCTTAGTAATTTCTCCCATTGCCTTTATAATTTTATACCGTTCTCTACATTCCATAGTCCGTTGGCCACTTCCAGTGGGGCGGCAGTGCATTCCACTCTGCGCTGTCCCCCTTTTCCTGTTGTGGTCCCGAGACACTCGGCTAATCTTCTTTTTTCTTTTTCTTTGTATTATTTGTATTATTTTTATTGTTCTTACATTATAATGGGACTTGTTTCTCTGGTCTGGGACTACTTCCGGTTTGGGCAACTGTGCTTCAGTGCGTTGTATCCCATTTCCGGTCGTGTTCCCATACCACAGAAATTGTCCCTTTCCTAATAAATAGAAAAGGAAGAAAAAATTTTTTTTTTTCCTTGTATCTTATTTTGGGTTCTGTTAACCAATTCCAGGTCCATGTTGCCCTCATTTTATTGTGATCACTTTTTATTGTTATCGTTTTTTAGAAATAAAATACCCCCTTTTTTACCTGCACATGTGGAAGCAGTTTTTTTTCCCCACATATTATCCTGATGTGAGTGGGTATCCTGCCCTGGCATATCCACCTCCCAAGATCCAACTCTGATGTTCCTGACTTGGCGGTCGATTCAGAAGTTTTCTTTGGCTTTTCCCTGGATTACATCGTAGAGATCAGAATCACCTGCATTTCTACACACTTGCCCTGTGTGGCACACTGCTTTGATGACTCTATGTCGCTGACAATCTTACTAACTTACTACTATCAACAGGTATATATACATTTTCTGAATTGTTTAAATACTTAATTTCTTTATATATCCAGTAGTTTCAATCTGGATTTATACTCTTGGCATACTTCTTTCTTACCCCAGGGACTCCATTTGCCCCAGTATATTACTCTGGCTGCCATGTTGCCAGGGGGAACCTCTTCCTCTTGAGGACAATATTATTCAGCTTATACCCACAGACCTCTCTGATGCCCACCTTGTCTTAAGACAGCAATCCCACCAGCATAAATATCCGGTGCTATTTTGACTCCAAGCTTTTAATGTGATTTAACGAAGCATTGTAACTACTGTTTCATCATTTAATACTATGTAAGTGTTTGATCATAATACCTTAAGCATATATTTTTGTGCCTTCACATGTTATGGTAATCCATTGATTATATATTTCAATTATATCTTAGATGAACCCCTCTCTTTTTTTTCTGCACCCCTGAAGAAGGACTAAACTATATCCCGAAACACGTTGGGTGTGAGGAGAGTTCTTTTCATGTATCTACCTTGTATGGTGATAGAAACAAATTGCTTAGATATATCAATGTTTTGTTACAATTTTTTAAACTTTGTTTATTCATAAATAAAATTTGTTTACTATTATATTGTTGCATATTTTGGTATATTTTTACATAGGACATTACTAATTCCCCTAAAAGTCCACCCAGGGGAACCCTTTTTGTATGTATCTATGTCGCTGACAGTAGAGTCCACCGGATCCGGTAAGAGCATACACTTGTTATTCAGTCGCTGATGTTTTTCCTCTTTGATGTTGCTTCTACGGACAGATCTGTATACCCAATTTCATCCTTCCGGGATCTACACCACTTGGTGCTTGTTTTCTTTATCTACACAGTTGGACATTCACATATTTTATTCATTTTGGTTATAGACAACCATTTTGCTCAATACATATTTGGTTGATGGACGATTATTTCATATGGATTTTTTAGTTAATTTCTAATATACAAAAAATAATTTTTTATATAAATATCACGATATTTATGTATAATTTTTATGTGCTACATTTTTTACCACCATATTGTTTTCTATTTGTCACATTGTATGTGGCTGCTTCACATCCGTTTTAGGTTAGCCAAGTGTTTTCCCATATACCTCTACCACTGTAAGTTGAATTGATTTCCCTTTATCTTGTGTTTCTCAGGTCTTGGAGAGATATAATATTCCTCTTCACACCCCCATTTAACCTTCCCCTCCCTCACCACCTGCTCTAGCCAGCCCCTACCCCCCATCCCCCCTAGGTGCCTAAATAACACTTTACTCGCTTCCCATCAAAACGAGTTACCTACCTTTAACACCAGATCACACACTTTCTCTCTATCCACCTTCTGAATCAGCACACACCATGAGGATCAACTCTTGGAATGTCAAAGGACTATGCTCCCCACATAAAAGGATGGCAATCCTCCGCCACCTTAAACAACTTAAAATGGACATTGCCAGGAGCACACCTCCCTACAGAGGACTTTTACTGTATGTGTAAACTTTGGGTGGGCCAAGTGTTTGGCTCTGCATTGGTAAACAGCAAGGTAGGCATACTGATTCTCATCCACAAAAATCTCTCATGCGAGATAGTCTCAGTGAAACATGATGACGCAGGTCGTCTTCTAACCTTACACATGCGTTTATCCAACAGGGACATATTCATCACCAACGTTTATTCCCCCAACTCCCCAATAAAACTTTCTTTCAAACAGGATCCTCTCATCTGTCCCCCTAGTTACATCTCCCTCTCATGGTACGGGGAGATTTTAACTCAGCCATGCATGCTATGGAAGACAAGTCACTGGGTCAACCCAAACCCCCCACTCATTCCACCACCCCGGGCTCCCCCCTAGAAACCTTCACAGAAGCCCTCCAACTTACTGGTATCTGGAGACTAGCCCACCCGAAAGGCAGGGAATACACTTTTTACTCCCTACCACACCATACTCTGTCCAGAATTGACTACTTATTATGCAGTCATGCACTCCTCCCGCTCACATTCGAAACTGACATTCAGGAGATTGTGATCTGTTGTGATCTCAGATCACGGCCCCATATCATGGTGCTTCCCATCATACATCGCACACAACCAGGATCTCAGCAACATACTTCAAGAGACCTGAGCAGAATACGAAGCCACAAACTCAATACATAACAACGATCCCAACCTACTCTGGGAAGCGGGCATAGCTGTGTTAAAAGAATGTCCTGAAAAACTATTGCAAAGTGAGCAATTGGCTACGGTTGGCCCAATCTCAATCAAGGCATATCAACTCCCCTATGCACCGAAAACTTTGGCAAGAAGCCAAACACAACTTTGATCTATGGGCTGAAGCACAGGAGCACATCCATAAATCCCACCTTGACCTGAAATACCACAAATTTGGCAACAAGCCAGGTAAACTGCTTGCCAGGTTGCGCAAAGGTCCCATATCCTTACACATACCCTGTTTCCCCGAAAATAAGACCTATCGTGATTGTTGGTGATGGCTGCAATATAAGCCCTACCCCCCAAGTGAGCCTTAGTTAAAGTCCTTGTAGGTCTTATTTTCAGGGTAGGGCTTATTTTCAGGGAAACAGGGTAGGGCTTATTTGGGGGGTAGGGCTTATATTGCAGCCATCACTGACAATCACGCTAGGTCTTATTTTCGGGGAAACAGGGTATATCTGCCTTCAAAGACACCCAAGGCACCCTAATCTCAACATCAAAAGAGGTCAAAGCAATCTTAGAACAGTACTATGCCACGCTATATGAAGAAGACCCAATAGACATGACTATAGCCCAGGGTTTCCTAGATCAAGTCTCCCTTCCTCAAATAGACACCTTGCTTTTGTCTCAGCTAAATGTCCCAATCACTGAGCAAGAGATTTCCAAAGCTATCTCCACTCTAGCCAATGGCAAAGCACCAGGCCCAGATGGATATACCCCAGAATTTTACAAGATGTCTGTAAGCATAGCGGCCACAGTCTTAGTCAAGGTCTAGCAGAAAATTCTATCAGGAGATGAATACTTAGCTTGATATGCGCCTGATATCCAGAAAGTAATAGTGAAAAAAGGCAAATACCCCCATGGAGCCAAGCTCTTACAGGCCTATATCCCTTCTTAATCTAGAGTCCAAAATACTTTCAAAAGTGATAGCCAGCAGACTAGCTAAAATAATGCCCTCTCTCATTCACCTCTCACAGGTAGGATTTATGTGCAGCCTCATTCAACATCCGAAAGGTCATCACAGCACTTGAAAATGCTAAAGCCAACCCAGACAGCAGTAACGCCATACTCTCACTCGACACGGAGAAGGCTTTCAACAACGTCAGTTTTGCCTGGCTGTCCCTAGTCCTTTGTCGTTTTGGCTTCTCTGGTCCCTTTCTTTTTACATTTGGTCTCAGCCATGTACTCGCCCCCTACAGCAAATATTGTCGTGGCGGGACACATATCAGGCAGTATCAATCTCCATTAAGGGGACTAGACAAGGTTGCCCCCTTTCACTGCTTCTATGCAATCTGGCCTTAGAACCGTTATCCCGATACCTGCTCTTTCATTTCAATCTTCATGGCATTCACATAGGACACCAAGAACTCTGCCTATCATTATTTGCAGACGATTTCCTTATCTTCATCTCCAACCCTAAAGATGACATGCCCCACATCCAAGACATTTTTACCTGCTTTCTAACTTGCTCAGGCCTACGCATTAACTTTTCCAAAGGCAAGATTCTCCCCCTATACCACACCAGGATCCCCCCCATGGGCAAACGCTTCAATATTTATGGTTGCCAAGCAATTCATTAACTACCTGTGAGTAAAGATTGGTAAATTACCTTCCTCACTCTACTACTTAAATTTCTCCCCTTGTCAATCTTCCTCTGGCATTTCTTTGCCTAAACTTTGCCTGCCTAGGAGCGAGGGTGGGGCTAACTTCCCCAACATAAGGGTATACAACCTATCTTGTTTACTGAGAGTCTGCCTGGATTGGCTTTCACAAAGTTCAAAGTACTCCAATCACGAACTAGAGTCCCAAATGGCAAGCCCATACAGCCTATCAGTCCTACTACACCGCAACCTAAGGTCTCTCCCCCAGACCTCAAACAGAATCTGTTAATATGTGATACGCTGGTGGCATGGCGAGAAACAAGACAAAAACGTAACCTATCTCCCTGGGTGTCTCTCCATCTCCCGATTCATGGGAACCCAAATTTTCCTCAAGCCGCTGGTTATGCTGTGTGGGCTTCCTTCACAGCTTTGCTCAACTCTTTGATGAGTCCACAGGTTTTCCTCTTCAGGTCTACCAAATTTTGTCACAATTTGATCTCCCTGCAAAACAATATCTCTTTGTGCACCAGGCCACATGTTATGTTGCGGGTTTGTGCCAAAACAGACTCCAAAGATTTTGCTCCTCTACCCTGGACACTCTCTTGGAAAGCCAACATTTTAAAATCTCTACTATCTACAAGACACTCCACCTGCACTTAAGCAAGCCGCTTAACGCCACCTCAGCAGCTGTCTGGTGCAAAGAGCTATGCTCCCCGGAGGTGGTTGAATGGATTCTGGCAGGATACAATATTACATGTGCTTTTGTTACCAATTAATTTTGTTGAGAGCAACAACTTAAGATTATGCACAGAGCCTATATCCCCCATTTATCCAGCGGACCACCACAGACCAACCACCAATGCCCCCTATGTGGTCAACCCAGACCAACACTGCTTCACAGTCTGTGGTCTTCTCCCCCAATTGCCAATTATTGGGATTAAATCGAGAGCTTTGCAGGCTCTGTCACCGGCCGTTCCCCTTCTAAGGATGTCTTTCCCCTACTCTTTGGGTACCTGGAGGCAACTTCCTCCCACCTCTCTATAACTCAACGGCTACTAACTTAGTGAAACAAGGCCTGGTTATCAATGTGCTTCATGTCAGTGAAAGGCATCATTCTCCACTACCCCCCCTGTACTTTCAGATGTCAAACAAGAACTCACGAGTCTACTACGTAAGGAAAAACTAGACATTGACTTGTCTCACCATGGAACAACGTCTCTCTTTCTGAGCAAATGGACCCACTTTGTTACAAAATCCTTACCTACTAAAGACCATGACACTTGTTCACTTCCGGAGGTGGAAAACTACCCTAGCCTCTCTACCATCCCTGAAGACTATTCCCTGTTACTAACCAACTAATACTAAAAAATGGAAGCTCATTCTTTATGGATAAGACATCTAATCAACTAAGTCCTGGACTTACTTAAAGGTCACTTCAGCGCACTGTACAAACTCTCTATGACTCTCCTCATCTCCCTTTTCAACATCTACTCCTCTCTGCCCTTTGACTTTACTCCCCTCTATTGGTACAACTACTGAATCTTTTTACCTGACCAAATGTACTACAAATGATATATATATATGCAATATAAGGTTTTAATGTCTATAAAACCAGCACTTCAGGAGACCCTCTCCCTGGCGGTCTTGGTTTACCCAAGGGGTGCTGTTCGTGGGCATCCACCACCCCCCCCACGATGGGGGGGTGCTTTCCCCTGACTGACTCCTTCTTTCCCTTCTTTCTCCTTGCTTCATGCATCCACACCTCCAGTGGCTAATATTTCATAAGGTATATTTGTTTCTTCTGTAACCCTAACCCCATTTCTCCTTTCAAGCATATAGCCATAGCTGACTAAATTCTTCTTCCTCTCTCATTCCCTGATACCCCCATACCCGGCAACTGGCTACAGGTTCCCCCCCTCTCTTCTCCCACAGCCCCTACACACTATCCAGTTACCCTAGCTACCGGGCGGAGAGACTGGAATGTTTGATATCTGATTTTATTCCTTAATCTCTCCCTCTGACGATCCCCACAGACACAAGATACTACACTTCAACAAGCCAATATGTTTTATGATGTCATATAGGAACGTGTTATGCTGTGAGTGCTCTTAATTCTCGCCATTTACCTTTCTAAATATTATGTTGTAATGTTTGCAAAAATACAATAAAGTTTATGTAAAAAGAAATTAAAATAAAAACTTCATTGACTAAACCAAGAACCCATTTACATTTGAAGAGCCCCAAAATAGGTAAAATGCATATTTGACAGATTCCAATTGAAGTAATATGCCACACAAAGCACATGTTGTATTTGTACTATTTTGTGTAGACTGTATGGGTGAAATTACACCTCAGTTTAGCTTTGGAGGAATAAAAAAATTGCATTTTTTTTATCTAAAGTCCCCTATAAGTAAACATGAAGATAGACTTGGGTGTTTGTGCAGGCACTGCAGCATGAATGAACTCATCTGCCACAAATTTCTGGTAGCAAGGGAACTTGAATCTTCAGTGTCCTGGAAGAAAATGGTGCCTTCTATAGGACCAAGGGGGGTTGCTAGAACCTTTCTAGTGGATAGTACCCTGGTAAGTAATATAATTTGTGTAACTTGACAGGAACCTGGTTAGCCACTGACTCATCTAGTGATTGGTGTGATCCTTGAAACTCATACAATACAATACTAAAATCTGGATCTTAAAAAGAAAAAGAATGTTACCTAAGGGACCAAGCAGCATATGCTAACAGGATCTTTACTGAAAAATATACATGATTATCTCATACAAAACAATGGGCATAAAAACCTCCACATAAACCTTCAACAAAGTCGTAGTTAGAAAATGTTGTCTAAAAAATCACTGCAGCTGCGCTCAAATACCACACATGCAGACGTGCAGACATGCAGACATGCAACTAAAAGACACCACTGGATACAAGGTTTCCACATCCTGCTGAAAAGTTGTTGCCCTGTTTAGCTTAGTATCGTCCACAAATACAACGATTGAGCTGTTTATCAAATCCTCCAGGTCGTTTATGAATAAATTAAATAGGATTGGTCCCAGGAAAGAACCCTGGGAGACCCCACTTTCCACCCCGGACCATTTGAGTACTCCCCATTTATCACTACCCACTGAACTCGTCCCTGTAGCCAGTTTTCAATCCATGTACTCACCTTATGGTCCATGCCAATGGGCCTTACTTTGTACAGTAAACGTTTATGGGGAACTGTATCAAATGCTTTTGCAAAATCCAGATACACCATGTCTGCAGGCCTTCCTCTAGATGGTAGCTCACCTCCTCATAGAAGGTTAATAGATTGGTTTGGCAAGAACGATTCTTCATGAATCCATGCTGATTACTGCTAATGATACTGTTTTCATTACTAAAATATTGTATATAGTCCCTTATCATCCCCTCTAAGAGCTTGCATACAATTAATGTTAGGCTAACTGGTCTGTGATTACCAGGGATGTATCTTGGCCCTTTTTTAAATATTGTGCTACATTGGCTTTTCTCCAACCAGCTGGTACCATTCCAGTCAGTAGACTGTTTGTAAAAATTAGGAACAATGGTCTGGAAATTACTTGACTGAGTTCCTCAAGGACCCTCGGGTGCAAGCCATCTGGTCCCGGTGACTTATTAGTGTTACGTTTTTCAAGTCTATTTCTAATTCTGTCCTCTGTTAGCCATAAAGGTGCTTCCTGTGATGTTCCATGAGGATAAACATTGCAGTTTTGGTTACTGAAGATCCCCGATTCCCTCGAAATTCCCTCGAATTCCCTTTCCCGGCGAAAGCCACCCCGGTCACAAATTTATGACCTTATCCACTTGACCAGGAAATGGCTGCAGCCAGAAACTCTGTCTGGACCAAAAATTGTGGAACAGGTAGTCGTGGACAAATTTCTGAGGTCTCTCCCTACCGCCATGCAGAAATGGGTGAGCCATGGAGAGCTGGAAACAGCAGACAAACTCGTAGACCTTGTGGAAAGGTACCCAACAACTGAGAATTTGACATCTTCCCTCAGAGACTCACAGACTTTCCACCCCAAGACCAGACTATCCCCAGCTATAAGTAAGACTGCATCAAGGGATAGGGGTGGAGAGAGTGAAAAAGGGTGAACTAAAGGTATTTTTGGGACTGCTTCTAATGTCTGGCAAGAGTGGCCTGGAAGACCAATCCCACAGGAGATGACAAGAAAGTTAATTTGTTACCATTGCGATTGGGGGGCATGGCGTCCGAGCCCAAAGATGGCCGCATAGCTTGAGTGCTCCGCAACACACCAATACACATCAATCGGAGCCGAGTGACAACATCACAGCCAGCATCTACCCCAGCACAGCCTGGAGATACATCAGGAATGCCTAGGAGATTAAAAGAACCGCCGCCGCAGCTCCGCAAACTGCCGGGCTTCTTCCCACAAGCAGCGCAGCTCCAACAAAAAGGCGGCGGAGCACGAATGGAGGAGCGGAACAACAAGGCCACAACACTAGCCACCTCATTGGACCGAAGGGGGAATGGATTGGAGAACCACCGCAGTGGATCATCCTCAGCAGCCTCTACCCCCACAACCAGGAGCCCTGCCAAAAGCAGACAACCCCCAGCCGGCCTACATCAACAAGATATGGAGGTGAGTGGCAACAACTCCTCACAAAGGCCCAACACGCCCCCCGGAGCACCAGATCCTATAGCAGGATTCCCCACTACAGGACAGCCAATGTCTGATACCGTATTAAAAGACATGCTGATGTCCCTTAGATCCTCATTGCACAATGACATGCTCCATACTGTACACAAATGCCAAGCAGAGGTCCACGTAATAGGAGAGAGTGAACCAGGTGGAGCATGCCATGGGAGAATACACCAGCTCCTTTAACAAGATGGTGGAGGCACACTGGGCCCACAGTGATGAAATCTCCTGGATCAAAGACAAAATAGCAGGCCTCGAGGATAGATCCAGGAGAAACAACCTAAAGATAAGAGGCATTCCAGAATCAGTATCACCAGCGCAGCCCAAGATTTATTCTCCGCCATCTTGCCCGCAATGTCTGCACTGGAGCTAACGGTAGATAGAATACATAGGTTCCCTAAACCATCCTTCCTGGCAGATGACGTTCCCAGGGACGTATTGCTGAGACTCCACTTTTACAGGGCAAAAGAATGTATTCTAGAAGCTTTTCGCAAATCCGAGCAACGCCCGGCCCAATACGCCTCCATACAACTACTCCCTGATCTATCCAGGTACACTCTCCAACGGCACCGCAACCTGGCCACAATTACAAAAGCACTACGCAATCATCAGATCATGTACTTCATGTACAAATGAAAATATCTAGCTACACTTTCCATTACCTATAATGGGTCCACAACCACAGTATCCACCCTGGAAGAGGGACTGATAGCCCTACGACAATGGGAAATCTTAACGGAGTTGCCACAAGTCCCCATACAGGCAAAAGAAACCTCATATATCCAGGAGGAATGGCAGGTAGTGACCAGGAAAAAAACAAAATGAAATGGAATTACTTCCATCTCCCCTCATCCACAGTGAACAGTGCACTTTGTGCAAGAATCCCTCAACAGATTCTCTCTTGATGCTGTCAACCATTTTTCTTTTTCTATTTCTGTTTTGTCTTGTTGTTTTACTGATTTTTTTTGATCAACAACCATCTCTAGAGACAATCACACGCACCTCTCAGAGGATCATCCTTGACACCACAAACAGCCAAGGACCACACACCTAACTCACCAAACCACCCAGGCGCACCATCAACAGATGACAAACACGGGACGAGCCACAACAATCATTCGAGCTACAGAGTACTATTGTGGTGTTGCTATCTCGGAGGTACAGGGACTCTTTCCCAACTGTAAGTACAATCGCTACTTGACACATAAGGAAACCCTCACACTAAGCAATGTCAGTTAAAATACTATCTATTAATGTGCATGGCCTGAACCACCCGGCTAAAAGAGCATCTCTATGGAAGGAAGCTGACTCCTCACATTGTGACATTCTATGTGTACAAGAGACCTATTTCCACCAAGATGCTCCACCCAAATGCTCTCATAAAAACGTCCAACATTATTTTTTTTCCAACATGAAAGCAAAAGAGAGGGGAGTTTTAGTAGCAGTCAAAGACTCTATTTCCTTTCAACTTCACTCAGAAATGTCTGACCCTTCGGGACGATATCTCATAATATTATGTGACATCAACGCGGCCAAGTATACGCTAGTGAACGCTTATGTTCCCAACGATCACCAAATCAGATTCCTAAATAGATTGATGAAAAAAATTAGGAAGGTACAACAAGGTTCCCTCATAGTATGTGGAGACTTTAATATTACTCCAGACCCTTGAATGGATTCCACTTCAAAGACCTCTAAAAAGACACCTTCTCTGGCTTCCTTTTTAAATTCCCAGGAACTGTATGATGTATGCAGATGTACTCATGCTAACGAAAAGGATTTTACGTCATATTCTTATAGACATTGTACGTACACGAGGATTGATCTGTTTCTGATAGACAGGTGGCTACTCCCAAAGGTACTTCACATCAAAATCAATGACATAACATGGTCGGACCATGCGTCCTGTACTACTAACGCTGCGAGATGCATGCCCCAACTCTAATGCCTACGTATGGTGCACCAATCCCTAGGTAATACAAAACCCATTGACTAAAAAGGCCTTGGAAAACCACCTGTCTGATTATTTCCAGATCAACTCCTCATCTACAGAGAACCCATTTTTACTTTGGAACACCCATAAGGCGTACATTAGAGGAATGTTTATTCAATTAGGCACAAGGTTCAAGAGGCAGAGGCAGCAGAAACCTGATACCCTACTCTCAGAAATTAATATCCTAGAGAATCAAAACAAAAAAAATCCTACCCCTTTGATTAGTACAAAACTCACTGCCCTAAGACATGACCTTAGAATAGAACTTCTCCGATCCTTTGAACAAAAAGAGAGAGGATTGAAAATGTCCTTTTACTCATTCAATAACAAAGCAGGAAAACCATTGGCTCGCAAGCTGCAGGGTCAACGATTCAAAACTAAAATATCCTACCTCATTGACCCTAAGACCAAACAACGAGTAGTTGATCCCCAAAGCATTGCAGATACTTTTAGCGAATATTATGGAACGCTCTATAACCTAAACCAAGACAGCAACACTACACAACCATCACATTCTAACGTAATACATTTTTTGTCAGACATTTGCATACCCCAAATCTCCTCACCACAACTCCAACAGTTGAATGCCCCCTTCTCCTTGTCAGAAATTATGAAGGTCATAGACACTCTCCCCAACAACAAATCTCCAGGGCCTGATGGGCTTATGGGGGAGTATTATAAAAGTTTTAAACTAATTCAAGGTCCCTATCTACTTAAGGTGTTTGAGACTGCTGCCTCTGCTTCCTTCCCTTCTGAGATGTTGGAGGCACTAATAGTTACTCTGCCCAAACTGGACAAAACATCGGATGTTCCCCAAAGTTTTAGGCCAATATCCCTATTAAACAATGACCTAAAAATGTATGCCAAACTCATAGCACTAGGATTAATGGACATCCTACCCACCATAATCGACCCAGATCAATCTGGTTTTACCGAAGGTAGACAAACATCTGATGCCACGAGACGATTGATTGATATAATCCATTTTGCTAGGCAACGTCGAACGCCTTCTCTGCTTCTAGCTCTGGATGCAGAGAAGGCGTTCGACAGGGTACATTGGATGTATCTTACAAAAACATTGGAAAAATTTGGTTTCAAAGGTCACCTGCTTTCCACAATACTGGCCCTCTACACTTCCCCATCGGCCCAGATGTCTACGTCGGGCATGTTATCTAAAACCTTTATGATATCAAATGGAACATGCCAGGGCTGTCCATTATCCCCCCTTATTTTAAATTTGCTAATGGAACCCCTAGCCGCTAGCATCACACAAAACCCTGACATACATGGCTTTATGATTAATAATCGTAAACACGTCTTTAGCCTATTCGCTGACGATGTGATTTTAATGCTAACACACTCTAAGTGAAGTGACTAATCTACTGCAAACGTACGGAATGGTGACATACTACAAGGTAAATGACTCCAAATCTTATATCTTGGATCTAGGAGTAAGACCTTGTGATAGACTAGACATACAAAACAAATTCCCATATGTCTGGAATGACCATAATATTACTTATTTAGGGATTAAACTTACAGCACAACCTGAACATCTATTCAAGACTATCTACCTGCCACTAGAACACATCCTAAAACAAAGATTACAAAACTTAAGCAAACATATTCTTTCATGGTCAGGCAGGTTAGCAGCATTCAAATGCAAATTTTACCACAACTTTACCACAACTTCTATACATATACCGCACTGTACCCATACCAGTTTCTAGAAAATTATTTCAAGCATTACAAACTACACTCTCCAGATAAGATATCTTTGGGAGGGCAAGAAAGCAAGGAGTGCTTTTTCGAAACTCAAAAAGACTATAAATGTAGGTGGAGTAGGCTTACCAGTATTTGCTGATTACCACTCAGCAGCAATCTTAGCACAGCTTAGAGGATGGTTCCCCAATGACCCTACAACACTATGGGGCAGCATTGAACAGGCTCTGATACCAGGAGGTAACTTGTATGATTACATGCTAGCTCACAATCCTCTTAAAAATAAGGAACTGGACTTTCCTTTACCAATGATAGCTTCCCTGAACTCATAGAAGACCATGGTGACTTCCAAGTCTCTGTCATCTCCTAATATTCCCCTACCTACACCCTTATCCACTTTGACTCTGATTATCCAATAATTAAATTTGGAGAAATGGAAAAAGAAAGGAATAACTTGGGTATCAGATTTATATACAAACCAGATTGTGAGACTTGCAAAAAGGAGTATGGTCTACCTACTTCTGAGCAATTTAACCACATACGAGTAACTTCCTACCTCAGCAGAAAACATTCCCCCATCTACCGCTTATTTTGGCAGATCCAAATGTACCTCACTGCTAAAGAACACCGTAAAGGAGGTATCTCATTGTTCTACCGGTTTCTCCATGACAAATCCATATTTATGAAAACAAATTCCATGATAGCATGGGAAAGGGATTTTAAAGAATTCTTTTCAGACGACCAATGGCTCAAAGCAATACAGTGCACCCATGCTGCTACCAAATGCACCAATCTGTGGGAACTCTCCCATAAGGTCATGCAGAGATGGTACCTGACGCCATACAGGATCGCCAAATTTGACCCTTCTACATCTTCTCTATGTTGGAGAAACTGTGTGCAGTTGGGTACCCTCTACCATGTACTATGGAGTTGTGGGAGATTGACCAAATTTTGGTCCGAGATTTTCACTATTCTCCACCAAGTGACAGGACTAAAAATCCAACATTCTCCTTCACTTGCGCTCTTGAACGTGGGAAATGGCAAAATTCCACCGCTCCACAGGAAATTCACCACCCACTTATTCCTAGCAGCCAAGTTAGTGATTCTCAGGCTCTGGAGATCCCAAGAACCCCCTAAAGTAATAGAAGCGATACGTGCACTATCCATACACTTTACCTATGAGAGTATGCTGGCACACATAGAAGGAAAGTACACTACATTTGTGCCTCACTGGCAGCCATGGATAAACTGGTACAAAACCCAGGAAACCAATTGTGCCTTAGTTCGGTTAAATATTCATACTTTCATCCTTACTAGATATTGAATACCTCCTCTTCTCTATAGTCTCTAAGTTGATCCATATTTATTTACCACTTTTTCTTTTAGTTTGGAGTAGTTAGCTCCTGGTGAATTTTGGCTAATAGAAATGCTTTATTGAACCCATGTTACACTGTTATAATAGAAAGACAACCTTGTGGGGGATATACCCCTCCTCCAGTCACAGTATGTTCCCAAAGGGGTGACTGGAAGAGAGGAGAGGTTCCCCCTACACTGTATATGCCATCTGAAACTATGTCAACACTATATAGATGCACAATTCTGTTAGCTGTACCCATATACGTTTTTGTCTACAGTTCAAGTGTATGTCATATGATGTTCAACTATGTAAGTTGAAAATATTGAATAAAAACTATTTGAAAAAAAACATTGTTACCATTGCCAAGAAGAGGGACATGTAGAGGCAGTTTGCCCAGCTATTGATGAACCAATGCACTGTGACTTTCTTACAGAGAGATGGCAGTCCCTATTTGAAACTACATGCACTGCAGTAAAGGGAAATGAGAAACTTTTATGCAAAATGTGTTTAGATGGTAAAAATGTTGTTGTATTGTTGGATACAGGTAGCCTGGTTACCTTGGTAAAAACTGAACTGGTGGTGGGAAAAACCTTGCACCCTAGGAAAATGGCTGTCATTTGTGTACATGGGGACACACAGAGTATCCGGTGACTATGGTATCCTTTGAAACCTCCCTCGGTAACCTGTGTCACCAGGTGGGGTTTGGTTCCCCAACTACAACATGAAGCCATTGTGGGAAGGGATTTCTCAAAATTCTGGGACATCTGGGATTGCACAGATTCACCATTAAGTGGTTCTTCAGAGCCTGAAGGTTCTACTAAAGAATCCTCTAAGTTTGAGAATTCTCCTGAGTTTCCCTTGTCACTCTTAGAAAGGAAAATAACAGGGCTTAGGGAATAGCCTGCAACCTCCGAAAAGGCACAGAGACCTTTAGTGTTTGATGATCTTGAGGTACACAGAGAAAGTTTTGCCACTGAACAATTGAAGGACCCCACATTACTAAGGGCCTGGGAGAATGTAGTGAAAATAGATTAGTTAGGGAATTAGTTATCCTAGATGAGAGGATTGCCCTCTCTTACTTCATCATTGAAAGGGACCTGTTATATCGGGTGTCACAGAGACGGGGCCGATCCTGGGCGGGTGCACGGGGTGCACCATGCCCTGGCGCTGCAAGCTGCTGCAGAGGAGGGGCGCCAAAGCTGTGGCACTCATGTCACTTGACTTAGCAGCGGCGGCACCACCCCAAGACCCATACTGTCCTTTCCTGTCCACACTGACACTCTAATGCATGCCTTGGCTGACTGTCTCTGCTGTGCACTGCACTGGTTGCTAAAATCCCCTGCTTCCCCTGATGTCTAGCAACCAGTGACGTCAGAGGCCGCGGCCGCCTCAGCATTCCAAGCGCACCACCTCCGCGCCTAGTAAACTAGCTCTACCCTCCTCTTCCAAGTTCTTCAGTAGGGATGAGCTTCGTGTTCGAGTCGAACCCATGTTCGACTCGAACATCGGCTGTTCGGTCGTTCGCCGAATTGCGAACGATATGGGCCGTTCGCGCCGAATTCGTGTGGCGCGTCACGGCCCATAATTCACAGCGGCATTGCAGTGCATTGCTTGCTGATGATTGGCCAAGCATGCACTATGACACGCATGCTTGGCCAATCACAGCGCCGCCTGAACAGAGAGCCGTAATTGGCCAAAGCCAAGGAGGCTTTGGCCAATTATGGCTCAGGGGATTTAGTACACGCCCCACACTATATAAGGCTGCCTGCACGGCGGCCCTGTGCAGTGTGTTCCGGTGTGCTGAGAGATAGAGAGAGAGAGAGACAGTGTCATTTCATTTGAGTTAGCTAGATTAGGCAGGACAGTCAGTCAGTTAGCTGCACTTAAAGTGTATTGTGTATATATATGCATCCCAGGTGTTGCATATATATATATATATATACACTGTATTCAGTTTAGCTAGATCCGTTCCTGTTATCTTCTAGACTATTTACATTTAGTGCAGTGCGTCCTGCTCACAGTGTTCAGCTAGATCCGTTCCTGTTATCTTCCTACTGACAGGCAGGCTTGTCTTGTTACAGTATTTACAGCTACCTGAAGAAAATTACTGGTGTTCTTTTGATCCTATTAGTACCACAGTCAGGCAGCTAGACTATTTACATTTAGTGCAGTGCGTCCTGCTCACAGTGTTCAGCTAGATCCGTTCCTGTTATCTTCTTACTGACAGGCAGGCTTGTCTTGTTACAATATTTTGAAAAAAATTACTGGTGTTCTTTTGATCCTATTAGTACCACAGTCAGGCAGCTAGACTATTTACATTTAGTGGAGTGCGTCCTGCTCACAGTGTTCAGCTAGATCTGTTCCTGTTATCTTCCTACTGACAGGCAGGCTTGTCTTGTTACAGTATATAAAGCTACCTGAAGAAAATTACTGGTGTTCTTTTGATCCTATTAGTACCACAGTCAGGCAGCTAGACTATTTACATTTAGTGCAGTGCATCCTGCTCACAGTGTTCAGCTAGATCCGTTCCTGTTATCTTCTTACTGACAGGCAGGCTTGTCTTGTTACAGTATTTACAGCTACCTGAGGAAAATTACTGGTGTTCTTTTGATCCTATTAGTACCACAGTCAGGCAGCTAGACTATTTACATTTAGTGCAGTGCGTCCTGCTCACAGTGTTCAGCTAGATCCGTTCCTGTTATCTTCCTACTGACAGGCAGGCTTGTCTTGTTACAGTATATAAAGCTACCTGAAGAAAATTACTGGTGTTCTTCTGATCCTATTAGTACCACAGTCAGGCAGCTAGACTATTTACATTTAGTGCAGTGCGTCCTGCTCACAGTGTTCAGCTAGATCCGTTCCTGTTATCTTCTTACTGACAGGCAGGCTTGTCTTGTTACAGTATTTTGAAAAAAATTACTGGTGTTCTTTTGATCCTATTAGTACCACAGTCAGGCAGCTAGACTATTTACATTTAGTGGAGTGCGTCCTGCTCACAGTGTTCAGCTAGATCCGTTCCTGTTATCTTCCTAATGACAGGCAGGCTTGTCTTGTTACAGTATATAAAGCTACCTGAAGAAAATTACTGGTGTTCTTTTGATCCTATTAGTACCACAGTCAGGCAGCTAGACTATTTACATTTAGTGCAGTGCATCCTGCTCACAGTGTTCAGCTAGATCCGTTCCTGTTATCTTCTTACTGACAGGCAGGCTTGTCTTGTTACAGTATTTACAGCTACCTGAAGAAAATTACTGGTGTTCTTTTGATCCTATTAGTACCACAGTCAAGCAGCTAGACTATTTACATTTAGTGCAGTGCGTCCTGCTCACAGTGTTCAGCTAGATCCGTTCCTGTTATCTTCCTACTGACAGGCAGGCTTGTCTTGTTACAGTATATAAAGCTACCTGAAGAAAATTACTGGTGTTCTTTTGATCCTATTAGTACCACAGTCAGGCAGCTAGACTATTTACATTTAGTGCAGTGCGTCCTGCTCACAGTGTTCAGCTAGATCCGTTCCTGTTATCTTCCTACTGACAGGCAGGCTTGTCTTGTTACAGTATTTACAGCTACCTGAAGAAAATTACTGGTGTTCTTTTGATCCTATTAGTACCACAGTCAGGCAGCTAGACTATTTACATTTAGTGCAGTGCGTCCTGCTCACAGTGTTCAGCTAGATCCGTTCCTGTTATCTTCTTACTGACAGGCAGGCTTGTCTTGTTACAGTATTTACAGCTACCTGAAGAAAATTACTGGTGTTCTTTTGATCCTATTAGTACCACAGTCAGGCAGCTAGACTATTTACAGTTAGTGCAGTGCGTCCTGCTCACAGTGTTCTGCTAAACCTACAAGTTAGTGGGGTGCGTCCTGCTCACAGTGTTCAGCTAAACCTACAAGTTAGTGGGGTGCGTCCACCTCACAGTGTTCAGCTAAACCTACAAGCTAGTGGGGTGCGTCCTGCTCACAGTGTTCAGCTAGATCCGTTTCTGTTATCTTCTTACTGAAAGGCAGGCTTGTCTTGTTACAGTAAATACAGCTACCTGAAGAAAATTGCTGGTGTTCTTTTGATCCTATTAGTACCACAGTCAGGCAGTTAGTGCAGTGCGTCCTGCTCACAGTGTTCAGCTAAACCTACAAGTTAGTGGGGTGCGTCCACCTCACAGTGTTAAGTTAAAGCTACCTGTAGAAGGTTGGTGGTGTTCTCATACTACAGGCAGGCAGTTGATTTTGCTAGCTGCAGTATCAGTACATATATATATATATATATATATATATATCCCAGCTTAGTGCAGCTACAGGCCATTAGTATGTCTGGAAGGCCAAGAAGGAGAGGCAGACAGTCACAAGCCAATAAGAGAGGGCAAGCAGGCTCTGTGTCTAGTGCTGGTCGTGGAGACGGTGCATCCTCATCAGCACGTGGCCATGGGACACGCTTGGCCTTTTTTTTGGCAGCTGGCCGTGTTGAGCCGCAACATGCGGAAGACTTGGTCGAGTGGATGACCAAGCCGTCCTCATCCTCCTCATCCTCTCTCACCCATGCCCAGGGTACTTTGTCTGGCAAAGCAGCGGCCTCTTCCCTCGGCTCAATGTCATCAGGGACTCCTTCCCTAGCCCCACCATGTCCTCCTGAGGAGTCCCTCGAACTGTTTGACCACAGTGTTGGGTACATGCTCCAGGAGGATGCCCAGCGTTTGGAAGGCTCTGATGATGATACTGAGCTCGATGAAGGAAGTAACATGAGCACGGACAGAGGGGGTGCCCAAGAAGGACAGCAATCTGGCAGTCATACTCCCCCTGCTGCAGCATACTGCCAGGTTTGCTCCAGTGATGAGGAGGGAGGGGATGATGAGGTCACTGACTCAACGTGGGTGCCTGATAGGAGAGAGGAGGAGGAGGAGGAGGAGGAGGAGGAGGAGGCGGCACATCACCAACGAGGCAGGATGCCCTCCAGGGGCCAGCCTAAGGGCAGAACATTGACTGCATCACACCCCAAAGCTCCACATGTGCAGGGCACTGCAGTCTCTGTGCGTTATTCAAAAAGTTCTTTGGTGTGGGCCTTTTTTGAGACGAGTGCATCAGATCGCACCGCTGCTATTTGCAACATATGTCTCAAGCGTATCTCAGGTGGCCAAAACATCTCCCGCTTGGGTACCACATACTTGACCAGACATATGTTGACCTGCCATGCAGTTCGTTGGCAAGCGTATCTAAAAGACCCACACCAAAGAACAAAGAGGACCTCTCCTTCTCCTCATCAGCTGAGATTTCCAACCCCACTAGACCTTCAGTCCTCTCTGAGACCTGCACTGAGAGGAATGAAGGTGTAGACTTAGGTGTGTCACAGCCAAGTACTTGTGGGCAATCTGCTTTTGGTACACCGACGTCAGATTGTAAAAGGCAAATTTCCCTGCCCCAGCTGCTGCACCGCCGAAAGAAGTTTGCTCCCAGCCATCCACATGCCCAGCGGCTGAATGCTAGCTTGGCAAAATTGCTAGCACTTCAACTGCTGTCTTTTCAGTTGGTAGACTCTGCCCCCTTCCGTGAGTTTGTGGAATGTGCGGTTCCTCAGTGGCAGGTACCCAAACGCCACTTTTTCTCACGGAAGGCGATTCCGGCTCTCTACCGGCATGTGGAAGGTAGGGATGAGCTTCGAGTTCGAGTCAAACTCATGTTCGACTCGAACATTGGCTGTTCGCAAGTTCGCCGAACACCGAACAATTTGGGGTGTTCGCGGCAAATTCGAATGCCGCGGAACACCCTTTAAAAGTCTATGGGAGAAATCAAAAGTGCTAATTTTAAAGGCTTATATGCAAGTTATTGTCATAAAAAGTGTTTGGGGACCTGGGTCCTGCCCCAGGGGACATGGATCAATGCAAAAAAAAGTTTTAAAAACTGCCGTTTTTTCAGGAGCAGTGATTTTAATAATGCTTAAAATCAAACAATAAAAGTGTAATATCCCTTTAAATTTCGTACCTGGGGGGTGTCTATAGTATGCCTGTAAAGGGGCGCATGTTTCCCGTGTTTAGAACAGCCTGACAGCAAAATGACATTTGGAAGGAAAAAACTCATTTAAAACTACCCGCGGCTATTGCATTGCCGTCAATACACATAGAAGTTCATTGATAAAAACGGCATGGGAATTCCCCACAGGGAAACCCCGAACCAAAATTAAAAAAAAAAAAAATGAAGTGGGAGTCCCCCTAAATTCCATACCAGGCCCTTCAGGTCTGGTATGGATATTAAGGGGAACCCCGGCCAAAATTTAAAAAAAAAAATGACATGGGGTTCCCCCTAAATTCCATACCAGACCCTTCAGGTCTGGTATGGATTTTAAGGGGAACCCCGCGCCAAAAAAAAAAAAAAAAACGGCGTGGGGTTCCCCCAAAAATCCATACCAGACCCTTATCCGAGCACGCAATCTGGCAGGCCGCAGGAAAAGAGGGGGGACGAGAGTGCGGCCCCCCCTCCTGAACCGTACCAGGCCACATGCCCTCAACATTGGGAGGGTGCTTTGGGGTAGCCCCCCAAAACACCTTGTCCCCATGTTGATGAGGACAAGGGACTCATCCCCACAACCGTGGCCGGTGGTTGTGGGGGTCTGCGGGCGGGGGGCTTATCGGAATCTGGAAGCCCCCTTTAACAAGGGGACCCCCAGATCCCAGGCCCCCCCCTGTGTGAAATGGTAAGGGGGTACTTACCCCTACCATTTCACTAAAAAAGTGTCAAAATAGTTAAAAATGACAAGAGACAGTTTTTGACAATTCCTTTATTTAAATGCTTCTTCTTTCTTCCTTCATCTTCTTCTTCTTCTGGTTCTTCTGGCTCTTCTGGTTCTTCCTCCGGCGTTCTCGTCCAGCATCTCCTCCGCGGCGTCTTCTATCTTCTTCTCCTCGGGCCGCTCCGCACCCATGGCATTGGGGGGGAGGCTCCCGCTCTTCTTTTCATCTTCTTCTTCATCCTCTTCTCTTCTTCCTTCTTCTCTTCTTCTCTGTTTCTCTTCTTAATTTTCTTCTCCGGGCCGCTCCACATCCATGCATGGAGGGAGGCTCCCGCTGTGTGACGGCGTCTCCTCCTCTGACGGTTCTTAAATAACGGGGGGCGGGGCCACCCAGTGACCCCGCCCCCCTCTGACGCACGGTGACTTGACGGGACTTCCTTGTGACGTCACGGGGAATGCCACAGGGAAGTCCCGTCATGTCCCGTGCGTCAGAGGGGGCGGGGTCACCGGGTGGCCCCGCCCCCCGTTATTTAAGAACCGTCAGATGAGGAGACGCCGTCACACAGCGGGAGCCTCCCTCCATGCATGGATGCGGAGCGGCCCGGAGAAGAAAATTAAGAAGAGAAACAGAGAAGAAGAGAAGAAGGAAGAAGAGAAGAGGATGAAGAAGAAGATGAAGAGAAGAGCGGGAGCCCCCCCCCCAATGCCATGGGTGCGGAGCGGCCCGAGGAGAAGAAGATAGAAGGCGCCGCGGAGGAGATGCTGCACGAGAACGCCGGAGGAAGAACCAGAAGAGCCAGAAGAACCAGAAGAAGAAGATGAAGGAAGAAAGAAGAAGCATTTAAATAAAGGAATTGTCAAAAACTGTCTCTTGTCATTTTTAACTATTTTGACACTTTTTTAGTGAAATGGTAGGGGTAAGTACCCCCTTACCATTTCACACAGGGGGGGGGGCGGGATCTGGGGGTCCCCTTGTTAAAGGGGGCTTCCAGATTCCGATAAGCCCCCCGCCCGCAGACCCCCACAACCACCGGCCACGGTTGTGGGGATGAGGCCCTTGTCCTCATCAACATGGGGACAAGGTGTTTTGGGGGGCTACCCCAAAGCACCCTCCCAATGTTGAGGGCATGTGGCCTGGTACGGTTCAGGAGGGGGGGGGGCGCACTCTCGTCCCCCCCTCTTTTCCTGCGGCCTGCCAGGTTGCGTGCTCGGATAAGGGTCTGGTATGGATTTTTGGGGGAAACCCACGCCGTTTTTTTTTTTTTTTTTGGCGCGGGGTTCCCCTTAAAATCCATACCAGACCTGAAGGGTCTGGTATGGAATTTAGGGGGAACCCCACGTCATTATTTTTTTTTAATTTTGGCCGGGGTTCCCCTTAATATCCATACCAGACCTGAAGGGCCTGGTATGGAATTTAGGGGGACTCCCACTTCATTTTTTTTTTTTTTAATTTTGGTTCGGGGTTTCCCTGTGGGGAATTCCCATGCCGTTTTTATCAATGAACTTCTATGTGTATTGACGGCAATGCAATAGCCGCGGGTAGTTTTAAATGAGTTTTTTCCTTCCAAATGTCATTTTGCTGTCAGGCTGTTCTAAACACGGGAAACATGCGTCCCTTTACAGGCATACTATAGACACCCCCCAGGTACGAAATTTAAAGGGATATTACACTTTTATTGTTTGACTTTAAGTATTATTAAAATCACTGCTCCTGAAAAAACGTCCGTTTTTAAAACTTTTTTTTGCATTGATCCATGTCCCCTGGGGCAGGACCCAGGTCCCCAAACACTTTTTATGACAATAACTTGCATATAAGCCTTTAAAATTAGCACTTTTGATTATTCATGTTCGTGTCCCATAGACTTTAACGGTGTTCGCGTGTTCGAGCGAACTTTTTTCCTGTTCGCATGTTCTGGTGCGAACCGAACAGGGGGGTGTTCGGCTCATCCCTAGTGGAAGGCAATGTCCATGCCTCGCTGGACAGGGCGGTCAGCGGTAAGGTGCATATTACCGCTGACTCATGGTCCAGCAGGCATGGACAGGGATGTTACCTAAGTTTCACGGCGCATTGGGTGACTCTGCTTGCAGCTGGGAAGGATGCAGGACAAGGTGCAGTAGTGTTGGAGGTTGTTCCACCACCACGCCTCCAAAATGCTAGTGATTGTGACACACCTCTCTCCTCCACCCCCTCCTCTTCTTCTTCCTCCATGGCCTCTTCCTCGGAACCAGCGGTGCTCCGTAGTTGTTCAAGGGGCTACGCAAGTACGCAGGCCAAAAGATGCCATGCGGTGCTTGAGCTGGTGTGCTTGGGGGACAGGAGCCACACTGGGGCAGAGGTTCTGTCAGCTCTGCAGGGGCAGGTTCAGAGGTGGTTGACGCCACGCCAACTTAAGGCAGGAATGGTGGTTTGCGACAATGGCACCAACCTCCTCTCTGCCCTCCGACAGGGACAAATGACCCATGTGCCCTGTTTGGCTCACGTCCTTAACTTGGTGGTGCAGCGGTTCTTGGGCAGGTACCCAGGCTTACAGGATGTCCTGAGGCAGGCCAGGAAAGTCTGTGTGCATTTCCGCCGGTCATATAATGCCAGTGCTCGGCTGACGGACCTCCAAAAGGAGTTTAACCTGCCCAAGAACCGCCTAATCTGTGACATGCCCACCAGGTGGAACTCAACGTTGGCCATGCTGCAGCGGCTGCACACGCAGCAGAGGGCCATCAATGAGTACCTGTGCGACTATGGCACCAGGACAGGGTCAGGGGAGCTTGGTTTTTTTCCCCACACCAGTGGGCCATGATCAGGGATGCATGCACTGTCCTGTCACCATTTGAGGAGGCCACGAGGATGGTGAGCAGTGACAGTGCATGCATCAGTGACACTGTCCCCCTTGTCCACCTGTTGGAGCACTTGAGGCAGAACAGAGGCAGGAAGAGGAGGACTTCCTTAGCTCTCAAGGCCCCCTTTATCCAGACAGTGTTCCTGCGTGCCCGCCGATCACACAAGAAGAGGACGAGGAGGAGGAGGAGGAGGAAGATTGTGTCAGTATGGAGGTGGAGCCTGGCACTCAGCATCAGCAGCAGTCTTTAAGGGATCAGTCCCGAGAAACACATGGACTTGTACGTGGCTGGGAGGAGGTGGCTGCGGACCATGTCGTCCTTAGTGACCCAGAGGACTCCGGACCGAATGCCTCAGCAAACCTACGCTGCATGGCCTCCCTGATCCTGCAAAGCCTGCGTAAGGATCCTCGTATTCGTGGTATCAAGGAGAAGGACCAATACTGGCTGGCAACCCTCCTTGATCCACGTTACAAGGGTAAGGTTGCGGACCTTATCTTGCCATCGCAGAGGGAGCAGAGGATGAAACATCTTCGGGAGGCCTTGCAGAAAGGTCTGTGCAACGCGTTCCCAGAGACTGGGAGGTTACAAACTCCTGTTTCTGGACAACGTGTTGCTGAGGCTTCGGTCAGTCAAAGAAGGAGCGGTGGAGAAGGTGGCCGTCTGACCGATGCGTTCAGACAAATTTTTGGTCCGCAGCCCCAAGGTATGATCGGTTCCAGCAACCATCGCCAGCGTCTGTTTTACATGGTGCAGGAATACCTAGGGGCAAGATCAGACTTGGACACCTTTCCCACCGAAAATCCTCTGGGTTACTGGGTCTTGAGGATGGATCACTGGCCAGAGCTTGCACAGTATGCAATTGAGCTACTGGCCTGTCCTGCATCCAGCGTTCTTTCGGAACGCACATTCAGTGCTGCTGGAGGCGTGGTAACCGATCACAGGGTGCGTCTGTCCACCGACTCGGTCGAACGACTGACCTTCATAAAAATGAATCAGTCTTGGATCACCACCAGCTACCAAGCACCTGATGCTGATGTAACCGAATAATTTTTTTTGAAATCTCAGATCCCTTCAAAGACTGCCTATGCTGATACTGAGTGACTATCCCTGAGTAATTATCCTCTTCCTCCTCAATCATCACGCTGATAGCTTGTAAGAACATTTTTGGTTCTGGGCGCCACCACCAGTGCCTAAGGCACAATTTTTCAGCCCCTGTTTAACAGGGGCGTGTAATTACAATTTTTGATGCAATACTTTGCAGCAGGGCTCGTTCCTGCGTTCCAACTAGAGTGTCTGTGAGGGGTTGCAGTGTTGTGGCACCAGCACCAGTGCCTAAGGCCCAATTTTTCTGCCCCTGTCAAACAGGGGCGTGTAATTACAATTTTTGATGCAATACTTTGCAGCAGGGCTCGTTCCTGCGTTCCAACTAGAGTGTCTGTGAGGGGTTGCAGTGTTGTGGCACCAGCACCAGTGCCTAAGGCCCAATTTTTCTGCCCCTGTCTAACAGGGGCGTGTAATTACAATTTTGATGCAATACTTTGCAGCAGGGCTCATTCCTGCGTTCCAACTAGAGTGTCTGTGAGGGGTTGCAGTGTTGTGGCACCAGCACCAGTGCCTAAGGCCTAATTTTTCAGCCCTTGTTCAACAGGGGCATGTAATTAGAATTCTTGATCTAATATTTCACAGCAGGGCCCTGTGAGGGCTTACAGTGTTGTGACCACAGCAACACCTAAGGCCCAAATTTCTGCTGAGTATATAGGGCAGGACCCTACTTTCAAACATCTAACTTACAAACGACTCCTACTTGCAAACAGAAGGAGACAACAGGAAGTGAGATGAAATCTACCCCTAGGAAGGGAAATTCTCTCCTGTAAGAGTTAATATGGGAAAAACATTTCTCCTTTCCACTGATGCTTTCCAATCCTTGTTCCACAAAAAACCCAAATTTTCAAAAAACATTTTTCATTGGGACAAAAAGTGAGGTGAAATCTTCTGAAGAGGAGGAAAGACAGCAAAACAAATGTCACAGGGGTGATAACCCTTCCCTATGTTTTCCAAAAAGCTTAAAAAAGATTTTTTGGCTGGAGCTAAACACGTTAAAAATGTTCAAAATTACAAACAGATTCTACTTAACAACAAACCTACAGTCCCTGTCTTGTTTGAACCGCCTGTATACTGCTGTTCAGAGTATATAGGGCCTGGTGACCCCACACCTTTCCTTATTTTAATTTGGGTGCGGGGTTCCCCTTAATATCCATACAAGACCCAAAGGGCCTGGTAATGGACTGGGGGGTACCCATGCCGTTTGTCTCACTGATTTTCATCCATATTGCCAGGACCCGACATTACATTAAACCCGCAAGCAGTTTTAAATGAGATTTTTTCCTTTAAAAATGACATTTGGTGCAGGGACTGTTCTAAACATGGGAAACACGCGTCACTTTACAGGCATACTATAGACACCCCCCAGGTACGATATTTAAAGGAATATTACACTTTTTTTTTTTACTTTAAGCATCATTAAAATCACTGCTCCCGAAAAAACGACCGTTTTTAAAAGTTTTTTTTGCATTGATGCATGTCCCCTGGGGTAGGACCCGGGTCCCCAAACCCTTTTTAGGACAATACCATGCAAATTAGCCTTTAAAATGAGCACTTTTGATTTTGAACGTTCGAGTCCCATAGAAGTCAATGGGGTTCTAACGTTCGTGCGAACTTTCGGTCCGTTCGCAGGTTCTGGTGCGAAGCGAACCAGGGGGTGTTCGGCTCATCCCTATTCTTCAGATAGCGTGGCTCAGAGCCAGAGGAAGGGGAGCAGAGTACATCTGAAGAGAGCTGCCTGAGCCTGCCTGTGAGTGACTGAGTTGAGCAGCTGCCCACCTGCACTGCACCAGCATAGCACCTGCCGGCTGCCGCTACCTGACACTGTGTCTGTTCTTGAGGCTCGGAATTGACCCTCGACCCCACCCTGTAAGTTGTGCCATCAAACACAGCCACTGTGCCCATCAAACGGAGCCACTGTGCCATCAAACGCAGCCACTGTGCCCATCAAACGCAGCCAGTGTGCTAAATGCAGCCACTGTGCCCATAAAACACAGCCACTGTGCCATCAAACTCAGCTACTGTGCCCATCAAACGGTGCCATTGTGCCCATCAAATGCTGCCACTGTGTCCCTCAAATAGTGCCACATCAAATGCTGTCACTGCCCCATCAAATAGTGCCACTGTGACCCCCACCCGCATGCTCGCTGTGTGCCTGGCACTTACCCTGTCTCAGTGGCGGCGTGTGATGGTGGCAAGCGGTGGGACCTTGCAGCAGGTCAGACAGCGGCTCTTGTGTCCTTCGTGCGTCTCCTCCCCACCTCCTGATATGCGTCCAATCGTAGCGCCTGTCGTTTCAGCCAATCAGGTGTCGGGTAACAGACCCACGCACCTGATTGGCTGAAAGGCAGTTCAGTGTTAGAAAAACGAATGAATGTTCGCTTTCATAACACACCTGAGTGAACCTCGAGCGCAATGCTTTGCGCTCGCAGTTCGCCTTATTTTAAACCTATTAGAGCGTATGGCTCTAATCAGGTGCTTCAAGAACACACCCGCCACTGGAATTCAGGTGAATAGGGGTTGGCTACAGCGGCCATGGATAGATTCATGCAATGCATAAATCTTTCCATTATACACAGAGGGGGGTGGCTGGAGAGATGGGGCGGCAACCGTTCACCCTTAATGGACGCACCGCCACTGAGGAACGGTGTATACGCCGCTCCTAAAGCGCCCCTGCCATTGAAATAAATGGGCAGCACCGCCAAAGCGGGGAGGAGTTAGTAAAATGACCACGCCCATGTGAGGTCGCCAGAAATATTTCTGCACCCAGGTGCCTGTGACGATAGGATTGGCCCTGCACAGAGAGAGGAGGAAACCATTGAGCAACTGGTGGTGCCCAAACCTTATCGCAAGTTGGTCTTAGAACTGGCCCATGGGCACATTCTTGGGGGACATTTAGCATCTGAAACCAGAGGTTTTATTGGCCTGGGATCATTAAGGAAGTGGAAATGTATTGTTCCTCCTGTCCAGTGTGTCAGATTTCTGCACCCATGCCACATTTCTGCAGTCCTTTGGTACCCATGCCCATCATTGAGGTCCCTTTTGAGAGGATCGCCATGGTTTTGGTTGGCCCCTTGCTGAAGTCTGCTAGAGGGCACTAGCACATCGTAGTGATAATTTATTATGCCACCCGTTACCAAGAAGCGATCCCTATGTGAAACACTTCTGCCAAAACCATTGCCAAAGAGCTATTTCAGGTTTTCAGCCATGTGGGCCTCCCTAAAGAAGTAATAACTGACCAGGGCACCCCGTTTATGTCTACAGTAACCAAAGAGCTTTGCAAACTTCTGAAAGTGACCCAATTACGTACTTCAGTGTATCACTCTCAAACAGATGGGCTGGTTGAAAGTTTTTACAAAACGTTAAAACAAATGCTGAGGAAGGTGGTTGATAAAGACGGAAAGAATTGGGATGGACTACTCCAGGAGTCTTCAAACTGCGGCCCTCCAGGTGTTCAGGAACTACAATTCCCATCATGCCTAGTCATGTCTGTGAATGTCAGAGTTTTACAATGCCTCATGGGATGTGTAGTTCTGCAACAGCTGGAGGGCCGTAGTTTGAGGATCCCTGGTCTACTCCCTTATTTGATGTTTGCTATCAGAGAGGTTCCCCAATCGTCCACAGCGTTCTATCCTTTTGAGCTACTGTATGGGAGGCACCCACGGAGATTATTGGACATTGCCAGGGAAACATGGGAAAGTGAGAGTTTCCCGTATAGAAGTGTGATTGAACATGTGGCACAAATGCAAGACAGAAGGGATGCCTATTGTAAGGGAACATTTGACACAAGCCCAGGTGGCGCAGCAGAGGATTTACAATTGTGGGACCGAGGTCCGTTCTTTTGCACCTGGTGATAGGGTGTTGGTGTTGGTCCCCACAGTTAAAAGTAAATTCCTAGCCAAATGGCAGGGTCCCTATGAAATGTTGGTTAAAAAGGGTGATGAAAATTATTAAATTGGCCAACCAGGAAGATGAAAGGCTGTGCATATATATCATATGGATTTGCCAAAACCATGGAAGAATAGGGAATCCTTGGTCGCTGAGTCTACCCCACTTTCTGCTCCATCTAACCTTGTTATCCCTGAAGTTGGGATAGCGGAGACTCTGTCCAAAACTCAGAAACAGGAAGATAGAGTATTTGTGCTCCAAAATAAAGAGAAATTTTCAGAATTGCCAGGTTGGGGGTCTGGGGTTGAATATGACATTGTCACCACACCAGGAGAAAAGGTCAAGTTGAAACCTTATCCAATTCCTGAAGTCCGGCAAAAGGCAATTCGCCAAGAAGTTAAAAAAATGCATGAGCTGGTGGTTAAAGAAGAGTCAAATAGTGATCGGTCCAGTCCCATTACATAGTTACATAGTTATATAGTTACATAGTAGGTGAGGTTGAAAAAAGACACAAGTCCATAAAGTCCAACCTATGTGTGTGATTATATGTCAGTATTATATTGCATACCCCTGTATGTTGTGGTCGTTCAGTTGCTTATCTAATAGTTTTTTTAAACTATTGATGCTCCGCGCTGAGACCACCACCTGTGGAAGGGAATTCCACATCCTTGCTGCACTTACAGTAAAGAACCCTCTATGTAGTTTAAGGTTAAACCTCTTTTCTTCTAATTTTAATGAGTGGCCAAGTGTCTTGTTAAATTCCCTTCCACAAAAAAGTTTTATCCCTATTGTAGGGTCACCAGTACGGTAATTATGTATTGAAATCATATCCCCTCTCAAGCGTCTCTTCTCCAGAGAATAAGTTGAGTGCTCACAACCTTTCCTCATAACTAATATCCTCCAGACCCTTTATTAGCTTTGCTGCCCTACTTTGTACTCGCTCCATTTCCAGTACATCCTTCCTGAGGACTGGTGGCCAGAACTGGACAGCATACTCTAGGTGCGGCCGGACCAGAGCCTTGTAGAGCGGGAGAATTATTGTTTTATCTCTGGAGTTGATCCCCTTTTTAATGCATGCCAATATTATGTTTACTTTGTTAGCAGCAGTTTGGCATTGCATGCCATTGCTGAGCCTGTCATCTACTAGGACCCCAGGTCCTTTTCTATACTAGATTCCCCCAGAGGTTCTCCCCCCAGTGTATAGATTGCATTTATATTTTTGCCACCCAAATGCATTATTTTACATTTTTCTATATTAAACCTCATTTGCCATGTAGTTGCCCACCCCATTAATTTGTTCAGATTTTTTGCAAGGTTTCCACGTCCTGCGGAGAAGTTATTGCCCTGCTTAGCTTAGTATCATTCGCAAATACAGAGATTGAACTATTTACCCCATCCTTCAGGTCATTTATGAACAAAATAAATAGGATTGGTCCCAGCACAGAACCCTTGGAGACCCCACTACCCACCCCTGACCATTCTGAGTACTCCCCATTTATCACCACCCTCTGAACTCTTCCTTGCAGCCAGTTTTCAATCCATGTACTCACCCTATGGTCCATTGTGTTAGTGATTTTATTCAAGTGGCCAAAGTCATTACAAAACCGCCAACTTCCCTCTGATTTAGGCACTAAGTTTTACACCTATCCCATGGCCAGCATAGATTAACTGATTGATCGCCTGGGGACAGCCCGGTATATGACGACGTTAGACCTGATGAAAGGGCATTGGCAAATTCCTCTCTCAGAATGGGTCAAGGAAAAAACATCATTTGTAACTCCAGAGGGGTCTTGCCAGTATTGGAGGATGCTTTTTGGGTTACAGAATGCTCAGGCCACATTTCAATGGTTAATGGATAAGACCCTTTGGCCTCATCGAGCCTATGCTGCTGCATACCTAGATGATGTGGTCATCCATAGTGAGGATTGGGACTCACACTTACCAAAGGTTCAGTCTGTGTTAGATTTCATCTGAAAAGCCGGGTTTACAGCCAATCCAAACAAATGTACCCTTGGGCTAGAGGAGGCAAAGTATCTGGGATATACCATTGGGAGAGGTCTAATAAAGCCCCAAGTAAACAAAGTTGAGGCTATTCAAAGTTGGCCATGCCCCACCAACAAGAAGCAGGTTTGAGAATTTTTAGGAATCGTTGGCTATTATCGCCGCTTTATTCCCCATTTTGCCTCACAGGCTGCTCCCCTGAACAATCTGACAAAAGGGAAGGAGTCTGTCATGATCAAATGGACCCCCAAAGCAGAAGCTGCTTTTGAGGCTTTAAAACAGGCCTTATGTAGTCAGCCAGTGTTATACTCGCCTGACTTTTCAAGGGACTTTGTGGTTCAGACCGATGCATCAAATGTTGGGTTAGGAGCTCTGTTGTCTCAGTTTTCAAGGGGGAAGAACACACTGTTATTTACCTCAGCCAGAAATTGAAGGCCCATGAAGAAAATTACACCACCATTGAGAAAGAATGTTTAGCGATAAAATGGGCTTTAGATTCTCTCCGGTACTATCTCTTGGGTAGACAATTTGAACTGGTAACAGATCATGCTCCATTAAAGTGGATGGCACAGAACAAAGAGACCAATAGGAGGGTGAATAGGTGGTTCCTGGGCCTTCAATAATTCAGTTTTACAGTGAAACATCGCTCCCATGTTAGAATTGGAAATGCAGATGCTTTGTCCCAAGTGCATGCGTGCCTTGGCAACATGTGTCCCAACTAGGGATGAGCTTCGAGTTCGAGTCGAACTCATGTTCGACTCGAACATCGGCTGTTCGCCAGTTCGCCGAACAGCGAACAATTTGGGGTGTTCGCGGAAATTTAGAAAGCCACGGAACACCCTTTAAAAGTCTATGGGAGAAATCAAAAGTGCTAATTTTAAAGGCTTATATGCATGGTATTGTCATAAAAAGTGTTTGGGGACCTGGGTCCTGCCCCAGGGGACATGTATCAATGCAAAAAAAGTTTTAAAAACAACCTTTTTTTCAGGAGCAGTGATTTTAATAATGCCTAAAGTCAAACAATGAAAGTGTAATATTCCTTTAAATTTTGTACCTGGGGGGTGTCTATAGTATGCCTGTAAAGGGGCGCATGTTTCCCGTGTTTAGAACAGTCTGACAGCAAAATTACATTTCAAAGGAAAAAAAGTAATCTAAAACTACTCGCGGCTATTAATGAATTGCAGGTCCAAAAATGCACATAAAAGTTCATTGATAAAAACTGCATGGGATTTCCGAACAGGTGAACTCCCCGAACCAAAATTAAAAAAAAAAACTGGCATGGGGGTCCCCCTAAATTCCATACCAGGCCCTTCAGGTCTGGTATGGATATTAAGGGGAACCCCGTGCCAAAATAAAAAAAAATGACGTAGGGGTCCCCCTCAAAATTCATACCAGACCTGATTTTAAGGGGAACCCCGCGCCAAAATAAAAAAAATGGGCTTGGGGTCCCCCCAAAAATCCATACCAGACCCTTATCCGAGCAAGCAACCTGGCAGGCCGCAGGAAAAGAGGGGGGTATGAGACTGTGCCCCCCTCCTGAACCACATGCCCTCAACATTGGGAGGGTGCTTTGGGGTAGCCCACCAAAGCACCTTGTCCCCATGTTGATGAGGACAAGGGCCTCATCCCCACAACCCTTGGCCAGTGGTTGTGGGGGTCTGCGGGTGGGGGGGCTTATCGGAATCTGGAAGCCCCCTTTAACAAGGGGACCCCCAGATTCCGCCCCCCCCTGTGTGAAATGGTAAGGGGGTACAAAAGTACCCCTACCATTTCACAAAAAAACTGTCAAAAATGTTAAAAATGACAAGAGACAGTTTTTGACAATTCCTTTATTTAAAGTCTTCTTTTTTCCATCTTCTTTCTTCTATCTTCCTTCGGTTTCTTCCTCCATCTTCTTCCTCCGATCCTCTGCTTCTTTCACCGGTGTTCTCGTCCGGCATCTCCCTCCGTGGCGTCTTCTTCTCTTCATCTTCTTATCTTCATCTTTTCGGGCCGATCCGCATCCATGATTGGATGGAAGGCTCCCGCTGTGTGACGCTTCCTTCTTCATCTTTTTCCCTTCATCTTCTTCTCTTCATCTTTTTGTCTTCATCTTCTTGTCTTCATCTTCTTTTCGGGCCGCTCCGCATTCCATGACAGCATAGAGGGAGGCTCCCGCTGTGTGACACTTCTCCTCTTCTGACTGTTCTTAAATAGCGGAGGGCGGGGCCACCCAGTGACCCCGCCCCCCTCTGACACACGGGGACTTGACAGGGACTTCCCTGTGGCATTCCCCATGATGTCAGAGGGGCGGGTGACCCCGCTCCCCTCTGCAGTCATGGGGAATGCCACAGGGAAATCCCCGTGCGTCAGAGGGGGGTGGGGTCGCCGGGGGGCTCCGCCCCCCCCATTATTTAAGGACCGTCAGAAGAGGAGAAGCGTCACACAGCGGGAGTCTCCCTCCATGCCATCATGGATGCGGAGTGGCCTGAAAAGAAGATGAAAACAAGAAGATGAAGACAAGAAGATAAAGAGAAGATGAAGAGAAAAAGATGAAGAGAGAAGCGTCACACAGTGGGAGCCTTCCATCCAATCATGCATGCGGAGCGGCCCGAAAAGAAGATGAAGAGAAGAAGATGCCGCGGAGGGAGATGCCGGACGAGAACACCGGAGAAAGAAGCAGAGGATCGGAGGAAGAAGAAGATGGAGGAAGAAACCGAAGGAAGATAGAAGAAAGAAGTTAGAAGATGGAAAAAAGAAGACTTTAAATAAAGGAATTTTCAAAAACTGTCTCTTGTCATTTTTAATATTTTTGACAGTTTTTTTGTGAAATGGTTGGGGCACTTTTGTACCTCCTTACCATTTCACACAGGGGGGGCTGGGATCTGGGAGTCCCCTTGTTAAAGGGGGCTTCCAGATTCCGATAAGCCCCTTGCCCGCAGACCCCCACAACCACCGGCCAATAGTTGTGGGGGTGAGGCCCTTGTCCTCATCAACATGGGGACAAGGTGCTTTGGTGGGCTACCCCAAAGCACCCTCCCAATGTTGAGGGCATGTGGCCTGGTACGGTTCAGGAGGGGGGGCGCTCTCTCATCCCCCCCACTTTTCCTGCGGCCTGCCAGGTTGCATGCTTGGATAAGGGTCTGGTATGGATTTTTAGGGGGACCCCACGCCAATTTTTTTAAAAATTTTGGCGCGGGGTTCCCCTTAAAATCCATACCAGACCTGAAGGGTCTGGTATGAATTTTGAGGGGGACCCCTACGTCATTTTTTTTTTTTAATTTGGCGCGGGGTTCCCCTTAATATCCATACCAGACCTAAAGGGCCTGGTATGAAATTTAGGGGGACCCCCACGCCAGTTTTTTTTTAAATTTTGGTTCAGGGTTCCCCTGTGGGGAAATCCCATGCAGTTTTTATCAATGAACTTTTATGTGTATTGTCGGACCGGCAATTCATTAATAGCCGCGAGTAGTTTTAAATGACTTTTCTTCCTTTGAAATGTCATTTTGCTGTCAGACTGTTCTAAACACGTGAAACATGCGCCCCTTTACAGGCAGACTCTAGACACCCCCCAGGTATAAAATTTAAAGGAATATTACACTTTTATTGTTTGACTTTAAGCATTATTAAAATCACTACTCCCGAAAAAACTGCCGTTTTTAAAACTTTTTTTGCATTGATACATGTCCCCTGGGGCAGGACCCGGGTCCCCAAACCCTTTTTAGGACAATACCATGCAAATTAGCCTTTAAAATGAGCACTTTTGATTTTGAACGTTCAGGTCCCATAGACTTCAATGGGGTTCTAACGTTTGTGCAAAGTTTTGGTCTGTTCGCAAGTTCTGGTGCGAACCGAACCGGGGGTGTTCAGCTCATCCCTAGTTCCAACCCCTAGAGTTGAAATAAGAGGGGGGTTTGTGACAGGAAGCCAGAAAAATCTATGGGTTGTGTCCAAGATGAGAGATATATTTGTCCCAGGTTTATGCTGTACACCGATTACTTTTGAGTTTCTGCTGGATAGTGAGCCTGTTTGGGGCTCAATGAGGGTTAACAAGCTCAGGTGTAATAGATGAAGCACACAGGGCTCTATAAAACTCCCTGGTTGCTTCAACAAGGGGCTCCAACCTGGAACCAGATTCCTGCATAGGACTGGGGAGCAGTTTCTTCTGAGTGGTGAGATTAAGTCTGTATGACCAAAAGACTCCAGACCATGTAGGTTCCAGTGTTTTGCAATTAGACGCCCAAAGTGGCAAGGGTTTATTTTCTGTTTTGTTTTATTTTTGCTGTTTTTGATACCTGCACTTGTAACCACAGACTTGGAAATAAACCACTGTTTTGTTTTCACAAAGATCCTGCTGTCTGTCTGTGCCTACTTCACTGTGCTGTGACCCATCCAGGGGGTCCTGCACACCCTGCTACTGAGCTAATCCCTTACAATGTATAATAGCTACACATGTGCATTCGTTTTCGTCCGAATTTCAGGTATTTTTGTTATCGTTTTAACAAACGATAACGAAAGTGCAGAATCCGAAAAACGAAAGATCCGACATAAACGAATGCTTTATTTTAGTTTTCGTTGCTACAACAGTTTGATATAGATAGGAGATTCGACATGATGATGACAATAACAATCTGTGTCCATCAAACCTGTGGTCTAATGTGCCTAACCTTAACTCTATTAGTCCAAGATTATTCTACATAGAGAGAAAAGATTCGATGTAGGGGAGAAAGATTTGACGTAGGGGAGAAAAGATTCGACGTAGGGGAGAAAGATTCGACGTAGGGGAGAAAAGATTTGACATAGGGGAGAAAAGATTCGACGTAGGGGAGAAAAGATGAATAAAAATATTGATACTGATGAATGTTATTGGCTGATTGTAACCAAAGAGGAGGAGCAGTAAAATAGCTAGAACTAAGTACACACGTACTTTGGCTTATGGTGTCGAAAGTTCTAAGAAGATTCGATGGGCAGGTAAACTATACGGCGTTGTACAGTTTAGCTGCTCCGTCAAATCTTCTTTGAACATTCGATAGACACCATAAGCCTTCAATGACAGATTCAAACTTAATTTGGATTTTCGGACGAATGCAATTTTTAACGAAAAACAAAATTAATAAAAACAAATTTTGGAAGTAACTAAATTAATTTATTTTTCGGACAAAAACGGCATTCCAAAACGAAATATTATTTCAGTGTGCACATGTCTAATAATAGCATCTACTAACCGTGTAGAATCTGATAATATTATTTACAAAAATGAACCCACTACACATGATCACTTACTATCTAATATTAAAAATTGGGGGTTGGTGCCGCGCTAGTCCTGAGGTAAAATCCAGTCGCTGAGTATGCTGGATATGTGTTCCAGCCTTTACTGCAGTAAGGGGTGTTGATACAATCCTAAGCAATAAGTGTAAAATGAAAAGTGCCAAAATAGGTGCTCCAAATAAAAGGAAACTATGTAGTAGAAATATATGTAAAACACTGGAGCCCACCCCAAGGGATTATGTGTTACAATGTGTACTATACAATGATAGACCAATAAAGTGACAATATAAAATCCGGTGGTGGAGCAATAACAAAATAAATATTCTTCAAAAATCATACGGTATTTGCCTCTAACACATTTAAAAACCATATAAAGTGCTGTGCATATATATCCAAAAATTAATGCAGTATATTAAACCGTGGTTAGTAACTAAAATATGTGACTGGGAACAACAGTGCCAAAAGAAACAGGATAATAAAAAAAAAATTTCATTCAGTGTTATAATGAATAGCCATAGTGATCTAAACAAAAGTACATCATGCAGTAAAGTGTCCGGCAACCAGCAGGGGGTGCTCAAAATTAAGATAATACAGTTCAAATGAAAGTGCCTCAGTGCAGCAAAAAACAGCTTCAATGTTTCCTTGGTGGTATCACATTAACATGACATGCAGATGAGATAAATTGACATAACTTCAGAGGAATGGTGACTGTGCAGTATTAAAGCAAGATTGTATCCATGCAGGAATCCTCAAACAGTGGGTAGTGGCCTGTTACCTCACTATACTGAGGTTACAGCATAGAGCAGCAGTCGCTATTGGTGTCTCCTATGCAGGGGGGTCCTAGGTGCTGTGCTGTTAATTAGTCAGACCTCAAGCCCATAGGGAACATCATGTTGGAATGAAGAGATAAAGTCCCATATAGTGTAGTATTTAGTATTAAAAGTTAGATTTTATTTAGTATTACAACGTCATACAGGGTACTCACACAGTGAACAGTGGATGGTAAAATGTATCCAGACGAGCGGCGAACTCGTACACTGCTACCAGTGGGCGGTGCCTGTCCCTACGCGTGGCGTCACAGGTCACGTGGCTTCATCAGGGGATAATACAAGGCAAGCTACACTGTCTTTAAATAGACCAGGTTAAGTCTATGGGCGGCGGCCATTTTCCCGGAGTTGAATGTAAATTTGCCATAGCGGCCATTTTCCTGGGGCTCGATGGGCGCCGCCATTTTGTTGGTTATAATAGGGCGGTTA
The DNA here is from genome assembly GCA_037952835.1 of Lithobates septentrionalis. NCBI lineage: Eukaryota > Metazoa > Chordata > Amphibia > Anura > Ranidae > Lithobates > Lithobates septentrionalis. Next base: position 1,333,687 of record JBBDGP010000358.1, read on the forward strand.
TAGACAACCAGGGGACGAGTGGATAGTATATGCATGTTAAATGCTCCTGTTGCCTCTTAGGGCACCCGTAATGCATACGAGCCGGGATGCCAGAGTAGAAGGCAGTGGCCACAAAATATTACTCTTGTTTGAAATGTCAAAATCGCTAGTGTCCAAATCCGGAATATGATAAGGGCAAGTGGTTGACAAGAGTAATGGGAGGGGATTTGGATGTTACTGAATGACAGATTCGCACCTCCCACTGAGAGCATTGCGTTCTCGTGCAGCAACAATATGTTAAATATTCCTAAGACTGTTTCCCACATACATATTAAAAACACATAGAGAGGTAAAGAAATGTATCTAAAAGGTGTATGAGTCTATGTATGCGATGTCTGATAAAAAATGTATTTATCAAATAAAAGAAAAAGTTATAATAAAAATTTAATAAAAATAATTTGAAATAAAACGCCCATTAACTAAAATCTAGGGGAACTCTCCCTATAAAAATGGACAGCAATGTTCCTATGGTACTAAGTACAAGAAAAAAAACCCAGTTTATCTGATGAGGAAGGTGAGCCAGAACAGTTAAGTGGCATGGTATCAGAATCGCATGTAAATAATAAATGCGTTATTTGACTAATAGAGGGGGAGGAGAGAGGGAGGAAATGTGGGAATAGATAAAATATGCTCTACCTGGATAAAAAAAGGTATATCAGGATCTAAAAATCGCTCAAGAAGCAGTTGAGATCGAACTCTATGTTGAGGCCTCGGGGTGTGAATGTATCCAAGGTAAAAATCCATCTGGATTCTGCCTGGCTCAGGGACCTGACCTTATGTCCTCCCCGCCAATGTCTAATATAGGGTTCAATACCCCAGAATTTTAAATGTGTCGGATCTTTATTATGGTGTAATAGAAAATGCTTTGAGACACTGTGCTTATTGTAGCCTTTCAAGATGTTCTTCACATGTTCTTTTATTCGTACTTTTAAAGGTCTTTTTGTTCGGCCCACGTACTGGAGCCCACAGCTGCATTCTAGGGCATATACCGCCCCTTCGGTGTTACAGCTGATGAAGTTGTTAATTTTAAATAAGTTACCAGTACTTGTTGATATGAAATTGAATTTCCTCTCATTTGGTCTTTTGGTTTTTAAACAGGCAAAACACCTCTTACATGGGTAGAATCCTTTCCCGGTAAAAAAAGTGTAGTTTCTTTTTGGTGGATCAATTACATTTTTTACCACCTTATCGCGAATGGTCGGGGCTCTCCTGTAGATAAAGTGCAGTCGTGTAGGTAAAGCTTCTTGTAATTGTTTGTCTGCTCCGAGAATATGCCAGTGATTTTTAATAATCCTTTCTACTTTCTTATGCTGTAAATTAAAATCTAAAATCAAAGGTGCTCCCCCTAGTGGCTGTTTTGGTTTGTTAGTCTCTTTAACCAGATCTTTCCGGTCCATTCTTGCAACTTCTTCTATTTCTTTTGTTAGTAGTTGGCGGTCGTAGCCTTTATTTGAGAATCTCAGTGCTAGTATCTCGGCTTGGTCTAAATACGTATCTAGCTGCGTACAATTTCTTCTTAATCTCACAAATTGGCCTTTCGGTACGTTGAAAAGCCAATTTTTATGGTGGCAGCTTTCAATCGGTAAGAAGCTATTTCTGTCTACATTTTTAAAGTGCGTTCGTGAGGTAAGCCCTGAGGTGTCTTGGATAATCTCGAGGTCTAAAAATGTAACTCTACTCTCACTGATTTCCCAGGTCAATGTAATATTCTTGTTGTTCCTATTTAGTCTCTCCAGGAAACTAGTAAGCCCTTCTGTATCACCTTTCCAGAGGATAAAAATATCATCAATGTATCTTTTATACATTACTAATTCGCTTGGTGTGTCTTCAAACACACTAAATTCCTCCCATTGGGCCATGAATAATCCAGCTATACTAGGGGCAAATTTTGCCCCCATTGCAACCCCAGTATGCTGCCGATAATATCTACCATCGTACCAAAAATAGTTGTTCTTGAGATTGAACTCGATGCACTTAATTAGAAATTTCCTCTGTATGCAGGGTAATTTAGTATACTTTCTCAGGCCCCATTTGGCTGCTTCACATGCCAGGTGATGTGGTATAATGGTATATAGTGACGACACGTCTGCGGTCGCCAAAATCCATGGGCCTTCTTCTTTGGGGATATTTTCCAGGATCTGCAGCATCTGTTTAGTGTCCTTCAGGTATGCTCGTGTATGCTGTACGGCTGGTTGCAAGAATACGTCAATGTATTGACTTAAACGTGATGATAAAGAATCAATGCCGTTTACTATTGGTCTCGGTGGTGGATTAGTATTATTTTTGTGGATCTTCGGCAGGAAATATATGATGGGTGTGCGGGCCGACTCTGGGACCAGAAATTTAGCTTCCTTCTTATTCAGAATATTTTTCTTGACTCCAAGACATACTATTTGCTCCAGTGCTTTCCTACATTTGTGTATAGGATTACTTAATAGCCTCGTGTAGGTGTCCTCGTCGCTGAGCATCTCTGTCATCTTCTGATGGTATTGTTCTTTTGCGAGTATGAAAATCCCTCCGCCTTTGTCGGCTGGGCGGATTACCAACTCTTTTCTCTTTGCAAGTTTCCGGATGCCACTTTTGATGTAGTCAGGGTCTTCCTTCTTCTTAATTTTGAGTTCTTGAATATCTTCAAGCACCACTTTTTTAAAAACTTCGATATATTTATTATCTTTTATGGGCGGGTTAAAAATCGATTTATTTCTTAATGTACTATGTGTGATGCCATTATCTTTGATGATTGGATGATTTGATCTCATAGGGTTGCTCATAATGTATTTCTGGATATTCAATTTCCTTATAAATTTTTGGATTCCAATGTACGTCTGGAATTTGTCCAGATTTTTCATAGGTGCATATTTTAGGCCTTTATCCAGCACAGCTATCTCTTCATGTGTCAAATCTTGTCCGCTTAAATTAAAAATCCCTTCTCCCTTTACACTCTTTTTCGCTTGTTCTCTCTTCCCTGATCTTCGTCCTCTCTTCTTCTTGGGCTTTTTCTTGAGTTTCTGGTCTCGTCTGATAGTCTCGGAGGGTGATCTTCTCTGCCCCTGTCTAAAAAAGGCCTATTGGATGCTTGTTCTCCGTAATACAGGGGGTGGTCTCTCTCCTGCCTTTCTTCATCTTCTCTTTTTTTTTTTTTTTTCAAATTATATTTTATTAAAGAACAGGAAAGGACGTGGGTCCCACACAGTAATACAAAGTATGCATAAAACAATACAATGAGGGCGCAGCCTCCAATTATTCCTAATTGTCTCATATGGATACCGTAGATATTTTTTCTTGTAAGAAAACCAGTGTGGGTTTCCAATAAAACCTCATATGTATGATTAATAACCAATATGTGGGTGGAACCGTACCTCTCCGTGTCCATTTTCCATTTATTTAAGAAGAGAAAAGAGGAGGCCTAGATGATAAAAGGTAAGAAGAAACAAAAGATGAAAAATAACGAGAAGTAGAATAAAAAGGAAGGGGGTTCAGGGGGGAGGGATAAGAGGGGATATGGGAGCACGGGGGGAGGGGGGGGGACAAGGAGACGGCTACTACATGTGTCGTCTGATAGGCTTAGGAAGGATCCGCCCTGTTGTTTTTTTTTTTTTTTTCTTTTTTTTTTTTTTTTTATATCAGGTAATAGCATATCAAGATGATTTCCACTAAACAGACTAGTTCCCTTCTAGAAGCGCCTGGCCTTCAGCCGAGAAGATAAATATGTTCCATCCAGACCAAGTCTTGGTGAAGACTTCGTTTTGGTTTCTAGCAGTCAGAATCAAATCTTCCAATTTCTTAATATCCTCTACCTTTCTGATCCACGTACCAATTGATGGGGGTTGAGTAGATTTCCAAAGCAGCGGAATACAAGCCTTGGCAGCCGGATCAATGACTTTTTATAAACTTTGCTGGCTGAGGAGGTGGCGTGGAGCAGAAAGAGGGCAGGATCATTTGATATTGTGTGTTCGGTAAACTTTTGTATAATGTTTCGGATGGTTTCCCAAAACCGAACCAGTAATGGGCATGTCCAGAAAATGTGGAGGATGGTGCCACGTTCACTATGGCATCTCCAACACCTATCCGTTGTGAGAGGGAACATCTTATGTAATTTTACAGGAGTGTTGTACCATCTAGAGATCAATTTGTAATTAGTCTCCTGCGTTTTTGTGCAGATCGAAGATCTGTATGTGAAATGAATTATATTCTGCTTTTGACGCTTCGTGAATTTACATTGTAGGTCCTGTTCCCAAGATTCTAAACTTTGTAAGCTAAAGCTGTCTGGGGGTGTAATTAACAATTTGTATGTGGCTGACAAGGCATGTGGCATGGAGTCTTCTTCTGTACAATATAGATCGTATGTCGTCAGGGGTTGGGTAAAGCTGTCGGGGGTGCTAGTGTTTTGAAAAAATGATCAAGTTGGAGGGCCCTCAAAAAATCTAATTGGAACGGTCCTGCTGGGTTCCTAAGTTCTGCTATATTGGGCCATCTTCCATTCAGTAGAAAGTGAGAGGCTTGGAAGTAATTAGAATTTTTTAGAGATATAAACAATGGATCTGTGTATCCTGGGGCGAACTCGGGTGTACCCAAGATCGGACGGATCGGGGATGTTGTTGATGTAAGGTGAAACCTTACAAACAAGGTCGAGCATATACGCGTAGTCACCCCTATGAGGGGATGTCTTTTCATGTGGCTTGGGAGTAAGTCATAACACCATGGCGCTCTATTGAGGGGTATGTCACATTGTAGTTGTTCCAGTCTGGTCCAAAGTTTAGTGGTGTGATGTCGATTCCAGTCTATAAGTCTGACCAAGTGGGATGCGTAATAATATTTACGAAGGTCTGGAACCGCCAAACCTCCGTACAGTTTAGGTAAGGTAATTAGCTTCCTAGAGAGTCTGGATTTTTTATTGGCCCATATGAAGTCAAAGATTAGTTTATTAGCCTGGGCAAAGTATGATGAGGGGATCTGGATCGGTAGGGCTTGTAGTAAATATAGGAATTTGGGGAGTATACTCATCTTCACAATATTGCATCTACCGAACCATGAGTGTAGACCTGACTGCCATTTGGACAATAGGGAGCGGATTGTGTTTAATAGTGGGGGGAAGTTTAGTGCAAATATCTGGGACATTTTGGAGGGGATGTAAGTACCTAAGTAATGTAGCGCTTTAGTCGTCCATTTGAAATTGAAGCTTCCTCTAAGGGACGTGAGTAATCGAGAATGTATACCTATGCCCATGGCTTCGGATTTGGTGATGTTTATTTTCAGGTTAGACATAGCGCTATATTCCCTAAATTCCTGTAGGAGGTTGGGGAGGGATATCAATGGGTTGGTTAGTGAGAACATCATATCATCCGCGTAGGCGGTTACTTTCTGTTGCGAGTTACCCACCTCAACCCCTTTTATGTTTTGGTTGGCTCTTATATTGCACAGGAAGGGCTCCAATGACAGGGCGAAAAGGAGAGGGGATAACGGACAGCCCTGACGGGTTCCATTTCTGATCGGGAACGGGTCAGACAAAATCCCATTAGCTCGAACCCGGGCTGTAGGATCTGAGTAGAGTGCGTTTATCCAGGTGAGCATTTTGTTGCCCAAACCTATGTAGTCCAGGACGGAGGTCATGTAGTGCCAGTTCACCCTGTCAAAGGCCTTCTCTGCGTCTATGCTCAGGAGTACACATGGGGTCTTGTTTTTATTAACTATGTGGATGAGGTTCAACACTTTGATCGTGTTGTCCCTTGCTTCCCTGGTTGGGACGAATCCAACTTGGAGATGGATCAGATTCGGGAGGTGTTTCTGGATCCTGTTGGCTAGGATTTTAGTAAAAATTTTAAGATCCGTGTTAAGGAGGGAAATCGGTCTATAACTTCCACAAGCCGAAGGGTCTTTCCCTTCCTTAGGTATCACTACAATGTGAGCAGCTAGGGTGTCTCTTGGGATGGACGTATCTGTACCTATGGAATTAAAGAATTTGAGCATTGGACCTTCCAAGGATTGAATCAGGGTTTTGTAATATTGTACCGTTAACCCATCAGGTCCCGGGGCTTTACTTGATTTACTCACCCCGATTGCTGTTTTGAGTTCTTCCGTGGTAATCGGTTCCTCTAGTGACTCCCTAGTTTCTATGGGAAGTGTGGGTAAATCTGATCTATGGAGGTATGCGTCAATTTGGTCCTGTGGGGAGGGGGGTCGTTGTAAATTGTATAGTGATGCGTAAAAATCCCTAAATTCCTTAGCGATATTCCGGGGTAGTGTAACTTTCTGGCCTGAGGAGGACATAACGTGTGGAATATAATTCGCCAAAACCTGTTCTTTTAGGGAATTGGCTAGGAATTTACCGCACTTGTTCCCCGACTCGTAACTCTTGCGTCTGCAAATCTGGATCGCCGCCTTGGCTCGGAATAACATTAGATCCGTAATCTTATTACGCAAGAGTAGGATTTCAGCCTCATTAGAGGGTGTTTGGGCGTGTTTGTGTCTAGCTTCCGCCGCTTGTAGCTCCTCTAGGAGTAATTTTATTTGTGACATCCGTTGTCTTTTGATCCTTGCTCCGTGTTTGATTAGGACGCCTTGGATTACCGCTTTGTGGGCTTCCCAAACTACTCCGGGGTTACTGTTCGGGGTAATGTTGGTCTTAAAATAAAAATCTAGTTCCCGGGTGACGTCTTTACAGACTTCCTCATCCTGAAGAAGACTCTCATTAAGTCTCCATGTCCGAGTTTTGGAGGTAAAATTATCTGTCAGGGCGTATGTCAGCATTATTGGGGCGTGGTCTGACCATGTAATTGAATCTATCGAGGATTTGTGGACAGCGTGTAATTGTGCGTGGGGGATTAGGAAATAGTCTATTCGGGAGTATATTTTATGTGGGGAGGAGTAGAAAGTGTAATCTCTCTCCGTTGGATGGAGGAGTCTCCAAACATCAATCAATTGGGCTTTGTGCAGAGAGCGTGCAATGCGCTTCCTGGTGGCTGGTGTGACTGATGAGTGACCCGATGAGGTATCCTCCGTGGGGATCAACGGAACGTTGAAGTCCCCACCCAGGATTAGCTGACCCCTCTGAAACTTCATCAAGGCATCTACTGTCTTGCTTATGAAGGAATCTTGTTGACTATTGGGTGCATACACATTGGCTAGTGTTACTTCTGTTCCGCCTAAGTCTCCTCTGAGGAATAGATAGCGTCCCTCTGGGTCACTTTTTGCTTCCGCGCATGTCCATGGGACTGAGCGGGAGACAAGGATGGAAACTCCTCTTGATTTAGCATCCGCAAAAGTGGAATGATATGCCCATGGGTATAAATTGTTTTTCAGGATTGGGAGGTTGTCCCTTTTAAAGTGGGTTTCCTGTAGGAACGCCACGTCGACTTTGTGGCGGCGGAGATCATTGATCAACATCCTCCTTTTCTCAGGTACATTGAGGCCCTTCACGTTAAGTGAAAACACGTTCACCGTCTCCATGTCCCTGTCCCTTAGTAAAACTTATGGATCAGGATATAGAGAAATACGTGGGTTTGGGTAATAGGGGGGGGGGAGGGGGAGGGGGGGGAGAGAGGTAGGGAAGGAATAAGAAAGATCAGTAAATAGAAAGGAGAGAAAGAATATTTCGATATCGAATTTGCACTATAGGGTGCAGTAATAACGATCTAAAGGAGGTAGCACACTAATGCTATTACGCTCACCAGGCAACTGCTGGTAAACGAGCGTAGTCCTAATTGGAGGTGTGGGAAGCGATAGTCAGAATGGAACTCATCGACCTCCCTCTCCCAACTCAATTGAAAAAGATTAACAGTATTGGTATGAAAACGACTAGTAAACCTTATTATGTATTATTAAGTGGTAGAATAGAACACTAAAACAGTTAGTCAGGAACAGGTTAACGCACTATGTGTTGTATTGTCATCCGGTGTACTCTGGACATTCCTAACCACAACCCCCTCTATCTTCGGCTGAGCCCATAGAAATAGTGGACCTGTTGCCCGCCTCTTAATATAGACATATACGTTTTATCTTAGTATGTGGTCTACTTCTGTTACCCCCAGACTATCGTCTGAGAAAGATAGGACTCCTGGGACTGTGACCATTTACCTATTAATTTCGTTGTGGTAAAGCTATATTGTTTCCCCATCAACTATCAACATGTGAGACATTAAGATGCCGGTGTCGGAGATCCCTCCCCTCCATCATCTCCGGCCGCGGCATGTGTCTATCCGAAATAATAACAATCCAAGAGCACCAAACCACGTTATTAACTTAAAACATGTAGTATGCATGCTTCTAATAATAGGGAGTCTAACCGAGCTGGAAATGGCATTGTTCACTATTATCAGTGGGATATAGGGAGATCAAGGGTTGTTGTCTCTGGCTGGTGCAAGGAGGGAGTGTCCAGGATCAGCACCTAGAGCCCAGACCCTAACTCTCACTGATGTTGTGGGTCTGGGTACTGAGTTCAGGTAGTCATTTCAGTGAGCAGGGAGATGAATGTATCTCAATCACATTTCAGCTGACAGATCCCCAGAACCGTACACACCTAGTGAGTGGGGTAGGTGACCGTAAATTGTGGGGTGAACAAGTTTGTTGTCATACAGGGTGGGACAATGTGGTCTGGTTAAGATCGTTGGCTCACTTTAAGCAAAGCATCCAGGAGGTAGTGGATGAGGTAGTCAGGGCCGCATTGAAATCATAAAATCCAGCTACAACTCACGTGAACCCTCGTTGGAGGGTGCCCGGTGCTGTCTTCTGGATCGCTGTTGGCGCGGCTGCTGAGGATCCCGGTGATAGGATGGGCCTGGTCGATCCGTTCTTCGGGGGGTCAGTGCCAGCCAATTAGGAACTGGGATCGGTTCCGCTTCCAAGAAAGCGAAAAAGTCCGGTAGATCATGTGGGGAGCGCAGATTGAAGGTATTGGAACCCTTACGAAGATTCACCGCTAAGGGGTATCCCCAGCGGTACGTGCATCCTTGCCGACGAGCCATGTCTAATATGGGTTTCAGTTGTGCTCTTCTTTGCAGCGTCGCTCTTGAGAGGTCAGGTAGGATCTTAATCGTCGCTCCGTCGAATTCCACCGTCCCTTGGTCCCAGGCCTTCCGTAGTATGAGCTCCTTTTGTGTATAACGGTGGATCCTGCAGATCACATCTCTCGGCCTGTCCGGGTCCGTTGATCTGGGTCCCAGTGATCTATGCACCCGGTCTAGTTCTAGTGACGCCGGTGGGGCTCCCAGGACTTGGTGGAAGATAGCGACTACAGACGCTTCTAAGTCCTCCGCTCCTGTGGCTTCAGGGAGACCCCGCAGCCGCAAATTATTGCGCCGGCTGCGGTCCTCCATTTCCTCCAATCGTAACTGAAAGTCCACTGCTGTAGCTGCCTGTGAGTCCCGGGAGTTCTCTAAAGCCTCCACTCTTTGTGTTAGTGCTGATAGGGATAATTCCCCCGAGTCTACCCTCACCGAGATTGTCTGGAGCTCCTCTTTGAGTTCTTGTATGTCCCGGGTATGCGCCTCCTCTACCCGGGCTATGAGGGTTTCAATGTCTGATCTGGTGGGCAAGGCCTCGATGTCTGCTTTGGTAGGTAGGGCACGCAGAATAGCATGGAGCTCCTCCGGAATTCCAGAGTGTCTCTGTGATGTGCCTGCCATGTTAGATCTGAGAGTCGCTGGTGTTTCGGATAAGCAATCTGAGGACACCGATGAGGTTGGGGATAGCGGGGAGGCTAGTACGTCCGAATCTGCCATATAGTGCCCACGTGGCGCTGCAACTATGGCGCCCGGCGATCTCCTCTGCTGACCGCGGAAGTATCTCCGAATACTGCTCCGTGGGGTGGCTAGTCGGTCTCCGTTTGTAGCAGATCTTGTTCTGTACCTTTTGGGGGTTAGCATTCCTCCTTCATGGCATACAAAAGCCGTTAGGTTCTTGAGTAGGAGAGGGGACGGTCAGGAGCTCTTTGGAAACTCGTCCTCACTCCGCCATAGCTAGGCCACGCCCCCTTCTTCATCTTCTCTATAGGCGAGAGGGGCATAGTAATTGTGTGTTGGTATCGGACTCCGTTCGTGGTAGTGTTGGTTTCTTTGTTGGGGACCTTTTCTTTCGCCATATGTGTATTCGTGCCTTGGACTTCTTCCTCTTGGTCCGTAATATTCATATGGTGGTTCCCTGTTTTCTCGATATTCATATGGTGGTCTTCTTTGGTCTCTATGTCCTTGTGGTGGTCCTCTGTAGTCTCTCTGATCGTATGGTTGCTTCTGCCAATTGTTAAAAGGTTTCCTGTTGTTCTTCCAATACGGTTTTCTCCCTCCATTCTGTGGGGTTCGGTTTGTTTGTGGTCTTCTATCACCTCTATATTGGGTAGATGGCTGATGGTAGGTATTTCTCCTATCCAAATCTTGTTGTCTCGGAGTAGTTGGTGTATATCCTTCCCTCGCATCTTGATAGTTCCTAGGTTGCCTATTAGGCGATTCTAAAGCATACTGGGGGTCAACCCTTACATTTTTTTCGGGTGTTGAGTAAGTGGATGCAATGTCTCCTCTCCCGATAAGATTCTGCCATTTGAATACCTGGTCATTCCTAAATTCTTTTAAGTCCCTAGTGTACTTTTTGCTCTTCCTTTGTTGTACCTCTTTGTCTTTCTTGATTAGATCCTTATTCAACTGTGTGGTTAGAGTTTTGAATTCTGTGGTTTCTTTATACACTTCCAACTCTTCTTTTATTTGGGAAATATTTTGATCAATAATTTTCAATTTCCTCTGTTTTCTTTCAAGTAGGAATCTTAACAGTTCTTGTCCCTTATCGTTGAAGAATTTATTGTTGGTGTTAGAGGCATTAAATACTTCTTCAAGATTTATTTTTCTTTTTTCCATGTAAGTAAACACATCCATGGTTGCAGCGGGAATGTAAAGGTGAAGAAATATATGTAAAACACTGGAGCCCACCCCAAGGGATTATGTGTTACAATGTGTACTATACAATGATAGACCAATAAAGTGACAATATAAAATCCGGTGGTGGAGCAATAACAAAATAAATATTCTTCAAAAATCATACGGTATTTGCCTCTGTTGTTCCCAGTCACATATTTTAGTTACTAACCACGGTTTAATATACTGCATTCATTTTTGGATATATATGCACAGCACTTTATATGGTTTTTAAATGTGTTAGAGGCAAATACCGTATGATTTTTGAAGAATATTTATTTTGTTATTGCTCCACCACCGGATTTTACATTGTTGGTCTATCATTGTATAGTACACATTGTAACACATAATCCCTTGGGGTGGGCTCCAGTGTTTTACATATATTTCTACTACATAGTTTTCTTTTATTTGGAGCACCTATTTTGGCACTTTTCTTTTGCCTATCTACTTAGCACTACACTTATTGCTTAGGATTGTATCAACACCAGGCTGGAACACATATCCAGCACACTCAGTGACTGGATTTTACCTCAGGACTAGCGCGGCACCAACCCCCAATTTTTGTCATTGTCACTTTTCAGGGTTTAAGGCTGAACCCTATTCAGTGCAAGCTGCTTCTCCCTATTCTAAACCATATTAGTAGCACTGATTGGTAGCGCAGGAATAACACTCCCTATATTGATCACTTACTTCACCTTTACACTCCCGCTGCAACCATGGATGTGTTTACTTACATGGAAAAAAGAAAAATAAATCTTGAAGAAGTATTTAATGCCTCTAACACCAACAATACGAAGAATCTAGATCTAGAGAGCCTAATGAGAAAGCTCGGACACAACATGGAAAAAAAGGTGAGTCTCTGGTGGGATACATGCACCTTCGAAACTTACCTTAAAGAGAATATAGTCCCAAGGAGACTAAGATGGGACGTTCCGCCCAATGATGGTCTGACAGACCAAGAATCTAACGAGGAATGGTTTAAATTCTTCAACGATAAGGGACAAGAACTGTTAAGATTCCTACTTGAAAGAAAACAGAGGAAATTGAAAATTATTGATCAAAATATTTCCCAAATAAAAGAAGAGTTGGAAGTGTATAAAGAAACCACAGAATTCAAAACTCTAACCACACAGTTGAATAAGGATCTAATCAAGAAAGACAAAGAGGTACAACAAAGGAAGAGCAAAAAGTACACTAGGGACTTAAAAGATTTTAGGAATGACCAGGTATTCAAATGGCAGAATCTTATCGGGAGAGGAGACATTGCATCCACTTACTCAACACCCGAAAAAAATGTAAGGGTTGACCCCCAGTATGCTTTAGAATCGCCTAATAGGCAACCTAGGAACTATCAAGATGCGAGGGAAGGATATACACCAACTACTCCGAGACAATAAGATTTGGATAGTAGAAATACCTACCATCAGCCATCTACCCCATATAGAGGTGATAGAAGACCACAAACAAACCGAACCCCACAGAATGGAGGGAGAAAACCGTATTGGAAGAACAACAGGAAACCTTTTAACAATTGGCAGAAGCAACCATACGATCAGAGAGACTACAGAGGACCACCACAAGGACATAGAGACCAAAGAAGACCACCATATGAATATAGAGAAAACAGGGAACCACCATATGAATATTACGGACCAAGAGGAAGAAGTCCAAGGCACGAATACACATATGGCGAAAGAAAAGGTCCCCAACAAAGAAACCAACACTACCACGAACGGAGTCCGATACCAACACACAATTACTATGCCCCTCTCGCCTATAGAGAAGATGAAGAAAGGCAGGAGAGAGACCACCCCCCGTATTACGCAGAACAAGCATCCAATAGGCCTTTTTTAGACAAGGGCAGAGAAGATCACCCTCCGAGACTATCAGACGAGACCAGAAACTCAAGAAAAAGCCCAAGAAGAAGAGAGGACGAAGATCAGGGAAGAGAGAACAAGCGAAAAAGAGTGTAAAGGGAGAAGGGATTTTTAATTTAAGCGGACAAGATTTGACACATGAAGAGATAGCTGTGCTGGATAAAGGCCTAAAATATGCACCTATGAAAAATCTGGACAAATCCAGACGTACATTGGAATCCAAAAATTTATAAGGAAATTGAATATCCAGAAATACATTATGAGCAACCCTATGAGATCAAATCATCCAATCATCGAAGATAATGGCATCACACATAGTACATTAAGAAATAAATCGATTTTTAACCCGCCCATAAAAGATAATAAATATATCAAAGTTTTTAAAAAAGTGGTGCTTGAGCATATTCAAGAACTCAAAATTAAGAAGAAGGAAGACCCTGACTACATCAAAAGTGGCATCCAGAAACTTGCAAAGAGAAAAGAGTTGGTAATCCGCCCAGCCGACAAAGGCGGAGGGATTGTCATACTCGCAAAAGAACAATACCATCAGAAGATGACAGAGATGCTCAGCGACGAGGACACCTACACGAGGCTATTAAGTAATCCTATATACAAATGTAGGAAAGCACTGGAGCAAATAGTATGTCTTGGAGTCAAGAAAAATATTCTGAATAAGAAGGAAGCTAAATTTCTGGTCCCAGAGTCGGCCCGCACACCCATCATATATTTCCTGCCGAAGATCCACAAAAATAATACTAAGCCACCACCGAGACCAATAGTAAACGGCATCGATTCTTTATCATCACGTTTAAGTCAATACATCGACGTATTCTTGCAACCAGCCATACAGCATACACGAGCATACCTGAAGGACACTAAACAGATGCTGCAGATCCTGGAAAATATCCCCAAAGAAGAAGGCCCATGGATTTTGGCGACCGCAGACGTGTCGTCACTATATACCATTATACCACATCACCTGGCATGTGAAGCAGCCAAATGGGGCCTGAGAAAGTATACTAAATTACCCTGCATACAGAGGAAATTTTTAATTAAGTGCATCGAGTTCAATCTCAAGAACAACTATTTTTGGTACGATGGTAGATATTATCGGCAGCATACTGGGGTTGCAATGGGGGCAAAATTTGCCCCTAGTATAGCTGGATTATTCATGGCCCAATGGGAGGAATTTAGTGTGTTTGAAGACACACCAAGCGAATTAGTAATGTATAAAAGATACATTGATGATATTTTTATCCTCTGGAAAGGTGATACAGAAGGGCTTACTAGTTTCCTGGAGAGACTAAATAGGAACAACAAGAATATTACATTGACCTGGGAAATCAGTGAGAGTAGAGTTACATTTTTAGACCTCGAGATTATCCAAGACACCTCAGGGCTTACCTCACGAACGCACTTTAAAAATGTAGACAGAAATAGCTTCTTACCGATTGAAAGCTGCCACCATAAAAATTGGCTTTTCAACGTACCGAAAGGCCAATTTGTGAGATTAAGAAGAAATTGTACGCAGCTAGATACGTATTTAGACCAAGCCGAGATACTAGCACTGAGATTCTCAAATAAAGGCTACGACCGCCAACTACTAACAAAAGAAATAGAAGAAGTTGCAAGAATGGACCGGAAAGATCTGGTTAAAGAGACTAACAAACCAAAACAGCCACTAGGGGGAGCACCTTTGATATTAGATTTTAATTTACAGCATAAGAAAGTAGAAAGGATTATTAAAAATCACTGGAATATTCTCCAAGCAGACAAACAATTACAAGAAGCTTTACCTACACGACCGCACTTTATCTACAGGAGAGCCCCGACCATTCGCGATAAGGTGGTAAAAAATGTAATTGATCCACCAAAAAGAAACTACACTTTTTTTACCGGGAAAGGATTCTACCCATGTAAGAGGTGTTTTGCCTGTTTAAAAACCAAAAGACCAAATGAGAGGAAATTCAATTTCATATCAACAAGTACTGGTAACTCATTTAAAATTAACAACTTCATCAGCTGTAACACAGAAGGGGCGGTATATGCCCTAGAATGCAGCTGTGGGCTCCAGTACGTGGGCCGAACAAAAAGACCTTTAAAAGTACGAATAAAAGAACATGTGAAGAACATCTTGAAAGGCTACGATAAGCACAGTGTCTCAAAGCATTTTCTATTACACCATAATAAAGATCCGACACATTTAAAATTCTGGGGTATTGAACCCTATATTAGACATTGGCGGGGGGGACATAAGGTCAGGTCCCTGAGCCAGGCAGAATCCAGATGGATTTTTACCTTGGATACATTCACACCCCGAGGCCTCAACATAGAGTTCGATCTCAACTGCTTCTTGAGCGATTTTTAGATCCTGATATACCTTTTTTTATCCAGGTAGAGCATATTTTATCTATTCCCACATTTCCTCCCTCTCTCCTCCCCCTCTATTAGTCAAATAACGCATTTATTATTTACATGCGATTCTGATACCATGCCACTTAACTGTTCTGGCTCACCTTCCTCATCAGATAAACTGGGGTTTTTTTCTTGTACTTAGTACCATAGGAACATTGCTGTCAATTTTTATAGGGAGAGTTCCCCTAGATTTTAGTTAATGGGCGTTTTATTTCAAATTATTTTTATTACATTTTTATTATAACTTTTCCTTTTTATTTGATAAATACATTTTTTATCAGACATCGCATACATAGACTCATACACCTTTTAGATACATTTCTTTACCTCTCTATGTGTTTTTAATATGTATGTGGGGAAACAGTCTTAGGAATATTTAACATATTGTTGCTGCACGAGAACGCAATGCTCTCAGTGGGAGGTGCGAATCTGTCATTCAGTAACATCCAAATCCCCTCCCATTACTCTTGTCAACCACTTGCCCTTATCATATTCCGGATTTGGACACTAGCGATTTTGACATTTCAAACAAGAGTAATATTTTGTGGCCACTGCCTTCTACTCTGGCATCCCGGCTCATATGCATTACGGGTGCCCTAAGAGGCAACAGGAGCATTTAACATGCATATACTATCCACTCGTCCCCTGGTTGTCTATAACCGCCCTATTATAACCAACAAAATGGCGGCGCCCATCGAGCCCCAGGAAAATGGCCGCTATGGCAAATTTACATTCAACTCCGGGAAAATGGCCGCCGCCCATAGACTTAACCTGGTCTATTTAAAGACAGTGTAGCTTGCCTTGTATTATCCCCTGATGAAGCCACGTGACCCATGACGCCACGCGTAGGGACAGGCACCGCCCACTGGTAGCAGTGTACGAGTTCGCCGCTCGTCTGGATACATTTTACCATCCACTGTTCACTGTGTGAGTACCCTGTATGACGTTGTAATACTAAATAAAGTCTAACTTTTAATACTAAATACTACACCATATGGGACTTTATCTCTTCATTCCAACATGATGTTCCCTATGGGCTTGAGGTCTGACTAATTAGCAGCACAGCACCTAGGACCCCCCTGCATAGGAGACACCAATAGCGACTGCTGCTCTATGCTGTAACCTCAGTATAGTGAGGTAAGAGGCCACTACCCACTGTTTGAGGATTCCTGCATGGATACAATCTTGCTTTAATACTGCACAGTCACCATTCCTCTGAAGTTATGTCAATTTATCTCATCTGCATGTCATGTTAATGTGATACCACCGAGGAAACATTGAAGCTGTTTTTTGCTGCACTGAGGCACTTTCATTTGAACTGTATTATCTTAATTTTGAGCACCCCCTGCTGGTTGCTGGACACTTTACTGCATGATGCACTTTTGTTTAGATCACTATGGCTATTCATTATAACACTGAATGAAAAATTTTTTTTATTACCCTGTTTCTTTTGGCACTGTTGTTCCCAGTCACATATTTTAGTTACTAACCACGGTTTAATATACTGCATTCATTTTTGGATATATATGCACAGCACTTTATATGGTTTTTAAATGTGTTAGAGGCAAATACCGTATGATTTTTGAAGAATATTTATTTTGTTATTGCTCCACCACCGGATTTTATATTGTCACTTTATTGGTCTATCATTGTATAGTACACATTGTAACACATAATCCCTTGGGGTGGGCTCCAGTGTTTTACATATATTTCTACTACATAGTTTTCTTTTATTTGGAGCACCTATTTTGGCACTTTTCATTTGCCTATCTACTTAGCACTACACTTATTGCTTAGGATTGTATCAACACCCCTTACTGCAGTACAGGCTGGAACACATATCCAGCATACTCAGCGACTGGATTTTACCTCAGGACTAGCGCGGCATCAACCCCCAATTTTTGTCATTGTCACTTTTCAGGGTTTAAGGCTGAACCCTATTCGGTGCAAGCTGCTTCTCCCTATTCTAAACCATATTAGTAGCACTGATTGGTAGCGCAGGAATAACACTCCCTATATTGATTACTATCTAATATTGCTTTATCTTAATTTTTTTGAATGTATACATGTAGGTGTAGATGTGGGTATTTTTGGATGCACCTATGTGTACACATATATACAGTATAGGTATGTGATCCATGACATTTTATGATTGCTAGAATCATAGATTTATCAGTCACATATATATTTACAATATATTATGTTCTGTTGTAGCACTGATGAAGGGGAAGTTCATTTGACCCCTGATACTCGTTGGATGACTCTTAGCATAATACCAATAAATGAAATTTGGCCCTTTTATCTTTTGGTCTGGCACTCCTTCCATGTAGGCACTTGTTTTTCTGGTAGCCTACTGGGGTACCCACTGGAGGGTAGCCCTGCCTGTTGTGAGCAGCCTAACCAAAGTCATTGGGCTCTTCAAATGTTTTTTTTCCCTCTAACTACTTGGTATACACTTATATCAAAGTCCCAGCATCTCTTGGATGTCTTGGTATAGGAGGGGCAGAGAGTCACCTTCTTAGGGAGAGGAAAAGGGTGTGGATCTCTGGTAGCCCAAATTCTGGAGATGAAGATATGGTAAGCTGGACCCTGTTCAACAATCCCCCATAATTCTTGGATGGTAGAAATAAACTTATGTTAATAGTTTGTAATTATAGATTATAGGTTGCTGATTGAGTATCCAGGGTAGCCAGGTTTGTTGAAATTGCATAATAGTGTTTGCTGAGATAGCCATAGCTTCCTCCTTTTAACTTTGTGGTTCCATTCTCTAACTGAGGGAGCAGTTATGGATTTCCAGTTTATAGGGGATTAGGGATTTTTTTTTAAGGATATTCAAGATACTCTATGTAGTAAGACTATGAAAGGGGTAAGATGTAAAAAAGATCCTGTAAATTTTGGCAATAAGTCCTCTAACGTTTGTCTGGTGGGGAGAAGAGCAAGGATATTCCTACCAAATAGGTATAATGGATTCCTTGGCATCATCAACATTAATAAAAGGTGGTGGGATACCAGGAATGAAGTTTGGTTTAAGTATTAAATTTTATGTTTTGATGTGCTGTCTGCTTTAGCTGTCACAAGAGTTTTGTAAAGCCATAAAATAATATTAGTGAAAGGATCTCTTCTGGGGCAAACAGTTTCAAAGCAAAATAAAGAGGGTGAAGAAGGTTGTTTTAGATTTATGATTTAGTATGTACATAGTTTCTGAGCTGGAGAAAGGTCCATATGGGTAGGAGTTTGTCCTGGTCATTTAAGATCTGAGTCTGTCTATGAGGCTATTTCTGAGCAGACTGTTAAGCATCACTGGTGGGTAGGGATGGGTGAACAGTTCGGCCGAGCATAAGTTCGGGCCGAACTTTGGTTGTTCGGACGTTCGGCGAACAACGAACATTATGCAGTATTCACGGCAAATTCGAAAGCCGCTGAACACTGTTAAAGTCTATGGGACATTAACATGAAAAACCAAAAGTGCTCATTCTAAAGGCTTATATGCAAGTTATTGTCATAAAAAGTGTTCGGGGACCTGAAGTTTTTTCGGGAGCAGTCGATTTTAATAATGCTTAAAGTGAAACAATAAAAATGAAATATTCCTTTAGATATCATGCCTGTGGGATGTCTATAGTATGCCTGTAAAGTGGCACAGATTTCCTGTGTTTAGAACAGTACCAAATGACATTTCTAAAGGAAAAAAAAGTCATGTAAAACTGATTGCGGCTGTAATGAATTGTCGGGTCTCGGCAATGTAGATAAAACCCATTGAAAAAAAGTCATGGGCCCCCCCCAGTCCATTACCAGGCCGTTTGGGTCTGGTATGAATATTAAGGGGAACCCCAAACCAAAAATTAAAAAAAATGTGTGGGGTTCCCCCAAAATCCATACCAGGCGCTTCAGGTCTGGTATGGATATTAAAGGGAACTCTGTGCCAATTTTTGTAAAAACAATGGCGTGGGGTCCCCCCCATAATCCATACCAGACCTGAAAGTATGGATTTTAAGGGGAGCCCTGCACCAAAATTTAATAAAATGGCATAGGGGTCCCCCCAAAATCCATACTAGAACCTTATTCAAGCGCGCAACCTGGCAGGTCGCAGGAAAAGAGGGGGGACAGGAGAGCGCATCCCCTCCTAAACTGTACCAGGCCACATGCCCTCAACATGGGGAGGGTGCTTTTCAGTAGCCCCCAAAGCACCTTGTCCCCATGTTGATGGAGAAAGGGCCTTATCCCCACAAACCTTGCCCGGTGGTTGTGGGGATCTGCGGGCGGGGGGGCTTATCGGAATCTGGAAGCCCCCTTTAACCTCGCCTTCCTCTGATGTCACGTGGCGTCAGGGGGGGTGGGGTCACCCGTTTACGTCACCGGTTGGCCCCGCCCTCAGCAATATAACAGCTGTCATTGAGAAGAAGCATCACCCAGTGGGTGCCTTCCATGGAGGCGGAGCTGTTGCAGTTTTTTTTTCTTTTTTTTCGGATCGTTGGCAGTGTGAGATGGATCTACATCATGGGACATTTTTATTTTTTATCCTTTAATAAAGGACTTGTCCCAAGGTGTCTCCTGTCTTTTTTACTATTTTTGACACTTTGTTTGTGAAATGGTAGGGGAACAATGTACCCGTTACCAATTCACAGAGGGGGGGCAGGATCTGGGGGTCCCCTTGTTAAAGGGGTCTTCCAGATTCCGATAAGCCCCCCTGCCCGCAGATCTCCACAACCAAGGGTTGTGGGGATGAGGCCCTTGTCCCCATCAACGTGGGGACAAGGTGCTTTGGGGGGCTACTCCAAAGCACCCTCCCCATGTTGAGGGTATGTGGCCTGGTATGGTTCAGGAGGGGGGGTGCTCTCTTGTCCCCCCTCTTTTCCTGTGACATGCCGGGTTGTATGCTCGGATAAGGGTCTGGTATGGATTTTGGGGGGATCCCTACACCATTTTTAAATTTTGGCGCAGGATTCCCTTAAAAATCCGGTCTGGTAAGGATTTTGGGGGGGACCCCATGCCATTTTTTTTTAATTTGACACAGGGTTTCCCTTAATTTCCATACCAGACCTGAACAGCCTGGTATGGATTTTGGGGGGACCCCCACGCATTTTTTTTTTAATTTGGGTTCGGAGTTCCCCTTAATATACATACCAGACCCAAAGGGTCTGGTAATGGAGGGGGGGGACCCATGACATTTTTTTCAATGAGTTTTATCTATATTGCCGAGAACCGACAATTCATTACAGCCACAATCAGTTTTAAATGATTTATTTTCCTTTAGAAATGTCATTTTGCTGTGGTACTGTTCTAAACACGGGAAAACTGTGCCACTTTACAGGCATACTATAGACACCCCCAGGCACGATATTTAAAGGAATATTTCATTTTTATTGTTTCACTTTAAGCATTATTAAAATTACTGCTCCTGAAAAAATTAAATTTTTGCATTGATACATGTCCCCTGGGGCAGGATCCGGGTCCCCAAACACTTTTTATGACAATAACTTGCATATAAGCCTTTAAAATGAGCACTTTTGATTTTTCATGTTTGTGTACCATAGACTTTAACGGTGTTACTGGTGGGTTTCCAGTAGGGCCCCCCCTGTGAATTTTGATAGCTGGGTGAATTCATTTTAGTGATGTTTTTTAATAAACAAGAAAATAATGCATAAAGCTAAGAGTAGTTATTTGTCAGTATCTTAAATGCACAACTACCCCTATCACTCTTTTCTGCTACATCTTGTTAAAGTATTCGAAGGAAAGAATAACCATATCCCTGACTATTGTTTTCTTGTATCCTGTTTATTATGTCAGAAAACTGGTCCAGTAAGAATAATCCTGTAAGTTATCATACAGTTCTGAGTGCTGGAATATGATGGAATGCAGTCACTGAAGTAGGATGAAAAAAGTAGCATTAATAAGACAATCTGAATTGACAGTTCCTCACACAAATGCATCATCTTTGTCTGCCCTGGGTAATGTTGTGAAGCAAAAGTGTATTCAGCTGGAGATAAAAGCAATAATCCTCATAAAAGTGCAGTCCTTGAAGGTCATTGGGGCTAGCAGTGCTTGGGCCAACATTTTTATCAGTTATATAGACAGTAAATGAAATGTAAGTCTCCAAAGCATCTTCACTATCTAGTCCTATGAAAAAATACATAGCACAAATATTATATACATAATATATATATATATAGGCTTATTCAAGAAACCTGTGTTGTATTTCATAGTAAACTTTTTTTTTCTTTCCAGTGATCTGAGCACAATGAACTGAATTCTGGTTGCTGTGGAATAGGGATGAGCTTCGTGTTCGAGTCGAACCCATGTTCGACTCGAACATCGGCTGTTCGACCGTCCGTCGAATTGCGAACGATATGGGCCGTTCGCGCCAAATTCGTGTGGCGCGTCACGGCCCATAATTCACTGCGGCATCGCAGTGCATTGCTGGCTGATGATTGGCCAAGCATGCACTATGACCCGCATGCTTGGCCAATCACAGCGCCGTCAGTAGAGAGAGCTGTAATTGGCCAAAGCCAGGGTGGCTTTGGCCAATTATGGCTCAGGGGATTTAGTACACACCCCACACTATATAAGGCCGCCTGCACGGCGGCCCTGTGTAGTGTGTGTTCCGGTGTGCTGAGAGATAGAGAGAGAGAGAGACAGTGTCATTTGATTTGAGTTAGATAGATTAGGCAGAACAGTCAGTCAGTTAGCTGCACTTACAGTGTATTGTGTATATATATGCATCCCAGGTGTTGCATATATATATATACACTGTATTCAGTTTAGCTAGATCCGTTCCTGTTATCTTCTATCTAGACTATTTAGTGCAGTGTGTCCTGCTCACAGTGTTCAGCTAGATCCGTTCCTGCTATTTACATTCAGTGCAGTGCGTCCTGCTCACAGTGTTCAGCTAGATCCGTTCCTGCTATTTACATTCAGTGCAGTGCGTCCTGCTCACAGTGTTCAGCTAGATCCGTTCCTGCTATTTACATTCAGTGCAGTGCGTCCTGCTCACAGTGTTCAGCTAGATCCGTTCCTGCTATTTACATTCAGTGCAGTGCGTCCTGCTCACAGTGTTCAGCTAGATCCGTTCCTGCTATTTACATTCAGTGCAGTGCGTCCTGCTCACAGTGTTCAGCTAGATCCGTTCCTGCTATTTACATTCAGTGCAGTGCGTCCTGCTCACAGTGTTCAGCTAGATCCGTTCCTGCTATTTACATTCAGTGCAGTGCGTCCTGCTCACAGTGTTCAGCTAGATCCGTTCCTGCTATTTACATTCAGTGCAGTGCGTCCTGCTCACAGTGTTCAGCTAGATCCGTTCCTGCTATTTACATTCAGTGCAGTGCGTCCTGCTCACAGTGTTCAGCTAGATCCGTTCCTGCTATTTACATTCAGTGCAGTGCGTCCTGCTCACAGTGTTCAGCTAGATCCGTTCCTGCTATTTACATTCAGTGCAGTGCGTCCTGCTCACAGTGTTCAGCTAGATCCGTTCCTGCTATTTACATTCAGTGCAGTGCGTCCTGCTCACAGTGTTCAGCTAGATCCGTTCCTGCTATTTACATTCAGTGCAGTGCGTCCTGCTCACAGTGTTCAGCTAGATCCGTTCCTGCTATTTACATTCAGTGCAGTGCGTCCTGCTCACAGTGTTCAGCTAGATCCGTTCCTGCTATTTACATTCAGTGCAGTGCGTCCTGCTCACAGTGTTCAGCTAGATCCGTTCCTGCTATTTACATTCAGTGCAGTGCGTCCTGCTCACAGTGTTCAGCTAGATCCGTTCCTGCTATTTACATTCAGTGCAGTGCGTCCTGCTCACAGTGTTCAGCTAGATCCGTTCCTGCTATTTACATTCAGTGCAGTGCGTCCTGCTCACAGTGTTCAGCTAGATCCGTTCCTGCTATTTACATTCAGTGCAGTGCGTCCTGCTCACAGTGTTCAGCTAGATCCGTTCCTGCTATTTACATTCAGTGCAGTGCGTCCTGCTCACAGTGTTCAGCTAGATCCGTTCCTGCTATTTACATTCAGTGCAGTGCGTCCTGCTCACAGTGTTCAGCTAGATCCGTTCCTGTTATCTTCCTACTGACAGGCAGGCTTGTCTGGTTACAGTATATAAAGCTACCTGAAGAAAATTACAGGTGTTCTTTTTGATCCTATTAGTACCACGGTCAGGCAGCTAGACTATTTACATTTAGTACAGTGTGTCCTGCTCACAGTGTTCAGCTAGATCCGTTCCTGTTATCTTCCTACTGACAGGCAGGCTTGTCTGGTTACAGTATATAAAGCTACCTGAAGAAAATTACAGGTGTTCTATCCCAGCTTAGTGCAGCTACAGGCCATTAGTATGTCTGGAAGGCCAAGAAGGAGAGGCAGACAGTCACAAGCCAATAAGAGAGGGCAAGCAGGCTCTGTGTCTAGTGCTTGTCGTGGAGACGGTGCATCCTCATCAGCACGTGGCCATGGGACACGCTTGGCCTTTTTTTCGGCAGCTGGCCGTGTTGAGCCGCAACATGCGGAAGACTTGGTCGAGTGGATGACCAAGCCGTCCTCATCCTCTCTCACCCATGCCCAGGGTGCTTTGTCTGGCAAAGCAGCGGCCTCTTCCCTCAGCTCAATGTCATCAGTGACTCCTTCCCTAGCTCCACCATGTCCTCATGAGGATTCCCTCGAACTGTTTGACCACAGTGTTGGGTACATGCTCCAGGAGGATGCCCAGCGTTTGGAAGGCTCTGATGATGATACTGAGCTCGATGAAGGCAGTAACATGAGCACGGACAGAGGGGGTGCCCAAGAAGGACAGCAATCTGGCAGTCATGCTCCCCCTGCTGCAGCATACTGCCAGGTTTGCTCCAGTGATGAGGAGGGAGGGGATGATGAGGTCACTGACTCAACGTGGGTGCCTGATAGGAGAGAGGAGGAGGAGGAGGAGGAGGAGGCGGCACATCACCAACGAGGCAGGATGCCCTCCAGGGGCCAGCCTAAGGGCAGCACATTGACTGCATCACACCCCAAAGCTCCACATGTGCAGGGCGCTGCAGTCTCTGCGCGTTATTCAAAAAGTTCTTTGGTGTGGGCCTTTTTTGAGACGAGTGCATCAGATCGCACCGCTGCTATTTGCAACATATGTCTCAAGCGTATCTCGCGTGGCCAAAACATCTCCCGCTTGGGTACCACATGCTTGACCAGACATATGTTGACCTGCCATGCAGTTCGTTGGCAAGCGTATCTGAAAGACCCACACCAAAGAACAAAGAGGATCTCTCCTTGCTCCTCATCAGCTGAGATTTCCAACCCCACTAGACCTTCAGTCCTCTCTGAGACCTGCAGTGAGAGGAATGAAGGTGTAGAATTAGGTGTGTCACAGCCAAGTACTTGTGGGCAATCTGCTTTTGGTACACCGACGTCAGATTGTACCAGGCAAATTTCCCTGCCCCAGCTGCTGCACCGCCGAAAGAAGTTTGCTCCCAGCCATCCACATGCCCAGCGGTTGAATGCTAGCTTGGCAAAATTGCTAGCACTTCAACTGCTGCCTTTTCAGTTGGTAGACTCTGCCCCCTTCCGTGAGTTTGTGGAATGTGCGGTTCCTCAGTGGCAGGTACCCAAACGCCACTTTTTCTCACGGAAGGCGATTCCGGCTCTCTACCGGCATGTGGAAGGCAATGTCCATGCCTCGCTGGACAGGGCGGTCAGCGGTAAGGTGCATATTACCGCTGACTCATGGTCCAGCAGGCATGGACAGGGACGTTACTTAAGTTTCACGGCGCATTGGGTGACTCTGCTGGCAGCTGGGAAGGATGCAGGACAAGGTGCAGTAGTGTTGGAGGTTGTTCCGCCACCACGCCTCCAAAATGCTGATTGTGACACACCTCTCTCCTCCACCCCCTCCTCTTCTTCTTCCTCCATGGCCTCTTCCTCGGAACCAGCGGTGCTCCGTAGGCGTTCAAGGGGCTACGCAAGTACGCAGGCCAAAAGATGCCATGCGGTGCTTGAGCTGGTGTGCTTGGGGGACAGGAGCCACACTGGGGCAGAGGTTCTGTCAGCTCTGCAGGGGCAGGTTCAGAGGTGGTTGACGCCACGCCAACTTAAGGCAGGAATGGTGGTTTGCGACAATGGCACCAACCTCCTCTCTGCCCTCCGACAGGGACAACTGACCCATGTGCCCTATTTGGCTCACGTCCTTAACTTGGTGGTGCAGCGGTTCTTGGGCAGGTACCCGGGCTTACAGGATGTCCTGAGGCAGGCCAGGAAAGTCTCTGTGCATTTCCGCCGGTCATATAATGCCAGTGCTCGGCTGACGGACCTCCAAAAGGAGTTTAACCTGCCCAAGAACCGCCTAATCTGTGACATGCCCACCAGGTGGAACTCGACGTTGGCCATGCTGCAGCGGCTGCACACGCAGCAGAGGGCCATCAATGAGTACCTGTGCGACTATGGCACCAGGACAGGGTCAGGGGACCTTGGTTTTTTTTCCCCACGCCAGTGGGCCATGATCAGGGATGCATGCACTGTCCTGTCACCATTCGAGGAGGCCACGAGGATGGTGAGCACTGACAGTGCATGCATCAGTGACACTGTCCCCCTTGTCCACCTGTTGGAGCACACGCTGCGTGGAATAATGGACAGGGCACTTGAGGCAGAACAGAGGCAGGAAGAGGAGGACTTCCTTAGCTCTCAAGGCCCCCTTTATCCAGACAGTGTTCCTGCGTGCCCGCCGATCACACAGGAAGAGGACGAGGAGGAGGAGGAGGAGGAGGAGGAGGAAGATTGTGTCAGTATGGAGGTGGAGCCTGGCACTCAGCATCAGCAGTCTTTAAGGGATCAGTCCCAAGGAACACATGGACTTGTACGTGGCTGGGAGGAGGTGGCTGCGGACGTTGTTGTCCTTAGTGACCCAGAGGACTCCGGACCGAATGCCTCAGCAAACCTACGCTGCATGGCCTCCCTGATCCTGCAAAGCCTGCGTAAGGATCCTCGTATTCGTGGTATCAAGGAGAAGGACCAATACTGGCTGGCAACCCTCCTTGATCCACGTTACAAGGGTAAGGTTGCGGACCTTATCTTGCCATCGCAGAGGGAGCAGAGGATGAAACATCTTCGGGAGGCCTTGCAGAAAGGTCTGTGCAACGCGTTCCCAGAGACTGGGAGGTTACAAACTCCTGTTTCTGGACAACGTGTTGCTGAGGCTTCGGTCAGTCAAAGAAGGAGCGGTGGAGAAGGTGGCCGTCTGACCGATGCGTTCAGACAATTTTTTGGTCCGCAGCCCCAAGGTATGATCGGTTCCAGCAACCATCGCCAGCGTCTGTTTTACATGGTGCAGGAATACCTAGGGGCAAGATCAGACTTGGACACCTTTCCCACCGAAAATCCTCTGGGTTACTGGGTCTTGAGGATGGATCACTGGCCAGAGCTTGCACAGTATGCAATTGAGCTACTGGCCTGTCCTGCATCCAGCGTTCTTTCGGAACGTACATTCAGTGCTGCTGGAGGCGTGGTAACCGATCACAGGGTGCGTCTGTCCACTGACTCGGTCGATCGGCTGACCTTCATAAAAATGAATCAGTCTTGGATCACCACCAGCTACCAAGCACCTGATGCTGATGTAACTGAATAATTTTTTTCAGATCCCTTCAAAGACTGCCTATGCTGATGCTGAGTGATTATCCCTGAGTAATTATCCTCTTCCTCCTCAATCATCACGCTGATAGCTTGTAAGAACATTTTTGGTTCTGGGCGCCACCACCAGTGCCTAAGGCACAATTTTTCAGCCCCTGTATAACAGGGGCGTGTAATTACAATTTTTGATGTAATACTTTGCAGCACGGCTCGTTCCTGCATTCCAACTAGAGTGTCTGTGAGGGGTTGCAGTGTTGTGGCACCAGCACCAGTGCCTAAGGCCCAATTTTTCTGCCCCTGTCTAACAGGGGCGTGTAATTACAATTTTTGATGCAATACTTTGCAGCAGTGCTCGTTCCTGCGTTCCAACTAGAGTGTCTGTGAGGGGTTGCAGTGTTGTGGCACCAGCACCAGTGCCTAAGGCCCAATTTTTCTGCCCCTGTCTAACAGGGGCGTGTAATTACAATTTTTGATGCAATACTTTGCAGCAGTGCTCGTTCCTGCGTTCCAACTAGAGTGTCTGTGAGGGGTTGCAGTGTTGTGGCACCAGCACCAGTGCCTAAGGCCCAATTTTTCTGCCCCTGTCTAACAGGGGCGTGTAATTACAATTTTTGATGCAATACTTTGCAGCAGTGCTCGTTCCTGCGTTCCAACTAGAGTGTCTGTGAGGGGTTGCAGTGTTGTGGCACCAGCACCAGTGCCTAAGGCCCAATTTTTCTGCCCCTGTCTAACAGGGGCGTGTAATTACAATTTTTGATGCAATACTTTGCAGCAGTGCTCGTTCCTGCGTTCCAACTAGAGTGTCTGTGAGGGGTTGCAGTGTTGTGGCACCAGCACCAGTGCCTAAGGCCCAATTTTTCTGCCCCTGTCTAACAGGGGCGTGTAATTACAATTTTTGATGCAATACTTTGCAGCAGTGCTCGTTCCTGCGTTCCAACTAGAGTGTCTGTGAGGGGTTGCAGTGTTGTGGCACCAGCACCAGTGCCTAAGGCCCAATTTTTCTGCCCCTGTCTAACAGGGGCGTGTAATTACAATTTTTGATGCAATACTTTGCAGCAGTGCTCGTTCCTGCGTTCCAACTAGAGTGTCTGTGAGGGGTTGCAGTGTTGTGGCACCAGCACCAGTGCCTAAGGCCTAATTTTTCAGCTCCTGTTCAACAGGGGCATGTAATTACAATTCTTGATCTAATATTTCACAGCAGGGCCCTGTGAGGGCTTACAGTGTTTTGGCCACAGCAACACCTAAGGCCCAAATTTCTGCTGAGTATATAGGGCAGGACCCTACTTTCAAACATCTAACTTACAAACGACTCCTACTTGCAAACGGAAGGAGACAACAGGAAGTGAGATGAAATCTACCCATAGGAAGGGAAATTCTCTCATGTAAGAGTTAATATGGGAAAACAATTTCTCCTTTCCACTGATGCTTTCCAATCCTTGTTCCACAAAAAAACCCAAATTTTCAAAAAACATTTTTCATTGGGACAAAAAAGTGAGGTGAAATCTTCTGAAGAGGAGGAAAGACGCAAAACAAATGTCACAGGGGTGATAACCCTTCCCTATGTTTTCCAAAAAGCTTAGAAAAGATTTTTTGGCTGGAGCTAAACACATTAAAAATGTTCAAAATTACAAAGAGATTCTACTTAACAACAAACCTACAGTCCCTGTCTTGTTTGCACCGCCTGTATACTGCTGTTCAGAGTATATAGGGACCTTTCCTTATTTTAATTTGGGTGCGGGGTTCCCCTTAATATCCATACAAGACCCAAAGGGCCTGGTAATGGACTGGGGGGTACCCATGCCGTTTGTCTCACTGATTTTCATCCATATTGCCAGGACCCGACATGACATTAAACCCGCAAGCAGTTTTAAATGAGATTTTTTCCTTTAAAAATGACATTTGGTGCAGGGACTGTTCTAAACATGGGAAACACGCGTCACTTTACAGGCATACTATAGACACCCCCCAGGTACGATATTTAAAGGAATATTTCACTTTTTTTTTTTTACTTTAAGCATCATTAAAATCACTGCTCCCGAAAAAACGGCCGTTTTTAAAAGTTTTTTTTGCATTGATACATGTCCCCTGGGGTAGGACCCGGGTCCCCAAACCCTTTTTAGGACAATACCATGCAAATTAGCCTTTAAAATGAGCACTTTTGATTTCGAACGTTCGAGTCCCATAGACGTCAATGGGGTTCTAACGTTCGTGCGAACTTGCGGTCCGTTCGCGGGTTCTGGTGCGAACCGAACCGGGGGGTGTTCGGCTCATCCCTACTGTGGAATACTTCATTTTGCACTTTGTACTGTTCTACTAAAAAGTTTGATAACATACAATAAAGAAAGGTCTCTCTAATCCTACATTCTGCTGTGACGTGAACATAATTCTTACTTTGTTGTAGATCCACTACAAATCAGTTACTTTTACTAAGATAATATCAATATATATTATTACCTTAAAAGACATTACAGATCTAATGGCTGCTTGTTGGAAATAAACAAGAGACAGAATGTGTTTGCCTCCTTCTATTTCAGCAACTTCAAACTAATGAGCATCTTCAGGTAATCTTGAAGTGCCTGCAACCTATGCATTTTGCTGACGTGCAAAATGAACAATAATCCATTTGAACATTTCCCTCTGCAATGCTGAAACCATGTTCAGACATAGGTCAACAATTAGAGCACACATTACACATTCACTGTGTTTAGACACTACAGAACAATGTAAGGTTGCACAGGAAATCTACTTTCTTATTGCTATACTGCCTAAAGCAGGATTTCTCAAACTTTTTTGTCTTGCTGCGCACCAAAAATATCCAAAAATGTTTACAACACACCTGAAAAAAATTAACATTTTTTGTTGTGAAGAACTTATTTATTTTTACATATATATTTAATTTAAAATTTAATGTGAAGGATGTGCCTGCTTTTGAGAGCAAATCAAATTGAAGTGAGGCTCCAAAGTTGACAAACGGAGCAAACAAATGGAACAGTCTCTATTATTATAATATAATTAGAGCGATCAAGTTCTCCCAAGATCTCGCACAAGTTTTGCATTATGAAAGGTACCAATGAATGACAGACTGACAGAGGTTGCGTTTTTAAATATGTTGCTTTTTTAACTTTTGCTACATTGGTTTACCATTTAATTTTTTGATATGTTCAAGGTTTGAAAACGCTAGCAATTTTTAAAAAAATTCAAAACTCCCATGGCACACCTGAAAATTGCACGTGGCAAACATCACTGGCCTAAAAGGCAGGATCTTTTTTTTTTTGTGACTGGAAAAAATCTGTGTTCACTTACATTTTAAACTTTAACCAGACATCTAAATCAGGTACACAAAGATACCCTCACGAAAGGCCACATGCCTTGTAGAATGCCCTGGGAGACTGAAACCAAGATTGCTCTATTATACATAATTCAGCCAGCTATTGCCATTGAACACTCTTTATTGTCATAAGTTAAGAACTCAAAAGGAAAACACCATTTTTCCTAAAAATTCATATTTATATACTTCATTATTATAACACAGAACTTGTGAAATCCTTAGCACTTTCCTTAGATTTATTGCAATCATTAATCTACAGTTATATACTGATCAAATAGATCAATATTCACAAGGCATGTCGTTTTTTTACTTTTTTCATAAGGAGGAATTTTTTCCTATTTTTTTTCCAAAATGTAAAGTCTTTTTTTGGGGGGGGGGGGGGGGGAGCATATCTGTTCAGTGCATTAAAGCATGTGCAGCACTTTACATAATAAAGGGAGACTTTACTGTTAACATGCATTGTGTTAAGGCAGGCCATTCATTCATTCATACTCAAAACAACAAAATGCACAGCAAAAGGTTGTTGGGCTGCCATTCAGAATTAATGGCACTATAGCAAACCAACACACAAATGCTGCGTACACACGATCGGACATTCCGACAACGAAATCCTGGATTTATTTCCGGATGTTGGCTCAAACTTGTCTTGCATACACACGGTCGAAAATTCCGATCGTCAAGAACGTGCTGACGTACAACACGTATGGCGGCACTATAATGAGAAAGTTCAATAGCCAGTGCGCCACCCTTTGGGCTCCTTCCGCTAATCTCATTTTAGTAGACGTTTGGTGAGAGACGATTCATGCTTTTCAGCCTTGTGCTTTTCAGATCATTACTGCTCTTCAGTTTGTGCTTGTGTATTCATATCTGGTTTTCAGTGCGTGTAATCAGTTTGCATCTGGTTTTCAGTGCGTTATTTTATAGTACGTATTTGATTTCCAGTGCTTTCTTGTCCGCTCGTTTCTGATTTTTAGCTCGCTCTTCTCAGGCCTTTCTGATTTTCAGTGCGTTCTGTTAGTTCGTTCTGACCAGCCGACCGCTTTGAAGCCATGTTGCGGGTACGTACTCATCGTAGAGTTTGTGCTGTGCAGGGGCTTGGTGTTGGGGTTCTTACTTTGACCCAAGCCCAGTCCATGAACAGGGTGAGGCAGAGTTCATGGACGAAGAATTGGTTGCTCCAGCGTGACCAATTCTCTCATATGCTTTTGTTGCGGGAGAGCCGTGAGAATAATCCTGATGATTTCAGGAATTATCTCCGGATGACGGACCCCGTTTTTCACCGTTTGTTGGCTTTGCTGTCCCCTTATATTACCAAGCAGGACACCTGCATGCGGCAAGCCATCACTCCCGAACAGAGGCTAGTCGCCACGTTGCGGTACTTGGCGACGGGGAGAAGTCTGCAGGATACCAAGTTCAGACAGGCATCTCCCCCTAAGCTCTGGGGATCATTATTCCAGAGACCTGTTCTGCCATCATACAAGTCCTGCAGAAGGACTATACTAAGGTAAGTTTTCTCCTTTAACAACACATTCTATGTATTTAATGTTTGTCAATGTATTGTATTTCTTTCATCATTCCCTAATTACCATGATTGTAATATGCTATGAATGTCCTCTTTATCTTCATGCATGCTGGAAGTTTTTAATGCTCCTTTTTGTAATTCATGCATATTTGCCTTCACTAACCTCCCCAGCATGCTATCCTGGGCCCCTATACACCTAGCTTAGTCACTTAACAATGTATTTTGTGAGCTCCATAGTAGTGCTTTACCCTAAACACCCCCTAAAATGTGTCCAAATGTTATTTGTGTGCTTAAATTCAGGCAGAGTGCCAGATTTTTTTTGGGGGTCCCAGAATCATTTGGAACCCTCCCTAAGTCTGCCGGTACTAATCCTCTATCTGCTGACTCTGCCAAACTCATACACACTATACCTACCTCTTTCGTGGTCATATTTATGGATGAATTCACCAAAGCATGTTGTGAAAGGGCCTGCCTGAATACTTTCAAATGGTACTGTTTAAAGTTTTGTTCTCCTTATTTTGATAGGTAATTGCAGAATGTAAAAATGTGCTTCAATTTGTACAGTGTGTCTTCATATATTGTATTAGGACATTTCTTAATAGTCCAGTGGACTGCCAATAGTGTAAGTAAGGAGGGGCTGGCCAAAGTAACACACATTATTTATGCATTCAGCTCTCAATGAAGTGGAGAGGGTTAACTGTCCAAAACACCCCCCCCCCCCCCTAAAATTTTTACAATGGGCCATCAGAGGGGGTGAGGAATTTGATAAGTGGACCTTAGATTTTTTTTATTTAAATACTCCTTCAAATAAATGTTATACTTATGTTGGCCAAGAATGTTTGTGTCTAATCTGCTTGCAATGTTATATGCAAAAGTACTAATTATTTTTTTTCTTGTTTCACGCCACAGTTTCCTTCAATGCCACAGGAATGGCATACTGTGGCTTCCCAATTTACCCAGCTTTGTGACTTTCCCAACTGCGGAGGGGCAATTGATAGGAAACACATCCACATAGTCCCACCCCCCAACTCGGGGTGATACTATTACAACTATAAGGGGTTTAATAGTATTGTGATGTTGACGGTGGTGTCGGTGACATATGAGTTTCTCTATGTGGACATGGGGAAGAATGGCCGGATGGCAGATGGTGGAGTCATCGCCCAGACCAAATGGGAAATATGCATTAGCCACCTACCCCCCACCAGACCTACCGTACCTCGGTGGATGGTTTGGGGTTGCTGGCACTGGGTGATATCATTTCTATATGCTCTACTTGTCTTTGTCATTTTTACAGATACCAATTATTGATTGTACATGTTTGTCTTGTCCCACTGGACATTTTTAATCTATTTTTGTATACCAATAAAGTTGGCACTGTTGGTGCCTTTTATGGTTAATACTTTCTTTACTCTTTTTTCTGCCTTTAAAAATCCTAAGGGGCGTCCCCTACATGAACTCCGCTGCATACCAATTCCTCCAATGCATTGTGGTGTTGAACAGTGCATTGCAAGCCCTGATTGGCTGAAGCAGTGAAATCTTCAGCCAATCAGGGCACAGAGCACTGTCAGAGTCACGATTGAACACTGTCATCATGACTTTATCCATTCATGGCTCATTCCTGCCCCACAGTATAAAAGTATTCTTTCAATGGCAGCCATTTTCAGTGTGATTTTGGTGTGGAGAGAGATATAACAGGGCTCTGTTCAGTGCTATTAGTTAGTGTGCTATACTGTGCTATTTTGCTTCAATTGTCAGTGTAGAATATTAGTTTAGTGTCAGTCTAGGGATAGTGTGATTGTAGTGAGGAGGACCATTATTCAGCTTTTCATAGTGTGCAGCTAGAGTAGGGACAGCTCAGATAGTTTCAGTGTAGTGTAGTGAGACCGTGTCAGTAATCTTGACATTAGTATATAGCTAGAGCAGGGACAGTTCAGATAGCTTCAGGGTAGTGACGGTTGAACAACGTCTATTTTATTGCGTTACTGCCAGTTTAACGCTATATCATATTGCGTGTGTCACTGCCAGTTTAACGCCACATAGTTTTGCGTGCATTACTGCCAATTTAACGCCATATTGTTTTGCGTGCTTTACTGCCTGTTTAACGCCATATAGTTTTGTGCGTTACTGCCACTTTAACGCCATATCGTATTGCGTGCGTTACTGCCAGTTTAACGCCATATAGTTTTGCGTGCGTTACTGCCAGTTTAATGCCATATCGTTTTGCGTGCGTTACTGCCAGTTTAATGCCATATCGTTTTGCGGGCGTTACTGCCAGTTTAACGCCATATAGTTTTGCGTGCATTACTGCCAGTTTAATGCCATATTGTTTTGCTTGCGTTACTGCCTGTTTAACGCCATATAGTTTTGCATGCGTTACTGACAGTTTAACGCCATATAGTTCTGTGTGCGTTACTGCCAGTTTACCGCCATATAGTTCTGTGTGCGTTACTACAAGTTTAACGCCATATAGTTTTGTGCATTACTGCCAGTTTAACGCCATATAGTTTTGGGTGCGAAACTGCCAGTTTAACATCATATAGTTTTGCGTGCGTTACTGCCTGTTTAACGCCATATCGTATTGCGTGCGTTACTGCCAGTTTAATGCCATATAGTTTTGCGTGTGTTACTGCCAGTTTAACGCCATATAGGTCTGTGTGCATTACTACAAGTTTAACGCCATATAGTTTTGTGCGTTACTGCCAGTTTAACGCCATATCATATTGCGTGCGTTACTGCCAGTTTAACGCCATATCGTTTTGTGTGCAAAACTGCCAACGCCATATAGTTTTGCGTGCATTGCTGCCTGTTTAACGCCATATCGTATTGCGTGCGTTACTGCCAGTTTAACATCATATTGGTGCATTATATTGCACTATATTATATTGTATCCGTGGAGTGTGTCTACTCAAATTAAAGGGCACCAAACAGCTCTTTACATTGATTAAAGTGCATCTACGTACAGATTTCAACTTCTCCTTTACATTTGCTTATAAGAACCGCCCCCTCCCTCCCAATAATGTCTGGGAGAACAACAAGGAGAGGCAGATGTTCCCTTGGCACTGTAAGGGGGCCAGCAACAAATGTGTCCACAGGCAAAGGTGGACATGGTGGTCAGTCCTCAGGCAGGGCATCATTTCTTCTGTTTAGTGATGCTATCCAGCCACAGCATGCAGAGGAGGTGGTGGACTGGCTTACTAAACCTTCCTCATCCTCCCCATCCTCTGTCACACAAGCAGAGACAAGTGTGCAGTCCCCTGCAGTTGCCAGTGGATAAACCTGCCTCCTTGCCCACATCTATTCCTGCCATAACCCTAACATCAGCCATTGAGGAGTCAGCTGAGTTATTTGACCACAGCATCAGCCACTTGCTCCTTGATGATGCCGAGCCAATACTGGATTCAGATGCTGGTTCTGAGGTTGAGGATGACAGGAACATGAGCCTGGAGAGAGGGAGGAACACTGATAAACAAATTGGCATTCATGTTCCCCAAGCTGCAGCGTATTGCCAAGTTGTCTCCAGTGGTAATAATGAAGATGGAGGAAATGGAGATGCTGATGATGATTATGAGGTCACTGAAGCGAATTGGGTGCCAGCAGAGGAGGAAACTGAAGGTAAGGTGGCACAACCCCAAGGAGGTCGGCATCAAGAAAGAGTAGAGAGCAGCCACTCTATTCCTTCACATTCTGCAGCTGTTATCTCCTGGCCCCCTCCCCACAGCTCAGCTGTCTTGGCCTTTTTCAGCACATCTGCAGCAGATTGCACTGTTGTTATCTGCAAACTGTGTCACAGGCATATCAAACGTGGCAAAAACACCAACCATTTGGGCACCACATGCCTAACAAGGCATTTAATGTCCAACCACTCAGCCCATTGGCAAGAGCACCCAAAAGCTACACAAAAGGAGCACAAATCTGTCCCTCCTCCTCCTTACCCACTTCAGTCTGCCCCTGCGATACCGAGTCATTACCTTTCAGCAGCCTCCACTGACAGGAATGATGGTATAGCACAGGGTGTCCAAGGTCCTAGCAGCTCATCTACCAGCAGCACTCCACCAGCTGTAGACTGTAGACCAATTTTTCTGCACCTGTTTGACATGTGCATATCATTGCAATTTTTTACAGCAAAGCAAATTCTTGCTTACATCAAGAGTACCACTATAGAGTTATGGTGGGAAGGCACCACTGACACCCAAAGACCAATTTTTCTGCACCTGTTTGACAGGTGCCTATCATTGCAATTTTTTACAGCAAGGCAAATTCTTGCTTTCATCAAGATTATCTCTATAGGGTTATGGTGGGAAGGCGCCACCGACACCCAAAGACCAATTTTAACGCACCCGTTACTTCTATCCAAAGCCAAAGTGACACCAGAATGTATCCAAAAAATCTCTAATCTTGTTCCCAGTGCACTACATTGTGGCCTCATCATACACACTGGCTCCCCAGCTGTTGTTGAACAAAATAAAGGCAGCTTGCGGGAAAAATGTCGTTTTTTTGGCTTTATAAATTCAATTATTGCTGCAGCAGATTCTATACATGGTACAGCTCTGCCACTTTACAGTTAGACTAAGGGGACCCCCCTGGCATTATATTGGAAGGAATTTTTAATTTTTAAGCTTTCACTTTAAAAATCAAAAAATCACTGTTCATTTAAAAATGACGTTTTTCATGAATGTTTTTTTATTGATCCATGTCCCCCAGGGCAGGACCCGGACCCCTATAACCATTGTATGTCTAATTACTTGCATTTAAGCCTTCAAAATGGGCACTTTTGATATTTGACGTTCAGGTCCCATTGACTTTAATGGGGTTCGTTATTTGGGTTCGAACGTTCACGGTGTTCGGAAGTTCTGGTCCGAACTGAACAAGGGTCTGTTCGGCCCATCCCTACTTGGGATTGCCACCTCTGGAAGACAACGTGGCTGGTCTGCCGTTCGTTTTTGTTGCTGATGAAGCGTTTGGACTGGGTAATCACAGTTCCCCATGAGGCCCTTACACCCCGGACCAGAGGGTTTTTAACTACTGGCTGGCCAGAGCCAGAAGAGTGGTGAAGAATGCTTTCTGGATAATGGCCAGCCGGTTCCGCCTATTCCTTACGCCAATCAACATGGCGGAATATAAACTTAACATATAATGCTTTCATGCTGCATTCTCCACAACTTTTTAAGGAGAAATTCTATTAACTATGTGGCCTCAGTTGGGCCTGAGGCCGGATTTCAAGACCAAACCCTTATGGTGCTTGAAGCTGGCTGTCCTGGCTTGCCCCCGAAGCGCCCGCGAGGTCCGTCCAAAATATATGGAGTATTTTGCGAGTAGGGGGGCCATTGATATGCCAGAAAATGTTTAAGAAACATTTTTAAAATACATTTTTATTTTAAAATGAAATAATATTTCCTTTGATTTAC
Organism: Lithobates septentrionalis; assembly: GCA_037952835.1. NCBI lineage: Eukaryota > Metazoa > Chordata > Amphibia > Anura > Ranidae > Lithobates > Lithobates septentrionalis. The sequence continues at coordinate 1,370,748 of JBBDGP010000358.1, forward strand.
TGCTTGTGTTTCTTTTAGCTGTGTCCTAGGTTATCCAATGGGCTTTTCTTTTTTGACATTTTCTTCAATAGTGCAAACATAATTTCTTTGATACATGAGGTGACAATCTCTTCTTCAGCTAACTGTTATGTTGTGGGTCTGCTACACACACACACACACACACACATTGTTTCTGTTGTTAATGTATGTAATGCATTACTGATAAAAATATTCATCATTTTCAGCTCCATTAATTAATTTTTGGGAGTCACAAAAATGGCCTGATTGTGGCAAATTATAAAGCACTGTGGGTGTTATTTACTAAAGGAAAATCCACTTTGCACTACAAGTGCACTTGAAACTGAACTCAAACTGCACTTTTAGTGCAAAGTGGATTTGCCCTTAGTAAATAACCCCCATTGTCACTGTAAACACCAACTTACTGAAAAAACTGCTATTGAGCATTGAAAGAAGAAGCCACACATTGTTGAGTAGAAAACTTTTTACTCTGTGCCAATTCATATGTGCGTTAGAAAAGGGTTTTTGAACAAACCAACATCTTTTTTGAATAAAATTATTTTTTTTACATTAGAAATAGCCTTTTTTGGGGTAAACAGGCATGTTTAAAATCATAAAACAATACACAACTCAGGAACTTACAAAGTTCAACTTTGATAAATGGAAGGCAATATCAGACATTAGTATGTCCAAACTGTGTTGATATTGCCCTCATCAGATGGGGTGATGTCACCCCTGTGAAAGCCAAATTTTGAAGATGCACACAAATTGAGAGTCCAAATGGGGATTTACCTCCTGATCCCATGCATAATGTCAACATGTGCTGGCTCCCATCATGGGGGACCAATGGACTTGTTTCAGGGCTGCAACCCCTTCCTCTCAGCTACTTTAGTTGCGAGGAAGGGGTTGCACCCACAAAACGCATACATTGATATCCCGTGATGGCAGATAGCACATGTTGACACGCTGTGTGCATCTTCAAAATTTGGCTTTCAAGATTTTTTTAAAAAGTTAGAAAAATATAAACAAATTGAAGAATGTTGGTGTGTTTTAAATTCTGCCTAAAACCTCAGTGATGTTTTTAAGGCTTTTTTCAACATCATTAATGTCTTCCTTGATCTGTAAATCCTTATTGCACACCATGATCTCCCCGATGAGGACATGTGCACTTGCACTGGTGAAATGAGATTCTTCTTCCACAACATCCACGTCACCTAAAATTAAAAAACACACCATGTATTATAAATATGCAGTCAATACATCTATTATCTGAAGCTGTGGTCTCAGACACTCACCTGCTGTGGTCACTATTTCGCCCAATTCATAAACCTCTCCTTCCTCCACATCCTCAGGTTGTGGTGTGGGGATTTCCCCTTCTTTATGAGGTTGTGGGTCCCTGGTGTCCTCTGATGTCCTGAGTCTTTTCTCCCCTATGTGAATAAAAAAAACGGTAAACTTAGCACACAGATATTTGAGGACAGAAATAGTAATATGAAACATTGCTTGAAAGTGTCGTACAATTGTCTGTTTTGGCAGAGTTCCAAGCTGAAGAAACTTTTTTTTCCCCTTTCTTAAAGCTGGAATACTTACCTGTTTTGGTCACGGTTGACACATGGAGACACCCCTAGTATCCATTGGAGCACCTGTGTGGGACACCCTAAAAAGTTAGTTCTGGTGTCCCGCACTAGTGCTCCTGTGGCCAGATGTGTAAACAGCTGCTGAGTGTCCTCTCCTTACACTGAATCAAGTTTCCATTTCATTCTAGTTACAAACCCATCTAGACAACAATGTACTAAAATTCTTTTAATACAAATAGGCATGACCAAATGTAGTTAACCTGCATCTGCCAAAAACATTGTTTTAGTGGGCGAATGAAAGATGCTTACTACAAATGATTACTGTACCCACGAACCTGAAACTTGCCATTTTAAACTGTACAACAGTAAAGAAAAGCACATGAAGCAGCATGCAAGTAATAATAATAATAGGAACACACAACTACTTACTTTTTTGCAGCACTCTCTTGATTCTTCTGTACTGATCCTGATCCCTCAATTTGTTTAATCAGTTCATCCTTGGATCGTCATACCCCAAAATTTCTGTGCAGACTTTTCACAACTTTAGTCATGATCTTGGCCTATCTCACATTTGTGTTTGGGTAAGATCCATGCTTCCCATCATAGTCGGCCCTCTTCAAGATGTCCACCATCTCTACCATCTCTACAAAGCACATATTTGAGGCCTTAAATCTCCTCCGGGATCGGGACGTTTGTGGCTCTGGGCTTTTGACGTGGCTCCTGCTGCTGTCTGCATGCACTCGTTTTTTCTCTGCCATGTGCTCTCCCACTGCGCCGAAAGAGAAGGGGCGGGGAAAATACTATAAAGAAGGTCAGGGGCGGGCGGAGTTTAACGCAAGCACAGTGTATATAAAGTGAAACACGTGTGCGTCATACGAACGATCTGTGAGCGGAGGAAAGAGTATCGGAAGCACCGATCATTCCAATGAAGGTCAATTTTAACATGAGCATCAGTGGCCTATACTGCTTAGAGATTGAGGCCTATATTCGGACAATATTATGCGAGTTTCGCCTGACATTAGGGTTTGTCTTATGTTGTGTCTTGCAGATAAAATGGATCGCTTCAACGAGCATGACTTTATCCCCCTATTCATCAATAAGTACAGGGAGCTGCCCTGTCTGTGGCAGGTAAAATACACCTTTTATAATAATACAATAAAGAGGAAGGCAGCGCTGGATCAGTTGCTGGAATTTGTGAAGCTGCAGATCCCCATGGCAGCCATCCCCTATTTGAAGGCCAAAATTGGTGGCATGAGGAGCACATATAATAGGGAGCACAAGAAGGTCCAGGATTCCCAGAGATCAGGAGCTGCAGCAGATGACATTTATGTCCCCAGGCTGTGGTACTATGACAGACTGCGTTTTCTGTCAGACCAGATTGAAATCACGCCGTCACTCTCCACTCTTCCTTCAACGCTTCCTTCCACCCCAGCTGAGGCTTCCGACGTCCAACCTAGGCCTTCCAGCCAGGAAGAAGTGGAGGAGCCCAGCTTGAGTCGGGTAAAGCATTGTTCAACATATTTATTGTTCAAAAATTAATGATGTTAACTAGATGTTATTATTGATCACTAATTTCTGATTTAACAAAGTGTTTTACATATCAGTAGACAGTAGTAGCCAAAAATGATTGGGACAAGAATGAAAAATGCTGGGCTCAGAAAGATAGTCTTTTTTATTTATTAACATTCAATTCACAACACTCATGACCTGAAAATTGAGTGTGATTGATGAGCAAAAAACTAAAACTATGTCCCTTTTTCATACACAGGAAAGACTCAGCCAGAAGGAAGCTGTGGAAAGTGGCAGCCAGGAAGTGGCGGAGGTAAGTGGCAGCCAGTAGGTGGCCGGGCACAGTAGCCTGACCGAATCCCAGGTCCCTCCCATCCGCCTTAAAAAAAAGAAAGGCCCATGGAAGGGGAGGAACCTGGAGGAGGCAGCACTTGGGTTAATTTGGCAGGCTACTGCTGCCCTCAGAACCCCCCAATCTTCAAAAGGCCTATGCCTGCAAAATGCAGGAAATGGAGGAGGGCCAACTCCTCTTCTTTAAAAGTGATCTTACAAGCCCTAAATAAGGGGCTGAGGGGCGAACTCACAAGCAAAAGCCATGTTTGTGAGTTCAACTATCGTCGTCCTCCTCCATCTTCGGCCACAACTCCAACACCAGAGCCACAGCCTGGAAGCAAGCGTGGAAGGAAGCATGGAAAGAAGACAAGAAAGTGATGGCCTGAGTTCAGTCTGGTCTGACAAAAGACGCAGGCTGTTGTAAGACCACACCCCTGGGACATATATGTCATCTGCTGCTGTTCCTGATCTCTTGGAGTCCTGGATCGGATTGTGCTCACTATTAGGGATGAGTTTCATGTTCGAGTTGAACGCATGTTTGACTGGAACATCGCATGTTCGGTCATTCACCGAATTGCGAACGTTATGGGCCGTTCGCGACAAATTCGAGTGGCGCGTCACGGCCCATAATTCACTGTGGCATCGCAGTGCATTGCTGGCTGATGATTGGCCAAGCAAGCACTATGACCCGCATGCTTGGCTAATTACAGCGCCGTCTGTACAAAGAGCAATAATTGGCCAAAGCCAGGGTGGCATTGAAAAATTATGGCTCAGGGGGTTTAGTACACGCCCCACACTATATAAGGCCCTGTGTAGTGTGTTCCAGGGTTGAGAGAGAGATAGATAGACAGAGAGACAGGGTCATTTGATTTAAGTTAGATAGAGTAGGCAGGTTGAGTCAGTTAGCTGCACTTACAGTGTATTGGGTATATATATATATATATATATGCATCCCAGGTGTTATTTATTAGGGATGAGCTTCGTGTTCGAGTCAAACCCATGTTCGACTCGAACATCGTCTGTTCACCCGTTCGCCGAATTGCGAACGATATGGGCCGTTCGCGCCAAATTCGTGTGGCGCGTCACGGCCCATAATTCACTGCGGCATCGCAGTGCATTGCTGGCTGATGATTGGCCAAGCATGCACTATGACCCGCATGCTTGGCCAATCACAGCGCCGTCAGTAGAGAGAGCTGTAATTGGCCAAAGCCAGGGTGGCTTTGGCCAATTATGGCTCAGGGGATTTAGTACACACCCCACACTATATAAGGCCGCCTGCACGGCGGCCCTGTGTAATGTGTGTTCCGGCGTTCATAGATAGAGAGAGAGAGAGAGAGAGACAGACAGTGTCATTTGATTTGAGTTAGATAGATTAGGCAGAACAGTCAGTCAGTTAGCTGCACTTACAGTGTATTGTGTATATATATGCATCCCAGGTGTTCCATATATATATATATACACTGTATTCAGTTTAGCTAGATCCGTTCCTGTTATCTTCCTACGAACAGGCAGGCTTGTCTTGTTACAGTATTTACAGCTACCTGAAGAAAATTGCTGGTGTTCTTTTGACCCTTTTAGTACCACAGTCAGGCAGCTATACTATTTACAGTTAGTGCAGTGCGTCCTGCTCACAGTGTTCAGCTAGATCCGTTCCTGTTATCTTCCTACTGACAGGCAGGCTTGTCTTGTTACAGTATATACAGCTACCTGAAGAAAATTACTGGTGTTCTTTTGATCCTATTAGTACCACAGTCAGGCAGCTAGACTATTTACAGTTAGTGCAGTGCGTCCTGCTCACAGTGTTCAGCTAAAACTACAAGTTAGTGGGGTGCGTCCTGCTCACAGTGTTCAGCTAAACCTACAAGTTAGTGGGGTGCGTCCTGCTCACAGTGTTCAGCTAAACCTACAAGTTAGTGGGGTGCGTCCTGCTCACAGTGTTCAGCTAAACCTACAAGTTAGTGTGGTGCATCCACCTCACAGTGTTCAGCTAAACCTACAAGTTAGTGGGGTGCATCCTGCTCACAGTATTCAGCTAAACCTACAAGTTAGTGTAGTGATACCTCAGCACAGTGTTCATCTAAAGCTACAAGTTAGTGCAGTGCGTCCTGCTCACAGTGTTCAGCTAGATCCGTTCCTGTTATCTCCTTACTGACAGGCAGGTTTGTCTTGTTACAGTATTTACAGCTACCTGAAGAAAATTGCTGGTGTTCTTTTGATCCTATTAGTACCACAGTCAGGCAGCTAGACTATTTACAGTTAGTGCAGTGCGTCCTGCTCACAGTGTTCAGCTAAACCTACAAGTTAGTGGGGTGCGTCCTGCTCAGTGTTCAGCTAAAGCTACAGTTAGTGTGGTGCGTCCACCTCAGTGTTCAGCTAAACCTACAAGTTAGTGCGGTGCGGCCTGCTCACAGTGTTCAGCTAAAACTACAAGTTAGTGCTGTGCGTCCTGCTCACAGTGTTCAGCTAAACCTACAAGTTGGTGTAGTGAGACCTCTGCACAGTGTTCATCTAAAGCTACAAGTTAGTGCAGTGCGTCCTGCTCACAGCGTTCAGCTAAAACTACAAGTTAGTGCTGTGCGTCCTGCTCACAGTGTTCAGCTGAAACTACAAGTTAGTGTGGTGCGTCCACCTCACAGTGTTCAGCTAAACCTACAAGTTATTTTTTTGCGAGCGCTGCACAGTGTTCACCTAAAGCTACCTGTGGAAGGTTGGTGGTGTTTTCCTGATCCCATCACTACCGCAGGCAGCTAAAAAAGCTACAAGTTTGTTTTTTGCGAGCTCTGCACAGTGTTCAGATAAAGCTACCTGTAGAAGGTTGGTGGTGTTCTCATACTACAGGCAGGTAGTTGATTTTGCTAGCTGCAGTATCAGTATATATATATATATATATATATATATATATATATATATATATATATATATATATATATATATATATCCCAGCTTAGTGCAGCTACAGGCCATTAGTATGTCTGGAAGGCCAAGAAGGAGAGGCAGACAGTCACAAGCCAATAGGAGAGGGCAAGCAGGCTCTGTGTCTAGTGCTGGTCGTGGAGATGGTGCATCCTCATCAGCACGTGGCCGTGGGACACGCTTGGCCTTTTTTTCGGCAGCTGGCCGTGTTGAGCCGCAACATGCGGAAGACTTGGTCGAGTGGATGACCAAGCCGTCCTCATCCTCCTCATCCTCTCTCACCCATGCCCAGGGTACTTTGTCTGGCAAAGCAGCGGCCTTTTCCCTCGGCTCAATGTCATCAGTGACTCCTTCCCTAGCCCCACCATTATCTACTGAGGAGTCCCTCGAACTGTTTGACCACAGTGTTGGGTACATGCTCCAGGAGAATGCCCAGCATTTGGAAGGCTCTGATGATGATACTGAGCTCGATGACATCACCAATGAGGCAGGATGCCCTCCAGGGGCCAGCCTAAGGGCAGCACATTGACTGCATCACACCCCAAAGCTCCACATGTGCAGGGCGCTGCAGTGTCTGTGCGTTATTCAAAAAGTTCTTTGGTGTGGGCCTTTTTTGAGACGAGTGCATCAGATCGCACCGCTGCTATTTGCAACATATGTCTCAAGCGTATCTCGCGTGGCCAAAACATCTCCCGCTTGGGTACCACATGCTTGACCAGACATATGTTGACCTGCCATGCAGTTCGTTGGCAAGCGTATCTAAAAGACCCACACCAAAGAACAAAGAGGACCTCTCCTTGCTCCTCATCAGCTGAGATCTCCAACCCCACTATATCTTCAGTCCTCTCTGACACCTGCACTGAGAGGAATGAAGGTGTAGAATTAGGTGTGTCACAGCCAAGTACTTGTGGGCAATCTGCTTTTGGTACACCGACGTCAGATTGTACCAGACAAATTTCCCTGCCCCAGCTGCTGCACCGCCAAAAGAAGTTTGCTCCCAGCCATCCACATGCGCAGCGGTTGAATGCTAGCTTGGCAAAATTGCTAGCACTTCAACTGCTGCCTTTTCAGTTGGTAGACTCTGCCCCCTTCCGTGAGTTTGTGGAATGTGCGGTTCCTCAGTGGCAGGTACCCAAACGCCAGTGGCCAACACGCGAACACCGTTAAAGTCTATGGGACACGAACATGAATAATCAAAAGTGCTAATTTTAAAGGCTTATATGCAAGTTATTGTCATAAAAAGTGTTTGGGGACCTGGGTCCTGCCCCAGGGGACATGGATCAATGCAAAAAAAGTTTTAAAAATGGCCGTTTTTTCAGGAGCAGTGATTTTAATAATGCTTAAAGTCAAACAATAAAAGTGTAATATCCCTTTAAATTTCGTAGCTGGGGGGTGTCTATAGTATGCCTGTAAAGGGGCGCATGTTTCCCGTGTTTAGAAATGTCTGACAGCAAAATGACATTTTAAAGAAAAAAAGTCATTTAAATAAAGGAATTGTCAAAAACTGTCTCTTGTCATTTTTAATATTTTTGACAGTTTTTTAGTGAAATTGTAGGGGTACCCTTACCATTTTACACAGGGGAGGGCCGGGATCTGGGGGCCCCCTTGTTAAAGGGGGCTTCCAGATTCCAATAAGCCCCCCACCCGCAGACCCCCACAACCACCAGCCAGGGTTGTGGGGATGAGGCCCTTGTCCTCATCAACATGGGGACAAGGTGTTTTGGGGGGCTACCCCAAAGCACCCTCCCAATGTTGAGAGCATGTGGCCTGGTACGGTTCAGGAGGGGGGCGCTCTCTCGTCCCCCCCTCTTTTCCTGTGGCCTGCCAGGTTGCGTGCTCGGATAAGGGTCTGGTATGGATTTTTGGGGGGACCCCATGCCGTTTTTTTTATTTTGGTGCAGGGTTCCCCTTAAAATCCATACCAGACCTGAAGGGTCTGGTATGGAATTTAGGGGGACCCCCACGTCATTTTTAAAAAAAAAATTTGGTTCGGGGTTCCCCTGTGGGGAATTCCCATGCCATTTTTATCAATGAACTTTTATGTGTATTGTCGAACCGGCAATGCAATAGCCGCGAGTAGCTTAAATGACTTTTTTTCCTTTGAAATGTCATTTTGCTGTCAGACTTGGGTGCCTAATAGGAGAGAGGAGGAGGAAGAGGCACATCACCAACGAGGCAGCACATTGACTGCATCACACCGCAGAGCTCCGCATGTGAGGGGCACTGCTGTCTCTGTATGTTATTCCAAAAGTTCTTTGGTGTGGGCCTTTTTTTAGACAAGTTTGCACCGCTGCTATTTGCAACATATGTCTCAAGCATATCTCGCGTGGCCAAAACATCTCCCGCTTGGGCACTACATGCTTGACCAGACATATGTTGACCTGCCATGCAGTTAGTTGGCAAGTGTACATAAAAGACCCACACCAAAGAAAAAAGAGGACCTCTTCTTGCTCCTTATCAGCTAGGATCTCCAACCCCACTATACCTTCAGTCCTCTCTGAGACCTGCACTGAGAGGAATGAAGATGTAGAATTAGGTGTGTCACAGCCAAGTACTTGCAGGCAATCTGCTTTCGGTACACCGATGTCAGATTGTACCAAGCAAATTTCCCTGCCCCAGCTGCTGCATCGCAGAAAGAAGTTCGATCCCAGCCATCCACATGCCCAGCGGTTGAATGTTAGCTTGGCAAAATTGCTAGCACTTTAACTGCTACCTTTTCAGTTGGTAGACTCTGCCCCCTTCCGTGAGTTTGTGGAATGTGCGGTTCCTCAGTGGCAGGTTCCAAAACACCACTTTTTCTCACGGAAGGCGATTCCGGCTCTCTACTGGCATGTGGAAGGCAATGTCTTGGCCTCGCTGGACAGGGCGGTCAGCGGTAAGGTGCATATTACTGCTGACTCATGGTCCAGCAGGCATGGACAGGGACGTTACCTAAGTTTCACGGTGCATTGGGTGACTCTGCTGGCAGCTGGGAAGGATGCAGGACAAGGTGCAGTAGTGTTGGAGGTTGTTCTGCCACCACGCCTCCAAAATGCCACTACTGGTGATTCTGACACACCTCTCTCCTCCACCCCCTCCTCTTCTTCTTCCTCCATGGCCTCTTCCTGTGCTTTGTCCTCAGAACCAGCGGTGCTCCGTAGGCGTTCAAGGGGCTACGCAAGTACGCAGACCAAAAGATGCCATGCAGTGCTTGAGCTGGTGTGCTTGGGGGACAGGAGCCACACTGGGGCAGAGATTCTGTCAGCTCTGCAGGGGCAGGTTCAGAGGTGGTTGACACCATGCCATTTAAGGCAGGAATTGTGGTTTGCGACAATGGCACCAACCGTCTCTCCGCCCTCCGACAGGGGCAGCTGACCCATATGCCCTGTTTGGCTCACATCCTTAACTTGGTGGTGCAGCGTTTCTTGGGCAGGTACCCGGGCTTACAGGATGTCCTGAGGCAGGCCAGGAAAGTCTGTGTGCATTTCCGCCGGTCATATAATGCCAGTGCAGACCTCCAAAAGGAATTTAACCTGCCCAAGAACCGCCTAGTCTGTAACATGCCCACCAGGTGGAACTCAACGTTGGCCATGCTGCAGCGGCTGCACACGATGAGTACCTGTGCGACTATGGCACCAGGACAGGCTCAGAGGAGCTTGTTTTTTTTTCCCTATGCCAGTGGGCCATGATCAGGGTTGCATGCACTGTCCTGTCACCATTTGAGGAGGCCACGAGGATGGTGAGCAGTGACAGTGCATGCATCAGTGACACTGTCCCCCTTGTCCACCTGTTGGAGCACACGCTGCATGGAATAATGGACAGGGCACTTGAGGCAGAACAGAGGCAGGAAGAGGGGACTTCCTTAGCTCTCAAGGCCCCCTTTATCTAGACAGTGTTCCTGCGTGCCCGCTGATCACACAGAAAGAGGACGAGGAGGAGGAGGAGAAGGAGGAGGAGGATTGTGTCAATATGGAGGTGGAGCCTGGCACTCAGCATCAGCAGCAGTCTTTAAGGGATCATTTACAGTCCCAAGAAACTCATGGACTTGTACATGGCTGGGAGGAGGTGGCTGCGGATCATGTCGTCCTTAGTGACCCAGATGACTCCGGACCGAATGCCTCCGCAAACCTACGCTGCATGGCCTCCCTGATCCTGCAAAGCCTGTGGAAGTATCCTCTGTATTCGTGGTATCAAGGAGGGGGATCGTTACTGGCTGGCAACCCTTCTTGATCCACATTACAAGGTTAAGGTTGCGGACCTTATCTTGCCATCGCAGAGGGAGCAGAGGATGAAACATCTTCGGGAGGCCTTGCAGAAAGGTCTGTGCAATGCGTTCCCAGAGACTGAAAGGTTACAAACTCCTGTTCCTGGACAACGTGTTGCTGAGGCTTCAGTCAGTCTAAGAAGGAGCGGTGGAGAAGGTGGCCGTCTGGGGGGCGTGGCCAGCCGGGATAGCAGATGGACGCCTAATTCCACAGCTCTGAGCCAGGGGATAGAATCTAACGCCATCGGCTGACTAAAACGGCTCTAATCTACCCAGCTACGTTCCTCACAGCAAGGGGACAACAAGGATGACATCCAGGAAAAGATTCACAGACCACATACCGCAGAAACTCACCGAATTTGCATACAAGCCGGCGGGATGGAAGATCCAAGATGGCGCCGGCCAGGCCGCGCCGTCCACAGCATACACGGACCTGCCGGATGACGAAACTGAAGACCCTCCAGATACAGGTACCGTGGATAACCTCCCACATACCCCAGAGACTGACCCCAACCTAGGTAGCCCTGCAAAGGCAAAAATAAGGATGGATGCGAGGCCGCAGCAGTTGCGGTACTCGCAAATTGAGGCCCAGGCTCCTACTCCCTTCTCATTCGACCAGGCCCTACATTCCTCTATGGCCTCCTTCCCCACTTCAGGGCAGCCGGTCATGGACACAACGCTCAAGGATATGCTCATATCCCTGCAGACCTCCCTCATGACAGATCTATCATCCCTCTTCCACAAAATCACCACTGACATCCACATACTGGATGATAGAGTCACAAACGCTGAGAGAGGAATACATGCCTGTACCTCCACAGTGAACGACACCATTGAAGCCTTTGAAACTGTTAGAGAGGAACAGACATGGATGCGGGCCAAGCTGGCCGACTTAGAAGACAGATCTCGCAGGAACAATGTGAAATTGAGGGGGGTCCCAGAGTCCATACTACCCGCAGATCTGCCACGCTACGCAAAAGAACTAATGCACTTAGTTCTCCCTGAGGCCTCCCCGAGAGACGTCATTGTGGATAGAATCCATAGAATTGCTAAACCATCCCACCTAGCTGCCTCTGTCCCCAGAGATGTCCTGATGAGGGTTCACTTCTACCACATTAAAGAAAAGCTGCTCATGGGACTTAGGGCTAAGTCGCCACTACCAGCGCCATACACAGGAATCCAGCTATTCCCTGATCTCTCAAAATACACCCTCCAAATGAGACGCCACTTGAACCCGATCACCAAAAGCCTACAGAACCATAAGTTGCAATACAAATGGCGATACCCAGCCACCATTCTCATTGCCCGCAACGGCCAAACCCACGCAATAGGAGAACTTGAAAAAGGCCTAAAGTTACTCCACACCTGGGGCATAAACCCGGAACCGCCAAATACCGCTCAACAAGACAGAATCTCATCCTCTCCCCGTAGACAACGTGATCAAAATACCAAATGAAAGTATACAACATCCACTAAGCCGATAACAACATCAACAGCTCCCTTGTGCTATGGCTATCCTCTTTGTTTGTTTCCTGCTACCCGCGGCAGTGACTCTTTGTACCCCCTTACAGAGGTCCACAGGTGCTCAGCACCCCCTCTGATTGATTTGTATTCTATTTTTTTATTTTTTTGTTATCTCTTACACAAAGTTTTTTCTTTTTTTTTCTCTTGCAACGGTATAACAAGTACCTATCTTCTAGCAAGCTAAATCACTAGGTCAAAACACAGACCTCTTTCACAAGTTTCACCGCTACCCCAAGCATACACGACCCATAACTGGTTATAACTACCTTGACACCTAACGTATTGCTCTATTTGCAGTCTACTAGTCCATCCTAGCCTCGGCACCTGGCCAGCCAGAAGCAACGCTCTTCGATCCTCCACACGGAACAACACTGCACTGAATCTCGGACTTCCGCACCGCATTCTACTTACCTCTTCGCCTGGAAAAGGAAAAAAGACCAGCTCCTCACGAGATCATCTAACTGTAAGTGTTATCATAAGCTTACACTAAACCCACACTCACAAGATGCCGTTTAATATCCTTTCACTCAACGTTAATGGGCTCAACCATCCAGCCAAACGCCACTCACTATGGAAAACCGTTAAGGACCTCCAGAGTGATATAATCTGCGTCCAAGAAACCCACCTACTAGCTCCCAACACCCCTCTGTGTAACAATCACCACTTCCCAAACGTATTTCACGCAACCCATTCCACCAAGTCCAGAGGACTCATGATCGCCATCAAAGACACCATAGACTTCCAACTCCTAGAAATACTTCCAGACCCCGAAGGTCGTTTCATAATCCTAATATGCACCATTAATAAAGCAACCTACACCATCATCAACCTGTACGCTCCGAACTCTCAACAAATGAGATTCCTACGCAAGCTTATCCGCACCTTAAAACCCATCCAAAAAGGCCACACTATTGTGTGTGGGGACTTCAACCTGGTCCCAGATGTGTCCCTGGACTCTACCTCTTCAGCAAAGAGACGCGAATCGCCTCTAAAAGCGTTTATGCAATCCCACAATCTGTATGATGTCTGGCGCTGTCACCATGGCGCCGAACGTGACTTTACCTTTTTTTCCCCCAGACATCGCTCCTACTCCAGAATTGATCTGTTTCTGTCTGATAAGTATATTTTACAAAAAATATCTCAATCTGTAATCCACACCACGGCATGGTCGGACCACGCCCCCACCTCAATTACCATCCAAGATCACAACCTCCAACGTAACACGTTTCTATGGAGACTAAACAACTCCATTATTCAAAATGCTAAATACACCCCAGAAATTTCAGAACACATTTCAGAATTTTTCAAGCTGAACAAGGGGTCAGTACCCGACCCTGCCGTGGTGTGGAGCGCTCATAAAGCGTATATGAGGGGAATGCTCATTAAATTGTGCTCTCATCATAAGCGGCAGAGGACGCAGCATATAGATACACTAACAGCCCAAATAGCGGACCTAGAAAAGAAACACAAATGTGACCCTCAAAACCCACTCACAAACCAACTATTGTCCCTAAGACAGGAGCTGAAAACCCTTCTCCTTCACTCATACGAATTCCTTCAAAGAAAATTTAAAGCATCTTCCTACTCTACCTCCAACAAGGCAGGAAAGAAATTAGCCCAATGACTCAAAGGAAGACGCAATAAAACTAGAATTACACTACTTAAACACCCCCACACTAACACCCCACTGACCAACCCCCAAGACATTGCAGATTCTTTTAGTACCTACTATGAAGACCTGTACAACCTAAAACATGACCACCAAACCCCCCAACCCACACCAGATGATATTGATAACTTCCTCACTAAAATCAATCTACCCAAACTTACTTTAGACCAACTGACCACCTTGAATGCTCCATTCACAGACCTGGAAATCAAGACTACTATTGACTCATTGCCTAGTGGCAAGGCACCAGGCCCAGACGGGATAACAGGGGAATACTACAAATTGTTCTCCAATCAACTAATCCCACACCTTACTGATCTCTTTAACCACGCTGCCTCCTCTGCTAGCTTCTCGAATGAATACTTAAAAGCGCTAGTAATCACCATACCAAAACCAGGGAAGCAGTCGGATACCCCCCAAAATTTTCGCCCTATCTCCCTACTCAACCTAGACCTAAAAATCTACTCCAAAACCATAGCCAACAGACTAAACGAGATCATGCCTACCATCATACACCAAGATCAGACTGGTTTTACCAAAGGCAGACAATCCTCAGATGCCACCAGAAGAATGCTAGACCTCATTCACCACGCTGAATCCACTGGAACGCCTTCTCTGCTTCTTTCCCTAGATGCAGAGAAGGCGTTCGATAGAGTAAATTAGACTTATTTAAAAGCAGTCTTACGCAAATTTGGATTCCAGGGACAGATTCTAACAGCCATCCTAGCATTGTACTCCAACCCTGAGGCTCAAGTGTTCACAGAAGGCATGCTCTCACGTCCATTTCCCATCACTAACGGTACACGCCAGGGATGCCCCCTCTCCCCTCTGATATTTAACATGCTTATGGAACCCCTGGCTGAGCACGTACGCTCCCACCCTAACATCACAGGTATGCGTATAGGCCACTCACACCACAAGATCAGTCTATTTCGGACGATGTTATTCTAATCCTTACAAACCCGACTGTTTCCCTGGCTGAAGTACAAAAACTGCTCACATGGTTTAGCTCAATCTCCTATTACAAGGTTAATGTGACCAAATCATTCATACTCGACATAAACATAAACACCACCATGAAACACCTCCTACAACTACAATACCCATTTAAATGGGCAGAAACTGACATATCATACTTGGGCATTCATCTTCCGAGGGAAACTAAGAAAATATATCCATGCAACTACATACCACTCCTACAACAAATTCAATCTACTTCACAACAAATAGCAAAACACGAACTCTCATGGTCGGGCAGACTTGCAGCATTTAAGATGATATGCCTTCCCCAAATACTCTATCATTTTAGAACCCTACCTATACCCTTGCCAAACACCTTCTTCAAATCTCTCAAAACAATATTCAACAAATATTTATGGAACGGGAAAAAACCGAGGAGCGCCCATCACAACTTAGTAAAACACAAACTAGTCGGTGGAACAGGATCTATAGACTTTGAGGACTATTACTTAGCAACACTCCTAGCTCAATTGCCTGCCTGGTTCCAAACACAACCCACAACTCTTTGGGGACAAATTGAAAGCTCCTCATTATCTCGACCCAACTTAAGAACTTGGATACTTAGTATTCCATTGGGAACCATTATACCAAAAGCATTTCCCCTGACCATGAGAGCTTCGGCACTCGCATGGAAGAAATCAGTAACTCTACTCACCTCCAATCCCGCCACGTCTCTAAGTTGCATCCCCTTGGAATCCCTAAATCACACACTACCAGAAATCTCCCTATCATCTTGGACCGCCAAAGGAATACTACTCATACAAGATTTACTACATAACAACCACATTAAAACATTCGCACAACTTCAAGCCGAATTCAATCTAACTGCATCTGATAAATTCACTTACATAAGGCTAAACCACTACCTCAACACTCTAACCCTCCCCCCCTACAAAATTCACCCTAAAACCTGGGAATATCTCACCAACACAGCCACTAAAACTAGAGGTATATCCTACTTCTACAACATTCTCCACAACAAACGTACCTTCCTTAAACTAAAACCCCACCAAAGCTGGGAAAAAGACCTAGATCAGTCTTATACGGAAGACCAATGGCAACTTGCCCTCAAATCTATATACAAGGCCACTAATTGCGCGGCCCTATGGGAACTCACACAGAAAATCACATTACGCTGGTATATCACCCCAGCCAGAATTACAATCTTTAACCCGAGAACTCCCAACATATGCTGGAGATGTCACTCTTCTCCTAGCAACGTACTCCACGTATTCTGGACGTGCACTAAACTACACAACTACTGGGAAAGAATTTTCAATTTAATCTCGAACATAACCCAAATTAAAATCCACCCCTCCCCAGCACTGGCGATACTTAACCTAAACATTGAATCAATCCCATTCTCATTCAGGCCAGTGATCACTCATATCCTCCTGGCAGCAAGACTCAACATAACCAGACATTGGAAGTCTGAGAATCCCCTGACAATAACTCAAGTCACAGACTTAGTATCTCTTCACTACAGCTACGAAATCATAACAGCTACGCACACTGGCCAGGTGACGAAAACAAACAAGAACTGGCAACCATGGACTGACTGGACTACGCAATGCGCAAACCACTTACCTAAACACTAATACATACCCCTTCTTCTTGACCGAGCAATACCTTTATGTAGACAAGAGAAACTAGTAGTTTGCAACAGCTAGTTCTAACTAGCTCACTTCTATCAATTTAAGCTTAAGAAAGACAGGGCCTCTTCACTCCTGTGGCACTAAAGATCCCATTTGGGGTGCGACTCTAGTGAAGAGGTCAAACTACGCAAAAACGAACAACAACTCCGGTAACCTAGAAGCTACAATAGATATATGTTTAATATAAGTTATAACTAATCCAAGTGGGTGAATCGCTATATGTGTTGAAATTATAAGTTGAACAGTTTACCTTGTATTGACTAACCAAAATGTCGTTGCACGACATACAATGTCCAATTGTATAATGTAATTTTCATGAAAATCTTCAATAAAAAATATGGAAGAGAAGGTGGCCGTCTGACCGATGCGTTCAGACAATTTTTTTAGTCCGCAGCCCCAAGGTATGATCAGCTCTAGCAACCATTGCCAGCGTCTGTTTTACATTGTGCAGGAATACCTAGGGGCAAGATCTGACTTGGACACCTTTCCCACCGAAAATCCTCTGGGTTACTAGGTCTTGAGGATGGATCACTGGCCAGAGCTTGCACAGTATGCAATTGAGCTACTGGCCTGTCCTGCATCCAGCGTTCTTTCGGAACACACATTCAGTGCTGCTGGAGGCTTTGTAACCGATCACAGGGTGCGCCTGTCCACTGACTCGGTCGATCGACTGACCTTCATAAAAATGAATCAGTCTTGGATCACCACCAGATACCAAGCACCTGATGCTGATGTAACCGAATAAATTTTTTTGAAATGTCAGATCCCTTCAAGACTGCCTATGCTGATGCTGAGTGATTATCCTGCTATGCTGAGTGACTATCCTCTTCCTCCTCAATGATCATGCTGATAGCTTGTAAGAATATTTTTGTTTCTGGGCGCCGCCACCAGTGGCTAAGGCCCAATTTTTCAGTCCCTGTTTAACAGGGGCGTGTAATTACAATTTTTGATGCCATTCTTTGCAGAAGGGCTCATTCCTACGCTCCAACTAGAGTATCTGTGAGGGGTTGCAGTGTTTTGGCACCAGCACCAGTGCCTAAGGCCACATTTTTCAGCCCCTGTTTAACAGGGGTGTGTAATTACAATTGTTGATGCAATTCTTTGCAGCAGGGCTTGTTCCTGTGCTCCAACTAGAGTATCTATGAGGGGTTGCAGTGTTGTGGCATCAGCACTAGTGCCTAAGGGCCAATTTTTCAGCCCCTGTTTAACAGGGGCGTGTAATTAAAATTTTTGGTGCAATTATTTGCAGCAGGGCTCATTCCTGCCCTCCAACTAGAGCATCTGTGAAGGGTTACAGTGTTGTGGCACCAGCACCAGTGCCTAAGGCCCAATTTTTCTGTCCCTGTTAAACAGGGACATGTAATTACAATTCTTGATCTGATATTTCAGAGCAGGGCCCGTTCCAGCGCCCACCAAGAGTAGCTGTGAGGACTTACAGTGTTGTGGCACCAGCACCACTACCACCAAAGGCCTAATTTTCTGCCCTTGTTCACCAGGTGCATGTAATTACAATTCTTGATCTAATATTTCTTAGCAGGGCCTGTTCCAGCGCACACCAAGAGTAACTGTGAGGACTTACAGTGTTGTGGCGCCAGCACCACCATCATCACCAAAGGCCCAATTTTTCTGCCCCTGTTCAACAGGGGCATGTAATTACAATTCTTGATCTAATACTTCACAGCAGGGCCCTGTGAGGGCTTACAGTGTTGTGGCAACACCAACACCTAAGGCCACAATTTCTACAGAGTATATAGGGCAGGCCCCTACCTTCAAACATCCAACTTACAAACGACTCCTACTTGCAAACGGAAGGCGACATCTGGAAGTGAGATGAAATCTACCCCTAGGAAGGGAAATTCTCTCCTGTAAGAGTTAATATGGGAAAAACATTTCTCCTTTCCACTGATGCTTTATCACCAATCCTTGTTTCACTAAAAACCCCACATTTTCTAAAAAAATTTATCATTGGGACAGAAAGTGAGGTGAAATCTTCTGAAGAGGAGCACAGACAGCAATACAAATGTCACAGGGGTGATAACCCTTCCTTATGTTTTCCAAAAAGCTTAAAATAGATTTTTTGGCTGGAGCTAAACACATTAAAAATGTACCAGTTCAAAATTACAAACAGATACTACTTAACCACTTGCCGACCGCCTAACGACGATATACGTCAACAGAATGGCACGGGCAGGCAAAATCACGTACCTGGTACGTGATTGCCTACCCGCGGGCGGGGGGTCCGATCGGACCCCCCCCCCGGTGCCAGCGGCGGTCGGCTTGTGACTGGAAGCGTTCAGAGATGAGGGGGAGGCCATCCGATCGTGGCCCTCCCCCTCGCGATCGCTCCCAGCCAATGACAATCATCCCCTGCCTCTGTGTAGTACACAGAGGCAGAGGATGTGATGTCATCTCTCCTCGGCTCGGCAGTTTCCATTCCGGTGCCGAGGAGAGAAGACTGAAATGTAAGTGCACAAACACAACACAACACAGTAGAACATGCCAGGCACACTTTACACCCCCCATCACCCCCCAATCGCCCCCCGATCACCCCCAATCCCCCCCCCCTGTCACACTGACACCAAGCAGGTTTTTTTATTTTTATTTTTTTCTGATTACTGCATGGTGTCAGTTTGTGACAGTTAGAAGTGGTAGGGCAGTTAGTGTTAGCCCCCTTTAGGTCTAGGGTACCCCCCTAACCCCCCTAATAAAGTTTTAACCCCTTGATCACCCCCCGTCACCAGTGTCGCTAAACGATCATTTTTCTGATCGCTGTATTAGTGTCACTGGTGACGCTAGTTAGGGACGTAAATATTTAGGTTCGCCGTCATCGTTTTATAGCGACAGGGACCCCCATATACTACCTAATAAATGTTTTAACCCCTTGATTGCCCCCTAGTTAACCCTTTCACTACTGATCACCGTATAACCATTACGGTGACGCTGGTTAGTTTGTTTATTTTTTTATAGTGTCAGGGCACCCGCCGTTTATTACCGAATAAAGGTTTAGCCCCCTGATCGCCCGGCGGTGATATGCGTCGCCCCAGGCAGCGTCAGATTAGCGCTAGTACCACTAACACCCACGCAGGCAGCATACGCCTCTCTTAGTGGTATAGTATCTGAACGGATCAATATCTGATCCGATCAGATCTATACTAGCGTCCCCAGCAGTTTAGGGTTCCCAAAAACGCAGTGTTAGCGGGATCAGCCCAGATACCTGCTAGCACCTGCTTTTTTTGCCCCTTCGCCCAGCCCAGCCCACCCAAGTGCAGTATCGGTCGATCACTGTCACTTGCAAAACACTAAACACACATAACTGCAGCGTTCGCAGAGTCAGGCCTGATCCCTGCGATCGCTAACAGTTTTCTTGGTAGCGTTTTGGTGAACTGGCAAGCACCAGCCCCAAGCAGCATCAGGTTAGCGCCAGTACCGCTAACACCCACGCACGCACCGTACACCTCCCTTAGTGGTATAGTATCTGAACGGATCAATATCTGATCCGATCAGATCTATACTGGCGTCCCCAGCAGTTTAGGGTTCCCAAAAACGCAGTGTTAGCGGGATCAGCCCAGATACCTGCTAGTACCTGTGTTTTGCCCCTCCGCCCGGCCCGGCCCAGCCCACCCAAGTGCAGTATCGATCGATCACTGTCATTTACAAAAGACTAAACGCATAACTGCAGCGTTCGCAGAGTCAGGCCTGATCCCTGCGATCGCTAACAGTTTTTTTGGTAGCGTTTTGGTGAACTGGCAAGCACCAGCCCCTGGCAGCGTCAGGTAGGTGCCAGTACCGCTAACACCCACGCACGCAGCATACACCTCCCTTAGTGGTATAGTATCTGAATGGATCAATATCTGATCCGATCAGATCTATACTAGCGTCCCCAGCAGTTTAGGGTTCCCAAAAACGCAGTGTTATCTGGATCAGCCCAGATACCTGCTAGCACCTGCGTTTTGCCCCTCTGCCCAGCCCAGCCCACCCAAGTGCAGTATCGATCGATCACTGACACTTACAAAACACTAAACGCATAACTGCAGCGTTCGCAGAGTCAGGCCTGATCCCTGCGATCGCTAACAGTTTGTTTGGTAGCGTTTTGGTGAACTGGCAAGCACCAGTGGCCTAGTACACCCCGGTCATAGTCAAACCAGCACTGCAGTAACACTTGGTGACGTCGTGAGTCCCATAAGTGCAGTTCGAGCTGGTGAGGTGGCAAGCACAAGTAGTGTCCTGCTGCCACTAAAAAGACAAACACAGGCCCGTCGTGCCCATAATGCCCTTCCTGCAGCACCCGTACTTCCCCCATTCACATCCCCAACCAAATGCAGTCGGCTGCATGAGAGGCATTTTCTTTATGTCCTCCCGAGTACCCCTACCCAGCGAACCCCCCCCAAAAAAGATGTTGTGTCTGCAGCAAGTGCGGATATAGGCGTGACACACGCTATTATTGTCCCTCCTGTCCTGACAATCCTCATCTTTGCATTGGTGAATGTTTTGAACGCTACCATTCACTAGTTGAGTATTAGTGTAGGGTACAGCATTCCACAGACTAGGCGCACTTTCACAGGGTCTCCCAAGATGCCATCGCATTTTGAGAGACCCGAACCTGGAACCGGTTACAGTTATAAAAGTTACAGTTACAAAAAAAAGTGTAAAAAAAAAAAAAACACAAACAAAAATATAAAAAAAAAAAAAATAGTTGTCGTTTTATTGTTCTCTCTCTCTCTATTCTCTCTATATTGATCTGCTCTTTTTTACTGTATTCTATTCTGCAATGTTTTATTGTTATTATGTTTTACCATGTTTGCTTTTCAGGTATGCAATTTTTTATACTTTACCGTTTACTGTGCTTTATTGTTAACCATTGTTTTTGTCTTCAGGTACGCCATTCACGACTGAGTGGTTATACCAAAATGATGCCTGCAGGTTTAGGTATCATCTTGGTATCATTCTTTTCAGCCAGCGGTCGGCTTTCATGTAAAAGCAATCCTAGCGGCTAATTAGCCTCTAGACTGCTTTTACAAGCAGTGGGAGGGAATGCATGCCCCCCCCACCGTCTTCCGTGTTTTTCTCTGGCTCTCCTGTCTCAACAGGGAACCTGAGAATGCAGCCGGTGATTCAGCCAGCTGACCATAGAGCTGATCAGAGACCAGAGTGGCTCCAACCATCTCTATGGCCTAAGAAACCGGAAGCTACGAGAATTTTATGACTTAGATTTTGCCGGATGTAAACAGCGCCATTGGGAAATTGGGGAAGCATTTTATCACACCGATCTTGGTGTGGTCAGATGCTTTGAGGGCAGAGGAGAAATCTAGGGTCTAATAGACCCCAATTTTTTCAAAAAAGAGTACCTGTCACTACCTATTGCTATCATAGGGGATATTTACATTCCCTGAGATAACAATAAAAATGATTTAAAAAAAAAAAAAATGAAAGGAACAGTTTAAAAATAAGATAAAAAAGCAAACAAAATAATAAAGAAAAAAAAAAAGCACCTCTGTCCCCCCTGCTCTCGCGCTAAGGCGAACAAATGGCGTCAAATGTAAACAGCAATTGCACCATGCATGTGAGGTATCACCGCGAAGGTCAGATCGAGGGCAGTAATTTTAACAGTAGACCTCCTCTGTAAATCTAAAGTGGTAACCTGTAAAGACTTTTAAATGCTTTTAAAAATGTATTAATTTTGTTGCCACTGCACGTTTGTGCGCAATTTTAAAGCATGTCATGTTTGGTATCCATGTACTCGGCCTAAGATCATCTTTTTTATTTCATCAAATATTTGGGCAACATAGTGTGTTTTAGTGCATTAAAATTTAAAAATGTGTGTTTTTTCCCCAAAAAATGCGTTTGAAAAATTTGCTGCGCAAATACTGTGTGAAAAAAAATGAAACACCCACCATTTTAATCTGTAGGGCATTTGCTTTAAAAAAATATATAATGTTTGGGGGTTCAAAGTAATTTTCTTGCAAAAAATAATAATTTTTTCATGTAATCAACAAGTGTCAGAAAGGGCTTTGTCTTCAAGTGGTTAGAAGAGTGGGTGATGTGTGACATAAGCTTCTAAATGTTGTGCATAAAATGCCAGGACAGTTCAAAACCCCCCAAATGACCCCATTTTGGAAAGTAGACACCCCAAGCTATTTGCTGAGAGGCATGTCGAGTCCATGGAATATTTTATATTGTGACACAAGTTGCGGGAAAGAGACAATTTTTTTTTTTTTTTTTTGCACAAAGTTGTCCCTAAATGATATATTGCTCAAACATGCCATGGGAATATGTGAAATTACACCCCAAAATACATTCTGTTGCTTCTCCTGAGTATGGGGATACCACATGTGTGGGACTTTTTGTTAGCCTAGCCGCGCACGGGACCCTGAAAACCAAGCACTGCCTTCAGGCTTTCTAAGGGCGTAAATTTTTGATTTCACTCTTCACTGCCTATCACAGTTTCAGAGGCCATGGAATGCCCAGGTGGCAAAAAAAAACCCCAAATGACCCCATTTTGGAAAATAGACACCCCAAGCTATTTGCTGAGCGGTATAGTAAGTATTTTGCAGACCTCACTTTTTGTCACAAGGTTTTGAAAATTGAAAAAAGAAAAAAACATTTTTTTTCTTGTCTTTCTTCATTTTCAAAAACAAATGAGAGCTGCAAAATACTCACCATGCCTCTCAGCAAATAGCTTGGGGTGTCTACTTTCCAAAATGGGGTCATTTGGGGGGGGTTTGTGCCACCTGGGCATTCCATGGCCTCCGAAACTGTGATAGGCAGTGAAGAGTGAAATCAAAAATTTACACCCTTAGAAATCCTGAAGGCGGTGATTGGTTTTCGGGGAACCGTACGCGGCTAGGCTCCTAAAAAGTCCCACACATGTGGTATCCCCATACTCAGAAGAAGCAGCTAAATGTATTTTGGGGTGCAATTCCACATATGCCCATGGCCTGTGTGAGCAATATATCATTTAGTGACAACTTTGTGCAAAAAAAAAATAAATTGTCACTTTCCCGCAACTTGTGTCAAAATATTAAATATTCCATGGACTCAACATGCCTCAAAGCAAATATCTTGGGGTGTCTACTTTCCAAAATGGGGTCATTTGGGGGGGTTTTATGCCATCTGGGCATTTTATGGCCTTCAAAACTGTGATAGGTAGTGAGGAGTAAAATCAAAAATTTACGCCCTTAGAAATCCTGAAGGCAGTGATTGGTTTTCGGGGCCCCGTACGCGGCTAGGCTCCCAAAAGGTCCCACACATGTGGTATCCCCATACTCAGGAGAAGCAGCTAAATGTATTTTGGGGTGCAATTCCACATATGCCCATGGCCTGTGTGAGCAATATTTCATTTAGTGACAACTTTTTGTAATTTTTTTTTTTTGTCATTATTCAATCACTTGGGACAAAAAAAATGAATATTCAATGGGCTCAACATGCCTCTCAGCAATTTCCTTGGGGTATCTACTTTCCAAAATGGGGTCATTTGTGGGGGTTTTGTACTGCCCTGCCATTTTAGCACCTCAAGAAACGACATAGGCAGTCATAAATTAAAGGCTGTGTAAATTCCAGAAAATGTACCCTAGTTTGTAGGCGCTATAACTTTTGCGCAAACCAATAAATATACACTTATTGACATTTTTTTACGAAAGACATGTGGCCGAATACATTTTGGCCTAAATGTATGACTAAAATTGAGTTTATTGGATTTTTTTTAGAACAAAAAGTAGAAAATATCATTTTTTTTCAAAATTTTTGGTATTTTTCCGTGTATAGCGCAAAAAATAAAAATGGCAGAGATGATCAAATACCATCAAAAGAAAGCTCTATTTGTGGGAAGAAAAGGACGCAAATTTTGTATGGGTACAGCATTGCATGACCGCGCAATTAGCAGTTAAAGCGATGCAGTGCCAAATTGTAAAAAGTGCTCTGGTCAGGAAGGGGGTAAATCCTTCCGGGGCTGAAGTGGTTAACAACAAACCTACCTCCCTGTCTTGTTTGCACCGCCTGTATACTGCTGTTCAGAGTATATAGGGCCTGGGGGCCCCACGCCTTTCCTTTTTTTAATTTTGGTGCGGGGTTTCCCTTAATATCCATATAAGACCCAAAGGGCCTGGTAATGGACTGGGGGGCACCCATGCCATTTGTCTCACTGATTTTCATCCCTATTACCGGGACCCAACATTACATTAAGCAGTTTTAAATGACTTTTATTGCTTTAAAAATTTCATTTTGTTGCAGGGACTTTTTTAAGCATGGGAAACACGCGCCACTTTACAGGCATACTATAGACACCCCCCAGGTACGATATTTAAAGGAATATTTCACTTTTTTTTCACTTTAAGCATCATTAAAATTACTGCTCCCGAAAAAACGGCCGTTTTTGAAACTTTTTTTGCGTTGATACATGTCCCCTGGGGCAGGACCCGGATCCCCAAACCCTTTTTAGGACAATACCATGCAAATTAACCTTTAAAATTAGCACTTTTGATTTTGAACGTTCTGGTGCGACCCAAACCAGGGGGGGTGTTCAGCTCATCCCTACTCCCTACTCACTATTATATGGACTCCTCAGGCTACCAATTTTGCCTGTAAAATAGTTGATGTGTGCCCTGGGGTACAAAGGCTTTGCCAATTTCACCACTTTATCCAGCGTTGCCTTCCTCTTTATTTTGTTATGACCCATAATAAATGTCTATTTTTTTTTCACAAATACTTGCCTATGTGTTTTACTACAAAAAAGACAGTTTGTTTGTGAGTAGGCAGGTACATTTCAAAAATACAATGTCAAATTAACAAGGGACACCAACACCAACCAACCTCCTTGAGGTTAAAAAATGCAAGATAATAATGGTGTTGGATCGGAATTTCCAACAACAAGCTCCTATCAAACATTTGTTGTCGGAAAACCCAATCTTGTGTACACAGCAAAAGTGTGTAGCCAGTGGTACCTCAATGCAACAATGTGAAGCTGGCCTTAAAGTAAGCTACTGTATTATTTTTCAGAACAACAGTGTCATTTCATAAATGGGATAATAGGAAAGAGAGGGTTTTTTTTGACAATATAAACTATTACCCCCTTACCAGTTTGCAGGTAAAGATAGTACTTCTTTATGGGTGCTGGAGGGATTAAAAAACACCATTGCTTTGAGAGCATAGCTTTCTCTTCCCCAATATAAAAGGGTATACAAAATGGATAGTTCATAAGCAGCCCTTCAGATACAGGGATATCAAATGTTAAGCCTGGTGTGTCAGACTGGTATAGCTTGCAGAGAACAGCACCCAGAACTAAAACCTAGAAAAGGTGGCAGCTATCCTAACCAGGCAAAGGCAATCAAAGGCGTTCATTAGATGAGGAAACAGGGAAGAAGATTTTTTTAATCTCAATCACTAATTATATTTATTTATTTTAAAAGAGTCTGAATGAATGAAAACATTGCCTATAATTTCAATACAAGGAATTGCAAAGATAGAGCAATGAAGACATTTAATAAAAGCTCACTGGTTCATAATATTTACCCAGAACAAGTGCTGTGCTTTAATTGGATGTGCAATCAAGTATTAAAAATGCTAGTGACATAAAAAATAATGCAACAGGGCAGGCTACAGTATATGTATAAACATTATATAACATTTAAAAAAGGAATAGCTGTGTAGAACAAATAAGTAGACATCTTATAACAATTTGAAGTTCTTGATGAAGCTTGAAAATTGACTATACTCATATGCAGGATCAGGTTTTTACTGACCTGATAAGAGCTCCCTGAAGAAAAATAAATAAATAAATAAAATTACCAGTAAATTTGTATGCAGCCCTCCAGATACAGGGATGTCAAATCTTAAGCCTGATGTGTCAGACTGCTATAACTTGTGGAGAACAGCACCCTGAACTAAAACCTAGAAAAGGTGGCAGACATCTTAACCAGGCAAAGACAATCAAAGTTGTTCAATAGATGAGGAGAAATGGAGAAAGATTTTTTAAATCTTTATCACTAATTGTATTTTTTTTTATTTTAAAAGTGTTTGGAAAGGCTATGTATAATTTCAGTACACAGTACTGCAAAGATAGAGCAAAGCACACATTTCATAAAAACTCATTGGTTCATAGCATTTACACAAAACAACTAATGTGCCTTAATTCCATGTGAAATCAAGAATTAAAAATGCTAGTGACATAAAAAATAATGCAACAGAGAAGGCTATATGCATAGATATGGTATAACATTTAAAAAAGGCATAGTTGTGTAGAACAAATAATTAAGTAGAAAGCTTGAAAATTGACTATATTTACTGCAAACAGAGTGTTCTAGTAGATATCAGTGGAGCTTCATGCTACATTACAGTGAAACGGCAGCTTTTGGGTGTCAGGGCTGGGCTCAGCCCTTCCTTCTCTGAGCTGGCCACTCAGCTGTCGGCTGATTGCCAGCTCACATATCTCTCCAAAGTTACTCAGCTGTTGATGATCCTGCTCGTCAGATCTGCCTACTTAAGCTGTCCAGTGCAGAAGAGCTCTGCCTTCGCCTTGGTCACATCACAAGAAACGTTCTCCTGCGTTCCTGTTTAAAGACTGGCTTTGCTGACATCCCTTCTGGCTCCAGATTCTGCTTGCTGTTCCACTACTTTGATCCCTGACTTCTGACTTGGCTGACTATCCATTCCAGTTACTGAACTTTGGCTATGTTTTGACTACATTTGTTCGTTTTACTTTTATTATTAAACAAGTGTGATTTAACTGTACTTCTGTCTAGGTCTGATTTCATGATTTCTGACATTGGGCTTGGAAAGAATCTAAAGAACCAGTGAAATCAAGCTATACATTTCTAACACACACTCACATATTTTATGAAGTAGAAGCCCGTAATATGCTTTCAGGCCTACACTGAAGACACCCCAACCAATTGGAGATGCTATCTGGCTTTTAAGTGGTTCTAAAGGCAGAAGGTTTTTTTTATTTTAATGCATTCTATGCATTAAGATAAAAAAACTTTTGTGTGCAGAAGCCTCCCCAACACTTACCTGAGCCCCATCTCAATCCAGCGATGTTACACAAGAGACTCGGCTGTCCGGGACTCTCCCCCCTGATTGGCTCAGACACACATTGGGTGCCATTGGTTTCCACTGCTGTCAATCAAAGTTAGTGGGCCAATGAGGAGAGATGGGGCAGAGCTGCGACTCCATGTCTGAATGGACACACAGAGAAGCATCTCAGCTCGGGTGCTCCCATAGCAAGCTGCTTGCTGTGGGGGCACCCGGCAGCAGGGAGGGGCCAGGAGCACTGGCAAGAGAAGACGATTGTGGCTTGAGGATTGTGGCTGCTCTGCGCAAAACCACAGCACAGAGCAGGTAAGTATAACATGTTTGTTATTTTTAAACAAACAAAAAAACAAGACTTTAGTGTCACTTTAATACAAGCTGATATTGCTATCTAATATTGCTGTTTCTATACCCGTGGGTACTCAATTAAGGCATTGTGCAGTAGTATATATTGTATACGGTTTTAACCTTGTCCTTTTTAAAAAATATTTCAATGTAATAAAATTGTATGTTTTAATTTTGTCGTGATTATATCTTGTCACCTAAAAAATCCATCTTTCCTTTTCGTTCTATTATCAGTATTATTAAGATGTGGTGTCTTTAGCAACCCTCCAAAACGTATTGTAGTATTTTATGTACCGGTAGTTAAAACTTTTAAGTTTTAAGTTCTTTCTGAAAACAATATAAGTCAGAGATATCATAAGTATGTCTGTATACACAACACCACACTTAAACCACATACCTCCAACATGGGGAGAGTACCTTGCCAGAGTGTGACCTAGCTGGTGGATGTGGGGGTCTTTGGGCAGAGGGCTTATCAGGAAGTCCCTTTTAAAATAAGGGACCCCTCCAGAT
This sequence comes from Lithobates septentrionalis, assembly GCA_037952835.1. Classification (NCBI taxonomy): domain Eukaryota; kingdom Metazoa; phylum Chordata; class Amphibia; order Anura; family Ranidae; genus Lithobates; species Lithobates septentrionalis. The sequence goes on from JBBDGP010000358.1 coordinate 1,399,062, forward strand.
ATCTACATTCATGTGAATCACTTCCTGTCCCATGTGACAGCAAGACAGGAAAGGAGGGGAACATGCAATTGGCAAAGAAAGACACAGACAATAATGATAATAAACATGACAAATGTTCTTACCCTTCCCGATTATGCTGAAAAAAGTGTGTTGTTGCAGTCTGTGTCTCTACAGGACAACAAAGATGACACAGACTACAAATAAAAACCCAACAGATGTTATATCCCTTCACACCTCTGTCCATCTGTTTAAATAAAAATGTTTTAATGAAGTCTTACTTCAGCTAGACTTACATCTGTAGACAGTGGTTAACTTGCTGCCCATTTAAGTAGGTTTTCTTCTTTAAATCCTTCCAGGAAGTGAAGTGGGGTCACATCTTTCCTGGCAAGATCCCTTATAAATCATGGGTGGAGCTTGGCCAATGTTCAGTTAGCTGATGGGAAGGACAGAGCCTTATCTAAGAATTGAAGGAAAACTGTCCCCAACCTCAAGAGGGTCATTGCTAAGGGTCACCAGAAGTATGATGAGTCATGTGTCTAGGACCCACCATATATGCACATGTGTAGCAGAAACAGAGCTCTGCATGGATTGTTGATTATTAGTCAGCTTTGTTTCAGGCAGGCCTTGCTGGAGCTCGTTTGGGTGATACAGTTTTATTTCTGATGTGTTCTCTATTTAAATATAAAAAAAAAAAAAAAAAAACATAAAAACGTGCATTGGTGTGCATCTGAACATGCATTGCAATGCACTTTATATTGCATGTCAACACATGCTATATACATGCCGTGAATTGCAATCAGTGTGTGTTAGGATGCACATTGACATAGATTGGATGCCTTTCTATTAATTTAAATTGAAAATACTGCAGGCAAAAACACGAAAGTATGTTTTCAGTTTATCTGCCCAAAGAATTTCCCCGATATACCTTTATTCTTACACTTGATGTAGTGTCTGTGAAATTAACATTATTGAAAACTATAGTCAAGTCTGTAATTTCTGGAGAATAATTACAACACAAACTGGGAAATCGAATCAGGTTGATAACCAGCCACTGATGTCTTCGATTATTGCTACCCAGGAGATATTCCATTAGTCTGTTCTGCATCTGTCTTGATATTCCTGGATGTTGAATGTACCCAGGTAATGATTAGGAAATTCTGTAAAGTTGGTTTCACTTGGCATTCAGAGAATCTTGCAAAATGTTTGGTAAATCTGTTTTTCAAGTGAGCCGCATTGATATATATGGAGGGCAAATCTTGATAGTTCTTGACAATTGTAGGGTTAATTGGCAAGCTAGTGCTGAATAAAAAAGTATGATAAACCAGGCACTATCATGGGGTATCTGGGCCAATGCCAAAAAAAGGGAAATGCGGTGGGGAGATTATGATTTTCATACAGCTTTTTGAGTGACATGAAAATAAACAACTCCTTTAAAATTACAAGTTTAGGGAATGCATTCAATTTGTACATGGTGTTATCGAATAGGGATGGTTTCAGTGACTGAATCAATTGGCTTTTACTGACAGCAGCAGTACCACCCCAATCTGCTATAGTTTAAGCAGTATCTGTAAAAAAGGTTTATTCAGGTAGTTTTAGCCGCAACACTTGTGTTTTCATCAAGCTGTACTAGGCCTGCTTTGATAAGCAAATAGAAATTAGCTTGAAGTTTGATAGAAATTGGCTAGCTGCAGGCATTAATGTGAACATATCTATTAATGTCTAAATTTTATTTTTTATTATGGTTATGGGTGTGGGGAATTTTGGTTGTACTTCGGGGACACTAAGTTTATAAAAGGTCCTTAAAATAAATACAAAGGTACCCCAAAACCAATAAAGTCACTAAAATACCACCCCAAATAAAATATTCTGTACTTAACAGAGATGCTCCCCTTCATAGGCTGGATTATGGCACCCCACGGCATGTTTTTTAACCACTTCTGGACCGCCCACCGTCATTTTAAATCGGCTGTTTGAAGAGGACTATTGTTGTTATGGCAGCAGCTAGCTGCCCTAACCCCAGTATCCACTTCTTCAGTGAGCGGTCCGGTTTAAGATAAAAATGGGCATGGAGACGAGTGAGCGGAAGATGGCCCCCACCCATCTCCATAACAATGCAGGGCTGAAGCGACATCAAAATGTGACTTCTACCCACAGCTCTTGAAAGTTCTTTTTTTTTTTTTTAAATGACAATTTTTTTTTATTGCATTTTAAGTCTAAATATGAGATCTAAAGGCCTTTTTGACGCCCAATCTCATATTTAAGAGGTCCTGTCATGTTTTTTTTCTATTACAAGGGATGTTTACATTCATTGTAATAGGAATATTTAAAAAAAAATTGAATTTAAAAAAAAAAACAGAGTAAAAATAAAAAATAAAATGTAAAATTACATTTTCTTATTTAACACGCCCCATCCCAACGAGCTCACGTGCAGAAGCGAACGCATACGTGAGTAGCGCCCGCATATGAAAACAGTGTTCAAATCACACATGTGAGGTATTGCCGCGATCAGTAGAGTGAGAGCAATAATTCTAGCCCTAGACCTCCTCTTTAACTCAAAACATGCAACCTGTAGAATTTTTTAAACGTCACCAATGGAGATTTTTATGGGTAAAAGTTTGTCGCCACTCCACGAGCAGGCGCAATTTTGAAGCATGACATGTTGGGTATCAATTTACTCGGCGTAACATTATCTTTCACAATATAAAAAAAATTGGGCAAACTTTACTGTTGTCATATTTTTTAATTCAAAAACATTTTTTTTTTTTTAAAGTGCACTTGTAAGACCGCTGCGCAAATACGGTGTGACAGAAAGTACTGCAATGTCCAGTATTTTATTCTCTAGAGTGTTAGGAAAAAAAATGTATAATGCTTGGGGGTTCTAGCAAAAAAAAATGTTTTTTACTCGGTCCATTAGCTCGGTCCATTAGGTATTTGTAGTGTCTCCCGTTAAGCATTTACAAAATGTAAAAAAAGGACATATTTTGGCTATTATTGATTTTATTAGGGTTCAAGTTGGTCATCCAAACTTTGAAGTTCGCCGAACAAAGCTTGAACCAAACCAGGGGCAGTTCAGCTCATCTCTGCTCCCCATTTACTTTTAAGTGAGAATGTTGGGTTATAAATGTCACCCGCAACCCCCCTCTTGGTTTTTCCTGAGTCTGCTGGCTATTATTAAAAGGTGCACAGAGTTTTTTGGATGGTCCACACATTGTTTAAAAAAATTGGGCAAAACTGAACCTCATTCCTAGTGACGGGCATAGCTGTGAGAAATATAAAAAAACTGCAGCTCTAGTTAAAAAAGTACATTTAGTGCAGCAACAGTAGTGAGACTGCTCAACCATAAAGTGCTTGCATATGTAAATTATACAGTTATTCTATAAATGATTAAACAACCTATGTGAAGTGCTAAAAGAAGTTAAAAAAGTTAGGAAAATGAAAAAATAGTCCTTATGGATGTGAACACAAAAAATCTTTGATGTCTTCCCCAACAATTATCAAATAAGGTCCAAAGTGCAATAATTTCCCTTCATTTCCGCAAATGTCACAGCATGAGTAAGATTTCTATAGTTACTCCAGTGAATCACAGCCACCACAATCAAATGCAAGGCTTAACAGAAAGTTAGACCTTGGAACGTAGTGGTCATTCTGAACAATTCCCATACAGAATTACCACATGAATTACAGTCATCTCTGTTTCCGATACCACATTTGACCATCATCCTAAAGAAAAAGCTCCAATGGTGTAGATCAACCAAGATTTTTTAATAAACAGGAAGAAAACCATATGACAGAAAGTGCTTATATATATGCAAAAAACTTGCAAAAAAGGCTCCTACCTGTGTGACCGGCAGCACATATGGTAATGTTAAATGTCAGCATCACAGAGCTCCTGTTGCACCAAAGACAGCCCAACCAACATTCTCCACTGTCATATACCCTTGACCAGTGCAAGACCGATATCCCCAACTTTCAATCACCCCCTTTTTACCTTGTTAAACCCCTTTCTTTTCCCCCTCTTATCTATAATGAAATAGACCACACACAGGAGTTTGGAGTAAAAACTGATCATAGCAGCCTCCTTTTTATTAATAAACTATAAAACCAATATTAAATAACTTTTTTAATCAACATATGTATAACTATGTACAACTCTTTTTTACTGACAGTTTTTTAACTCCCAATCTTCTGGTCTTCTGATGGCACCCCGAACTTCACGTTCTCCACTTTAAACTTTCCACCACCACCAGTACACAGCGGGACCATAATTTACCATACCAGGCCTCCAGCTGTATTAACAGCTCGGAGACAACCCCCTTCCCGCAGTGCAAACATTTCCGTTTTCCAGCCTACCCTTCCCGCTGGAAAAACACACCAGAGGGGCACATAACACTGAAAGAGCCCCCACCATTTCCATTACATCTTTTTTGTACTACCATCAGAGACCAAAGATACCGCCACAGCCCGCAAGTATGACCCCTTAGCCTTAAGGGCCCCTCCACACCTGTAAGGCCTTCCCAATACCATCCTGAAGACCAAGTGCCCACAAATCGATGCCCACAGCTGAAAGGTGCACTCCGTGACCCCTTAGGTACATCCCCACGTTAACCACGTTAACTCCATGTGCCTCACTACCAGTCCCCCATTGTTAACAACAAATTTACCCACGGCCTTATTCACCTTAATTTGCGCCTTATTGATCCTGAACACAGATCTCGCCATGCGCCAGGATGTCCGCGCTACTATGTCCGACCACACCACTATCATTCTCGGGAAAGCCACCCGAAGTGCCAAAAAATCGCACTTCACAGCAGACACCAGCTCCCTGGTAAATCGGACCCCCAGGTCATTCACCAAAACATCAGGAGGCCTATCAAGCCAAGCGTAACGTTTGACTTCCGGCACAACTCTGCTCCATCCCATCCCTGGAATTCCTATCCATCTAATACATGCATCCCTCCTTGAAATCCCCAGCTGCCTGCCTTCTGGTCTAGCGTCCCCCCTCTTGGCACACCAAAAAACGTAAGAGTGCCCCAAGATCCAGACGAGGCGTTGCTGACCTCCATCTGAAAAGACATAACACAACAATAAATTGAATATATATGCGCTGCCCCTACACACATTTCACATATTATTTATTTATTTGTTTTCTTTTTTTTTTTTTTAAACATCATCATGTAACAAGTGAGGGCACATATAAGACTGAAACCTCCTGGATTCCCACCTCCCAATCCTCCTAATTGCTGCCTCATCCAACCCACACCTGGCAGCCTCTGTAGCCGCCCAGATGCAGAAGGAGTGTGAGGCGAATTGTCTACCATCCAGCCCCGCTGCCCCAAGGCATTTGCGGAACACTGAAATAAACTGAAGCCTAGATAAAAAGGTCCCATCCCCATGTACGAACAACGGCCCCTCCCCAACTGGGCAAATTTAAAAAAATTCCTCAACCACCCTTACCGGGCAAAGTTCCGAACCCGGCAATGTGAACAGCTGCACCTTTACCCCCCTTTCCTTCTTGATCCGTCTTAGACCTGCCCAACCTCAACATCACCCTATCGCCCTTGACCTCCACATCCTGTACCATCAAACCCCCTTTTTCTCGTTTTGCGGGGCTCACCAATTCCCCACTCGAAATGCTCCAAAAAAACGCAATAGAAAAAGCTGGTTTAAACAAAACTACCTCATAACCAGACGAACACACACCACCCAATTTTATACACGGAACCTGCAGAATTGAAAAAGACACCGGCCACCTCGAATCCTTTTTAGAGTGACTCTTCCTGTAACCTTTGAGTGCCTGTTTCACCCAGATATCCTTAGTGAAATCAGTCAAACCTTGAAGCTTAAATAAAAAAGCCAACTCCGCCAGCTTCCGCTCAATTGCGGACACTGACCCCCCTCCTTCCATATGTCTCAAAACAAAATACACCACTAACAGCCTCAACTCTTGCCCTCCCAGCTCGGCTCCCACCAGCTGTGTAAATTCTAACCACTCTGTCCATACCTTATTATATGCTGCCCAGGTCGACCCACTTACCGACCTCCTGATCCATCCCGCGGCGACTCCAAGGCCATCTCCCAAAGCCACCCCGGGCAAGGAATCCCCTCCCTTTCCGCAGCAGGAGCCAGCTCCCTGAATTTGTCCCACTGGAACTGAGACAAGGAGTCAGCCAATGTATTATCAATGCCCGGGATATGAACAGCATATAGAAAAACATTCAACTGTAAACACCGCAAAACGAGGTGGCGCAGCAAACGTATTACCGGCTGTGATGATGCTGATAACCGATTAATTACCTGCACCACCCCCATGTTGTCGCAGTTCAACCGTATCTTTAACTTCCGCCATGCCGTACCCCACAACTCCATAGCCAGTACCACAGGAACAATTCCAATAGTACCAGGTTACGAGTAAATCCTGCCTCCACCCAAAATTCTGGCCACACCTCCGCGCTCCACTGCCCTTGGAAGAAAGCGCCGTAACCCGTTGATCCTGCCGCGTCCGTAACTAATTCCAAATCAAAATTACTTACCGGCCCCTCCATCCAAACCGATCGACCATTATACGTCTCCAGGAAAGTGTGCCACACTTTCAAGTCCTCCCTGTGTTCCCTGCTAAGCCTAATGAAATGGGTTGGAGACTGTATCCCTGCTGTAGCTGCCGACAGCCGTCGGCAAAAAACCCTACCCATCGGAATAATGCGACACGCAAAATTCAACTTACCTAACAGGGATTGCAACCGTCGGAGCTGCACTTTCCTTTTCTCCATCATCTCCCTGATGTCCATCTTAAGCCCGTCCACCTTATCCCCTGGCAACCTACACTCCATGGCACTGGTATCGATCCCAATGCCCAGGAAACTCAGTTCCGTTGTTGGGCCCTCCGTCTTATCTGCTGCCAATGGTACCCCAAACTTACCCGCAATGTACTGCAGGGTCGCCAAGAGAATCGCACACACATTAGATGAATGCGGCCCCAGGCATAGGAAGTCATCAAGGTAATGTATCACGGAATCTAACCCTGACACATCCCGAATCACCCATTTGAGGAATGAGCTAAATAATTCAAACTTGGCACAGGAAATAGAGCAACCCATTGGCAAACACTGATCGACGTAGAATTCCCACTGCCAACAGCAACCCAACAGCCAAAAACTGTTGAATGCCAACTCAATGTCTGATCTTGCCATGAGTGCCCCCTGACCGCAGTGCCTAACCCATGCCACGGCCGCATCGAACGATGTCTAAGACACTGTACAATCGTCAGGATTTATACCATTGTTCACTGATCCCCCTTTTGGAAACGAGAGGTGGTGAATAAGGCGAAACTTATTCAGTTCCTTCTTAGGCACCACTCCTAACGGTGACACAACCAAATCCTGCAGAGGCTTTGTTGCAAAAGGCCCACTCATGCGCCCCAACGCCACCTCCTTGGCCAATTTCTCGGAAACCGCCCCAGGGTTCTGCAGTGCCGACCGTAAATTCTTTGCCATAGGAGGTATCCCCGCCATGGAGCCAATACCCTTGCTGCCTCCCTATCCGGGTACCTATTTAGGAAAGGCCGCATCCTTACCTCCATCACCGGCATTGTCCCTCTTCTGAGTAGGCTCCCCATGTCCGCTTTCCTTTCTTGAAGCAATGGGACAAAGGGTGATTCCCCCCACATCCCGAGCATGCTTAAACCGACAGGACCCCCCCAAACTTGCAGGATCCTTCGTTAAACTGCCAACACACCCCCCATTTCTTTCCGTCCGGCAGTCCAGAGGTGGGTGATCCCCCGGCCCCCCCTATAAAAACCGATTCAGGGCACTGGCGGAAAACATCAAACGCATCCATAGGCTGATATCCTTATGATCCCAACTAAGGGCTGGCCTAACTGCCCTCCTCTGCCGAAACTGCTTGTCATACCGAAGCCACGCGGTCCCTATGGCGTCCATGTAGCAAAACAGCGCCAAGCAATGTTCCGGGTTCTTCTCACCTATGACGCTGGCCATAATGGCGAACGCCTGTAGCCAATTCACGAAGGCCCTAGGGATCAACCGATACCTCCGCTTCTCCTCATTCTCCTTTTTGGAATCGTCTGGCTTCACCCTATCTAAGTTGAACTTCTCCAGTGGTAACAGTGAGAAAATTTCAACATACTCACCTTTTACGATCTTATCCCTAACCTCTTGTTTCAAATGCGCTCCCAACGGTCCCTTATAGCAGACATATACCTCACATTTTGCCGCATCCGCTATCCTGACCACGTCTTTCCTGGCCACTACCGCAGGCTCCCCCGCTTTTTCTCCCACAGAGGTATTCCCTGTCACACCTGAGTCCAATGTACCAGCGGATTCCCCCCCCCTGCCCCAGGGGTCCCCCCGTTACCCGACTTCTCAGCTTGCCCCCCAACCCACGGTGCCACCTGTGCCGACCCTACCTGGCTGCCCACAAAGCGCTGAACCAAATCCCTTAACCCCCCAGTAACTCCTGCAGTGGCTCCCGTGTCCCAGAGGTGACGGGCGAGTTGCCCACCACCCTCGGGCCAGACAGCCCCCCGCATCCAATGCAACCCCTGTTAACCTCAGGGCCCCCCCGCCCACCATACCCAGCAACCTGCACAGATCAACATTACCATCAACAGCAGTTAAAGCATGTGACTCACCGGGCTGACTGGGCCTGCTCCCCATCGCCGCTGCACTGGTCCCTCCTGATGGCACAATCTCCTGGCGCACCTCATCATCTGATCCCGACAGCTCTCCTTCCAACCGTACCTCCATGGCTGGGAGCATCGGTGTGACCAGCCCCCCAGGCGAAGCAGGCCTGGAGGCCGTGGGTTCCGTCCTTGTTGCCGTTCGCCCCCTCTCCATGTGTCCTCCTCTTGATGTAGCACTGCGCAGCCCTGCACTCGTGGCTCCTCTGCTAGTCCCTGCTCCTCTCCCTTTGTCCTCCCCTGTCTCCCTGCATCTGCATGTCACTGAAGGACTGCCAGCAGCGTCAGGTAGCTGACCCATGGCCGTGGCACCGCTCCTCCCCCGCCGGATCTCCCCCCTGGCAGAGCCCTGTGAAGAGGGGGGATCATTCTACCGATGTTCTGGGTCCTGGATGGCGAGGCGCGGGCGCCATTACGGTCTGAATCCCCGCCCCCCAAGCTCCGCCGATAGCGAGGATTCCGCCCGGTCCCCCCAGTGGCTGCTGTAGCCGCTTGTTTTGCCAGGGGAGCCGACGGGTCCGTTACCGGGCTCCTATTAGGGCATTGAGCTCTGCTGGAGGGGCCTGGAGAAAAACGTTTAGGCGGCCAGGACCGCCTAGTTCGTGGCGTCATCTCACCCCCCGCAGCTGACCTCCCTGCTTCTTCTGGGATGAATGCAGATACCTGGGCTTGTAGCCATTCTGGCCCCCTCGTCGCCGCCGCCGCCGTTCTCAAGCGTGCTAAGATCAGATAAATATCAGCCATGCTGCTGCAGCGTGTGTTCCAACTTCTTCCTAACTTCAGTCTCTCTCCTACTGCTCCTGAAAAACCCCGCCTCCTTTTATATCACTCCACCCCTTTAGTTAATTTCTACCTCCTCCCCTTGCACTTCCTTCTCCATTAACCCTATGTTATCTCAATGCTCCACATTTGTCATGCCCGGCCCTTCATTATCTTTTCATTCTTTCATTCCATTCCGGTCTTCACTTTCCTTCTCATGCACTGAGCTGCAATAAAATGGCCACAGAGCCTCCATCTGCGAGGGCAATTAAAGAGATTATCACTTTAGTGCTTCTCAAAGAAAGAGACTGGAATTAGGCTAGGATGAAGAAATCCAAACATTGAAAGTATTTCAGTTAGACTTAATGAGTGACAGAAAAGGCCTACAGGTATGTTAAACATTAATTTTACAAACAGCACAGCATATTTTAAAATACAGAGTCCCCTTGTCTGCATGGGCCAGTTTATGTAAAAGGTGAACTTAGCCCTTAATATATATGGTTTAATTTTTTAGGTCTTTTTATTACCACTCGATAGGAATATCTGAGCTTTAAAAAAAAAACTTTCTACAGCTCTGTTTTTTTATCATATTTTAGGATCAAACAATGACTGCTATCGTTATATTGGCAAGCACACCTAGCCATGTGGGGTATGTAATTAGAAAAATTATGCTTGCTTTTCTATTTGTTATGGGCTTAAATCAGTAAAAGAAACAATAATATGCCAATAGACTCACAAAAGACTCACAATATAACATCAAGGCATAGATGTTTTAGGGCTAATTCACACCATTGCATCGCAGTTTGGTAATGCAGGTTAACACACATTATGTGCCATTATGTGTGTTGCAGTGCACTCTTCATTGCACCTCAACTACTGTGTGATGCGGTATGCATTTTTTTCAAAAATGCTATGCGTACGTTTCTTTGGATGTTCTGGTGCATTGTTGGCCCATTTATTTGAATAGGCTTCCTTAACTCAGAAAATGTAAGATTTTCTATTTGAAAATTACATTATCAACATCATAATTTGTCAACTATATCAATGGAATGTTTGGCTTCAAAGTTTAGTCGACTCAGAACTGATCCTTCAGTTTGGGTGGATTCTGGACACTTGCACCACCTAATGCTTATGCCGCCTAGTCTTTTAGGAATTCTTTTGAATGAGACACGAATGAGTGATCATTGACCTAATATGGGTACATTTCCTTTTTTGAACATAGGGCCATATTAGGTCAATGATGTCACCAGCATCCCTGCATCTTTGTTATGTGCAACTGTTGTGTTGGGAATATGACATCTGAAGCTGATTGGGTCTGTGGCCTGCTATCATGTGACAGTCTTCATGGATATGGGCAGGGCTTTTTTTCAGGGGGAACTTGGTGGAACTCAGTTCCACCACCTCTGGCTCAGACCCTTTGGTGCCTGCTCACCACAATCACTTGTAAACACAGAAGTCTGGTTTCTGTTTTTACAAGAGACAGCTCTGCACTCTGTATGTAACCCCCATGAACTCTGCACTCTGTATGTAATGCAATCCTGATATTTAATGCCCCATTAAGACCCTCCTACTGTTTGTGAAATATGACCACACCCACTATTTGATGTGATTTGGAGGGTGTGTGAGTTCCAGTACCTATTGTTTGAGAAAAAAAGCCCTGGGTATGGGTCAAAATAAATTTGGTCTGAACTGTATCTTATCCTTATTGTTGAGCTCTCCTATGTACACAGATGACTTATCCATTTACAAAGAGACCCCATGTTACTCAGATTATTTTAATATATTTTAATTTAATAAGAAAGCCAAAGAAAAGATGTCTGCAACATTGAGTATTTGTCTACCATGTAGTCGTTCAGCTGGCAATGTTTGTCCAGTTGGTCTGTAGATGTGCGAGAACTATAGTAAGAAACATTTAAAGTTTTCCCTGCAAGATTTGTAGGTTGGTTCTTTTGAATCTTTCAATCTCTCCACTTGCCTGGGTGTAATAAACTGAGCATTTCCTATGCACAACAGTTCTCTTTTTCAGGAAGAATTCATACTCAGATGAAACAAATTGTGGTCCATTGTTAGACTCAAATTAGTTTGGGTTACCCTACCTGCTGAAGATTGTGGACAGAAATGTAATAGTAGCAGCAGATGTTACATTCAAGAAAATGCAATACTGTAGCTAGCTATTTACTGTAATAATCCATGAATGTTTTAGCAAATGCTGAACAGAGTTATTATAAAAAATTATGACGGACCGTCGCTGAGGACGTCTATGATGAAACGCTACGTCATTTCCGGAATCCAGGCCGGTGGAGCGCAGGTGGAGTGCAAACACTCGATTTTACTTCCACCTTGCGCCACAGGCTGCCGGTGTGTTACATTTTTTTTTGGGGGTAGCATTGTGCTAGCTTTACCTAACTTGGAGTATATTATCTTTTTGGTACTTTGTTGCTGGATTACTATAGCCAGTTGCTGCTGAACTGTAGTAGTTTTTTATTGGAAGATTTTTTATGTTGCAATACATTTTAATTGTATTTACTACACCATGGGAGTCCACTATTCCTTCTTTTCCATATGAATGACCAAGTTCCACTCTCTTATGAACGCTGAGGATCACCCCGGGAACCCCATCGATTATGCTGATAAGGAGATCAGAGAGGCCATATCTATATGCGCATTGCCCCTTTGGGGTGACTGGATCTGGTGAGTGGGGACCCTTGAGGGGGAGCACTAAATCACCAAGGATACTGAGAGCACTTAAGTCACGTTTTTGAAAATTCCTTTTTCACCGTGTTGAAGACATCTTTATGTATCAATTATGGACTGTTATATAAACACTTTAAAATAATAATTTTATAATAACTCTGTTTACCGATTATGCTTATGGACTTCATAACTTGGTAGCTGTATGTCATTTACCCAATTGGTAAACTGGTCTTTATTATTTATGATGCTATCACTGGTTAAGTTATAGCCACTGAGGTTTATTATTGATTTATCACTATTTTTTGCACGCATGCTGATGGGTTCATACATGCGTAAGTCACTTTTCAGTACTTATATGGATACTACTTATGGTATAATTCTACACATGATGAGTGCATAATTTTGGTTTATCCACACATACTATTACTATCACCAGTACAATAACCACTTATTGTGAGGAGATTACACATGTAATAGTACACCTGGTTATACACATAAACCTGCAATTAGATGGGGCACCCCTGCTGTGGAGCCAGCACATTTGCCCTCTTTTACTATCTTAGTTTTTTACTCTTACACCCACTTACGCTCATTATAACCAATCATAGGGAGCGCCATTACCCCATTCTATCTATTTGTTTACCTCTAAAGTAACCCAAGGGGAGCTTCTTTAGGGGGGCAGCATACCTACATATTGTCTTAAGCGCAGTCATCACACCATATATAACAAGGGGGTGATGCTACCTGCTGATGTCGCCAGGTAGCCCCGTCCTTACCTATATAAAGAACTGCCAACACGGCAGAGGAGGCATTCGGCGGTCAGTCGGCAATGAGTGCAGAGTGTTTTTTTTTCTTTTTCAGGTGTGGCGGGTGGCGTGATTGATGATGGAATTACATCAGGGGACATTGTTTTGTTTTTTAATAAAGGAATTGTCAAAAATTGTCTCTGTGTTTTTATTACTTTTTGACACTTTTGGTGAATGGGTTCATACTCATTCACATGGGGGGGCAAGATCTGGGGATCCCCTTCGGCCCGAACTCATGCTTGGGCCGAACTGTTCAATCAACTCTACTAGTCATGTAAGACAAGCTTGTCTAAATGCATTTATCATTTTATCAGGAAATTTCAACATGCTTGTCCTGCGTACCAGCAGCTATTTTGATTGACAACCAAGACAAACAATCCACAGTAACATTTTAAAATCTGTGTGACAGGAGTCACTTTGAGTGGGGGGCTTGTGGAACCCAGCATTTCTTGAAGAGCACTGGAACCTCCTTGTCTTTCTCCCCTGGCTCCTCCTATGTGTAAGTTACCCTGTGCCTATAAGGGGCACAGGGTAACCGAGAACCACAGTCTGATCTCAAAAATATATGAAGATAAAGTCCCCCTTTCATCAAAGACCATTGCTTGATGGTTGGAGGTGGGATAGGGTTGCTATGTGTTTGTTAAGTGCCTGTATCCCATTGTTCTATTGTTTGTGTCTGCCTTGGGAGCAATGCCTTGGGAGCAACCTATTATGGGTTGTATATGTCTCTGTGGATTAGCTGTGAGAGGGGAGGGGGGATTTCTCCAGCAGCCCCCCCCCAAAGACAGTCTACTGATGACAAATTTGACTACACCTGTGTCATGCTACTGGTGGAGGTAAAGTCTACCCGCCCAGTTTCATTATGCAAAGTGGGGGGGGGGGCTTGTGTATCTCTGTGTGCCCTTGTTTAATTAAACAGTTCATGTTCCAGCTTTGTTACTGAGCTAGTCTCATCTGGTTCTTGGTTACAATATTCGGCCAATATCTGAAGGTTCAGATTGGAGGATGCAGTGTACTGACGGCAGCACTCAAGTGGAGTGCAATGGGGATCCGTTACAATCTGGTTTGGAATTTTTGCTTCCAGGGAAACATGGAGAAGCAGCAAGAGCAGTAAGCATATTCTTTTTATAAAATTGGGCCAAACAACCCTGGCATCTGGGAACCTCCTCTTTTTAGTGATTGGACCCTGCATGGACTGCTTCCTGTTGTTTTGGCAATTTTTCTACCTAATATATTCGCTTGATCCTTTCTGAGACTATAAATATAATAAGTTATTAACACCTTTTGTCTACGTCCGTATCAGGCCTTGTTGCATCTCTTTCATTAATATGATTGTTGATAATGAATAATCACTGTGATAAATAAAAGTTGGCTTTTCATCAAATAGAATAAAATACAAAGTATATGGTGGTACTACTCAAAAAGAATGATGTTACAATGTAAATACAGATAGACAACTACAGGAAAGAAAGTTACAGAAAAAGGAAGAATAATGGTGATACTTTACATGACCTTAAGGCTCAAAGAGGGTTAGAGAGCTGTGTCTGGATTTTATATCCCCCCTCTAACCCCCCCCCCCCTCCACATCCAATCCAGGTAAGCCACATCCTTCAATAGATTTCAATAATCTTAAGATTTTGCTATTTTCATTCAATGGAGCGTGCTGTTTGAATTTTCACAAACTCTCAAGACACCGGTCAAATGTAGGTCACCAGCTGTCATAAAAGACAGATAGTCCCAGCAGCTTCCTCATCTCAATTGAACCCTTTGAAGTGACTTTCTCCAGGCAGGGGAGCCTCAGTGACATCTGTCACAGAGTATTTAACATTACAGTTTTCAGAGATTGCATCTTTGAACCAAGTGGCCTGGTAGACAATATACTTTTTTTCAGATACTACCTGCAGATAAAATTCCAGGGCTGGTTTATGATGTCCTGTTATGAAGTCCAGCTCCTGGAATTTCTTAAGGGTCTAAGTCTCAGTTCCAATCAAAAGCCCACAAGTTCATGAGGTTATAAAAATCATGGTAGGCCCATATATCACACTCAGACTAGATCACACTATGTGTCAGACAGCAGCATCTGCAGCAGCTTCTGACATGGCTGCAGGGATGTGGTGGGGCACAGAGATGATCACTCTCCCTCACTAGGAGCAATACATTCGGATCTGGATGCTTCCTAAGACAAGATCACCAGTGACCAAACTTTTAACTCCTACAATTACAGTTGCAGCCAATAAGGTGGTGGCCCAAGAAATAGATCAGCTATGGGAGGGGTGGGGAAGTGAGAGAGCAAGCCAGGTGCCTGAGGAGGATAAGTTGTCAGTTGCAAACCTCCTGATACAGCAACACTCAAAGACCCAGCCAGCCCTTCTGGACAAGGTGGACAACTTAGAGAACTGTTCCCTCAGGAACAATCTCAGGATCATAGGTTTGTCCTACAAGGTGAGTTACCTCATGCCTATATGTACTGAATGCATTCCCCAAAATAATCACCTGCAGCGCCAGACAAGTGGTGAGGCAGAGTTTAAAAATGAATTACAAAGTGCAACAATTATTCACATATCTACTGTATATAAAAGT
Source organism: Lithobates septentrionalis (assembly GCA_037952835.1). Lineage (NCBI taxonomy): Eukaryota > Metazoa > Chordata > Amphibia > Anura > Ranidae > Lithobates > Lithobates septentrionalis. Next base: position 1,414,593 of record JBBDGP010000358.1, read on the forward strand.
GCAAAAATCAACATAAATGTAAATACTGTATGTTAATTTCTAAAATGCAGTATAAATGTATCACAGTGCATAAAGTGCCAAAAAGTCCAGTATAGTCCAAAAAACATATGTATTATAATTCCTCCACCAATGAGATTGTTGTCAGGCTCTTCCCAGTGTAAAGGAGCACCAGCCACCACCTCATGAAATGAGCACTCACTCAAGCCAAAAAATTAAAATACACTAACACATGACAGACAGATTATGTAATATTCATGAACATTTAACCCATAGAGCATATGTTTTTAATTCATAGATCTAGGAAAAAAACCCATACAATTGTAAAATAAAAAACAATTAAAAATACACTAACACATGACAAACAAATTACCTAGTATCAATGAGACATGTACATATGTTTTTGGACTTTTCTGCACTTTATTGGCACTCATGCACTTTTATGGTGATATTATACTGCATTTTAGGATTGACATATTTATATTTATGTTGATTTCTGCACTTTATATAGATATGTGATTATTATTATTATTGTTGCACTTCTGAATGCCTGGCACTGCAGGTTTCAGCCTGCAGAATACCTTTATAGTTCCATTGTTTTTTATATCTCAACCTTTCTGCTAGCAGACTCCTTTATTACAATGCGGGCCTTATATTAGATATTTGAATGCATTCGCGGAGCCTTAGGTTTGGAATCTGCATGTACTGTGGAAAGAGCGTATTGCTTAGGCCAACACTCCAATACTAGGAATGAACCAGGACTGGTGATTGTACAATGTTCAAACTATGGCAACAAGCTGGTCATACTTCAGTGTTACAGGAAGCAGCTCTTTGTTCACCTTTGCCTATGCCATATTTTTATACCTACAAGTGCTGGACGGGGAATGCCATGTCTTCAAATCAGCTGTAGGGGTGGAACAATTCCTCAGATCGCTGAGCACAGATATTGATACACATGAGCTGTCTACTGATTGTATTTCTCTTTCTCCTAAGGAACAAAGGAGCCCTCCAAATGCCCTAAATATTCTTTCCAATCGGGACTCTCCAAGATCCACTCCTATCAGAAGTGATTTGACTGGAGCTTTTTTTTTCATTCCATGGCCGATGAGTATACTGTATAATAACTCATTGCTTTATATTTGATGTTATTTCTTTGACACGGTTTTGCCCACATGTTCTGAAACCACATTCCCTGAATGTCTAAACCCCATAATAAGCCATTCACAGTTATGGCTGACAACTGTGGGGAACCCATACGTTTCTATATGGGAATTTGATCCACGCTAATTACAGGGGTTCAGTCTGCGGGTTGTGTGGTTGCAACGTTTTTTGCGAAAAAAGTTAAGCACTTCAACGGTTCAGTTGTTTTTTTGAAAGTTGTGTTTTAATGACTTACTTTTTTTATTGGTTATACTTTTACAAGGAGGCTGCATCTCTCTAGGTGGATGGGTTGGGGCATAGAAATTGGAGAAACCTGGTTGCTTATTGTTAATTTACCCCTTTAGAGTTATGATGGTTTTCTTATTAAGACAAGCCCTCTTTCTGTCTATTATGTTATGAGAATAGTGTCATGGAATGATAAGGGTCTATGCTCCCCCTCAAAAAAGATACAAATTTTGAGCCATCTCAAACAACTGAAGACAGACATGTCACTTTTGAACCATAGAGAAGTCTATGGTTCCCCAGCCATGGGTTGTAAAGCAGGGGTAGCTATCCTGATTCATAAGAATTTACCATATATCCTTCAATCTGTCAATGTACTGTAGATCAGGATGGGTGATCTATCTATCCACCTAATGCTTGCCCAACATGACCTTACAATATCTAATAACTATGCCTCAGACTCTCCGGATCCGGCCTTCTTTAGTGATCTATCTACTTGATCGATGCATGCTCCAAGCATTTTGCATGTTGTAAGTGGAGATTTTAATTCTGTGATGGATTGCACTGAAGATAAAACTTTTCGTAGGGGTGTTAAAAACTCTCAACAGGGCATTTCTACCAAGCCACAATACTATCCCACACCATCTCACCCCTGAACTTTATAAATGTCTGGTGAATAGGGATGAGCCGAACACCCCCCGGTTCGGTTTGCATCCAGAACATGCAAATGGACTTAAAGTTCGTGTGAACATTCGAACACTGTTAAAGTCTATGGGACTCGAAGGTGAGAAAACAAAAGTGTGAATTTTAAAGGCTAATATACAAGTTATTGTCCTAAAAAGGGTTTGGGGACCCAGGTCCTGCCCCAGGGGACATGTATCAATGCAAAAGAAAGTTTTAAAAATGGCCGTTTTTTTCGGGAGCAGTGATATTAATGATGCTTAAAGTGAAAAAATAAAAGTGAAATATTCCTTTAAATATCGTACCTGGGGGGTGTCTATGGTATGCCTGTAAAGTGGCACGTGTTTCCCGTGTTTAGAACAGTCCCTGCACAAAATTACATTTCTAGAGGAATAAAAGTCATTTAAAACTGCTTGCGGCTGTAATGTAATGTCGGGTCCCGGCAAAATTGATGAAAAGTTTTGAGAAAAACGGCATGGGTATCCCCCTCCCCCAGCCCGTTACCAGGCCCTTTGTGTCTTGTATGGATATTAAGGGGAACCCCACACCCAAATTAAAAAAAGAAAAGGCGTGGGGCCCCCGGGCCCTATATACTCTGAACAGCAGTATACAGGCGGTCCAAACAAGACAGGGACTGTAGGTTTGTTCTTAAGTTGAATCTGTTTGTAATTTGGAACAGGTACATTTTTTAAGTGTAGCTCCAGTCAAAAAATCTATTTTTAAGCTTTTTGAATAACATAGGGAAGGGTTATAATCACCCCTGTAACATTTGTTTTGCTGTCTGTGCCCCTGTTCAGAAGATTCCACCTCACTTTCTGTCCCAATGACAATTGGATTTTGAAAAATTGTGTTTTTTAGGGAAACAAGGATTGGTGATAATAAAGCATCAGTGGAGACACCTTTTTCCCATATTAACTCTTACAAGAGAGAATTTCCCTTCCTAGGGGTAGATTTCCTCTCAGTTCCTGTTGTCTCCCTCTGTTTGTAAGTAGGAGTCGTTTGTAAGTCGGATGTTTGAAAGTAGGGGACCGCCTGTATATACTATACGGCCTGCCCTATATACTCTGCAGAAATTTGGGCTTTAGGTGTTGGTGGTACCAGAACACTGTAAGCCCTCACAGTTACTCTTGGTGGGCGCTGGAACGGGCCCTGCTGTGAAATATTATTTTAAGAATTGTAATTACATGCCCGTGTTGAACAGGGGCTGAAAAATTGGGCCTTAGACGGCGGTGGTAGTGACACAACACTGTAAAACCTCACAGATACTCTTGTTGAGCACAGGAACGGGCCCTGCTGCCAAATATTATAGCAAAAATTGTAATTACATGCCCCTGTTAAACGGGGCAGAAAAATTGGGCTTTAGGCACTGGTGGTGGTGCCCAGAACCAAAAATGTTCTTAGAAGCTATCAACATGAACATTGAGGAGACATAGGATAGTGACTGAGCATAACAGGATAGTAACTCAGCATCAGCATAGGCAGTCTTCAAGGGATCTCACATTCATAAAAAAATTAATCGGTTACATCAGCATCAGGTGCTTGGTAGCTGGTGATCGAAGATTGATTCATTTTTATGAAGGTGAGCTGATCAACCGAGTCTGTGGAAAGGTGCACTCTGTGATCGGTTACAAAGCTTCCAGCAGCATTGGATGTGCATTCAGCTAGAACGCTGGATGCAGGACAGGCCAGTAGCTCAATTGCATACTGTGAAAGCTCTGGCCAGTGATCCATCCTCAAGACCCAGTAACCCAGTGGATTTTCGGTTGGAAAGGTTTGCAAGTCTGATTTGCCCCAAGGTATTCCTGCACCATGTAAATCATATGCTGGCGATGGTTGCTGGAACCAATCAGACCTTGGGACTGCGGAATAAAAAATTGTCTGAATGCATCGGTCAGATGGCCACCTTCTCCACCGCTCCTTCTGTGACTGACCGAAGCCTCAGCAACACGTTGCCCAGGAGGACCAGGAAATTGCAACCTCCCAGGCTCTGGAAATGCATTGCACAAACCTGTCTGCAAGGCCTCCTGAGGATGTTTCATCCTCTGCTCCCTCTGTGAAGGCTGGATAAGTTCCGCAACCTTACCCTTGTATCGTGGATCAAGAAGGGTTGCCAGCCAGTATTGATCCCTCTCCTTGATACCACAAATCCGAGGGTCCTTTCGCAGGCTTTGCAGGATCAGGGAGGCCATGCAGTGTAGGTTTGCTTATGCATTCGGTCCAGAGTCCTCTGGGTCACTAAGGACAAACTGATCTGCAGCCACCTCCTCCCAGCCATGTACAAGTCCATGGGTTTCTGGGGACTGAAAACAATTCCTTGAAGACTGCTGCTGATGCTGAGTGCCAGGCTCCACCTCAATGCAGACACAATCCTCCTCCTCCTCTTCTTGTGTGATAGGCAGGCCTGCAGGAATACTGTCTGGATAAAGGGGGCCTTGAGGGGTAAGGAAGTCCTCCTCTTCCTCCCTGTCCATTATTACACGCAGCGTGTGCTCCAACAGGAAGACAAGGGGGACAGTATCACTGATGCATGCACTGTCACTGCTCACCATCCTCGTGGCCTCCTCAAATGGTGACAGGACAGTGCATGCATCCTTGATCATTAGCCACTGGCGTGGCGAAAAAAAGCCAAGCTCCCCTGACCCTGTCCTGGTGCCATACTCACACAGGTACTAATTGATGGCCCTCTGCTGTGTGTGCAGCCAATGCAGCATTGCCAACGTTGAGTTTCACCTGTGGGCATGTCACAGATGAGGCAGTTCTTGGGCAGGTTGCATTCTTTTTGAAGGTCAGGCAGCCGAGCACTGACATTATATGACCGGTGGAAATGCCCACAGACTTTCCTGGCCTGCCTCAGGAGATCCTGTAAGCCCAGGTACCTGCACAAGAACCACTGCACCACCAAATTAAGGACCTGAGCCAAACAGGGAACATGGGTGAAGTGTCCCTGTCGGAGGGTGGAGAGGAGGTTGGTGCCATTGTCGCAAACCACCATTCCTGCCTGAAGCTGGCGTGGCGTCAACCATCTCTGAACCTGCCCCTGCAGAGCTGCCAAAATCTCTACCCCAGTGTGGCTCCTGTCCCCTAAGCAGACCAACTCAAGCACCACGTGGCGGTGCCTGAGTGCTTGCATAGCCCCTAGAACGCCTACGGAGCACCGCTGGTTCCGAGGTCAAATCTGCAGAGGAAGAGGCCATAGAGGAAGAAGAAGAGGAGGGGGTGGAGGAGAGAGGTGTGGCAGAATCACCACTACCAGTATTTTGGAGGCATGGTGGTGGAACAAGCTCCAACATTACTGCACCCTGTCCTGCATCCTTCCCAGTTGCCAGCAGGGTTACCCAGTGTGCCGTGAAAGAAAGGTAATGTCCCTGTCCATGCCTGCTGGACCATGAGTCAGCGGTAATATGCCCCTTACCACTGACCGCCCTGTCCAACGAAGCCAAGACATTGCCTTCCACATGCCGGTAGAGAGCCAGAATGGCCTTCCAAGAAAAAAAATTGCATTTGGGAACCTGCCACTGAGGTACCGCACATTCCACAAATTCTTGAAAGGGGGCAGAGTCTACCAGCTGAAAAGGTAGCAGTTGGAATACTAGCAATTTAGCCAAACTAGCATTCAGCCACTGAGCATGTGGATGGCTGCGACTGAATTTCTTTCGACGGTTTAGCCACTGGGGTAGGGAAATTTGCCTGCTACAATCGGATTTAGGTGTACCGCTAGCAGATTGCCCACAAGTGCTTGGGACACCTAATTCTACACCTTCATTCCTCTCCGTGCAGGTCTCTGAGAGGACTGAAGGTGTAGTGGGGTTGGAGATCCCAGCTGATGAGGAGCAAGGAGAGGTCTGCCTTGTTCTTTGGTGTGGGTCTTTTAAGTACTGTTGCCAACAGACTGCATGGGAGCTCAACATATGTCTGGTCAAGCATATGGTGCCCAAGCAGCCGCTGTTTTGGCCACGCTTGATATGCTTCAGACATATGTTGCAAACAGCAACGGTGCGACCTGCTGCACACGTCTAAAAAAAGGCCACACGCCAAACCAAAGAACTTTTGAAAAAACGCGCGGAGTCAGCAGCACCCTGCACATGCAGAACTCTGTGGTGTGATGCAGTCAGTTGGCTGTCCTTAAGCTGGCCCCTGGAGGGCATCCTGCCATGTTGGAGATGTGCCTCCTCCTCCTCTCTTCAATCAAGCACCCACGTAGAGTCAGTGACCTCATCATCCCCTCCCTCCTCGCCACTGGAGCAAACCTGGCAGTATGCTGCAGCTGGGGGAATATGACTGCCAGTTTCTTGTCCTTCTTGGGCACCCCCTCTCTCTGGGCTCATGTTACTGCCTTCATCATCAACCTGGGTACCATCATCGGAGCCTTCAAAATTCTGCACATCCTCCTGCAGCATGTACCCGACACTGTGGTTGAACAGTTCAGGGGACTCCTCAGGACATGATATTGGGGCTAGGGAAAGAGTGACTGATGCCATTGAGCCAATGGAATAGGCAGCTTTGGCAGCTGCATTGGCAGCCAAACTTGTCTTAGCCTGGGTGACGGAGGATGAGGAGGATGAGGACGGCTTTGTGATCCACTCTACCAACCCTTCTGCATGTTGTGGCTCAACATGGCCAGCTGTCGAAAAAAATGACAAGCGTGCCCCACAGCCACATGCTGAGGATGCACCGTGTCTATGACCAGCACTGTTGGCTGTAGACACAGAGCCTGCTTGCCCTCTTTTAGCAGCGTGTGAGTGTCTTCCTTTCCTTGGTGGCCTTCCAGACATGCTGTAAAATTGGATTAGCAAAACACCGCCTGAAGTTTACTAGAAAAATTTCACCAGGAATGGCCTGCAGTCAGGTATAGGCTTGGCTAGACTAGAATGCTGTGAATATATATAATGTAGGAGACTGTATATATATCTTTATGCACTGCAAAACACTGAATCACCTGCCTGGCCTGCCTGCCTGAAAGAGTCTTTGAATGCGTACACCAGGAATGGCCTATAGTCAGGTATAGGCTTGGCTAGACAAGAATGCAGTGGATATATATGTAGGAGACAGTATACAGTATATATTTTATGCACTGCAGATCACTGAATCATCCAGATCACTGAATCATCTGCCTGCCTGCAAGTGTATTTGAAAACGTACACCAGCAATGGCATGCAGTCAGATATAGGCTTGGCTAGACTAGAATGCAGTGGATATATATGTAGGAGACAGTATATATATTTTATGCACTGCGGATCACTGAATGACTTGCCTGCCTGCCTGAAAGTGTATTTGAATATGTACACCAGGAACGGTCTGCAGTGAGATCTAGCTAAACTTAATACAGTGTGTGTGTGTAAATAAATATATATACACAAAGCCGGTATGTATATATCTCTCTCTCCGCCAGCAACACACTACACAAGGCTGACGTGCAGGCAGCCTTATATAGTGTGGGGCATGGACTTAACCCCCTGAGCTATAATTGGCCAAAGGCACCCTGCCTTTGGCCAATTATAGCTCTCTTTGCTGACGGCGCTGTGATTGGCCAAAGCATGCGGGTCATAGTGCATGCTTGGCCAATCATCAGCCAGCAATGTACTGCGATGATGCAGTGCACTATGGGGCAAGACGTGCCCCATTTGGCACGAATGCCCCATAATGTTTGATCTTCAGCGAACGATCGAACAGTTGATGTTCGAGTCGAACTCATTTTTGACACGAACTCGAAGCTCATCCCTACTGGTGACTCACCTATCCCACAGATAGGGAATTTTCATTCTGCTCATCCCTCCATAATTCCTTTTCCAGGAGAGATTATCTATTCTGCTCCCCAGCCCTCTTACCCTCTATATGTGAATTTGACATAAAAGCTATTTTATATATTAGTCCAGTTTATTTGATTATTGAAGATTCCCATTAGAAAAGTGAACCCAATCTGTGAAGGTTTGCCTCCTGTTAAGCAAATTATAAGGACTTTAAAGAAGTGGTATGCAATGCCTGGTGTGAATATGAACTATGAACTATTTAAGGAATTAATGAAAAAGAACAATCCAAATCTTTATTGAGAAGCAGGCAAAATTTTTTCATCAGAGAGAATCATTTCCTATACATTCATCTATCATAAAAATTATTTAACCGGTTCCAGACCAGCTCACGTCTTTTTACGGAGGCAGATTGTCACCCCTGCGCGAAACCCTGTACGGGTATGGGTTAGGGCTGCTGAAATTAATCGCAGCATCGATGCATCGCGATTCGGGTGTCCCTGATGCGACATCGATGCATGCGACCCGAAAAATCGATTTCTGGCTCCGCCCCCTCCCGGGAGAGCGCTCCGTGCGTAAAGCTGTTATTAGTCTCTCAGTCTCTCCTGATGTCAGCTCTGCCCACTGACTGAAGCTATCAGGTCAGAAGAGAGGCGGGCGGGGCTGACATCAGGAGAGACGTGAGAGGAGGGAGGCGCGGCTGAGAGTCACATGACCGGAATATACACACACTCTAATAACAGCTTTACGCACGGAGCGCTCTCCCGGGAGAATTCACTGCTGACCTCAGGAGAAATGTGACAACCGGCGGAACACTGGCGGCTGGAGTGGAGATCGGGGGGAGATGGTGAGCAGGCAGATCGCCCTGCTCATTACAAGCTGCCACCGGCAGAGCAGCATGTAAGTACAGAGGGGGAGGGGGGGCGCTGTGACACAAGTCCATATCATAGAATTGTCTTCTATGTGCCTTCATCACACCACAACTCTGCATTATTGTCCGCAGTCTGTGACCATCTCCTGTAGCATGTCCCCAGTGTCTGACCATCTCCTGTGCCATGTCTGCAGTGTCTGACCATCTCCTGTGCCATGTCCCCAGTGTCTGACCATCTCCTGTGCCATGTCCCCAGTGTCTGACCATCTCCTGTGCCATGTCCCCAGTGTCTGACCATCTCCTGTGCCATGTCCCCAGTGTCTGACCATCTCCTGTGCCATGTCCCCAGTGTCTGACCATCTCCTGTGCCATGTCCGCAGTCTGTGACCATCTCCTGTGCCATGTCCGCAGTCTGTGACCATCTCCTGTGCCATGTCCGCAGTCTGTGACCATCTCCTGTGCCATGTCCCCAGTGTCTGACCATCTCCTGTGCCATGTCCCCAGTGTCTGAGCATCTCCTGTGCCATGTCCCAAGTCTGTGACCATCTCCTGTGCCATGTCCCCAGTCTGTGACCATCTCCTGTGCCATGTCCCCAGTGTCTGACCATCTCCTGTACCATGTCCCCAGTATCTGACAATCTCCTGTACCATGTCCCCAGTGTCTGACCATCTCCTGTGCCATGTCCCCAGTGTCTGACCATCTCCCGTGCCATGTCCCCAGTGTCTGACCATCTCCTGTGCCATGTCCCCAGTGTCTGACCATCTCCTGTGCCATGTCCGCAGTCTGTGACCATCTCCTGTAGCATGTCTCCAGTGTCTGACCATCTCCTGTGCCATGTCTCCAGTGTCTGACCATCTCCTGTGCCATGTCCGCAGTCTGTGACCATCTCCTGTGCCATGTCCGCAGTCTGTGACCATCTCCTGTGCCATGTCCGCAGTCTGTGACCATCTCCTGTGCCATGTCCGCAGTCTGTGACCATCTCCTGTGCCATGTCCGCAGTCTGTGACCATCTTCTGTGCCATGTCCGCAGTCTCTGACCATCTCCTGTAGCATGTCCGCAGTCTCTGACCATCTCCTGTAGCATGTCCGCAGTCTCTGATCATCTCCTGTAGCATGTCCGCAGTCTCTGATCATCTCCTGTACCATGTCTGCAGTCTCTGATCATCTCCTGTACCATGTCTGCAGTCTCTGACCATCTCCTGTATCATGTCTGCAGTCTCTGACCATCTCCTGTATCATGTCCGCAGTCTCTGATCATCTCCTGTAGCATGTCCGCAGTTTCTGATCATCTCCTGTAGCATGTCTGTAGTCTCTGATCATCTCCTGTAGCATGTCTGCAGTCTCTGATCATCTCCTGTAGCATGTCTGCAGTCTCTGATCATCTCCTGTAGCATGTCTGCAGTCTCTGATCATCTCCTGTAGCATGTCTGCAGTCTCTGATCATCTCCTGTAGCATGTCTGCAGTCTCTGATCATCTCCTGTAGCATGTCCGCATGCTCTGACCATCTCCTTTAGTATTTTGAAAGAGAGCTTGGAGCTCCTCTGCTGCCTCTTTTTTTCTTAAGAACAGATAGAATAAAAAAAATGGAGTTCTCCTGACTACTTGAATTTTTTTTGATGAAAACCATGAGCACTTGCGGACTTGCGCTGTAATCGTGATGCATCGTGATGCATCGCGGAATCGAATCAAATCGTTGACTTGATAATCGTAATCGAATCGAATCGTGAGGCCAGTGAAGATGCGCACCCCTAGTATGGGTCCCCTTTAAGAGCTGCCAGAGGGGGCACGCACGCTCCCACTTCACAGTGGGGGACCCGATGCACGATCGCCGTTGGCTATGAGCGATTGTGTGCATGAGAGCCAGCACATACTACTGAGTAGGTACAATGATATGTCTCCTCACCTAGTCAGTCCTATCCCCATACAGTTAAAAGACACTGAGGGAACACACATTTAACCCCTAGCGTTAACCCCTTCCCTGCCAGTGACATTTATACAGTAATCAGTGTCCCAAAAATGTGTCAAAAGTGTCCGATCTGTCTGTCGCAATGTCGCAGTACCGCTAAAAATCACAGATCACCGCCATTACCAGTAAAAAAAAAAAGAGACATAAAAATACCATAAATCTTTCCCATAGTTTGTAGACGCTATAACTTTAGCATAAACCAATCAATATACGCTTATTGCGATTTTTTTTAACAAATGTATGTAGAATACATCTCGGCCTAAACTGATATAGAAATTTGTTTTTTAAAAAAAATTGGGGATATTTATTATAGCAAAAAGTAAAAAATATTTTTTTCAAGATTTTCACTTTTTTTGTTTATAGCGCAAAAAATAAAAACTGCAGAGGTGATCAAATGCCACCAAAAGAAAGCTCTATTTATGTAAAAAAAAGAATGCAAATTTGGTTTGGGCACAGCATCACATGACCGCACAATTGTCAGGTAAAGCGACGCAGTGCCAAATTGTTAAAAGTGCTCTGCTCAGGAAGGGGGTAAAATCGTCCAGGGCTGAAGTGGTTTAAACACTTCAGTTAGCCAGTGCGGCTTTACGACAGGCTCAATTAGCTCTCCAGTGGGACAATTCCATAAAACATAAAAAGGCTTGGGATGAGGCAAAGCATCAATTTGATATTTGGTCAGAACTGCAAGATTACATCAAGCACACCTTCCCTGATCTATAATACCATAAATATTGGTATAAAGCAGGTAAACTATTGGCAAGGCTTAGTCTAGGGGCATGCTGGGACTGTGATGTCATAAGGGGGCGGGGTCTTCGGATGACAGCACCTGGTGACCCCACCCCATGCCTATATAAGTCATTACGCACCATCCCCACAGAATTACAGCAGGAGAGAGCATCGTGTCAACATCGGAAAAAGAGTAGAGGGAAGAAGACGACGCAGAAGACCGGGCCACCACTAGCAAAAGAGTGGCAGAAGATAGCGGAGGAGCCCGGCAGAAGAACCGGACACAGGGAGAAGAGGCCAAACACTGGGAGAAGAGGCCAAAGAAAGTGGAAAAGTCGGAAGAAGACCCCCGAAGTCAGAAGAAGACCCCCGGAGCAGCCTAATAAATTACTTTAAAAACCTGTGTACTATGTTTTTTTATTGATGCTTTTTTCCCTAGGTGAATGGGATATGATGTACCCCATACTCATTCACATAGGGTGGGGGGCCGGGATCTGGATGCCCCCTTATTAAAGGGGGCTCCCAGATTCCGATAAGCCCCCCGCCCGCAGACCCCGACCACCAGCGACCAGGGTTGTCGGGAAGAGGCCCTTGTCCTCATCAACATGGGAACAAGGTGCTTTGGAGTGGGGGGGCCATAGGGCCCCCCCTCCCCCAAAGCACCCACCCCCCCATGTTGAGGGCATGCGGCCTGGTATGGTTCAGGAGGGGGGACCACTCGCTCATCCCCACCCCCTTTCCTGACCAGCCGGGCTGCGTGCTCGGATAAGGGTCTGGTATGGATTTTGGGGGGGACCCCCATGCTGTTTTTCCAGTGTAGGGGGTTCCCCATAAAATCCATACCAGACCTAAGGGCCTGGTATACCCTGCGACGGGGCCCACAAGGTGTCAATCTCGCCGGGAAAAGCAGCGAGATTGACTTCCTTTTCTAGTCCCGTCATACCCGAGTCACGTTCAAAATGAACGGACTTGTCCGTGTGTGGGCAAGTCCGTTCATTCGGAAAGTCCCCCGTAACTCTGTCGAAAGTCCGTCGGGAAGACCGTCTGACCTAGTCTGCCGGAAAGTCCGGTTGTGTGTATGCTGCATTTCTCAAGGGGAAAGCTGTTTCTGTGCTTAAAGATATCAATAGTCTTTTAGCAGCTTACAGTATGTTGTATTCTAAAAACCCTCTTCACTTAGAGCAGGTGATTACCCAAGCTGATAACAAGAGTAGCATTAAATATAAAAACAAAAATATATAGTTAACATGTAATGCCGCGTACACACGGTCGGACTTTCCGGCATACTTGGTCCGGCACACTTTCCGACGGACTTTGTCCGCCAGGTGCGCCGGACTTTAAAACGGACGGACTTGCCCACACACGCCGGGACTTTCCGGCGGGCTAAGTCCGCCCGTCTTTCCGACGGACTTTCGCCGGAGTTCCGGCGGACTTTCAGAATGAACGGACATGCCCACACACGGACAAGTCCGTTCATTTTGAACGTGGTCGACCACGCCCCCTAAAACGTCACAGTCCCAGCATGCCCAGGGACTGTGACATCATATGGGGGCGGGGTCTCCGCCTATATAAGTCACAACGCAGCCCTCAGAGACCAGTCCAGCCGGAGAGAGCGTCGTGTCAACATCTGGGGGAAGAGAAGAGAAGAGAAGACAAGAAGACAAGAAGCCCAGAAGTCCGGACCTCCGCTGGCAATAGAGCTACATGAAGACGGCGGAGGGGCCGGCCGAAGACCTGGGACACCGGGAGAAGAACCAACCGAACGCCGGGAGAAGATGAAGCGGAGGGACCCCCGAAGCCGGAAGAAGACCCCCGAAGCCGGAGGAAGATTCCCCCCCCCCGGAGCTGTTTAATAAAATATTTTAAAAACCTGTGTAGTGTGTTTTATTACTTACACTTTTTTCCTAGGTAAATGGGTAGGGGTACCATGTACCCCATACTCATTTACATAGGGTGGGGGGCCGGGATCTGGGGGCCCCCTTATTAAAGGGGGCTCCCAGATTCCGATAAGCCCCCGCCCGCAGACCCCGACAACCAACGGCCAGGGTTGTCGGGAAGAGGCCCTTGTCCTCATCAACATGGGGACAAGGTGCTTTGTGGTGGGGGGGCACCGTAAGGCGCCCCCCTCCCCCAAAGCACCCACCCCCCATGTTGAGGGCATGCGGCCTGGTACGGTTCAGGAGGGGGGGGGGCGCTCGCTCGTCCCCACCCCCTTTCCTGACCGGCCAGGCTGCGTGCTCGGATCGGGGTCTGGTATGGATTTTAGGGGGACCCCACGCCGTTTTTTCGGCGTAGCGTGGTTCCCTTTATAATCCATACCAGACCTAAGGGCCTGGTATGCCCCGCGCTCGCCGCAATAGGAAGATTTGTTTTTCCTATTGCAGCGAGCGCGAGATGCAATACCCTGCCCTCGTGACGTATTTGGTCTGTCGGACCAGCCTACACACGAGCGGGTTTTCCGTCGGACCAGCACACACACACAAGCGGACTTTCCGCCCGAAACTGAGTCCGACGGAAAGATTTGAAACTTTCTTCAAATCTAGGTCCGGCGGGCTTTTGGGAAGAAGTCCGCCGGAAAAGTCCACCGCCGCCCACACACGGGCGGATTGTCCGGCACACTCTGGTCCGCCGGACCAAGTATGCCGGAAAGTCCGACCGTGTGTACGCGGCATAAGAGGCCTAAAAACAAAACTTAAAAACAGAAAAAGGTTTAGAATAAGTAAGTATACACATCTTTTCTTTAGGGGGTTAGATAGAAAATGCTTAGAATGGGTTGGGAGTAGGTAGCTTTTGACTGAACTTTCACTTTAAGTGGTTGTTAGAAATGTTCCACTCGCCAAATGTTACTTCTTTCTTGTTGGCATTCAACAGGTGTAAACAAATGCAATTTTTTGTTTTATTTATTTAGTCACTGATTTTTCCTATCCAAGATTTTGCAATCTAGTATGCTTGGTTTAAATTTATCAGTCTGACATTTTTTGCTTTACAAATTGACTTGCAGTGGGAACCAACAGCTCCTGCATCTCAGCCAATCAAGAGGAGAGACTCAGGAGAGCCTTGGCTCTCGTACATATCGCTGGATTGAGATTGGGCTCGGGTACATATTAGGGGGGCTGAGGGGTAAGCTGCGCACCAAAGGTTTTTTACCTTCATGCGTAGAATGTATGAAGGTAAAAAACCTGCAGCCTTTGCAGCCACTTTAAGACAGTGGAAAAGACAGAAAAGAGTATGGAAGCCAAACTAAACAATAGAGCAGGGGTCTCAAAGTACCGGCCTGCTGGCCATTTATGGCGCGCAGACTGGTTACAAATGGCCCACAGGCAGGGCCGATCCTAGGCGGGTGGCAGTGGCTGGGAGCTTTCTCTCTCCCTCTCCTCTCCCCTGCATGCTGCTGCTGCTCAGCGCGCACAACACAGGAGTGCAGAGTGGAGTGAGGATCCGCCCATCGCCCCGCCCACCTAGTTCCGAACTGCAAATGCGCTGTACTTAATACCGTAACAGCTGATTTTACAATCAGCTGTTGTGTCGGGTTGACGGTGCTTGCACACGATAGCCGAATGAAGACGTTTTTCAGTCAGATTGTGTCGAGGCACGTTCATGTAGGTGAGGGGTGGAATTTAACATAAAGGAGGCGAATGTTTTCATTGATGGCCAGTGGTGATCTAACATGAAGGGGGCAGATGTTTTCAAGGATGCCCACTGCTGCAAAGATGGGGGCAGAATTTTAAACATTTAGCTAGCTAAATAGGCCCTCCAGGAAGAATAGCATATAAAGACTTGTTTAGCAGATTTGTTTGGGCATCGTTAAAAAATTCTGCCCCCATCTTTGCAGCACTGGCCATCATTGATAACATCTGCGCCCTTCATGTTAAATTCCACCCCTCACCTACACGAACACTCCTCGGCAGCGTGAGGCACAATCTGACTGAAAAATGTCTTCAGTCGTCTATTGTACGCAGGCGCCGTCTCGCCGACACAACAGCTGATCCTAAAATCTATTACGTACGGTGCATGTGTTATCGTCCCGGGCACTATTTGATAGTGGGCACTTCTCGACAGAACACCAGCCCCGGATACGGGGTCCTGCTGCCACCTCAGGGAAGAAGATTGTGACATTCTCAGGGTGCCCTGCCAATAGGCTGTGATGAGGCCAGGATCTGACAGGAGGAGAGGACTCGGGAGAAGATCAGGCCACCAGCTGACTGCCAGCAGGAGAGGTATCACACAGAGGCTGAGCAAAGTCCTTAGTTGCGTGGCTGGGGTTGAAATTTGGGAAGAGGAGGTGGAGTGTGTGTGTGTGTGGGGGGGGGTGGTGGTATTTGTGGAGTGGAGTGTGTAGGGGTAAGATGTATAAATGGCATCTTCCGAAAAACGATAGCGGGAGAGTCCTCCAGGCCTCCAGCTCCCTTTTAATCCTATCAAAGATGGGTGGATAGTTAAGGTGGTAGAGAGAAGAGGGATCCCGGCCTATTCTAATACCTAGGTACGTTATGGAATGTTTTTCTGCCTGTAATGGGGAGGATTGGGTCCAACAAAGGGAGTGTGTCAATTGTAGTGGAAGTACCTCACTCTTAGAGAAATTAATGAGTAGTCCCGAGCAATGGCGAAAGTTATAAAAAATATCTTGAATGATAGAGAGGTCAGTGGGCATGGCCAAGGAGAAAATTAAGATGTCATCTGCAAAGAGCGCTATTTTCATCTTGACGTCTCCAATTTGAATTCCTGAGAGAAATGGGTGGTCATTAACCACTTCAGCCCCAGAAGGTTTTACCCCCTTCCTGACCAGAGCACTTTTTACAATTTGGCACTGTGTCGCTTTAACTGCTAATTGCACGGTAATGCAATGTTGTAGAAGTGATAATAGGGTGTGGCGCTAACAAGTGACAAAGTGCATGTTATTTAGTCAAAATAACAGTGATAATAAGGAGAAGGTATCACATTCTGAGGTGTGTACCTATTTGTGTTAGTGATACGTATTATGGAAAGATAAAGTATCCATATACAGCACTATCAAACGACACCAAAGTAAATATAATATAAAGGCTTTGAAAAGCAATGAAGAGTGGGTATACACAAATATATGTGGATGGTGAATGGTATATCCTAAACCTATATATCAGTTACGTATCAATGGTGTATATAGGATAACTCATTCTAGGAGTGACACAAAAAATCAAATGTGATAGATATACAAAATGTGCTATGTGTTTGACCTAGCACAGATTATGATCATCAAAACAAAGCTAGGACAAAACTAAGGCATATAGGTCCATAAAAGGTGAGTATATATGAATACTGGAAACTAATAGTGAATAAACTGGGTGCTTGCAATTAATCCTATAACAGTCCAAAAGCAAGCAGTCTTAGTGTAGGGTAGATGTGAGCGGTTCAGAAGGATCCTTAGTTGGAAATGGATTCTTCACTTATTACGGTGGTATCAACCCAAAGGGATAAGCAAAAGAATGCCCTTACCAGACAAGGTGGACTCACAGGCCCTTGGCGGTGAGTCAAACGAGCTTTAACCGTCAAGCGGTATTGGTACGGCAATCCGTGTGGTGGTCTTGTACAAAATCTCATCAGGTGTCGTCAGATGGTATCTCTCTGTAAGTGCCAAACCAGAATCCGGTGCCTCCAGTTCTCCGCTACGGTCAACAGGTGATCACTTCCTCAGCGACCCATCGCATGGACAAGCAAACAAAGGGAAAACAAAAAAAAAAGACTTCCACATAGTGTGAATCCTTTTTTTAAAATACGGTATAGCGTTTATTGATATCAAAATTCTTTTTCAAAAGATTTTTTAAAAAAATGGGCAGTAAAAACTTGGCTCAAACAGTAAAAATGAAATAAAATAATGTAAAATTCAGCGCAGTGTGTGATGGTAGGGTATAGCCATAAGAACCCCTTTTTTTGATGCGTTTCGTCCTCAAAGACTTCTGCTGGGGTATTTAATGCAATGTTGTACCCAAACAAAATTTGCATCCTTTTTTTTTCCACAAATAGAGCTTTCTTCTGATGGTATTTGATCACCTCTGCGGTTTTTATTTTTTGTGCTATAAACGGAAAAAGACCGAAAATTTTGAAAAAAATTATATTTTCTACTTTTTGTAATAAAAAAAATCCAAAAAAACTTAATTTTATTCATACATTTAGGCCAAAATGTATTCAGCCACGTCTTTGGTAAAAAAAAGTCAATAAGCGTATATTTATTGGTTTGCGCAAAAGTTATAGCGTCTACAAACTAGGGTACATTTTCTGGAATTTACACAGCTTTTAGTTTATGTTAGAGAAATTATACTTTAAATGTCAGTTATGAAAGACGCCATTTTGTTTATCATGGCCTAGAAATAAGCTATGAATCTAGGATTGAGCTAAAACTAGTAATAAAATGGAGTCAGCAATATAATATGCTTGGATATGCAGTTTTCTGAATGTATCCTGTATTTTTGTGTTGGCTTGGGGAGTTTTCAAGTCAGTATCCTGTAACCATTGTTATATGAAGATAACAGTCTGTAACAGACACTTCCACCTTTCCTGTTCTGTCCAGAATAAAGTTGAAAATACATGAGACTGGGCATGTTTTAAGACAGGAAAGGGGGGTGTCCAGGGCTTATAAAAAAAGACATGTACCACAGTATTTTCCTTAGAAATGACAATGACAGCATGAAGATGTAATGCTATTCATTTCTCTTGCATATGCAATAAATATTATCTTGATGCCCGAGGACGGTCTGAGATGGTGAATTATATCCCTAACAATTTGGTCCTTCGAAGAGCCGGGAGTCCCCTGAGAAGCACTGGCCAACAGTGACCGATGACCGTACGGCAAAACTGTAAGTCCTCCATCTCAAATTAGATGTTAAAAAGAGGGCGGTCCGCTGAACTAGTGCCTCCTGGGCAGCGACTTACTGGATCAGCACAAGAGACCGCTCTCGGGACAAGGTAAGATTTTTATTTTTATTTTATTATCAACCTTTTGTGTTAGACTTGATTAGGAATTTGATGAATAAGGGATTTGAATATATACATACAATATAGAGATTGATTGAATGTTTATCTGTTTCTGTCCTATCTGTTTACTCTTGTTGAGGGGAAATAAGTGGTCACGTATTCCCCGTATAGATCCGTCTGTGGCCATCCTGGATGGGCAGACCTAGTGACTAGCCCGCGTTTTGGGAAGACGCGCTCAGGGCGACCTGGCGGCAGTCGAGCACTGCGGGTGTTCTCTCTTGTGTGTTCTTGTTTGTTTCTTCTGGTTAATTGTCATTTGATATAGGGGTATGGTCCCATACTAATATCCGGGTGCAGATAAAGGAAATTTGTCGATTGGATCTTAGATCCAGACAGCCTTGTAAACTGCAGAAAATCCCTTGGGGACACATAAATACTCCTAGATCAAAACCTAAAAGTACCCCCTGTTAATACAAGGGTGTGGCCTGATAGCTTTCCAGGCATATAAATACCCTTGGATCAAAAATACTTCCAGATAAAGAACCCCCCGTTGATACAAGGGTGTGGCCTGATAGATTTCTAGGCATATAAATACCCTTGGATCAAAAATACTTCCAGATAAAGAACCCCCCCCCTCCGTTGATACAAGGGTGTGGCCTGATAGATTTCCAGGTAACAAACAGAGGACATTTGGCGGACCGCAGTGTTCATGCCAGCCTCATATGTTGTATTAATCCTGAGCAGGCACATAAATACCCTTGGATCAATGACTGAAATATTAAATGTTTTAATAGGATGAAAGAACAGTCGGGAGAATTCAGTCTCCTCGTAATTCTGTAAATGTTCTCTACAAGTTAGTGAAGTATTAAGTAATGATAAAAGAACAGTCGGGAGAATACAGTCTCCCCGTAATTCTGTAATTCTCTAAGACACCAGTGTTTTAGCAATACACAAGATCAGTAATCTAGAAGTGATATATCATGACTAGAAAGTCTGTGAGTGATTGCAAGTGATAAGATACTGTGTGCGTGTGTTGTGTCATTGTGAGAAGACATTAACAAAAAAAGAGCTCTGTGTGCACGATAAACAAAGTAGGTATGATCCATGGAAAATCTGTTGGTGTGAATGAAGATGTTAAGTATATGTGTAGTCTAGACAAAGAGAATGTGACATTTCTTTAAATGTGGAAAACAAAGTATGATTTTGATGCGTTTTTAAATAAGGATTATTGTGTAATACTGTGTAGAAAGCTTAAAAATGATGCCGGCATGAAAATAAGAAAACAGAAGAAATTAGGCCTTCCCCAGGCAAAGAAATGGCTTGAGGAGGCTAACCATAGGTTAAATTCAGAAAACCATAAAAAGACTATGTTTTTGAACAAAGAGGAGGACAATAATATGACCGTCCTCTGAGGTTTAGTTCAGCAAGTATTGACTGAACGAAACGTAACAAACCAAATGCAACCTGACTCTCCACTGTTTGTTGTTCCCCCGTGGTCACCTGGGTCACCCGCAGATGCAACCGATTCTCCTATGGCTGCAGCTAAACCCCCTCTCAAGATGACTCTTGCTGTCCAGAGGAGTCCACAAGGGACCCCCTTTACAGCAACTGTTACAAAATTTTTCGGGGACCTGGTGAACCAATTGATATCCCCCTCAGCAGGGGAACAAACAGAATGTGGAGAGGAAGAATTTCCACTAATTGAAGTTCCCAACCCTAGGGCAGGACAAAATGTAGGTGGTATAGTAGTCCCCAACACTATGATGGTATATCGCCCCTGGACCCCTGAGGATGTTAAAAAAAAAACTACTGAAGGGGTACCACATCCCAAGGTCAACATAGCTCAAATCAGGGATGGTATCATGGGAATGATTGCTAACTATCATCTTATTGGGAGGGAAATAGAGCAGGTCACCAGACAGATCCTGGGTCCCGACTGGCATCATGTAATGGGAGATTGGAGTGGATTAAACAATCAGGGAGTTGTGTTGCCTCATGATGATGCAGCACTAGAAAACAGGAGAAATGCTCTTATAGCAAGGATAGAGAACAGAAGGATGGGAAACACCTGAACAAGGCCCCGCATTCAGGACTAAAAAAAAAAAAAAAGAGAAGGGAGTGTTTCCTGTGAGGTAAAAGAGGTCATTTGGTAAAAGAATGTAGGTCAGAGAGGAAGAAGCATGACTAGATGTTGGTATGTCTGCAGAGAGAGAGATACAGAAGAAAATGATGAGAAAGAATCTTAAATTTTGGATGTGTGCGCTGTTGAAACTTGTTTGCATGCTAAAGTCAAGTCAGAAATAACCTTGGTTGTGAAGGGTAGATGGGTAACATTCCTTTGTGACACTGGGGCTTGTAGGACCCTAATACACCCACTGGATATGCCCCCAGGGGTAAAGAAAAAAGGTGTAGTATATGTGAAATCTGCAAATGGGTTGATGCACCAGGAGGCCGTGTCCGAAGGCCTTACTGTGGAAGATCCACAGACAGGTAAAAAGGCTCAGTGTAAAATTGTAATTTCAACTAAATGTCCTGTTAATTTGTTGGGTAGAGACATGTTGCACGCTCTTGATATTTCTGTCATACCAGTGGAGGGAGGTCTCAGAGCCCATCGGCTGTGTGAAAAACAAATCACAGCCGTGGATAATGAGCCCTGATACTGGTACAGCCTGGAATTTGCAAACGGAGGGATTAAATATACCCAAAACCCTGGCAGAAATAATTGATGAAGAGTCTTTGAGGAAAAGGTATAAGGTCCAGGCAAACCTCTATTGCACCATGTACTACAGAAAGATCTCTGGGCCTGATAAGTTCTATGAGAAACAGTTAATGAGTCTCACTAACACTGAAGTTCTATTAAAATGTCTGTACTGTGATAAGGAAGAAAATAGCGTGGCTACTTGTCTCCTACCATAGCCTATTCTGCAAATATACAGGCAGGATACTGTACCTCATGTTTCGGTCACCCAGAACCCCAAGGTATCATGGCATGAGCTAGGAGAACTTATCACGAACTGGGTCCAACTGACAGATGAGAAACTAAAATCCAGAGGGATTCAGAGGTATAGGAGGCATAAGGGAGAGAAAGATGGGTGGAGACTCGTGCAGGATTTACAGGCAGTCAATGGGGCCGTATTACCGAGGGCCCCGGTGGTCCCAGACATGCATGTCCTCCTGAACGAGCTCTACCCAGAGAATGAGGTATTTTCTGTTATTGAAAACAGTAATCCTTCTTTTCCATTCCCTTACACAAAGACAGTCAGTTCTGGGTTGCATTTATGTACATGGAAAAAAAAAAAAAAAGAGGTACACATACACTAGGTTATCCCAGGGATATTGTGAAAGTCCAACTATATTCTCACAAAGAATGTCCAATAATTTGTCTCGGTTTGTACCTCCCAGTGTGAGTTAAGTTCTCTTGTATGTGGATGACATTCTGGTAGTAATGTATGTAAAATTACCATGGTTCTGATGCATTTCCTCGCAGACCAAGGTCAAAAGGTCAGCAAAGACTAATTACAACTGTGGAAAGAAAACGTGAAATGCCTGGGTTACATTTTATCTCAAGAAGGTAGACTTTTGCATGAGATCCGAAAAGAGGCCATCCTTCAAGTCCCCAAATCACATACCAAAAAATAAATGATGTCATTTCTTGGCATGGCAAATGCCTGTAGAGCATGGATAGCAAATTATGCTATGGAGGTGGAGCCTCTTTCTGATCTCATCTATGGTTCACTAATGTCTGCAAAAGATTCCATTCAGTGGAATGTGCAAGCAGAGGATGCATTTACGAAGGTAAAGCACCTCATTGTGGGTTATGCTTCCTAATTAAAGTAAAACCTTTTATCAGACTGTAGATTGTAAGGAAGGATCTCACTGATGTTCCCTTTCTAGATGCTGACATTACCTTTTGTGTTGATGGGTCTTGTAAAAAGGACGATAAAGGGGTACATCAAACGGCATACGCTATAGTAACACATGACCAGGTCATTGAAGCCAGACCCCTTCCCAGTTCCTACTCTACACAACAAGCTGAAATTATTGCCCTATCCAGGGCCTGTAGTCTAGGGGAAGGGAAGAAAATAAATATTTATACAGACAGCCAATACGCTTTTTCTACTATACACATATTTGCCCAGCAATGGAAAAATAGGGGTATGATTACGTCCACAGGTAAACCAATCTCACATAGAGATCTTATCCTGGTCCTTCTAGAAAATGTACAAAAACCAACACAAGTGGCTATTTGTAAATGTACAGCACACAGAAAGGGAACAGATCCAATTACTCTAGGAAATGCACTAACGGACAAAGATCGCAAGGGAAGCTGCTACAGGACCGCAAAAAAAAACCACACACATATACTATACAGGTCCCCAAGAAAATGGTGAGGTACGGAAAGCTATTGATAAAACATGGTTATCAGAAATGCAGAAAACATCACCGGCAGGTGAAAAACAAAAGTGGTTATCTAAAGGGGCAACGCTGGTCAATGGTATATACACAAGTACAGAAGGTAAACCCATCTTACCTACATCACTATTTAGATATGCTGCGTTATTGAGCCATGGGCAAGCCCATATCTCAAAAGGAGGGATGGTGCAGGTGATCAATAAGGTGTTCACAACATATGGGTTTACGAATGACTCTAGAGATTTTTGCCTCACATGTCCGCTTTGTACCAGATACCATGCTCAAGGTGCCCTAAGACCCTTAAGAGGTCATTTCCCACAACCCTCTTATCCCTTTCACACGATATGCATGGATTTTATGATTATTGTTGTTTATAAAGTGGGCGGAAGCTTTTCCTATGACACACCCAAATGGGCAGTCAGTAGCCAAAGTACTTATTAAAGAGGTGATTCCATTTCATGGGATCCCCTCTGTGATTTACAGTGACAATGGCTCCCATTTTGTAAACCGAACAATACAACAAATTGGTAAATGGTACAATATTGAAAAAAAAACAAAAAAAAAAAAAACAGTGTCTACCACCCACAATCCGTGGGCACAGTGGAGAGACACAATGGTACCGTAAATAGTAAACTAAGAAAATTGTCGAAGGAAACAGGGAAAAATAAATGGGTTTAGTGTTTGCCAATGGCATTGTTGAGTATAAGAATTACCCCTACTGCTAAAGGACTAACACCGTATGAAATGCTGTATGGTAAACCTTATTATATTCCCTAAAGAGGAAATAGACTTGACTTGTATAATAAAAATGTTTTCATAAAATATAACTGGGTCAGAATGTGTAAATGAGAAAAGAGCTACCCTAAGACTAAGATGCAAAGTATACCCCCATCAGTACAAGCATTACCAGGAAATTTTACTTGTTTTTCTAACAATGACAGTAATGGTACAAATGTTGGCCCCCTATCCCCTGAATACAGTGCAATTACAACCCTTACTACAGACATTAAGTACCAACTAAAATGGTTTCAGGAACAGAAACGGCAATTGGCTGATGTTTGGTGTTTGTGTGGAGATAAGAGACTAAGACCCAGACTACCACCTAGATGGGGGGGTAGTTGTGCCCTTACCCGATTGCTGCTTCCCTTTTATATAGTTCCTATGAGTGATAAATCAATGAAACTACCAGGTAAATACTTTTTTTAAAGGAATTAAGCGAGAAACACCACAAGGATCATTTGACAACCGAGTGTATATAGGTGTTCCACGAGGAGTTCCAGATGGAATTAAAGCGCAGAATCAAATAACAGCCGGACTCACCTCACTCTTCATATGGGTCCAGCCCAACAAGAACATCGACTGGATAAACTACATCTACTACAACCAGCAGAGGTTTGTGAATTACACCAGAGATGCTATCAAAGGCATAGCAGCACAATTGGACGCCACCTCTTTGACAGCATGGCAGAACCGTATAGCGTTGGATATGTTGCTGGCAGAAAGGGGCGGGGTATGCAAAATGTTCGGCACCTTCTGCTGCACTTTTATTCCAAACAATACGGCACCTGATGGAAGTATCACCAAAGCCTTATAAGGCCTACAAATGCTATCCGAAGAATTAGCTGAGAACTCTGGTGTAGAGAACCCCCTGACAGGACTTTTCGGAAAATGGTTTGGTAAATGGGGTGATCTTGCAAAAAGTTTGCTTATCTCTATTGTCATGGCAGCCGCAGTTCTTACATTGTGTGGATGTTGCTGCATTCCCTGTATTAGGGGAATTCTTCAAAGACTGATTGACACATCTTTAACAAAAACTATGCTCCTCCAGAGCGACACGGAACTATACTCGGAACCTGATGATGAATTTACAACTCTCGCTAAGGACTTATCTGTCTAAATGATAATACCTGGTAAAATGAAAAACCTGGATATTTGAAGTATTGACATTATTAGTATAAAAGGAGGGAGATGTTAGAGAAATTATACTTTAAATGTCAGTTATGAAAGACGCCATTTTGTTTATCATGGCCTAGAAATAAGCTATGAATCTAGGATTGAGCTAAAACTAGTAATAAAATGGAGTCAGCAATATAATATGCTTGGATATGCAGTTTTCTGAATGTATCCTGTATTTTTGTGTTGGCTTGGGGAGTTTTCAAGTCAGTATCCTGTAACCATTGTTATATGAAGATAACAGTCTGTAACAGACACTTCCACCTTTCCTGTTCTGTCCAGAATAAAGTTGAAAATACATGAGACTGGGCATGTTTTAAGACAGGAAAGGGGGGTGTCCAGGGCTTATAAAAAAAGACATGTACCACAGTATTTTCCTTAGAAATGACAATGACAGCATGAAGATGTAATGCTATTCATTTCTCTTGCATATGCAATAAATATTACCTTGATGCCCGAGGACGGTCTGAGATGGTGAATTATGTCCCTAACAGTTTACGACTGCCTATCTCATTTCTTGAGGTGCTAAAATGGCAGGGCAGTACAAACCCCCCAAATGACCCCATTTTGGAAAGTAGACACCACAAGGAAATTGCTGAGAGGCATGTGGAGCCCATTGAATATTTTATTTTTTTTGTCCCAAGTGATTGAATAATGACAAAAAATGATATATATTTTACAAAAAGTTGTCACTAAATGATATATTGCTCACACATGTCATGGTTAAATGTGGAATTGCACCCCAAAATACATTTTGCTGCTTCTCCTGAGTACGGGGATACCATATGTGTGGGGCTTTTTGGGAGCCTAGCCGCGTACCGGGCCCCCGAAAACCAATCACCGCCTTCGGGATTTCTAAGGGCGTAAATTTTTTATTTCACTCCTCACTACCTATCACACTTTTGAAGGCCATAAAATGCCCAGATGGCACAAACCCCCCCCAAATGACCCCATTTTGGAAAGTAGACACCCCAAGCTATTTGCTGAGAGGCATGTTAAGTGCATGTAATATTTTATATTTTACCACAAGTTGCAGGAAAATTACAAACTTTTTTTTTTTGCACAAAGTTGTCACTAAATGATATATTGCTCAAACATTCCATGAGCATATGTGGAATTGCACCCCAAAATACATTCTGCTGCTTCTCCTGAGTACAGGGATACCACATGTGTGGGACTGTTTGGGAGCCTAGCCGCGTACGGGGCCCCGAAAACCAAGAACCGCCTTCAGGATTTCTAAGATCGTAAATTTTTGATTTCACTCCTCACTACCTATCACAGTTTTGAAGGCCATAAAATGCCAAGATGGCACAAACCCCCCCAAATGACCCCATTTTGAAAAGTAGACACCCCAAGCTATTTGCTAAGAAGCATGGTGAGTATTTTGCAGCTCTCATTTGTTTTTGAGAATAAAGAAAGAAAAGAAAAATGTATTTTTTTTCTTTTTTCAAATTTCAAAACTGTCACAAAAAGCGAGGTCTGCAAAATACTCACCATACCTCTCAGCAAATAGCTGTCTACTTTCCAAAATGGGGTCATTTGGGGGGGGTTGGGGTTGTGCCATCTGGGCATTCCATGGCCTCCGAAGCTGTGATAGGCAGTGAGGAGTGAAATAAAAAATTTACACCCTTAGAAACCCTAAAGGTGGTGCTTGGTTTTCGGGGTCCCATACGCGACTAGGCTCCCAAGAAGTCTCACACATGTGGTATCCCTGTACTTAGGAGAAGCAACAGAATGCATTTTGGGGTGTACAGTGCCTTGCAAAAGTATTCGGCCCCCTTGAACTTTTCAACCCTTTGCCACATTTCAGGCTTCAAACATAAAGATATGAAATTTTCATTTTTTGTGAAGAATCACCAACAAGTGGGACACAATTGTGAAGTGGAACGAAATCTATTGGATATTTTAAACTTTTTTAGCAAATAAAAAACTAAAAAGTGGTGCGTGCAAAATTATTCGGCCCCTTTACTTTCAGTGCAGCAAACTCACTCCAGAAGTTCAGTGAGGATCTCTGAATGATCCAATGTTGTCCTAAATGACTGATGGTGATAAATAGAATCCACCGGTGTGTAATCAAGTCTCTGTATAAATGCACCTGCTCTGTGATAGTCTCAGGGTTCTGTTGAAAGCGCAGAGAGCATCATGAAGACCAAGGAACACACCAGGCAGGTCCGTAATACTGTTGTGGAGAAGTTTAAAGCCTGATTTGGATACAAAAAGATTTCCCAAGCTTTAAACATCCCAAGGAGCACTGTGCAAGCGATCATTTTGAAATGGAAGGAGTATCAGACCACTGCAAATCTACCAAGACCTGGCTGTCCCTCTAAACTTTCAGCTCAGACAAGGAGAAGACTGATCAGAGATGCAGCCAAGAGGCCCATGATCACTCTGGATGAACTGCAGAGAACTACAGCTGAGGTGGGAGAGTCTGTCCATAGGACAACAATCAGTCGTACACTGCACAAATCTGGCCTTTATGGAAGAGTGGCAAGAAGAAAGCCATTTCTCAAAGATATCCATAAAAAGTCTCGTCTAAAGTTTGCCACAAGCCACCTGGGAGACACACCAAACATGTGGAAGAAGGTGCTCTGGTCCGATGAAACCAAAATAAAACTTTATGGCCACAATGCAAAACGATATGTTTGGCGTAAAAGCAACACAGCTCATCACCCTCAACACACCATCCCCACTGTCAAACATGGTGGTGGCAGCATCATGGTTTGGGCCTGCTTTTCTTCAGCAGGGACAGGGAAGATGGTTAAAATTGAGGGGAAGATGGATGCAGCCAAATACAGGACCATTCTGGATGAAAACCTGTTGGAGTCTGCAAAAGACCTGAAACTGGGACGGAGATTTATCTTCCAACAAGACAATGATCCCAAACATACAGCAAAATCTACAAAGGAATGGTTCACAAATAAACATATCCAGGTGTTAGAATGGCCAAGTCAAAGTCCAGACCTGAATCCAATCGAGAATCTGTGGAAAGAGCTGAAAACTGCTGTTCACAAACGCTCTCCATCCAACCTCACTGAGCTCGAGCTGTTTTGCAAGGAAGAATGGGCAAGAATTTCAGTCTCTCGATGTGCAAAACTGATAGAGACATACCCCAAGCGACTTGCAGCTGTAATCGCAGCAAAAGGTGGCTCTACAAAGTATTAACGCAAGGGGGCTGAATAATTTTGCACGCCCCACTTTTCATTTTTTTATTAGTTAAAAAAGTTTCAACAATCCAATAGATTTCGTTTCACTTCACAATTGTGTTCCACTTGTTGGTGATTCTTCACAAAAAATAAAAATGTTATATCTTTATGTTTGAAGCCTGAAATGTGGCAAAAGGTTGAAAAGTTCAAGGGGGCCGAATACTTTCGCAAGGCACTGTAATTTCACATATGCCCATGGCATGTTTGAGCAATATATCATTTAGTGACAACTTTGTGCAAAAAAAAAAAAAAGTTTGTCATTTTCCCGCAACTTGTGGCAAAATATAAAATATTCCATGGACTCAACATGCCTCTCAGCAAATAGCTTGGGGTGTCTACTATCTGACCTTCGTGGTGATACCTCACATGCATGGTGCAATTGCTGTTTACATTTGACGCCAGACCGACGCTTGCGTTCGCCTTTACGCGAGAGCAGGAGGGGACAGGGGTGCTTTTTTTTCTTTATTTTTTTTTTGCTTTTTTATCTTATTTTTAAACTTTTCCTTTCATTTTTTTAATCATTTTTATTGTTATCTCAGGGAATGTCAATATCCCCTATGATAGCAATAGGTAGTGACAGGTACTCTTTTTTGAAAAAATTGGGGTCTATTAGACCCTAGATCTCTTCTCTGCCCTCAAGGCATCTGACCACACCAAGATCGGTGTGATAAAATGCTTTCCCAATTTCCCAACGGCGCTGTTAACATCCGGCGAGATCTAAGTCATGAAATGCTCGTTGCTTCCAGTTTCTTAGGCCATAGAGATGATTGGAGCCATTCTGATCTCTGATCAGCTCTATGGTCAGCTGGCCGAATCACTGGCTGCATTCTCGGGTTCCCTGTTGGGACAGGAGAGCCAGAGAAAGCCATGGAAGACGGTGGGGGGGGGACATTCCCTCACACTGCTTGTGAAAGCAGTCTAGAGGCAAATTAGCCACTAGGATTGCTTTTACATGAAAGCTGACTGCTGGCTGAAAATAATGATACCAAGATGATACCTAAACCTGCAGGCATTATTCTGGTCTAACCACTCAAAGTCCAGCAACATACCAGTATGTTGCTGGTCCTTGTTGGGCATATATTGTAATCTTTTTTTTCATGCAGCCTGTGGGCTGCATGAAAAAAAAGAGATTGATCGGTGGGTATGCCCACCATTTGAATGCCTCCCTTCATCCACCCACTTCTAATGATGGGCATACATGCACCATTTATATATGCCGAAGCATGGGGGCATCCGCCCCAAAAGTTAGGAGCAATTCGCTCCTTCGCCCCTGCTGCCCCCATGCTTCGGCATATATGCTCTTTTTTTTAACTGTGGTGGTGAAATCACCTCCTACAGCGCTGGAGTCACGGCTTTATGTATCATGGGAGCAAACGCTGTTGCTGTCAAGATAAATAAATCCGGTTTGGAGCTGAATGGCGTACCTGCTAAGCAAATGATGGTTAACAATAAAACAAAGTAACATTACAGTATAACAGTAAGACATACCATACCTGCAAAGCAAATACAAAAAAAAACATAGTAAAAAATACACATTTTTTAACGCAACCTGTGCCTACAATATATATATGTCAAAGTATGGGGGCATCCACCCGCAAAAGGTAGGAGCAAATCGCTCCTCCGCCCCTGCTGCCCCCATGCTTCGACATATATGCTTTTTTTTCAACTGTGGTGGTGAAATCACCTCCGACAGCGCTGGAGTCACGGCTTTATGTATCGTGGGAGCAAACGCTGTTGCTGCCAAGATAAATAAATCCGCGCTGCAACTGAATGGCGTACCTGCTAAGCAAATGATGGTTAACAATAAAACAAAGTAACATTTTAGTATAACAGTAATGCCCCGTACACACGGTCAGATTTTCCGATGGAAAATGTGCGATCGGAGCGTGTTGTCGGAAATTCCAACCGTGTGTAGGCTCCATCGGACTTTTTCCTTCGGATTTTCCGACACACAAAGTTTGAGAGCAGGCTATAAAATTTTCCGACAACAAAATCCGTTGTCGGAATTTCCAATCCTGTGTACACAAATCCGACGCACAAAGTGCCACGCATGCTCAGAATAAATAAAGAGATGAAAGCTATTGGCTACTGCCCCGTTTATATTCCTGATCTACGTGTGTTACGTCACCACGTTCAGAATGATCGGATTTTCCAACAACTTTGTGTGACTGTGTGTATGCAAGACAAGTTTGAGCCAACATCCGTCGGAAAAAATCCTAGGATTTTGTTGTCGGAATGTCCGATCAATGTCCGACCGTGTGTACGGGGCATAAGACTTACCATACCTGCAAAGCAAATACAAAAAAAAAAATAGTAAAAAAAAAAACACTTTTTAACACAACCTGTGCCTAAAATGTATATATGCCGAAGCATGGGGGCATCCAGCTGCAAAAGGTAGGAGCAAATCACTCCTCCGCCCCTGCTGCCCCCATGCTTCGGCATATATGCTCTTTTTTTTAACTGTGGTGGTGAAATCACCTCCAACAGCGCTGGAGTCATGGCTTTATGTATCGTGGGAGCAAACGCTGTTGCTGTTAAGATAAATAAATCCGCGCTGCAGCTGAATGGTGTACCTGAAAACAGAAAGATGGTTAACAATAAAACACAGTTTTATAAAAAAAATTACATACCTGAAAAGCAAACATGATAAAACATAATAACAATAAAATATTGCAGAATAGAATACAGTAAAAAAGAGCAGAAAAATAGAGAGAGAGTAGAGAGCGAGAGAACAATAAAATGACAACTATTTTTGTTTTTTTTATTTTATATATTTTTTGTATATTTGTTTTTTTTACATTTTTTTTAATAACTGTAACTTTTGTAACTGTAACCGGTTCCAGGTTCGGGTCTCTCAAAATGCGATGGCATCTTGGGAGACCCTGTGTAAGTGTGCCTAGTCTGTGCAATGCTATACCCTATGCTAAAACTCAACTAGTGTATGTTGGCACTCAAAACATTCACCAATGCAAAGACCAGGATTGTCAGGACAGGAGGGCCTATATCCGCACTTCCTACAGACACAACATTTTCTTTGGGGGGCTCGTTGGGTAGGGGTACTCGGGAGGACATAAGAAAAATGCCTCTCATGCATTTGGTTGGGGAAGGTGAAGTGGAGCACCATCTGGAAACAGAAGGGCTCTGACGATCTCTTCCTGGAATTTAAGGAAGGATCCAGTCCATCCTGAAGCTCTGTATAGCACATGAGCGTTCAGCAAAGCCAATTGAAATAAGTATACAGACACTTTTTTATACCAGCTTCTGGCCTTACGGGCAACTAGATACGGCGCCAACAACTGGTCGTTGAGGTCCACCCCTCCCATATTTTGGTTATATTCGTGGACACAGAGGGGTTTCTCCATGACACCAGTCGTCGTAGTCATTTGGACAGTCGTGTCTGCATGAAGGGAGGTAAGAACAAAAACATTCTTATCATCCCTCCACTTCATAGCGAGCAAGTTATTACACTTCAAGCAGGCTCTCTCCCCCAGCCTAAGACAGGAATCTACAAGCCGCTGGGGAAAACCCCGGCGATTAGATCGCATGGTGCCACATGCACCAATCTGATGATAAAACAAGTGACTAAAAAGTGGCACGCTCGTGTAATAATTGTCCACATACAAATGGTACCCCTTTCCCAATAAAGGTGACACCAAGTCCCACACAATCTTGTCAGCGCTTCCTATGTAGTCAGGGCAGTTTGTCGGCTCTACGTGACTATCTCTTCCCTCGTAAACCATAAAACTACATGTATAACCTGTGGCCCTGTCACAGAGCTTATACATCTTGACCCCGTATCTGGCACACTTGCTGGGAAGGTACTGTTTGAATGACAAGTGGCCAGAAAACTTAATCAGGGACTCATCAACGCAGACAACTTGATGGGGAGTAAACAAGTCTGCAAAACGTTGGTTGAAGTGGTTTACGCGGGGGCCGAATTTTGTAGAGCCGATCGTATCCAGGGTCTCCACGAGGACGACAGAGTTCATTATTGTTGAAGTGCATGAACCGCAAAATCTGCTAGTATGGTGCCCTATCCATAAAAGCAGAGAACACTGGCATATGGTAAATTGGGTCAGTGGACCAATATGACCGCAACTCACTCTTCTTGGTTATGCCCATGAGGAGGGATAGGCCCAGAAAGATCTTAAATTCGAAAACCTTAATTGGTTTCCAATCTCTGGCAAGGGAGGACTGGGGATTAGTGGCAATGTGT
This sequence comes from Lithobates septentrionalis, assembly GCA_037952835.1. Lineage (NCBI taxonomy): Eukaryota > Metazoa > Chordata > Amphibia > Anura > Ranidae > Lithobates > Lithobates septentrionalis. The sequence goes on from JBBDGP010000358.1 coordinate 1,446,696, forward strand.
TGACCAGCATACAAATTGCTTTGGTCCACAATAGATCTATAGAGATCTTCGGTGAAAAACAGTGAATAAAAATCAAGTGACGTAAAATAAACTGTTTCCACATGAATTCCGGGTTGGCCAGTGAATAGGGGGAAGTACAGGTGCTGCAGAAGTGGTGGGTTCCCAATTAGGATTGGCGAATGCAGCAGGAAGGGCATTATGGGCACGATGGGCTGTGTTCGTCTTCTTGGTGGCAGCGGGACACTACTTGTGCTTGCCACCTCGCCAGCTTGAACTGCACTTATGGGACTCGCCACATCACCAAGTGTTACTGCAGTGCTGGATGTATGACCAGAGTGTACTAGGCCGCTGGTGTTAGCCAGTTCAACAGAAGGAATGGCGGCACCAGTACTTCTCTGCTCCATACAAGAACCCTGCGGTTCTTGCACCTCAACAGCAGAAGAAGAAGATTGGGGTCTGGTACACCTGACCTTGGCAGTCGTCAGAGCTATCTCTCATGGAGCCGCTGCTATCTACAGGTTCGTATTCTGAGCCTGAATCTGACAGATAGGGACTTTCTCTTCACTATCTGTCATGCTCAGAAACGTGTAGGCCTCTTCACTATTGTACCTTTGATTTGCCATTTTGGGCTCTAAATTTAGTGGTACACTAGTGAGACTCACGGGCAAAAAAGCTCCTGACTGTTAGTGACTGTATCAAAACGCTACCAAAAAACTGTTAGCGATCGCAGGGATCAGGCCTGACTCTGCGAACGCTGCAGTTATGTGTGTTTAGTGTTTTGCAAGTGACAGTAATCGATCGATACTGCACTTGGGTGGGCTGGGCTGGGCGAAGGGGCAAAAAAAGCAGGTGCTAGCAGGTATCTGGGCTGATCCCGCTAACACTGCGTTTTTGGGAACCCTAAACTGCTGGGGATGCTAGTATAGATCTGATTTATCCGTTCAGATACTATACGACTAAGGGAGGTGTATGCTGCGTGCATGGGTGTTAGCAGTACTGGCACTAACCTGACACTGCCTGGGGTGACGCAGACACTATCTGACCCTAAAACCTAACTTATATCACCCGCCGGGCGATTAGGGGGTTAAACCTTTATTAGGTAATAAACAGCGGGTGCCCTGCTAGTGTGACTTTGCAGATATTGAGCACTGCTGACCTGCCTGTGACAAACCCCGCTTGCGCCGGGTGGACAAGAGTAGGGAGTATAGAGGCTAAGCGGGATGCAATGATTTTGGACAACATTTTTGAGTCAACCTTAATAAGGGAGAGGGGGCGATACGATCCGGGGAGAGTCGGGTGTTTTCCCTTTTTTGCCAGTAATTTTATGATTGCCATAGACCCCATAGGGAGATATGGCCCACCCTCCCATATACCTGTAATGACTTGTTGCAGGGTTTGTGGTATGTATTCCCTGGTTAGTTTGTAAAACTCCGCTGAATACCCATCAGGGCCAGGCGTTTTGTTGTTTGATAAATGTTGAATGGTGGAGAGAATTTCAGTCAGGGAGATAGGAGCATTTAGAGAGTCTAGTTGGGCATCTGATAATGTAGGCATTTTGACTGAGGCAAGGAGAGATTGTGCTTTGTCTAAGTCGATTGGGTCCTCAGCGTAAAGTTGTTGGTAAAATTCAGTCAGCAGGGCAGGGCATGCATTTTAAATGACGAAGAATTTTCATTCACTTGTTTGGTGACCGGAGCCCCTTAACATTCCACGACACTATCCGCATGATGGATACTGAGACAATATACAGATTATTTGGGGGGTACCGTGACCCTACAAGTGGAGAAAGAAAAGAAAAAAAAAAAAAAAGAAGAAGAAAGGGAGCGCACACATGAACCTTCCATCAAGTTGTAATTAAGCCTTGGTCAGTAGGGATAGTCGATAGATAGGGAGTGGATAGATTAGCTCACTTAGTTTGGGGTCAACAGAAATTGGGAATTATACTGCTTGAGCAGAAAGGGGGGATAAGTCAGTTAAGTGCTAACCAGGGGTGCACAGAAAAAAACAACAACCGACTGCCACTATTGACTTCACTTTTTTCTGTGTGAGAAAAAGAAATCAAAAAATGAAATCAAAAGACGTACTCAGGAGAATCTAGCTTCCATGCCCCCCGTCAGATGGGTTTTGGTGTCACGCCAATATAGGGCTTGCTCTGAAACAGACAACATGAACTAGAGAGAAACCAAGGCATGAAGGTAATTTTAGCCCCGCCCCGGATTTCCCACCCAGTCTGCATATTGGTAGGGAAGGAGGGGCGTGGCTTGTGCATGGCACCGATAAGACGTGGGTAAAGTGAGCTCCGTCCAGCCACCGGCCTTATAGCTCCAGATATGCCTGCCAGAACTCCGCTCCAACCCCGCTGCACACTCAGCAAACGATCCGGGAACAGATCAGTGACTCACCCGTCCGCTGTTGGCTCCATCAAGCAGTATCTAGCCGTGGAAAGATCCAGCCCCGACACACGAGGCTTGCAGGCCCGAGCCCCGAGGTTGAGTATCTCTCCCTCCTCATACGCCGCCTCTGTCAGAGAGAGTTCTCCTGCATCCTCCTGTTTCTCGGACCTTATGGAAGAACCCGGATCCCCAGCTGGCTCAGACATGACTTCACTGGTGAGTGGACTTAAAAAGGAATTAGCTGGGATGTTCCACAGCCTAGAAAAGTCTATCAAGAAAGAAATCACTGCTGTGAGAACCGACATGTCACACATCCTAGTCAGAATAGAGGAGACTGAACAGCGCTAGGATACTCATGCATCAGCCATTACAGAATTGCAGGAGACATTGACACAGCTAGCTTTTGCCCATCGTGCTTCTCTATATAAACTCAAGGAGCTCGAGAATCGAAATCGCAGAAACAATTTGTGTGTCAGGGGGTTGCCAGAAGCAACCAGAGATAATGATCTGGAACCGTCTATTCGTGGTATTTTTAATACAATACTAGGCAACCCTGTTACTGACCCACTGCGATTCGATCGAGTTCACCACGCTCTGCGGCCTCGCAATATCACATCAGACCAGTTCAGAGATGTTATCTGCCGCTTGCACTATTTTGAAGACAAAAACGCCATCATGGCCAAAATGCGAGCACCCCTAACATTGACTTTGATGGGGCGGTCATTAACATCTTTCCTGATCTCTCCAAAGAGACCCTGGATCGCCGCAGAATCCTGAAACTGCTCCTTGAGCATATACGCACTGAAGAAATCACATATACATGGGGCTTTCCTGCATGCTTAATTGCCACTAAAAATGGTCGCTCCTATACCCTCAGGTTCCCCGAGAAGCTCCCAACCTTCTTGCAGGATCTTAACTTGCCAACATTGGAACTCCCGGGCTGGCAGGACCCCATTCCAAAATTCTCAGCTCCACAGGATCCCCTATGGCAGAAAACTCCTTCCAAGAAAAGGTGTACCTCGATTCCAGGTTCCTCACAAAAACGCAGCTGAGATGCATGTTTACTCACCTGAAACTCCTCTTCATACACAGGTGCCTATCACTTTTACACCTATTAAGCTGCACTCTGGCCACTGTGACATCTGTCCGACCTCTCCACACCTGAGTTGATGACACAGGCCTGACAACATATTGGGTACTAGTGCACCTGTTACCACTATATCTGTTTGGTTTAGTTGTGAATTATTTCACCAGGTTTATTGAGTTCTGTTTTTCATGTCTTACTTTACATTTTGCTGGAGCTAATCTCCTACAGTTTCTATGTTTTTTTTTTTTACAGGCCATGTGCTGACGTGGCACATCGCTCTTATGCACTTACTCCATCGTTTGTCCCCAGCCCCCTTCCCCCTGGGGTTGGTGAGAGCGAATTGTCTACAAGGCGCTCTATTCAATCTCTTATTGGGGATCTGGATGATGGCTCGCTCTCTCTCTCCCACAGGGAACACTGCAGATTTCTGCATGATCTTCTGGTAATTCCCACAGGAATGTCATTATCTGCATACTTTTTCTGTATATGCTCCTTTTCTTCGTTCTCTCTCCTTCCATCTACCTCTACTCACTATTCATCCCCCCTCCTTGTTGGCATGCATGGCTGAATAGGCTAAGGGGTCCCTCTCTGCTGATACAATGGCTAAACTAACAATCACCTCATACAATGTTAGAGGTCTAAATGTGGCTGTGAAACAGCACCAAGTCTTCCGGGAACTAAAGCAATCTGCATGCTCTATTGCCTTTCTTCAGGAAACGTATTTAACGCACTCAACTTCTGTCAAACTGACTTCACCTCACTTTCCACAATGGTACTATAGTCTCTCAGATACTAACAAAGCTAAAGGCGTAGCCATTGGGTTCAGTGGGAGTGTTCCCTTTCACCTTTCAGATATGTTAGCGGATGATCATGGTCGCTTTCTATGTCTTAGAGGCTTTCTAGGCAACACCCAGTGTACTCTAGCGAATGTTTATTGTCCCAACCATAACCAACCTGCCTTCCTCTCTCATATCCTTACTAAATTAACACAATTCACCAAAGGAATAACTATCCTCGCAGGTGACATAAATATGCCACTTGACACCACACTAGACACATCTCAAGGTCGCTCCAACATTTCATTCAAACGTTTGTCGTTTGTCAAAAAGCGGCTCCTAGACCTCCAACTATTGGACGTCTGGCGTTTGCTCCACCCCAAAGAAAGGAATTACTCCCATTTTTCCATCTTACGATCATCTAGAAGAGGCTCTGCGACCCTGTCAGATCACCCCCCTGTGTCGATGTGTCTGACCATGCCCACCTTAACGCATCGCACCAATAACTGGAAACTCAATGACTCTCTCCTTTCTAACCAAACTGAGGTTTCTATGTTAACCTCTCATCTAAAACAATACTTTAAGGAGAATAAACCCTCTGAGACTTGTCCCGCAATTGTCTGGGAGGCTCATAAAGCCACTATGAGAGGTCGACTCATCGAACTCGGAGCGAGGAAAAAAGGGAGCATGGTCAGCAGATTGCACAGGTTTTGCAACAAATATCCACTCTTGACAGACAACACAAACTTACTTTACAGGTCACACACCTTGAAGCCCTCACACTTAAACGTTAGGAATTGAAAAACCTCCTTGACCTAGACACTAAGAGAAAATTCCAATTCATATCACAAAAACTCTATGAATGGGGAAACAAGCCTGGTAAACAACTAGCTAGATCACTTAGGGCAAAGAAGTCTAACTCATTTATCCCTAAAATTAAACTTTTGTCGGGAGAGCTTGCGCATGCTACTCCACACATAGCCAAAGCCTTTAGGGAATATTATGCAGATCTTTACAACATTCAGAATGGTCTTTCCTCCCTGTCTCAAAAAGAGAAGCGCAATCGCATGCTCTTATACCTGAAGGAGGCTAATTTGCCTAAACTATCTAGATCGGTCCTTAGAGAATTGGAGGCCGATTTTTCCGAAGAATTTCAAAGTGTATTAAAATCCTCTCCCTCGGGAAAAGCCCCTGGACCCGACGGGTTCACCGTCTTATATTATAAAACTTTTAGCGACATCCTAATCCCACGTCTCACAGCCTATGCCAATGCTATATCCCACTCCTCAGGTCTGCGTCAAGAATCCCTTTCAGCCCACATATCGATTATCCCCAAACCCGATAAAGACCCTACCCTCTGTGGCAGCTTTAGGCCAATTTCACTGTTAAACATTGATGTTAAACTATATGCCAAGGTAATGGCAAATCGATTACTTCCCTTGCTGCCCTATTGGATCTCAGCAGACCAAACTGGCTTTATACCTTCCAGAGAAGCCAAAGATAACTCCCTTCGAGCGATATCTCTGATCCAATACGTACGTAGATATGCCCAGTCCACCCTACTCCTTTCCACCAATGCTAAAAAAAGCCTTCGATAGGGTGGACTGGGACTATCTTAAAATTACCTTATTTTGGATTAGGCCCCAAGATGTTTCATCGTATCTCCTCCCTTTACTTCAATCCCACTGCACAAATCCGCATAAATGGAACACTGAGCGACCCTTTTACACTGCATTATGGTACTAGGCAGGGCTGCCCCTATTCCATCTCCTCTTTGCCATCACCTTAGAACCCTTCCTGGCCACAATTCGACATAATGTTAATATACACGGCATTAATGTGGGTAATAGAATTCACAAATATGCAGCTTACACTGATGACATTCTATTCTTTATCCAGCAGTCTCGCATTTCACTCGCAAATTTAATGTCAGCATTTTCCACCTTCCAAACGATTTCCAACTTCAAAATAAACCTCTCCAAGTCCGAAATCCTGAACATCAACCTCCTGAGATCTGAGGCGGACTTACTGAAGCCTCTCTTTCCCTTTAGGTGGGAACAAACGACCATGAAATACTTGGGCACATATCTTACCCCCAACTTCCACTCCCTTTTTAAACATAACTATATTCCCCTATTAAACAGTGTTAGAGAAGATTTACGGAAATGGTCTAGCCTATCCCATTCCTGGTTAGGCAAAGTAAATATTATTAAAATGAACATACTGCCTCCTATTCTTTTCATTTTCCAAATGATTCCACTGGGTGTTCCTATAGGGTTCTTTATTACACTGCAGACCATGATCTCCCGCTTTATTTGGCTGAACAGCCACCCCAGAGTATCCAGAGAGGTGTTATTTCGCTCCAAGTTCTCTGGGGGCCTGGCACTTTCCAACCTTAAGACCTACTACCATGCGGTTGTGTTGTCAAGATTGGCAGATTGGAAATATGCAAAAGGCTATAAGTTATGGGTACAATTAGAACACTTCTTAAGTGGCACAAACCTCTCGGTTGCCCCTTGGATACCCTGCTACTTCAGAAACCTTGCCCACATGGCTTCAGCACTTACCACATCCTGCTTAGATATATGGGACGCCTTGCACAAAAAAATGTCCTGGTCATATGCCTCTCCTCAACCATAAGTATTTCTTACCAGGCTTAATAGATCCAGGATTTAAATCCTGGGCATCAGAAGAACCTCTCTTGCTACATCATGTTCTCCAATCTAATACTCTTATGCCGCGTACACACGGTCTGACTTTTCATCTACAAAAGTCCGACGGATGCCGACGGACTAAAGCTGGCTGACAATCTGATCGTGTGTGGGCTTCCCCGGACTTTCAGTGGACTTTCAGCGGACTTTTCCAGCCGCAAATCTGACGGACTTTAGATTTGAAACATGCTTCAAATCTTTACGTCGTAACTACGCCAGACCCAGAAATCCGCTCGTCTGTGTGCTAGTCCGACGGACAAAAACCCACGCTAGGGCAGCCATTGGCTACTGGCTATCAACTTCCTTATTTTAGTCCGGTGTACGTCATCACGTACAAATCCGTTGGACTTTTGTGTGATCGTATGTAGGCAAGTCCGTTCGTAAGAAAGTCTGCCGCAAGTCCGCCAAAAGTCCGCCAAAAGTCTGACAAAAGTCCGTCGCAAGTCTGTCGGACAGGCTGTCGGACTTTTGTAGCCGAAAAGTCCGACCGTGTGTACACGGCATAAAGCCAATTTCCAAGATTCTTCACTCCAAACCAACCACATTTATGGACAAATGGAGATTTAATCAAATGCAATGCTTTCTCCGGACTCTCCGTCAACCCCTAAGAGGAATACAAGACATCAATAACATTGAGGAAGTGTTTAAACAAAAAGATCCACCTCTACACTGCATCTCGCTATTCTACAAAGCCCTCATCGAGCTTCAAAGCCCCTCACACCCGGCCTTCCTGGCTAAATGGGAATCTGACCTGGACTCCCCCCTCACAAATAAACAAAAAGACAAGGTCTTACAATTGGCCCATATCTCCTCTCTGGCTTAAAACATGGCGGAAGTTAACTACAAATTACTCACCAGGTGGCATTACACCCCATCCAAACTGTATCAAATGTTCCCCGCCAGTTCCCCATTGTGCTGGAGGAACTGTAGGAACAAAGCCACTCACGCACACATCTGGTGGACTTGTCCAATCATCCATCCCTTCTGGACCAACATCCTCAATCTAATATCACAAATTACAGACGTTTCTCTTCCCAATGACCCATGGATCATCCTATTCCATGCTACTAAAGACTCCATCGGCTCCTACAAACGCTCACTCACTCCTCACCTACTGAACACGGCCAAGGCTCTAATATCGGCTCTCTGGGGCCACTCAACAATCCCGTCCGTGAAAAAATGGCTGCAAAAAGTTGCCGAGGTGCATCTCATGGAAGACATTACCCATAATGCCAGAGACACATCTAAACACCATATGTTAACTTGGGACCCTTGGATAAAATTTCTGTCCACCCCTTGCTACAAGGAGATCATGTCAAAGACCCCCGGAAGACTGCCATTCAAACACCTCTAATTGATTCCTTCATTTAATGTATAATCTTTTTGCTGAACAAGATTTATTTTTCTATTGTTTGACCTTAACGGTTTAACTTTAGTTAAATTAAGTTTGACGACATGCATGCCAACAACCCCTCCTAACCTCCTACCTTCCCCCCCATTAGTCCCCCCCCTACTTCCCCCCTTCTTTCACACTTAACCTCTTCCTATTTCCCCCTCTGTTCTTTACCTCTTGCTCTTTTACACTGAAACTGCTTCCAAGTTGGACGAGTTTCTTTAGCTTTAATGGCTCAAAGTACACATGGGTCTTTGTCTCTGTTTGACCAATTGCTATATATGTACAGATTTTAATTCCTCTTTACTTTTGGAGGTCACTACCTGTGTAGTGTTATTATACCAGATTGTATGTACAAGTGACCTAGTGTACTTTACTTGATTTTTGAAGACTGTTTTATTAATACTGTTTTGTATCTTTTCCACCTCTGCTTGGTATTAATAAACATTTATTAAACAAAAAATAATCTCGGTAGGGAAGCCGACACCTCCTGAGTACTAATACAAACATGGTACAAAATTTCAAACATATCTCTCCAGCTTGTAAACCTACGGGGAGGAGAGAATATCAAGTAAACAAATATGCTAACACCATGAAAGTAATAGGCACAATCCTGTCCCATGCGGCATAGAGTGAGGCAGTTCCTAGGTCAATGTATGCCTGACCATTGAGGGAGAGATGCATAGCGGCCACGTTTAGATGGATATTTAACAGGGCTGCTTTGATGCTTGGATTAGTTTGGAGCCGGAGAGGAAGGAGCAGAGGTGGTTTTGTCCATAATACTGGTGGAAGCCATGTCCCCCACCAGCAGAGATTCAACATATTGCTGGGCGTCTGCTGGGGATGAGAAGGACATCTGGTCGCCTTGAGGGGATTGCAGGCACAGAACAGCTGGGTATGCCAGGGAAAATTTTAGATTGTGCTGGTGTAGCTGTGTGCAAATAGGAGCAAAAGATTTTCACTGTTTAGAGACCTCCACTGAGTAATCTGCAAATAGTAATAGCTTGTAGCCATTTATGGAAAGACCCTTTGCTTTGCGGTAGTACTGCAGAAGAGTATGTTTTTCTGCATAGTTCAAATATCGTACAATTACCAGTCGCAGCTTGGGCTGCTGGTCTTGCTGTGGGCTTATGCGGTGAGCTTGTTCCACGACGCAGGGGTAACGAAGACCCAGAGCTTCAGGTATGCGATGGCTGCACAGCTCCATCAGGCAGGTTGTCTTGTAGGACTCAGGAAGTCCTATGATATGCAGGTTGTTCCTGCGGGACCGGTTCTCGAGGTCCTTGAGCTTGTCCATCAGAAACTGGGTTACCCCTGCATGTGTGGATATAGATGTCATCACCTGGTGTAGATGTTCCTCCACCAAGGCTATATGCTGCTCTGCCTCCTGCAGCCTATGCATCTGGCTATGTATGTCCTGTCTCAGCTGCTCCATGCCATGCTGGATAGCCTTGTCGACTGCTTCTGTTATCATGGGGGTGAGGAGCTAAGCTACCACTAAAGTTATCTTGGCATGTGTCGCCTCTCTCAGCCAGGATAGCGGCCGCCATCTTAACCACTGCGGCTGCTTTTGGCTCGGATGGGCTGCAAGGAGCCTGTGTAAGGCGGGGAGCAGACCGCTCCACAAAACGGTCGATTCACCCCTCCGGATTATAGCGGTGTGTAGGTTGTTTTTTTTTTAAATGTTTATTGAGTTTTATAGCATACATTAGTATACAACAGAGTATAAGACGGTTATTAATCAATTACAAGTAAAATCTCCAAACAGCAAGAAATTCTTATACTGAGATATAGGTAGGGGGGAAAGGTAGAGGGGGGGGGGGGTGGAAATTCATATTTACCATCTTATCAACGTTATTGAGCAAAACATTGCTTGAGATAATGAGACTTAACACCTTAGTACCTTCAGGAGTGGAGGCAGCGTCTGGGTATACCTGGCTAGAGATGAGATACATTGGTCTGGGTAAAACAGCAAAACTAACTGGTATTACCGAAAAATAATTAAAGGGAAGTAGTGGATGTTAAAGAGCAATATTGGCTTGTGGGCATCTTACGGCGGCTTGCAGGTGGTGGGGTCAGAAGTGGGAGGTATTTTGAGGTTGCCAAGGGAATTGGTGAGATCTCTCCTTAGGTACCAATCTGTGAACCGGAATGGGTGCATTATATCTATCATTGTTTGTTGAGTGAATGTAGCTTCCATGTATCTTCTCCATCTCTTAAAAAAGCGTGAGATAGAACAAAAATTTAGGGTGATGGTATCTAGTCTCTCCAGATAGAAGAGTGAAGTCAAGGCTTTTTTAATCGCTGATAAAGTAGGTGGTGTTGCTGAGATCCAATGAGACATAATAGTTCTGCGAGCAACTAGGAGACACAGATGAGCCCATTGTGGAATATTTTGTGAGTCCATCGTTGATGATGGGGGTGATGGAGGTACACTGAACAGGCATAAGAGACAGTCCTTAGTCAACTGTGTTTTATGGATTTTGTTGATGTAGGCTATCACATCATTCCAGTAAGTAGTGATCTTAGTGCAGTCCCAGAGATGATGGAGCAAGGTGGGGCGAGGTAAGGCACACCAGGGACATTGCGCTTGAGTTGGGTCCGCTTTGTTGAAGCGAAATGGGAAGTAAGCCCTGTGAATAATTTTGAATTGCGTCTCCCTCCATGTTAAGGCTTTCTGGATTTTTTGAACATCAGAGTGTCTCAGTAGGAGAGGTATGGTCTGCATTGGATAAAGCAGGCGTGCAAAAGACATCATTTTAAAAAGGTGACACCTCCCAAAATGCGAGAGAGGAAGGGCCCCCCAAGCCTCCAGCTCCTTTACAATTTTGGTTATTAATGGGGGGTAATTAAGTAAATACAAAGAAGATGGTTCACGTCCTATTTGAATACCCAAGTACGTGATATGTTGAGTGGCCATGGCTAGTGGAGATAGATGTCTCCATTTAGTGGAAAGGTGTGGGTGTAGTGCTAAGACCTCACTTTTGTCAAAATGAATGCGGAATCCCGAGCAGAGTCGGAAGTCCGTAAAAAGTTGTTTGAGTCTGTCAAAGTCTGATATGGGATTGGTAGAGAATAGGAGTATGTCATCCGCAAACAGTGCTGAGCGAAGAGTTTGGTCGCCTAAAGTGATACCACTAATCCCATTATCCGAGTTAAGTATTCTAGATAGGGGTTTGATCGCTATGTTAAACAACAACGGGGACAAGGGGCACCCCTGTCTTGTTCCCTTTGCTAGGGGGATCGTGCCGGAGACAAAGTCAGGGGTGACAAGACACGCGGTTGGGGAGGCATACATTTGCAATAAAAATCGCATAATTTGACCCGAAAAGCCGAATTGTTCCATCACTCTAAAAAGCCAGGAGAAACTGATGTTGTCAAAGGCTTTTTCCACATTGAGGGACATAATGGCAACGTCTTGGTCAGGGTGAGTTTTAGCATATTCTAAAGCCATTAAAACCTTGCGAATGTTTAGGGTAGATGATCACCCTGAAACAAAGCCAGATTGGGCTGGGTGCAATAGAGATGGAAGTATGAGAGCTAAGCGCGATGCAATTATTTTAGACAGGATTTTGACATCAACGTTAATCAAAGAAATCGGATGGAAAGATCCTGGTAATAGGGGACCTTTCCCTTTCTTGGAGATTAGTTTGATGTGAGCCTGCGTCCCTGTGGGAAGATAGGGCCCTCCGTCCCACATGGCTGCGTATACATGTTTTAGGGTATCGGGAATAAAGTCGCTGGTCAGTTTGAAAAATTCTGCCGTGTATCCGTCGGGTCCTGGGGCTTTGGCCGAGACCATGGATTTAATCATGAGTCGGATGTCATCTACGGTAATAGGGGCATTGAGTGCCTCTAATTGTGCATTTTGGAGTTTGGGCAGACGTATTTTGGCCAGCAGAGCGTCAGCTGTAAGCTGGTCAGTCGGGTCGGCTTTATATAAATTAGTGTAATACTCTGCAAGTAGTTCACTAATCTCGGCAGGCGAGGTAACTAGAGAGCCTGCCGCATCTCTGAGGGTAGAGATGTGGGTAGGATGTCTAGGTCCTGAAAATAATTTGGCCAGCAGCCTGCCCGCCTTGTTACCAAACCTGTGAAAATTTAGCTTAGAGTATGACGTTTTGGCAGCTTCATGTTGTTCTGCCCAAAGGTCAAAAGTACGTTTAGCCTGTCTCCATGCTTGTATGTTATCTAAGGTACGGTATAGCGTTAGCCGCTCATGAGCCAAGCGTAGAGCTTCGTTTGACTGACTGTATTGTTGTCTGGTCTGTTTTTTAAATTGGGCGGTATAGGAGATGATTTTACCCCGCAAAAAAAGCTTTACCGGCTTCCCAAAAAAGGTTCGGGTCAGTGATGTGAGCTCCGTTGGTGGAGATGTATTCCTCCCAGGCACCGTATAGTGTATGCTGGAAGTCTTCACTATCTGCCAGGTAAGAAGGGAAGCGCCAGGTAGGGGAGGGGGATGAAAGTGTAGCTTGAGTTATGTGTACAGCAATAGGGCTGTGGTCCGATATTCTGGCGTCCTGTATGTCTGGGGCACTTATTGAGGAGATTAGAGCAGGGGAGGCAAAAAAGTAATCTATGCGAGAAAAAGTGTTATGTAGGGGTGAAAAAAAAGTATATTCCCGATCCGTAGGGTGCATTAGTCGCCAAACGTCGACGAATTGCATGGAGGCGATGGATTGTGCTAGGAAAGTAGAGTTAGGTAGAGGGGGGTATGGGTTTACGGTCTATGTGATGAGTGGCATGTGCAATCTGACAGCGTGGACATAACAGAATTAAAATCCCCACCCACTAGGTGTAGCATCTCAGGGGTAGTTAGCACCCATTGCACCAAATCCTGAAAGAAGGAGGCGTCAGGTGAGTTAGGAGCATAAATGTTGGTGAGTGCAACAGCTTTGTCGCCTAAGGTCAAATGTAGGGTTATTTTCTGGCCTACCGTGTCCACCTTAACATCTCTTATGCCGCGTACACACGGTCAGACTTTTCGTCTACAAAAGTCTGACGGACGCCGACGGACTAAAGCTGGCTGACAATCCGATCGTGTGTGGGCTTCCCCGGACTTTCAGCGGACTTTCAGTGGACTTTCAGCGGACTTTTCCAGCCGCAAATCTGACGGACTTTAGATTTGAAACATGCTTCAAATCTTTACGTCGTAACTACGCCTGACCCAGAAATCCGCTCGTCTGTGTGCTAGTCCGACGGACAAAAACCCACGCTAGGGCAGCTATTGGCTACTGGCTATCAACTTCCTTATTTTAGTCCGGTGTACGTCATCACGTACAAATCCGTCTGACTTTTGTGTGATCGTGTGTAGGCAAGTCCGTTCGTAAGAAAGTCTGCCGCAAGTCCGCCAAAAGTCCACCAAAAGTCCATCGAAAGTCTGTCGGACAGGCTGTCGGACTTTTGTAGACAAAAAGTCCGACCGTGTGTACGCGGCATTACAGTGTGCCGTAGATTTTTGTGTAGAAGAATAGCAGCACCCACTTTTTGGCCTACTGCCGGTGAGCCATAGACACAGCCCACCCACATTTTTCGAAAGCGTTTTAAATCGTCTGCGGACAGGTGTGTCTCCTGGAGCAGAGCCACATCACAAATAAACATGCGTTTATTTGGGGAGTGAAGCCCCTTAAAATTCCACGAAACAAACTTTAGGTGACTCCCATCAGCAGATTGTGACATGACTGGAAATAAACAGTGTTTTGGTTTAGGGGCTTGCAAGGGAGCCCCTCTGTAAGTAGAGTATCTACCATTTGGGAGTCATCAAAGCGCCGTAGAGCTCCTGAAGACATAGGTACTAGGTAGGTAAACATGAATTTCAAATCATCTAAGCAGCAGTAGAGTATAAATATTAGCAAAGCAGAGTTTCGGTTAAGGAGAAGCAGAACGAACATAACGGACTTCTCTTTTTTCCACGTGAGGTTCATCTACCTAACAAAGCTCCCGCCGGTCACTAGCTCCTCATGCAGGGGCAGGATGTGAGCTACGGGGGGAGGGGGGGAGGGAGGAAAGGAAGGGGAAAAAGAAAAAGGGGGGGAGGGAGGGAGATGGGTAGAGGATAACAAGGAAGGGTAGTCAGAGGGGGGAATTTCAGGGAGGGAGAAATTCAAATTTAAACTTTTAAACATTGTGGTAGGCTTAGGATAATGAAGGCCCATCTCCAGTGTGTAAACTATACAGGTGCTGTGTCTACGATTATTGCATGTGACCCTGGAGTGGACCTTCAAACACATAGTATGTGGCCACCCTGGCCACTGGGGTGGAAGACCGTAAAGCATAAAATAGAGAACTTTAAGCAACAGACTGATATAAGTATTTCGTCATAAAGTTCAGTCATGACGATTTGGAGGAACATTAAAAGTACCTATAACATAAAAGCGAAAAGAGAGATAAGGGGGGTAATACTACCCGTCCGTGCAAGCACAGGTGATGAAGGTGGTGTTTTGGAGTCCTTCAGCGATTCCCAGAGTGGTCCTCTTGGTTGGTGAAGCGGCTGCGCTTATATGGAGGTTTGGTCAGGCTTCAAGGATGTTCAGGCGGTGCAGTTGAGTAGGATGGAGATGTTGATGGTGAGCCCTCTGCAGCGGTGCTGTGTTCCATTTCAGGGCTTCTAGTGGTTAGGTAATTTTCCGCCTCATCACATGTGTTGAAGCTGGATATGCTAAGGAGAACCGAATTTGGTTGTTATGAAGAGTGGAGCATATCGACGAAAACGCTTTACGTTGTTTCATCACCTCCATGGAGTAATCCGCAAAGAGCAGCAATTTTGCGCCATCTACAACTAGTGAACGCGAGCGACAAAATTTTTGCATTATAGCATTCTTGTCAGCATAGTTTAAGTATTTCACTATGACATGGCGAGGTTTGGCGCGGGTTTCTGAGTACTGACCCATGCGGTGTACACGCTCAATAGTGCAGGGTATGCGGAGGCCCAGTTGCTCTGGGATGGTTTTTGCACATATATTCGTGAGCTGGGAAGCTGGGATCGATTCTGGTAAGGCGATTATGCGCAAGTTGTTCCTTCTTGAGCGATTTTCCAGATCGTCAAGCTTGTCCCATATGTCCCTGTTTGTGGCGGTGATGCGTGCAAGCGCAGCAGATGAAGCTGTGCATTCATCTTCAAGGAATGATATCCTCTCCTCCACATGGGTGATGCGCTGTGCCTGAGCCTGGATTTCTATGTGGAGCTGCTCCAGTCCTCTGTGCACAGCTGCATCCACAGTGGCCGTCAGTGAGGGTCCCAGCAGCATTACCACAGCCTGCACAATGCCAGCCGGGGATGCAGGATCCGTCCCTGTCAGCTCAGAAGCAGAGGGAGGCTGTGGCTGTGTCTGGAGCAGTTCCGCTGTGCCTGGGGCGGCCGCCATCTTGGCCGTGTCGGCCGTTGTATCTCCCGCTGGGGGTATCGTGGAGGACACCGCCCGCGCATAGGATCGCTCCACAAAGCGGTCCATCTGTGCCTACAGTGGAGTTTTTATGCTGAGTATGTGAGGAGCGGTGCGGGAGCTGAAGCTATTTACCTCCTTCTCATGTGGCGCCGGAACCGGAAGTTTGAACTTGTAGTTTTAATCATCCAGTGTGGATGAAAGATGAGATGGCCATTAGGGTAGCTGCTGGGTACAATTACCCGGAATGCCATGTCCCACACTAAAGTGCCAGCAAACATCCGTGTCGTGGATCCTAGGCGCTGGTGCATGGTGCTCAGAGTGACAAAAAATTCACCTGGAGGGGAGAGTGACATCAACTAGTTTCACAGGGAAACCCCCACTTCTTCAGGAAGCTTAAGGATAGTACCCTTAAGGGCAGTAACTTCATGAAACCATCTATTAAGGATGAATTGAACACACATGGGTCTAGTTTGAGGAGGTTCAGCCAAACATAACAAAGTATTACAGATTCGACCAAACAAAGTATTATACATGTATGTAAAAATATATAGTTTTATAGCTGTTCTTTCAACAAAGCTTGTGAGACAAATTTCTGAATTGTATGACTAAGTCAGCTTGAATCAAACCATGTGATTTTTTTCCACACAAAAGTTACAAAAATACTTACAAAAGTTGTACATTCAAATACAAAATAATTGTGGCTTCAAATAAAATCAAACATATGAGATAAAGTTGTTTGTTTCAAAAATTAAGTTCAAGACATGTGCTTTAAGATGGCTGAAATTTCCTTTGTCCTGAGAGCAGCTGTCTGTATGCAGATTTCTGTAGAAGTTAGAATTGAAGAGAAGATGAAGTGTGCAGTAGAAGTGTAAAAAGAGACCTTCCTTCATGCTGCTCTTCAAGTAAATAAACTTGATCCCTTTGTTAAATTTCGCGCCAAACTAACCACACCCATATTACTTCCATTATCACTATCCATCATCCACTCCCCTCTAACTGTAAGTAGTAACATCTATAGGCCATAGGCATGAATATCACACATAGACAATATAAACAAACACAACTGCTCTTTAGAACACCACAAAACACAGATGGGAATGCGTTGTGCGTTGTGGTAGAAAACTTTGCCTGCAAATAGGGCAGATACATTTTTTTTGTTCAAAGAGATTCATCAAAGTGGAACTTTAGTCAGAAATTTAAGTCCTGCTAGATCACTTTATGCTGGCCCATTTTGTAGACATAGCTATGTAAAACATTAATAAGTGCCTATACTGTTTAAATCCACAGTCTGACCCTGCTCTGCATGTGCTCAGTTGCTCTCTATTTTTCTGCACTGTGCCCAAAATGTAGAGGCCGATTTGCTGACATCTTAAAGATTTAATGCTGCTCTGGGGGTTTTGGGCTTCATCAAAATGGCAGCCTCCAGCAAGAAGAAAAATGAGCAGTGCTGGAGGCTATTTTACAACAAACAGTAATTTTGGTAATAATTTTAATAACTATTAATGTGGAATGTATGTACCTTGCTAAAGAACATTATTTTTTTATCAAGTTGTTATGGGTAAAGTTCCACTTTAAGGATCCATCCCAAGTGAATGGACTGCTTTAAAGCAATGCCAATCAACACACAAAAAACAAATGAACACATGTGTGAACAAACATGCAAAGGTGTGAATAAAATCCTAAGTGCACAATAAAAAAAAATACAAAAAATGGATAGATTAAAACCATTAAACAGTATTTAACGTTAACATACAACAGAGAATCAGAGGCAATAGCATCAGAATTTGATTTCTTAAATAACTCAATAACTGCTTTATTCTATAATTGCATGTTATCATATTCTCCATTTAGATTATCTTACCAGGTGAACGGTCTAACATTAATTTATTTGAAAGCTTTTAATTTTCTAATTTGATTGGGAGTCTAATGCAACTGTAGAATGTTTTTTAAACTGTGTTTAAAGCAGATATAATTGTCAGTTACAACTTGCAATAGTTTCATTTGGATTGGCAATGGGAGCCAGCTGTTATAGTAATGTTATAGTAATATCACTTAGGAATTCTCCAAGCACATTACGATTGCTTTAACCCCTCACAAAATGCACAACCAATAAGTTTAGAAAATTGCTTGCCAATGCCAATATCACACTGAATGTTTAAAATGTGCATCTCTCTGACTAATTTAATGATGCCCATAGCAGCCACATGGCTTTTCCTTCTGCTGTGAGATGCCAATACATTACAAAGTAGGTAGTGGTGATACATTTTAATGGCTGAGCATATTAGATTTACAGTAGATCACTGTGTTTCCTTCAGGAGAAAAACAGAGACAGCATCTACTGTATACCCAAGCTGATAACAAGAGTAGCATTACATATAAAAACAAGAATGTAGAGCTTACATGTAAGAGGCCTAAAAACAAAACTTTACAACAGAAAAAGGTTTACAATAAGTAAGTATACACATCTTTTCTTTAGGGGGTTAGATAGAAAATGCTTAGAATGTGGGTGGGAGTAATTTGCTTTTGAGTGATCTTTCACTTTAAGTGGTTGTTAGATGTAAGGTAAAGTTCCACTCGACAAATGTTACTTCTTTCTTGTTGGCATTCAACCAGTGCAAACAAATGCAATTTTTTGTTTTATTTGATTAGTCACTGATTTTTCCTATCCAAGATTTTACAATCTAATGTGCTTGGTTTAAATTTATCAGTCTGCCATTTTTTTTTTCAAATTTTGACTTTTTTTCAGGCAACATGTTTGCCCATTATCCAAACAATAAAACATGGCATACCAAGCATTCAAACTGGCTTTCCCCTGGTTTTATATTTAAGTATATAGGGGATACCTTCTAAACCTCTGCCAGCCTGCAAGTACCCCACATGTGGTGCAGATTTGGATACTTAAAAAAAAACATTAAAATCCATTGACCTCCCATCCCTTAAAAACACTTGCACTAATGTAAACCCACACTACCCATGCCCAGGAGTAGTGCGAACCAAACACCCCCCTGTTCGGTTCGCACCAGAACATGCGAACAGGAAAAAGTTCGCTTGAACACGCGAACACCGTTAAAGTCTATGGGACACGAACATGAATAATCAAAAGTGCTAATTTTAAAGGCTTATATGCAAGTTATTGTCATAAAAAGTGTTTGGGGACCTGGGTCCTGCCCCAGGGGACATGGATCAATGCAAAAAAAAGGTTTAAAAATGGCCGTTTTTTCAGGAGCAGTGATTTTAATAATGCTTAAAGTCAAACAATAAAAGTGTAATATCCCTTTAAATTTCGTGCCTGGGGGGTGTCTATAGTATGCCTGTAAAGGGGCGCATGTTTCCTGTGTTTAGAACAGTCTGACAGCAAAATGACATTTCAAAGGAAAAAAACCCATTTAAAACTACCCGCGGCTATTGCATTGCCGACAATACACATAGAAGTTCATTGATAAAAACGGCATGGGAATTCTCCACAGGGAAACCCCGAACCAAAATTTAAAAAAAAAAAATGACGTGGGAGTCCCCCTAAATTCCATACCAGGCCCTTTAGGTCTGGTATGGATATTAAGGGGAACCCCGGCCAAATTTTTTTAAAAAAATGATGTGGAGTTCCCCCTAAATTCCATACCAGACCCTTCAGGTCTGGTATGGATTTTAAAGGGAACCCCGCGCCCAAAAAAAAAAAAAAACAGCGTGGGGTCCCCCCAAAAATCCATGCCAGACCCTTATCTGAGCACGCAACCTGGCAGGCCACAGGAAAAGAGGGGGGGACGAGAGTGCGCCCCCCCCTCCTGAACCATACCAGGCCACATGCCCTCAACATTGGGAGGGTGCTTTGGGGTAGCCCCCAAAACACCTTGTCCCCATGTTGATGAGGACAAGGGCCTCATCCCCACAACCCTGGCCGGTGGTTGTGGGGGTCTGCGGGTGGGGGGCTTATCGGAATCTGGAAGCCCCCTTTAACAAGGGGACCCCCAGATCCCGGCCCCCCCTGTGTGAAATGGTAAGGGGGTACTTACCCCTACCATTTCACTAAAAAACTGTCAAAAATGTTAAAAATGACAAGAGACAGTTTTTGACAATTCCTTTATTTAAATGCTTCTTCCTTCATCTTCTTCTGGCTCTTCTGGCTCTTCTGGTTCTTCCTCCGGCGTTTTCGTCCAGCATCTCCTCCGCGGCGTCTTCTATCTTCTTCTCCTCAGGCCGCTCCGCACCCATGGCATGGAGGGAGGCTCCCGCTCTTCTCTTCATCTTCTTCTTCATCCTCTTCTCTTCTTCCTTCTTCTCTTCTTCATTTTCTTCTCCGGACCGCTCCGCATCCATGCTGGCATGGAGGGAGGCTCCCGCTGTGTGACGGCGTCTCTTCGTCTGACGGCTCTTAAATAACGGGAGGTGGGGCCACCCAGTGACCCCGCCCCCCTCTGACGCGCGGTGACTTGACGGGACTTCCCTGTGATGTCACGGAGAATGCCACAGGGAAGTCCCATCATGTTCCGTGCATCAGAGGGGGCGGGATCACCGGGTGGCCCCGCCCCCCGTTATTTAAAAACCGTCAGATGAGGAGACGCCGTCACACAGCGGGAGCCTCCCTCCATGCCAGCATGGATGCGGAGCGGCCGGGAGAAGAAAATGAAGAAGAGAAGAAGAAAGAAGAGAAGAAGAGAAGAAGATGAAGAGAAGAGCGGGAGCCTCCCTCCATGCCATGGGTGTGGAGCGGCCCGAGGAGAAGAAGATAGAAGATGCCGCGGAGGAGATGCTGGACGAGAACGCCGGAGGAAGAACCAGAAGAGCCAGAAGAACCAGAAGAAGATGAAGGAAGAAAGAAGAAGCATTTAAATAAAGGAATTGTCAAAAACTGTCTCTTGTCATTTTTAACATTTTTGACAGTTTTTTAGTGAAATGGTAGGGGTAAGTACCCCCTTACCATTTCACACAGGGGGGGGCGGGATCTGTGGGTCCCCTTGTTAAAGGGGGCTTCCAGATTCCGATAAGCCCCCCGCCCGCAGACCCCCACAACCACCGGCCAGGGTTGTGGGGATGAGGCCCTTGTCCTCATCAACATGGGGACAAGGTGTTTTGGGGGGCTACCCCAAAGCATCCTCCCAATGTTGAGGGCATGTGGTCTGGTATGGTTCAGGAGGGGGGGCGCACTCTCATCCCCCCCTCTTTTCCTGTGGCCTGCCAGGTTGCGTGCTCGGATAAGGGTCTGGTATGGATTTTTGGGGGGACCCCACGCCTTTTTTTTTTTTGGTGCGGGGTTCCCCTTAAAATCCATACCAGACCTGAAGGGTCTGGTATGGAATTTAGGGGGAACCCCACGTCATTTTTTTTTTAAATTTTGGCCGGGGTTCCCCTTAATATCCATACCAGACCTGAAGGGCCTTGTGTGGAATTTAGGGGGTCTCCCACGTCATTTTTTTTTTTTTTAATTTTGGTTCGGGGTTGCCCTGTGGGGAATTCCCATGCCGTTTTTATCAATGAACTTCTATGTGTATTGTCGGCAATGCAATAGCCGCGGGTAGTTTTAAATGGCTTTTTTTCCTTCGAAATGTCATTTTGCTGTCCGATTGTTCTAAACACAGGAAACATGCACCCCTTTACAGGTATACTATAGACACCCCCCAGGTACGAAATTTAAAGGGATATTACACTTTTATTGTTTGACTTTAAGCATTATTAAAATCACTGCTTCTGAAAAAACGGCCGTTTTTAAAACTTTTTTTTGCATTTATCCATGTCCGTTGGGGCAGGACCCGGGTCCCCAAACACTTTTTATGACAATAACTTGCATATAAGCCTTTAAAATTAGCACTTTTGATTTCTCCCATAGACTTTTAAAGGGTGTTCCGCGGCATTCGAATTTGCCGCGAACACCCAAAATTGTTCGCTGTTCGGCGAACTTGCAAACAGCCAATGTTCGAGTCGAAACATTAGTTCGACTCGAACTCGAAGCTCATCCCTACCCAGGAGTTGGTGCAGACTGAAATGGAAAAAAAAAGAAATGTATGTAAATAAATTATATATATATATATATATAAATATATATATATAATATATATATATATATATATATATATATATATATATATATATATATATATATATATATATATATATATATATATATATATATATATATATATATATATATATATATATATGTATATATATATATATATATATATATATATGTATATATATATATATATATATATATATATACATACACACACACACAGTGGGGACGGAAAGTATTCAGACCCCCTTAAATTTTTCACTCTTTGTTATATTGCAGCCATTTGCTAAAATCATTTAAGTTCATTTTCTTTCCTCATTAATGTACACACAGCACCCCCTATTGACAGAAAAACACAGAATTGTTGACATTTTTGCAGATTTATTAAAAAAGAAAAACTGAAATAATTTGGGGATCCTCTGCCATTCCTCCTTGCAGATCCATTTTTAGGTCTCTCCAGAGATGCTCAGTTGGGTTTAAGTCAGGGCTCTGGCTCGGCCATTCAAGAACAGTCACGGAGTTGTTGTGAAGCCACTCCTTCGTTATTTTAGCTGTGAGCTTAGGGTCATTGTCTTGTTGGAAGGTAAACCTTCGCCCCAGTCTGAGGTCCTGAGCACCCTGGAGAAGGTTTTCGTCCAGGATATCCCTGTACTTGGCCGCATTCATCTTTCCCTCGATTGCAACCAGTCGTCCTGTCCATGCAGCTGAAAAAAATCTCCACAGCATGATGCTGCCACCACCATGCTTCACTGTGGGGACTGTATTGGACAGGTGATGAGCAGTGCCTGGTTTTCTCCACACATACCGCTTAGAATTAAGGTCAACAAGTTCTATCTTGGTCTCATCAGACCAAAGAATCTTATTTCTCACCATCTTGGAGTCCTTCAGGTGTTTTTTAGCAAACTCCATGCAGGCTTTCATGTGTCTTGCACTGAGGAGAGGCTTCTGTCGGGCCACTCTGCCATAAAGCCCCGTCTGGTGGAGGGCTGCAGTGATGGTTGACTTTCTACAACTTTCTCCCAACTCCTGACTGCATCTCTGGAGCTCAGCCACAGTGATCTTTGGGTTCTTCTTTACCTCTCTCACCAAGGTTCTTCTCCCCCCGATAGCTCAGTTTGGCTGGACGGTCAGCTCTAGGAAGGGTTCTGGTCGTCCCAAACGTCTTCCATTTAAGGATTATGGAGGCCACTGTGCTCTTAGGAACCTTAAGTGCAGCAGACATTATTTGCAACCTTGGCCAGATCTGTGCCTTGCCACAATTCTGTCTCTGAGCTCTTCAGGCAGTTCCTTGGACCTCATGATTCTCATTTGCTCTGACATGCACTGTGAGCTGCAAGGTCTTATATAGACAGGTGTGTGGCTTTCCTAATCAAGTCCAATCAGTATAATCAAACACATCTGGACTCAAATGAAGGTGTAGAACCATCTCAAGAATGATCAGAAGAAATGGACAACACCTGAGTTAAATATATGAGTGTCACAACAAAGGGTCTGAATACTAATGCCGCGTACACACGAGCGGACATTACGGCGGACTTTGCCCGGCGGACTTTTCGACATACTTTCCGACGGACTTTGTGAATGAACGGACTTGCCTACACACAATCCACCAAAGTCCGTCGAATTCGTACGTGATGACGTACGACCGGACTAAAACAAGGAAGTTCATAGCCAGTAGCCAATAGCTGCCCTAGCGTGGCTTTTTGTCCGTCGAACTAGCATACAGACGGCGGACTTTTCGACCGGACTCGATTTCAACGGATAAATTTAAAACAAGTTTCAAATCTAATTCCGTCGAACTTTTGAGAAAACAAAGTCCGCTGGAGCCCACACACATCGAATTGTCCGACGAAATCCAGTCCGCCGGGCAAAGTCCGCCGTAATGTCCGCTCGTGTGTACGCGGCATTAGGACTCAAAAATGTCAACAATTCTGTGTTTTTCTGTCAATATGGGGTGCTGTGTGTACATGTAATGAGGAAAAATGAACTTAAATGATTTTAGCAAATGGCTGCAATATAACAAAGAGCGAAAACTTTAAAGGGGTCTGAATACTTCTGTATGTCACAGTACATGTTGGCATTCATGATTCCCTTAATGAACTGTAGCTCCCCAGTACCGACAGCACTCATGCAGCCCCAGACCATGACACTCCCACCACCATGCTTGACTGTAGGCAAGACACACTTGCCTTTGTACTCCTCGCCTGTTTGCCACCACACACGCTTGACACCATCTGAACCAAATAAGTTTATCTTGGTCTCCTCAGACCACAGGACATGGTTCCAGTAATCCATGCCCTTAGTCTGCTTGTCTACAGCAAACTGTTTGCAGGCTTTCTTGTGCATCATCTTTAGAAGAGGCTTCCTTCTGGGACAAGAGCCATGTGGACCAATTTGATGCAGCGTGCTGCGTATGGACTGAGCACTGACAGGCTGACCTCCCACCCCTTCAACCTGTGCAGCAATGCTGGCAGCACTCATACGTCTATTTTCCAAAGACAACCTCTGGATATGACGCTGAGCATGTGCACGCAACTTCTTTGGTCTACCATGGTGAGGCCTGTTCTGAGTGGAACCTGTCCTGTTAAACTGCTGTATGGTCTTGGCCACGGTGCTGCAGCTCAGTTTCAGGGTCTTGGAAATCTTCTTATAGCCTAGGCCATCTTTATGTAGAACAACAATTCTTTTTTTCAGATCCTCAGAGAGTAATTTGCCATGAGGTGCCATGCTGAACTTCCAGTGACCAGTATGAGAGAGTGAAAGCAATAAAACCAAATTTAACACACCTGCTCCCCATTCACACCTGAGACCTTGTAACACTAATGACTAACAAGACATTCGGGAGGGAAAATGGCTAATTGGGCCCAATTTGGACATTTTCACTTAGGGGTGTACTCACTTTTGTTGCCAGTGAGTTAGACATTAATGGCTGTGTGTTGAGTTATTTTGAAGGGACAGCAAATGTACACTGTTATATAAGATGTACACTCACTACTTTACATTATAGAAAAGTGTCATTTCATCAGTATTGTCACATGAAAAGATATAATAAAAGATTTCTTTCCTCTTGGAACTATTAAAGATAGTTCTAGAAGATTTTTTTTTCCTTTTTAAGGATATTTACTATTTACAGCTCCCAGAGCTGCGATGGGCTCAAATGTGGCACCCCCATATGCCAATGCGTTTATGGGCATGTTGGAACAGGCATTTATCTATAATTGCAAATTGTTCAATGATAACTGTACAGTCTGGTACAGGTTCATTGATGATGCCTTTGCCATATGGGTAGGTGACCTTGATTCTCTATCATTGTTCAATTCATATTTAAATTTACTGGTTCCTGGTTTAAAATGTACTATGTCCATCAGTCATGAGGAAACTCCATTTTTGGATACATTGTTATCTATACAAGATGGACACATTGTCAGTGATCTATAATGAAAACCGACTGACCTAATCAATTATTACAATTTTGTAGCTTCCATCCCCGGGGGCTTTTAAATCTATCCCCCGGAGTCAATTCAGATGGGTAGCAAGGATCACTAGCAATTCTGACACTTGGGAAACTAGACTAAATGAAATGGAAGACAGGCTGCAACAGCGAGGATATCCCAGAGATATGGTCCATAGAGAATGTATCAATTTACATAATACTAAAATTCATGCTTCGGGTCGCAGAATGCCTTTCATTTCTCAATTTCACCCATTTTCTAATAAAATAAATAACATCATTAAAAAACACTGGTCAATTCTGAATAGCAGTTACCCTTCGGTCCCAGAGTTTTAGCATCCCCCTCTACCGTCATACCATCAAGGGAAAACTATCTATAATAAATTAGTAAAATCTAACCAATATTCTGCACCTAGTCCTCCTGTGACCTTTTTAGGACCCAAAAACAAGGGATTCTTCCCTTGCCTTTGCTGTATACAATGTACTAGTATGATTAAGGGCAAAAGTTTTTCACATCCCCAAAAGGGTTTTGATATATCAATAAAAGACTATTATACCTGCCAATCCTCCTATGTCATATACATCATCAAATGCCCATGTGGTCTCCTCTATGTGGGGGAGAGCACAAAAAAAATAAAAGATTGTATCGCGAGACACAAATACTCCATTAGGGATAAGTCGGACAAATTACCACTAGCCAGACACTTTATAGAAAAAGGCCATACGGTTTCACAACTTAGATTTATGGTCATTGATGGTGTGTCAAAAAACAGACAGGGGGGGTAATAGGTAATTGAAGCTGAGAAAAAGAAAACAAGTCAATTGGATACATCGGCTTGATACCCTTCAATCTAAAGGGTTAAATTCAGATTTTGATTTTTTTTTTTCTTTAAAATGATCTACTTTTTATGTTTGATATGAATAACATGGGCACACTATCAATTAGGTTTATAGTTTATCATATATATAATTTTTTCATGTTTTTTTATTTAATTTGATTAATTATTGTTTTTTTTTTTGTGTATTATTAATTTATATTTCATATAGTTTTATTTTTATTTTTTAAAATTCTTATTTAATTTTTTTATTTTTTATTTTTTCATATAGGATTCCCGATTGATATAATCTGTGAAGTGTGAGAATATTGCTAGACCTGTTGATCTTTCATTCCAAGATTGTATTAGGTTGAAGGGATAGAGCCTATGTATCTAATTCACCTCTTATTTTCTCAACTCCAATTCCCTATTGCCTCCCCGTCTATTTTAGATACACCATCAATTACCATGAATTTAAGCTGCAATACTGTATGCTTTTTTCTATAAAGTGTCTAGCTAATGGTATTTTATCCAATTTATCTGATGGAATATTTATATCTTACTACGCAATCTTTTATTTTCTCATCCCCAAAAAGGTTATGACATATCAATAAAAGATTATTATACCTGCCAATCCTCCTATGTCGTATACATCATTAAGTGCCCTTGTGGCCTCTTTTATGTAGGAGAGACCACATAGAAAATAAAAGATTGCATAGCAAGACATATCTCACACATCAGGGATAAGTTGGATAAACTACCATTAGCTAGACACTTTATAGAAAAAAAGCATACAGTATCTCAAAATAGATGGGGAGGTAATAGGGAATTGGAGTTGAGAAAACGAGAGGTGAATAAAATACATAGGTTCAATACCCTTCAACCTAAGGGGTTAATTTCAGATTTTGACTTGTATTTATTTCTTTGAGTTGATATACAGTGGGGACGGAAAGTATTCAGACCCCCTTAAATTTTTCATTCTTTGTTATATTGCAGCCATTTGCTAAAATAATTTAAGTTCATTTTTTTTCCTCATTAATGTACACACAGCACCCCATATTGACAGAAAAACACAGAATTGTTGACATTTTTGCAGATTTATTAAAAAAGAAAAACTGAAATATCACATGGTCCTAAGTATTCAGACTCTCGGCTCAGTATTTAGTAGAAGCACCCTTTTGATCTAATACAGCCATCAGTCTTTTTGGGAAAGATGCAACAAGTTTTTCACACCTGGATTTGGGGATCCTCTGCCATTCCTCCTTGCAGATCCAGTTCTGTCAGGTTGGATGGTAAACGTTGGTGGACAGCCATTTTTAGATCTCTCCAGAGATGCTCAATTGTTTTTGTTTTTTTTAAAGATTTTATCTAGATTTACAAAGCGTAAAACATAATACACAACCTTTTGTAAGAAATTTTACAGAGGAAAAAATGTAGGTACATACTTATGTTTATCTAGGGGATATACACATATATACCAGGATGGGAGGGCTGAATAACATAAAATAAACAGATCATAACATTCCAATAGCTGACTACTTCGAGGAGATACCTGGATGGATCTGTTATAGAAAATCCTTAGGATTTGCTAGATAGGAACAAAAACCAAGGATAACGAAACAAGAAGGGGGGGGATAGAGTAGGGCATAGTGGGGGGGGGGGGGCTGCATGGCTGAGGCATAGACAATTGTGGAGGTAAGCTTTACAATATTGAATAGCTAGTGATGAATGAGTAAGGGCAAAACTGATGGTCTGAGCTAAAGTCCTTTTGATGTGAGATGCCCTTTGGATGGGGAGGTTGCCTCTTTTGGGGATGGAGGGGAAGAATTGTAGTATGAGAATGAGAATTGGCTGAATTTGGCTAGTTCCCCCTGAGAGAGAGTTGAGAGCATGAATGAATGCCATTTGGAGTAAAAGCGGGCTTTAGATTTTTCCTGTTTGAAATCCGTGTTTAGACGGTCCTTGATTAGGAGATGAAGGAGCTCTCGTTTGATTTGGGTGATATTGGGGCTGTGAGAGGAAGTCCAATGTTTCAAAATGGTTCTTCTTGCAATTAGTAGACAAATCAGAGACCAGTCTTTGTGGGATGGGTTATCCCTTGAGATTCCCGCGAGTCTTGTAGTTGTAGTTTGGGACCAAGGCAGCAATTTGGGGTCCCAGTGACCAAAGATGAGGAGTAGCGGGTCTTTTGGCAGTTTTAATAAGGTTACTTCAAAAATGTAGGATAGTACCTGGTCCCAGAAAGTAAAGATATAGGAGCAGTTCCAGAAGTGATGGGTCAGAGATGGCTTCGGTAGGCTGCAGAGGGGGCAAAAGGCTTGCTCTGATCTGATTTTGAGGATAAGAAAGGTATGTATGCTCGGTGAACTATTTTTAGTTGTGTTTCTCTCCAAATTTCGTTGGGTGTTAGTCTTTGTATAGTGTTAAGTCCTTGTAGAATTTTTTCCTCTAGGTTCAGGTCAGGGAAGTCTTTGCGCCAGTTGTCGACAGAGGATGATGTGAGAGGAGGAGAGGTCTTATGTAGAAGAGTTTTGTAGATGTCCGAGATTTTGTAGGAGCCATCCAGGATCATTTGGTCTGCGATGTTCGGCTGAAACCTTTTGCTGTCTTCTTTACATGCATCCTTTAAAAAGCTGATGCATTGGCCATAGTGGAAGGCATGCATTATGGGTAGTGAGAAGGTTTCCGCTATGTTGGCAAAGGGTAATGGCCGCCCCGTCGCTGTATTACATAAGGAAGAGAATTTTGTTAGGCCTTTTTGTTCCCAGACGGTGAAGGGTTTGTGTTCCAAGCCCGGGGGGAAGACAGGGTTTCCCTGAATTGGAAGGTGACTTGACATAAAAGGAGATAACTTAAGCTGTTTCCTGGCTTCTCTCCATACTATTGCTGTATCTCTTAGTAGGAGGTTGTGTTGATAAAGAGGGGGGACTGACTTCCATTTGCAGTGGAGAAGGGCTACTAATGAATTAGGATGGGCCATGGCAGATTCCAAAGAAAAGTTAGAGTAGCGGGAGGATTGTGTTATCCAGTCCAGACTAGTTCTGAGTAAACATGCTAAATTATAGATTCTAATATGGGGGAGACTGATGCCCCCTTCGCGCTTGGGAAGATATAGTTTTTTGAAGGCTATACATACATGGTCTTTTGTTTTGCCATAGACATTTTGATATGGCTGAATTGAGAAATTTCACATCCTTGTGATGAAGTAGTGGAATAGTTTGCAATGGGTACAATAATCTGGCAAAACTGGCTATTTTTATCAGGTGGCATCTTCCCAAGAGAGAGAGGGGCAGATCCATCCAGGTAGTTAATTCTTGAGTTATTTTTTAAATCAAAGGAGGGTAATTGAGGTGGTATAAGGAGGAGGGAAGTTTCCCTATTTTGATTCCCAAATAGGTAATATGTGAATTGGCGACTGTAAAGTTGGAGTGCTGGGCTCAAGATGGTTTGGAGAGAGTGCCTATAGGGAGGATTTCGCTTTTGCCATAGTTAATGTGGAGGCCTGAGCAGGAACGAAATTCGTCAAATACCTTTTTTATGGTGAGCATATCTGATGGGGGGTTGGCTGAGAATATAAGAACGTCATCCGCAAAGAGAGAGGTGCGTAAGTCGTGTTTACCAACTTTGATGCCATGTAAGGGAGCTTTTAAGGTTAGGTACCTGGATAGGGGTTCTAGGGCGATGTTGAAGAGGAGCGGGGACAGGGGGCATCCTTGGTGTGTACCCTTGTGGAGGCGGAATTCATCAGAGAGAAGGCCTGCTGCCACCAATCTAGCTGCCGGAGCAGTGTACATGGTATTAATAAGATGGTGGAAGGGACCATTGAATCCCAATGCTGACATGGTCATGGAGAGCCATTCAAAACTAACATTATCAAAGGCTTTCTCCGCATCTAACGTGATAATGGCATGACCCGTGCCTGGGTTCTGTTTAGCATGCTCTAGGGCCAGCATGAACTTGCGTATGTGAAGGGTGGCGGTTCTGCCTTTCACAAAGCCAGATTGGGCAGGGTGGATCAGTGAGGGGATGATGTCTGCTAACCTAGTAGCTACGATCTTGGATAGAATTCTAACATCTAGATTAAGAAGTGAGATGGGTCTATATGAGCCCGGGTCCTGGGGGTCTTTGCCCTTCTTGGATAATAATTTTATAATGGCCTGGTTCCATGTCTGTAGGTATGTGCCACCTGACCAAATACCATTGTATACTTGGTAGAGAGTGGGTTCTAAGAGAGTTTGTAGGGTTTTGTAAAATTTGCTAGTGAATCCGTCAGGACCCGGGGCCTTGGAGAGGGTTAAGTTGCGGATGGTGGTCGATATTTTGGGGAGGGAAATGGGGGCATTAAGGGCCTCTAGTTGTGATGGAGAAATTTTGGGCATGTTTATTTTCTCGATGAAAGAGCATGCTTTTTGTTTATCTATGGGGTCTGGGGCATAAAGTGTTGAGTAAAATTTAAGCATGACCTTGTTGATTTGCTGTGGTGTGGAGTGGAAGTTTCCCTTGGTGTCTCAAAGAGATGTGATATGGGTTGGGCGGAATGGACCTTTGCAGAGCCTGGCTAAGAGTTTGCCTGCTTTATTTCCGAACTGGTGGAAGGTGGCGTCTAGGTGGGCCTTTTTGGTTAGTTCAAGGGTCTTTGCCCAGGTATCGAAGTCTCTTTTCGCTGCCTGCCATTCATTTCTGGCGTCAGGGGAGTCTTTAGTGTACATGGAGCGTTGTGCCTGGTGTAGGCGTGCGCTGGCTGCTTTGTATTTTGTTAAAGTGTTTCTTTAAAAGGAGGTGGCATAGGAAATGATTCAACCCCTGAGGTATGCTTTGCCGGCATCCCAGAAGAGGTTTGGATCATC
This sequence comes from Lithobates septentrionalis, assembly GCA_037952835.1. NCBI lineage: Eukaryota > Metazoa > Chordata > Amphibia > Anura > Ranidae > Lithobates > Lithobates septentrionalis. Next base: position 1,477,564 of record JBBDGP010000358.1, read on the forward strand.
TATGTGGGGGGCATTGGTTAAAGAGTATTCAGACCATGATTTGGACATGAATTGCTGGAAGTCAGTATTATTATGTAAGTAGGAAGGAAATCGCCAAATTTTTGGGTGTGGAGGTAAGTCAAGATTGTCGAGTGTCATCTTTATGGGGGCATGGTCGGACATGGTTATGTCGTGAATGTCAGCATTGTGGAGCATGGGGAGGATGTTGTCAGAGCCAAAGAAATAGTCTATCCTTGTGAAGACGTGTGGGTTGGAGTGAAAAGTAAATTCCCTGTCGGCTGGGTTAGAGAGGCGCCATAGATCCTGGAGGTGGATGGCATCCATAGTGGTTGCAAAGTATGAGGGGGCGGAGGGGGTGGAACTAGGTTTAGGGAGCTTTGGGGATGATCTGTCATCCGTCTGATGGAGGATGTCGTTGAAATCTCCTCCAACCAAATGGGGGAGGTGGGTGATGCTAAGTAGCCAAGTGGACAGTTCAGTGTAGAACTGTCTGCCTGGTCTATTGGGAGTGTAGACATTTGATATCACTAACTCCTTGGATCCTATTTGGATATGTGCCCTGATAAAATGTCCCTGATTGTCTGATTTCACAGACAAGACTGTGCAGGGGAGGTTTTTGTGTATCAGCAGGAGAACACCCGCTTTGCGTCCAACCGCATCCGAGCCTAAGACAGTGCCTACCCAAAGCTTCTTCATGCCATGAAAGTCTGGGGTTAATAAGTGAGATTCCTGAAGTAAGGCTATGTCAGTTTTGATTCGTTTGAGATGTCGGAGAATTTTTATCCTCTTGTGGGGGGATCTGAGACCTTTTACATTTCAAGAGACTATTTTCATATTGGGGGGTCTTGAGAGGGAAATGGGCCAATATACTAGATTTGTCACTGTGTAAGTGGTGTGATAAAGTCACAGCTATATCAGGAAGTAGGATGTTGTTGTCATGGGAATGTGGAGGAGAGAGGTATGGAGGTTTGCATGAGCCCCAGAGAAAAGCGAGAGGGGAGGGGGGGATATGTCAGAGGGGGAAACCTGAAAAAAAAGCAAAACATTCAAACATGTGAACTTTTCTTTTTCCGCATGGAGTCACTGTGTAGGTCAACTCCCAGGACAGGACCCTAATGATACGACCTTAGAGAGCCCATGACTGGGTAGTGGGTTCTTGTGTGGGCTCCTTCGGGCCGAGTATAGGGGGAGGATGAGTTAAGCCATATACAGTGAGGCCAGTAAGGATTGTAGAATATATTAATAGACATTTGTAAAAGAAGACATTTGATAACTTAACAATGTAACATATTAACATAGGACATGGTGGTGTACCTACCAAAACCTATATAAAATAGTGATAGTTAGCAGGTATAGGTGGTGAGGTGAGAGGAGGAAGAAAAATAAAAAAATAAAAGAAGTAATGAGATATCGATAATCGTGTGAGTGCATGAGCACAGTCAGAGACATGTCCTGAAGTGGTGCAGTATGAGCTACCTTAATAGAATGGTTATCCAAGAACGTAGACCGCGAGTCCTTTTTCAGCGAGGGGGGAAGCAAAGCTGATCTGGGACAGATGATCTGAAACATTTGGGGGAGTCTTTGCGTGGGCTCCTTTGATCCAGGGAGTGGTTGATAGGAGCAGGTTTGGATGGGGTGTGCGGGTGAGGGTTTGGATGTAGAGATCGCAAATAGGCTTCGGCTTTAGAGGGGTCTTGGAAGGATAGCTGATCGCTGCTTGGTGTCTTGAGACGGAGGGTGGCTGGGAAGGCCAGTGTGAATTTAATTTGTTGTTTAAAGAGTTCTGTGCAGACCTTTTGGAAGGCTTTTCACTTCTTAGAGACCTCAATGGAGTAGTCGGCAAATATCAGAACCCTTATGCCATCAATTTGGAGTAAGCGGGTTTGTCTGTACTTTTGGAGGATAAGGGCCTTGTCAGAGTAGTTTAGGTATTTAGCGATTAAAGTGTGAGGGTTCTTGCGTTCTGTGTTGTAGGACCCCATACGGTGGGCACGTTCCACTGTGCAAGAGCCTGGAAGGCCTAGCACTTCTGGGATGCGTTGCGAGCAGAATTCAGATAGAGCAGGTGCTTGTAGGGATTCAGGTATACCCACGAAGCGCAGGTTGCTCCTTCTGGATCTGTTTTCCAAATCGTCGAGTTTTTGGATAATATATTGATTTGTCTTGTCCTGTGCTTGTTCTGTGGCCTGGGCCTGGTACATCTCCTCTTCCATGCTGGATAGGCAGTGTTCTAGCTCGTTCAGCCTAGTGGTGTGTTCTCCTAGCTGGGCCTTTATTTGTTTCATCCCCGCGTTTACTGCCTTTTCCACTGAGGCAGAGATCATAGGGGACAAGAGGGCTGCTACAGCCTGCGCTATGCGCTCTGTGCTGTGATCCCCATTATGCTGTGGAGTGGAGGCTTGTGGGGAGAAGGCCTGAGAGAGGGAGGCTTGTGGAGAGGAGACATGGGGAGGTTGTGGCTGAGCAGAGGAGGCATGTAGGGAGGTAAGAGTGACTGTGCTGCCACTTACCTCCATCTCCGCCATCTGTGGGCCTGTGTGAGGCTCCGTGTAGGCCGAGACCCGGGCCTCGATTTGTGGCTGGGCCGGCGGCGCCGTCTGGGCCGTTTGTGTGCGGGAATCGGTTTTCTCCACAAACCGGTCCATAGGCTGGCGGATGTCACCCGGAGGTAGCTGAGGGTGGATGAGGAGGCTCTAGGCAAAGTTTACAGGCAGTTTTGGTCCGTAGTGCGGGAGCTGAGGAGAGGAGCAGCTACTCCATGCAGCGCCGGAACCGGAAGTCCAATTGGTTTTAAGTCAGGGCTCTGGCTCGACCATTCAAGAACAGTCACGAAGTTGTTGTGAAGCCAATCCTTCGTTATTTTAGCTGTGTGCTTAGGGTCATTGTCTTGTTGGAAGGTAAACCTTTGTCCCAGTCTGAGGTCCTGAGCACCCTGGAGAAGGTTTTCGTCCAGGATATCCCTGTACTTGGCCGCATTCATCTTTCCCTCGATTGCAACCAGTCACCCTGTCCCTGCAGCTGAAAAACATCCCCACAGCATGATGCTGCCACCACCATGCTTCACTGGGGACTGTATTGGACAGGTGATGAGCAGTGCCTGGTTTTCTCCACACATACCGCTTAGAATTAAGGCCAAAAAGTTCTATCTTGGTCTCATCAGACCAGAGAATCTTATTTCTCACCATCTTGGAGTCCTTCAGGTGTTTTTTAGCAAACTCTCACCAAGGCTCTTCTCCCCCGATAGCTCAGTTTGGCCAGACAGCCAGCTCTAGGAAGGGTTCTGGTCGTCCCAAACGTCTTCCATTTAAGGATTATGGAGGCCACTGTGCTCTTAGGAACCTTAAGTGCAGCAGAAATTTTTTGTAACCTTGGCCAGAATCTGTGCCTTGGTGCCCAGATGATCAGAAGAAATGGACAGCACCTGAGTTAAATATATGAGTGTCACAGCAAAGGGTCTGAATACTTAGGACCATGTGATATTTCAGTTTTTCTTTTTTAATAAATCGCCAAAAATGTCAACAATTCTGTGTTTTTCTGTCAATATGGGGTGCTGTGTGTACAATAATGAGGAAATAAAATGAACTTAAATGATTTTATCAAATGGCTGCAATTAGGGGTGCAACGGATCAAAAAACTCACGGTTCGGATCGTTCCTCGGATCAGGAGTCACGGTTCGGATCATTTTTGAATCAACAAAAAAAAATCTCCCCCACTGTAATAATATATTAGCAGTGTATTGCAGGGTATTGACAGAGTATTGGCAGAGTATTGCAGAGTATTGGTAGGGTATTGGCAAAGTATTGGCAGAGTATTGGCGAGTATTGGCAGAGTATTGGCAGAGTATTGCAGGGTATTGCTAGAATATTGGCAGAGTATTGGCAGGGTATTGGCAGGTATTGGCAGAATATTGGCAGAGTATTGCAGAGTATTGCAGAGTATTAGCAGGGTATTGCAGAGTATTGACAGGGTATTGCAGAGTATTGGCAGGGTATTGCAGAGTATTGGCAGGGCATTGCAGAGTATTGGCAGGGCATTGCAGAGTATTGGCAGGGTATTGCAGAGTATTGGCAGGGTATTGCAGAGTATTAGCAGGGTATTGCAGAGTATTAGCAGGGTATTGCAGAGTATTGTCAGGGTATTGTCAGAGTATTGCAGAGTATTGTCAGGGTATTGCAGAGTATTGTCAGGGCATTGCAGAGTATTAGCAGGGTATGGCGGAGTATTGGCACTGCTGCCATCTGATCTCTCCCCTCCACTGTGCAGATCAGTACACAGAGGGGAGAGAGGAACTGTCATCATGACATGACGCTGGTTTGTTTACAAGTGATCGCTCCGTCATTTGAAGGAGCAATCACGTGGTAAACGGCCGCCGGGTGTACCAGGATAGCCGCCTCTCCCGAGCTAAGCCGAAGCCGAGGCCTTTCCTAAGGCCAAGGCGGCGGTGCGCTCCGCGGAGCGCATGTGTGCTGATCCGAACAGGCTGAACCGTTCGGATCACGGATCGGTGAGGATCCTTTGCACCCCTAGCTGCAATATAACAGAGAGTGAAAAATTTAAGGGGGTCTGAATACTTTCCGTCCCCATTGTATATAGTTTTTTGTTTAGGATCACATATTATTGTTTATTGTCTTTGGTAGACATGTATCACATGTTGTTATATATTATCGTGTGGATTTACACATTATTATTGTAATACAATTCTATTAATCATTTTTTATTTTACTTTTTTATGTTTTATTATTTTTTATTATTATTTTTTCTTTAAACATGTACAATATTTTGATTTATTTTATTTGTATTTTCATTATTTATTTTCAGGATTTTCAATTGATACATTCTGTGTGGTGTGAGAACACTGACATTACTGTTGAACTTTCGTTCCAAGATTGTATCACATTATGTATTTAAACAGAGTTTCATACAATGATCTACTAATTAATTAATTGATTCCAGATTGTTTGATTCTCTAATTGATTGACAATGAGCTATATATTCTACCATGTATGTGGTCATTTATAGGCATGAGGGATATATATTTATATATATATATATATATATATATATATATATATATATATATATATATATATATATATATATACTGTATATATATATATATATACTGTATGTGTTATTGTATTCTTGACTCTAGTAAATACTTTGTTTATTAGATCCATCACAATCACACATTAGATCACATCCCAATCCGCATGTCAACGGAGAAGGTTATACAGCGTTACTGCTGCTAGGTGCTCAGCTGTCTACAACCAATAGTGCCAGCCTTCCCCTGCATGCAAGCATCCGCCCCATAATGTCAACAGCACTGGGTTCTAATAGAGTGCTGCCACTGCCAAGGAGACAAACACCAGACCAACGCTGCAGGGCAGCAGGACAGCAAGTTGAGGCTGGGGACCCCCGTAGTGGCAGAACACCAGGGTCTGGTTACAGGTGAAACCATTGCAACCCTGGTAGTTCTCCCACTGCTTTGGACTCTTTTATGGAGTTTCCTGGTGTGCTGGTGACATATCTCTTGCTTTTCTGCCACCCTGGGGGCCACAATACAGTAGGAAGGGGGCCACTGCAGAACATGTGAAAGAAACCTGCTGCAGGATTGTAATAAAGCGCCCTACAGCAGGAGTAAAGGACCCCAGGATCAGTGGGGAGAGCTGTGGGACCAGAGGAAAGGGCCGTGGGACCAATGGGAGGGGGTCAGGGGGCCCTTCAAGGTTTCTTGCACCGGGGCCCGAAGGTTTTAGTTACACCTCTGTGTTGTATACATTATGTGAAAATTAATTTATGTTTTTTGATCTGTCATTGCTCCTGGGGAAGTGGAATTTTCTAATGCAAGAAACACATAGAACTTAATAAAATTGTGGGTGGGGTAACCTACCAAGGTGTTATTAAGATGATCTATTGATGGGTAATGACAAATGGGGGCTATGTTCTAGTTGCATTAATATTGTTTTTTTATTTGTCATAAAGTCGTTTTTTTAAAAACTGTTGATTGTAATTTTAAGTTAAATTGTTATTTTGTGCCTCAGAATTCCCATCATTTTTCTGTTGTTTTTATACATTCATATTTTGTCAGTAAAACAATGTTTTGGGGGCTTGGCAACCTTATTGGAAGAGCACTTCTTCACAGCACAACTCCCCTCTCTACCCCTGCACTCAGGGTGGCAGAAGAGTTTCCAGGAGCAGGGAATGGGGGAGTGTTTATGGGGGATGGGCATGGTGCTGTGCTACAATCAAGCCTGTTGCCCTGATGCCACTGCAGCCTTCATGATCCTGCTGGTCAATGGGGGGAGGCAAAGCCACAAATGAATGTGTACTTTGTACATTGTGTGGCAGAACACACCAGCCTTAAAGACAGTGCCACTGGAGGTACCAGAGAGAAGTCAGTTTTGGGGGAAGGATATGTAAAGGTATAAGAAAAACAGAATCTACCTCAATGTGGGATTTTTAAGGCAATGTATTGATGAAAAAATTATATATTGTATTAAAAATAATTTTTATTGATACAAAAAAAAGGAATAGAATACAAGTGAACATACAAAGTAAATGTTTTAGAGTATCGTAAGATTAAAAAAGGACATCAAATGACATGAAAATTACATGATGCATCCTACTGCTAGATACAAACACCACCCCAGTTGATACGATGGCGTCCAATAGCAGATTTCAAACGCGTTTCAACTTTTTATTGTCATAGCAAAGTCTTCCTCAGGGAAGGATTGCATCACATTCTAAGATTTCAAAAAATAATAACATAGTTACTGGTTGTATATATACACATACATATCGCCTATATTTCGAAAAAACGCATTTCAACTGGAGAAAAACAAATGCGACTTACATTTAGCATGTAGCTGCATAAAAATGCTTTTTCAGTGCTGACAGGGGCCCTAATCACCAAATGCCTGTACCGCTCACTATCCTCTACGGGGCAGCCTGGTATATTTTAAAAGACCAATATTGGCAGCCATAAAAGCGAAAGGGCTGAAAAACATAAACAATATTTGAATGAGAAGAAGTTAATGATGATTCTCGGGGAGAGTACACCTCCAGAGAGATAAAAAATTGCAGATGAAAAATACCTTAAGTTAGTTGTGTAGCATGTGCAGATGAAGTTCCAGATGATTGGTAGCAGAGAGCCTTGGTCTTATTTACCTCTCTATTGAAAGCCAGTAATGAAATGCTGCCTTTGGCTGTCCCTGGCGTCCTAATATAGGGGATATGGGCGTGACTATAAGGTGGGCGTTTGCATAGGTCTGAGGCAAATCTCCTACTCATTGGTGGGCATTTGCATCACTCTGAATAATCTCCTATTTATTGGTGAAACAGTGGGGGGGAGGGCACGGCCTCTCTTGGCCGCCGTCAATTGCAGAAAGTATCCTTATATGGGAAACTAGAGCGTCTCATAGCTTCATGTTGTCTTGGTGATGAACGCCTCCCCTCACAGCCGCAGCACAAAGCCCTCCTCCCTCTACGTGTCCTATGGGGTGTGGACGTGGCGGCAAGGAGGGAGAGGAGCATCCAATCACCCAGGCAAAAATGGAAAGGTAAAGGGGTTGGGGATGCAGAGCTCAGAGCTGAGAAGGGGTGCAGAAGTTGGGTTTCCCACACAGGGGTTCTTCTCTAGTAAATACACAAATGGGAAAATGCTAGCCCACCTGGCTCTTAAGCTCTCACTCATCTTTAGTTACAGTACCTCTGCTCTTTGTGCTGGTCACCCCAGACCATAGGTGCTTCTGTGAAGACCACTTTACTATAGCGCCCACAGTTCTGCTCTTAGTCCTCAGGACATTTACTGCCTCTTGCAGACACACACATGCTCTGGCTGCCACCTGGATTGAAGTCCTCCTGACTCCCCCTCCTGTTTGTTGGGTGGAGAAGTCTCCAACTGGGAGCCCTAAGGTTTTCCTATACCTCCATTAAAGGGCCTATGTGCACCTTAGCACACACCCTGCTGGTCATCCACAAAACCTGGGCACAGAGTTGGAGATTCCATCCCACCCAAGACAATATGGCATTTCCAAACTACAGAGCCCCATCCAGGAATATCAAAACCTGGAGAAAGCTGCAAAAACAGTTTTCTCCACTCCACAGCTATACTCTGTAGGCCTGCACGGAGCCAATGCGCACACCCTGTGTCCTTTAAAGGACCAATTTCATAGTGACAGAGTCTCGTATGGTATATATATATATATATATATATATATATATATATATATATATATACACACACACAGTTCTCCAGACCTAAAGGGGGGGGGGTAGGGGAGCGCTAGATAATTATCAAAGAAACTGATGCACACAAAAAACAGATCCCGTTGAAAGTGAGCTAAAAAATACATTCAAATAATGAAAAACCAGCCTGCCTATAGCATAGAAATTGGATGAACAAAATCATAAACATGAAGGCAAAAAAATTGTGTACAGTAATAATTGTGCAACCGTGACATATAGTGTCAAATAAATATTAAAAATATCAGACGTATAATAAAATATAATATAAAAGTCCATCAAAGGAGAAAAATTAATTAATTATGTAGAATCCTGATGTGAATCTTGATAAACGTGAGCTGCAAAATCCCTTCACCATCACTGAAAGACACCAATGTGCTCATGGAAATGGATGTCCGCTTACCAGATGAAGTTAACCAATTTAATTAAAAAGAGGTCAGATAGGCTTTAGCAAGATAATGCTTGCTGCAATAGGTAGAAATGAACCAGACTCTTGTCTTCACATCACAGGGTCTCACGCATGGGATATAAAATAGATGGAGAGGAACCAAACATAGTGTAACACCATTTATTTAAAAATAGAATAAAAACAAAGCATAGACAAATGGCTACTCACATATAGGGTGCCATCGCCCGGCACTGAGGCTAGAAAGCGTATCTTAGAAATAGGGGAATCAGCTCTGTAGGAGAAGTTCCCAGATGATCGCGGCAGCGGCGTGCGTTCCACCCTCGACATTCATTATTTGAATGTATTTTTTAGCTCACTTTCAACGGGATCTGTTTTTTGTGTGCATCAGTTTCTTTGATAATTATCTAGCGCTCCCCTACCCCCCCCCCCCCCCTTTTTTTCACACTTATGCATTTATGAATTTATTCATTTTGTTTAGGGTGTAGCTGCTTTATTTACTATTTAATTTTTGTGGCGCGGAATTATTCACTATTTATTCTCCAGACCTAAACCCTATTGAGCATTTCTGTGGCATCCTCAAATGGAAGATGGAGAAGCGCAAGGTCTCTAACATCCACCAGCTCCGTGATGTTGTCATGGAGGAGTGAAAGAGGACTCCAGTGGCAACCTGTGAAACTCTGGTGAACTCCATGCCCAAGAGGGTTAAGGCAGTGCTGGAAAATAATGGTGGCCACACAAAATATTGACACTTTGGGCCCAATTTGGACATTTTCACTCAGGGGTGTACTCACTTTTGTTGCCAGCGGTTTAGACATTAATAGCTGTGTGTTAAATTATTTTGAGGGGACAGCAAATTTGCACTATTATACAAGCTGTACACTTACTACTTTACATTGTACCAAAGTGTCATTTCTTCAATGTTGTCACATGAAAAGATATAATAAAATTTCCATAAAAATGTGAGGGGTGTACTCACTTGCCGAAAGTATTGGGACACCTGCCTTCACACGCACATGAACTTTAATGGCATCCCAGTCTTAGTCTGTAGGGTTCAATATTGAGTTGGCCCACCCTTTGCAGCTATAACAGCTTCAACTCTTCTGGGAAGGCTGTCCACAAGGTTTAGGAGTGTGCCTATGAGAATGTTTGACCATTCTTCCAGAAGCGCATTTGTGAGTTCAGGCACTGATGTGGTTGAGAAGGCCTGGCTCACAGTCTCTGCTCTAATTCATCCCAAAGGTGTTCTATCAGGTTGAGGTCAGGACTCTGTGCAGGCCAGTCAAGTTCCTCCACCCCAAACTCACTCATCCATGTCTTTATGGACCTTGCTTTGTGCAATGGTGCGCAGTCAAGTCGTAACAGGAAGGGGCCATCCCCAAAGTGTTCCCACAAATATGGGAGCATGAAAGTGTTCAAAATGTCTTGGTATGTTTCCCTTCACTGGAACTAAGGGGCCAAGCTCAATACCTGAAAAACAACCCCACACCATAATCCCCCCTACCAAATGATTAGGAGCAGTGCACAAATCAAGGTCCATAAAGATATGGATGAGCGAGCTTGGGGTGGAGGAGCTTGACTTGTCTGCACAGAGTCCTGACCTCAACCTGATATAACACCTTTGGGATGAATTTGAGTGGAGACTGCAAGCCAGGCCTTCTTGTCCGACATCAGTGCCTGACATCACACATGTGCTTTTGGAAGAATGGTCAAACATTCCCATAGACACACTTCTACACCTTGTGGACAGTCTTCCCAGAAGAGTTGAAGCTGTTATAGCTGCATAGAGTGGGACAACTCACTATTGAACCCTATGGACTAAGACTGGGATGCCATTAAAATTCATGTGCATGTAAAGGCAGGTGTCCCAATACTTTTGGTAATATAGTGTGTATATAAAAGCATCAGTAGTAGTCTGTCCTTGAAAATAATTACTATTATTTTTATCAATTAAAGAACACATGACATCAGAAAAGTGGGACCAGGCAAGCGCTATCAAGGGGATTCCATGAGTGTAAGCAGAGCTCATCAATTTTGTTTAAACTTCCCTTTGCAAAAATATCAGGAGATATAAGTATTCTTCATGCTGAGTCAGTGGGCTCATTAGCATAAGTAATTGTAGAATTATTCCTTCAGGCATAACACCCCTGGGCTGTACTGGCTGTCCACAGCTATTCAGAGAAAAGAGTGATGAATCGCATGGTTCTGCTGAGTGATTTCTGAGCATTAAGATGGAAAGTCTAAAAAGGTTTTTGAAGCCTGCTGGACATATTGAATAATAATGAAATATTCATAGACAGTTACTTAACAGAAAGACATAGTTAGGCCGTCAAACCAACATAAAAAATGAAGGTAATTTTTTTTAAAACTATTATTTATGTATGGGACAGTGATATGCACAGTAGTGTAATAAAAAAATAAATTAATAATACAGAAATGGTGCACTAATACATCTATACAATAAACCAATCTCTTATCGTGTCAATGATATAAGCACGTGCCAGCATTAAGTGAAATTCAAAATCTTTTTATAACAGTCCAAATAAATATATCTGGTATTTCAGTGAAATCAGGTGAAGGGAGGGGAAGATTGGATTGGCAAGACGCTTTGCATTACCCGAGGAGAGGCACGAATTTGTTGCAGTACCGTGGATTTTATACTGATGCATGCTGAACATAGTTGGTGCACTGGAGCACCTATTATATGTGAGTTTTATGCACATATTTTAAATAAAAGATACTGTTTTAAAATATATGAGCACTACTTGGATCTCCTCTCTTTTCACATAGATCGAGCAATGGCGAGGGAACACTGACAGGACGAGAAGGAGAAAAGCATGATTTGTTAGTCCAGGGTGACTAAAAGGCTATTTTTGACCAAATTTAATTGTGAGGTCACACTTCTTGAGGTGAGCACATATCTAACGGGGGAGCACTGTGGTGAAATTATATAAGGCAGGTTTTGAGGATTTGTGAAGATTCAGCAAGCCTCATCTTTATCTGACATCTATCTGACTATTATTTATACTTCAACTGATTGCACTGAAATACTGGATATATTTATGTGCACTGTTATAAGAAGATTTTAAAAATAAACTTAATACTGGCACATGTTTATATGATTGACACGATAAGAGATTGGTTTATTGTATGGATGTATTAGCGCAGCATTTCTGCATTATTATCACTTTTGCACATTTACTGTAAATAGGAAGTGTGTTACTTGCTGCCCGCTCTAGATAATTAATATATTCATATCCTAGTTGCTCACAAAATTTAAATTTGATTTAAAAAAAATAATAAATTAGGTTTTACCAGTGTAGCATTATTAGTGGTGTTAGCAACATGAATAGTAAATGGATGAAACCGTAAATGGACCACAGCAGAATGTTATATTTAGTACACCAACATAATATGGAGTTCTGATTTAAAACATAGCAGCTATTCTAACATACGTATATAAAGATACTAGCAACTTTGCAACTATAACCTTTTGCCTCTTCTTTCCCTGTGCTTTGAGGGCTCAGAGGTCCAGTCCAGTATGAACAATGAACTGTTTATATTCAGCCTGTGAGGCTCTACCCCGTACTACTGACAAGGAATAAAACAGATGAAATGTATCTGTTCTATAAACTTGATCCATAGTTTTTAGTGTAGGGACCAAACATCATAAGTCATAATTTCATGGACACACTGTACTTCTTTATATCACAACTGCTAGAACCACACAGCCATTGCCTAAAGCGGGTATAAACCCTAGTAATCTTCTATAATCTATAAACTTCTCATATTTTGCTTTATTTTGGTCTGTTAAATATACAATTGAAAGCATTTGGCTATGTCAGGAAAGTTGAATTATTGGCCTTGTTTGAAGATCTACATGTATGCATGTTGTAGTCTTTGATCTCTTAGAGCCGGTTCACATATCATATTTCATAGCGATCTTTCAAAGGAGTCAGGTGCGGTTTCTTTCACTGGTTCAGCTGCAAATTTTTAATGTGTATGACACTTGAAATCGCACGTGAACTGGAGTGAAAATTGTACAGGACTCTTTTTAAAAACACACAGCGGCCAGCCCGCACATATGTGAACTAGCTCAATAGAAAGCTGGTTTGGTTCACATGTCATGTGAATCAGATGCAGTTCAAAACACATCCAATTCGCATATATGTGAACCAATCCTAAGGGTCATGTGTGTGTGTATGTGCTCATGCATGTGTGAGTAAACATGAATGAGTGTGCACATGTGGCACTGACATTAACTCCAATCACATTATTTAAAGCTCATCACAGCATAGGAAAGCTGAGTGGTCGATAGTGCCTGTTACCTGTGAACTGAGCTTTTGTTACCCTGTGTTTGACCCAGCTTCCTTATTCCCTTTATAATTGATTTCCCATTGCTTACCATGGCTTATGTCCTTACTTTGCCTGTAGTGGAGTGCCCATTTACTCATCACGCTCAGATGCAGACACAGGCCACTTTAACTCCATTTTACACAACTCCCTGGGCTCTTGGATAAGCCTAGAGGAGATACGTGTTTGTTTGTTTTTTGTTTGTTTTTTTAGTGTATGTCTTTGCAACCTGAATCTGTTTTGCATTATTTCTTCCAACCTTGCACCTGTTTAGTAAACTGCAAGTTACAGTTACTCTCTATCTGATTAGTTGGCTGGTAACCTTTTGTGCTATCCTTGGCTTGTGTCCTGACTTTGCTTTCAGCCTGCTGTCTTGGTACCTCTGCTGTCTGATTTCAACCTTTAAAGTCTAAGCTCTGACTTTGCTTCAGCTTTATGAATGGGTACCTCTGCTGCTCAGCTGCCTCCTGCTTGTTCTGACTACAATTCTGAGTCCTGCTCCTGTGTATTATTGTGACCCAATTGCAAACCAGAATTTGGCGCAGATCCAATCTGAACATTGCTAGCACCTCAACTGTTGGAATACAATGTTTATTTGTATTTTATGCAACTACTACATCAATATCAGTATTCAGCAGAGATATATTCTTCAACCAGTAGATGGCAGTGTTTTTATACATTTTTAGCTGCATCTATGGTAAAACTATATGTCTCTTCTCTGCATAATAAAGGTTCCTGTCTACAGTTAGTGCACAGTCCACATGGGTTTTGCTGCTTGTCTGTTCTGTAGGGCTATATACAGACTTTCTAACAGGTTATGGGCCCAGGCATAGCCCAGAGAAAAGCTGAGAACCCAGACAAATGAATAACAGAAATGGTCAGTAACACAGCTGCAACAAAGCTTTTATTTGCATATCTGACAAACCAGAACTATTGGTCTTGGAAATTCAAGATGAAAATCTTACTAATAAGAGAAGGTACGTGGGCGTGTATCAATGAAGCCCAGAGCACCTTTCAGATGAGTGGATAGAGAGACCAGAAAGCTCAGAGCACAATTTCTCTTAGCATAGAAGATGATTAGATCATACATATATGTACTGTAAGTGTGAAACTGCTAAAGAAACGTGGGGAGGATTACAAAAGGTACATGAAAGATCTAATCTAAGCAATAAACTGTATTTGATTAGAAAGCTACACCAAACCAAGCTGATCAAAGGCCAGGATATGCAAGGATTACATAAGACGCATCTTGGAACGGGTGAATGCCTGAGAGGTACAGGAGAAGAAGTAAAAGATTTTCATCTTGCACTATTAAAGAGAAGTATGAAAATTCAAAGGTGTGCCACATGGTTAACGAGATAAGGTATAATGTCATTAATAGGTACCATCATCCTAAATATGAATAAGGCAAAAAATGGGGTTGAAAGAGAAAGGAAAACAAGGACCTCTCCAATTAGGTCCTACCTCTTTCGGGAGAATTGGGACTATTACGGTACCAGAGGGATGTAAACAGACTTTTTTTAAAAAATAATAGATTTATTTAAATATAACATTAAAAAGTCCTACACAGGACACATCATATACATCATCATGGATTAACATACACAAAAAGTGATTGTTACAGCATTGTTGACACTTGGTTGGTAAGACTAACGCCCACACAGATGCATGAAAGCAGGTTATATAATATAATACTTGCAGACGTGACCTCTACAGTTTCGCGGTCACAGCCGCTTCTTCAGGAGGTGTCTGATAGTATATAATCTACAAAAGTGGAAAAACAATACAGTATCAACACAACAAACGGGAAAATATACAGATGTCATAGGAAGCACAGAATTGATATTGGAGAAAATAATTTAAATTTGAAAGTTGCACTCACCAACCTATAACCACAAGGGTTTTGGAGCGATACTGTGAGACGCCCTCAAGAGGCCTTCCCCCGGGGGCAAGCCAGGGAGGCAATTTAGGGTGATATTATTGTAAAGAAATGCAATACATGAGGATTTGTAATTTATAGACTGTGTGTTCTACTTGAAAACGCAGAAACCACCCAGGTGTGTCAAGTCAGGAGACGAGAAAAGATGGAAAGGGAGAAGGAAGGAGGGGAGAGCAGAAAACTGGAGTGGGGATAGCGGTGGGGAAAAAAGGGGAAAGAAAAGAAAAAAGAGAGAAAAAAGAAAAAGGGAAAGGGAAAACAGGGAGGGAGAGAAAGAAAGGACAGGAGGCGAGGGAAGAGAAGGGGAAAAAGGGGGGAAAAAAGAAAAAAGAAGGGGGGGAGGGGGAAAAAGAGCGCAAAAAAGGGAGGAAAAAAAAAAACGGGGAGGGGGAAGTAGAGGAAAAGAAAGGGGGGGGAAGGGGAAGAAGGGGGAAAGAGAAAAGAAGGGAATTACGGAAAACAAGGAAGCGGGGCAAAGAAAGGAAGGGAAAAAGAAAAGGAAGAACGGGGGAAGGGGGGGAGAAAGGGAAAGAAAAAGAAAAGAGGGAGGGAGGGAAAAGAAGGGGAACAGAAGGGGAAAGAGAATAGACCTGCCACCTGTTTAGGGACGTAAAAGAGAAGGAGCTTTAGCAAGTGGGGGGGTTTTTGTATCAATAAGGTATACCCACCGTTGCTGTAATATTAAAAGCTAGACTCAAGAGCCAATGACACCCAGAGTAAATGACTGATGGAACTGGTGGCCGGTAAGCCGGACCGCAATGCCATGGGGAGCCACTATAAGGAAGGTAGATATATAAGGGAAAAATATTAGAAGGTAATTTTAATAATTTGCATAAATTGCGAAGCATGCAGGGTAAAGAAGGGGGGAGGTATAATGGTAATATAGCAGTAACCCCCATCCTTCCCACAAGGCGTATAGCAAGTACTTACAGGAGCTCCAAGTGGCGCTGATGAATTGCTGGGTGTCTGCCTGTGAGGGCTAGCTGCCGAGTCTAAGCGTCTTAAATGCCTCCAACCCGGAAGTTAAACAGCGCTGAGGACAACAGCTGCTGTCTCTTCCGGGTCCAGTCCTCCACTGCTGCGCAAGCGCAGAAAATACATCCAGCACAGGCGCACAGCTCCATAGTGATCGGTGCCGAAGCGTTAATCAAGAGAAGCAGCAGCTGGGCTCCATGGAGCCCCGCCTGCTGCCGGAGGAACGCAAGCCCGCCATAGGGGGAGAATTAACTCCTCACATCCCTCCAAGCAAGGAGAGCAGGTGCAAGTAACAGTAATTGAATGGGTGAAAATAATATGAAGCAAAGAATAAACGGAAAGGAGAAGGAGTGCCAGATCACCGGCAATGGGGACTTTTGACCCATGGCCAGGGATATGTGCGTCACAGCCCCATACCAAAAAATATAAAACAATTCAATATGATATACATAGCTATTATTTACAAAGCATGTAATGTACTGAGAACTTGAAGTCAGCCAAAAAGAAAACACATCAATAAATAAATATTACATAGTATGAACCACTATGTGTGGAGAGTCCACTTACAAACAATCATGGGAAAGACCTGGTTGTGCATAAAAAAAGGGGGGGGGGGACAAAAAAAGGGGGGGGGAGAGGGGGGAGAAGGAAAAAAAAAGAAAAAAAAGAAAGAAGACAGGTGAAAATTTACAATTACAGTATAATGCCATATATATTGAGTATGTTTTTTGAAATGTGGAGAAAGCACTAGACAAATGTCTACAGGGGGGGGTACGGCAGAGGCTGGTAAATCTGTTGAGTAATTATTCAAGGAAATACTTGTATGAGTGTGCCTCATTTATGCCAGGAGGGACACAAGCGTTGAGTCGCTCAATCCAGAGCGATTCGCGCTTTAAAATTTGGCGGTCCCAGTTGCCCCCTCTGGGATCTTCAGGGACAACTTCTAGAACAGTGAATCTAATGTAATCAAGATTAAAATGATGATGAATGCCAATATGGCGGCCCACGGTAGTGAGCTTGCCATTAGTAGAGGCGTACAGATGATCACCCAGTCTCTGCCGTAACTCCCTGATTGTCTTTCCCACATAAAAGGCGCTGCAGGCGCAGGTCATAAGATAAATTACGCCACGTGTGCCACAGTGGGCTGAATGTTTAGGAAAGAACATCTCCCCATTAGGAAGTAGAAAATGTTGTCCTTCTTGGATCCAGGGGCAGTGTGGACAATTGCCACACTTGAAGGTGCCTCTGGGTTCTAACGGGCCAAAAGAGGGGATCCTATAATGACTGTGTGTGAGTCTGTCCCTCAAAGAAGTAGCCCTCCTGAAGACCAAATCAGGGGTTGGTTTAATGTATTTTCTAAGCGTGTGGTGGTCGGTCAAAATGTGCCAGTGGCTTGATAATATGTTGCGTAATTGATGGTGGTGGGTGGAGAATTTGGTGATGATTTTAGTCATATAAGGTTGTTTAGGACATGGGGGGCCGAATAGTAATGTTTGTCGGTCGAGGGATAAGGCCCTATTTAAAGCTTTCCTCAAAACGGTGCGATTGTAGCCTCTAGCCAAAAGTCGTGTGCGGAGAGCATTAGCTTGTCTGTAGAAATCCCAGTCCTCTGTGCAGTTCCTTCTCAGTCTGAGATACTGAGCATAGGGGATACTGCGAACCAGAGGACGGGGATGGAGACTAGAAGCATGCAACAAAGTGTTGCCCGCAGTGGGTTTGCGATATAGGTCCGTGGTTAATTGTCCAGTAGAGTTTTTAATAATCTGTACATCCAAAAAAGGAATGCTCTGATTATTATAAGAAAAAGTGAAATGAAGATTGAAAGGGTTGATATTGAGCTTTTCAATAAAAGCTTGCAAATGTTGCTCTGTGCCTGTCCAGATGACCAAGAGGTCATCAATGAACCTAAACCATCCTAGAACATGGTTCAAGAAGGGTTCCATAAGGTCGTCACCAAAAACAGCCCGTTCCCAACCGCCAAGATACAAATTTGCGTACGAGGGGGCACAAGACGTGCCCATTGCGACGCCTTGGATTTGAAGAGAAGTATGGGTATTTTTTTTTCCAGAAACATACTTACCTAGGTCTGATGTGGCATCTGTCGCCCGGCGCCTCTAACACTGAGAAACAGAGTGATCGAACACCGCTGATCGCTCGGTTCTCAAAGCTCCGTGAGCGGAGAGTTGCTCACTGTCAGCCAGCAGCTTTCTGCTATGCCCCTCCCACGCTCATTGGAGCGCTTAGCTGCGGAGGGGGTGGGAGTGGTTGGCTCAGGATCTCTGCGGCTCGCTGAGAGGCTGAGCCGGGTGCCATTTCAGGCATGTGGACGGATCCTGACTCCATGGTTGTGATGTCGCCCAAGCCCGGACTGACCCCGTGACGCCAGCAGACTTCAACTTGCTCTCTGCTGAAAATGGGTCACAGGTGTGCAAAACGAACTGCACTCCTGTGATCAACAGAAGTACAGCCAAAGTTTGTCGATCACAGGAGTCCCCTTACGTGGTTTACCAAAAAGTTATCAAACGCTTGTCACAGCACTTGATGCACGTCCAGGTGATGAACTGACATTGGAATATGTTAAGGGCAAGCTTGTGGATGAATAGAAACATAAAACAGAAAACGTGAATGTTTTGTGTACAAGAAACAAGGTTGTTTAAAGCAGATAGCAGAATCTGGAAAGCTAGAATGCAAAAATAGACTAAACTACAAAAGGCCAAAAGTGTGAAGGAAGAAATGGATTTTGCTTGAGATTATAAATATGTTTTTCAATCCAAAAGTTGCAGCTTATCTTTAAAGGCATGGTGTGTTGATTCAGGAGCTGCTATAAGTCAAATGACACATTACCAAAATGTATTTTTTTACCTTGACCAGAGTAAAACAGAAACATACCTGTGAAAAATGTCCTTTATGTCCCTGCTCTTGAAACAAATCTTTTGTAAGTGAAGAAGCTCTCAAAACCAGGCAATGTAGTGACCTTCCAAGATGGCAGTTGTGCCATCACAAAAGGGGATATCTTGTTTGCAAAGGCTAAAATTCGAGATGAACTATATCAGCTGAACTGCAGTGAGGTGGTTAATACTGACAAGGAGGAAAAACATTCCAACTGCATTTTTACATGGTGCAGGCGACTTTGGCACAGAAGTCCTGATAAAAAAAGGAATTAACTGAAATTGACTATGCAAATGGAACACACATGAGTCCATGTGATCAAACAATGAAATGCACCAGCTGCCCTTGTTTTAGTTTGACAGGGATTTAACAAGCTTCAAAGAAGTTTGGATGCTGAACCTGAACCCCAATGAAATTGATGAGAGCTGCCCCAGGGAAATTAAAAATGCTTGTTCTGGAATTATATGCAAGGGGTGTCAAAAAAGCATGGAAGTGGGCACTGCCCTGGGGAACATGTACCAATGCGAAAAATAAATACATAAATAAATAAACTTCCATGCATCCAGAAGCAGTGATGTAGGTTTTTTTTTTTGCCACTGATATTTACAAAAGGAAAAAAGTTTTAAAATTGACAGATGTAATGACTTCTTTGGATTTATAAAACCTTTGGAGGGGCTTGTGTGCTCTAAGCATGCAGTCTGGCTTGTCAAGAAAGGGGTGGTTATGAGTACGAACCCTTGAATCATAGGGGGCCACATGCCCTCAATATGGGGAGGTGCTTTGCCAGGGGAAACCAGGAATCCCTGGCCATGTAAGCATATGGGCGAGGAAAGGAGCCTTACATCATTGCTTAAATATGGCCTTATGGCCATAATTGGGCAATGATGCCACCACAAGACTCTATGTAAATTGTTTCTATTCTTGATGTAGCATGAATTACAGCAAAACGGACATTTGCAAAGAAATAAAAATTACAGTTTCTTTTTTAAACTTCATTGCAAGCTTCCTAAAAGAAAAAGAAAACAGACTCCTCCACTGTTCCCCCACAGTACATAAACAACACTTATGCCCCGTACATACGGTCGGATTTTCCGATGGAAAATGTCCGATCGGAGCGTGTTGTCGGACATTCCGACCGTGTGTGGGCTCCATCGGACATTTTCCATCGGATTTTCCGACACACAAAGTTTGAGAGCAGGCTATAAAATTTTCCGACAACAAAATCAGATCGCATCAATTCCAACCGTGTGTGGCCAGTTCCGACGCACAAAGTGCCACGCATGCTCAGAAGAAATTCCGAGACGGAACAGCTCGGTCTGGTAAAATTAGCGTTCAGAATGGATACAGCACTTTCGTCACGCTGGCTGCAATGTCAAAAATGGTTTAATACAGCGCACTCTCTTCTTCTTTATAATGTGAGAAGAATGAAGTAGTATTGCTGCTTATATTCACACAGACTTCTCACAAACTTCTTTCTTTATTATTTATTGGCATTCCCTCAATATATTTTGATTTGTCACATCTGACCAATTTTTTTTGGTTTGTTTTTAATTGTAAAAATTTTTTTTTCAAGGCTGTTTTTTTGTAAAAAATTGGTTTTGTGTGTCAAGTTACCACAACCCCATTGATATCTTATATTATTTAATCTCAATGAGATTGTTTGGTGTTGGTGTCCCTTGTTAATTTCACATTGTATATTTGAAATGTACCTGCCTCCTCACCAACAAACTGTTTTTTTGGAAGGAAAACACACATAGGCGAGTATAATTGAAACAAAAATTCCTTTATTAAGGGCTCACAACCAAACAAAGAGGGAGGAAACGCTGGAGAAACAGCAGAAATTGGTGAAGCCTTTGACCCCCAGGGCACACATCAATTATTTTACTGCAAAATTGGTGGCCTGAGGAGTCCATATGTAAGGGAGTGCAGTCTGGTCCAGAAGTCACAGAGATCATGAAAGCAGCAGATGACATACATGTCCCCAGGCTGTGGTCATACAAGAGCCTGCATCTTTTGTCACACCAGACTGAACCCAAGGTCATCACTCTCTGGTCTTCCTTCCACGCTTCCTTCCACACTGTGGCTCTGGTGGTGGAGTTGTGGCAGCAGGAGGAGGAGGAGGAGGAGGATGGTCCAACTCAATCACGTCGGACTTGGGTGTGATTTCGCCACTCACCCCCTTAGTTAGGACTTTATAAATAAGTTGCTCACACATGAGGCGTTGACCCTCCTGCATGCCCTTCAGTTTGGTGGCAGCCATGCAGGCAAAGGCCTCTTCAGGAGTGGGTAAGGCTCTGAGGGACGCAAAAGCCTCCTGAATAGGGATGAGCTTCGAGTTCGAGTCGAACTCATGTTCGACTCGAACATTGGCTGTTCGCAAGTTTGCCGAACAGCAAACAATTTGGGGTGTTCGCGGCAAATTCGAAAGCCACGGAACACCCTTTAAAAGTCTATGGGAGAAATCAAAAGTGCTAATTTTAAAGGCTTATATGCAAGTTATTGTCATAAAAAGTGTTTGGGGACCTGGGTCCTGCCCCAGGGGACATGGATCAATACAAAAAAAAAGTTTTAAAAACGGCCGTTTTTTCAGGAGCAGTGATTTTAATCATGCTTAAAGTCAAACAATAAAAGTGTAATATCCCTTTAAATTTCATAGCTGGGGGGTGTCTATAGTATGCCTGTAAAGGGGCGCATGTTTCCTGTGTTTAGAACAGTCTGACAGCAAAATGACATTTCGAAGGAAAAAACCCATTTAAAACTACTCGCGGCTATTGCATTGCCGCCCGACAATACACATAGAAGTTCATTGATAAAAACGGCATGGGAATTCCCCACAGGGGAACCCCGAACCAAAATTTAAAAAAAAAATGATGTGGGGGTCCCTCTAAATTCCATACCAGGCCCTTCAGGTCTGGTATGGATATTAAGGGGAACCCCGGCCAAAATAAAAAAAAATGACGTGGGGGTCCCAATAAATTCCATACCAGACCCTTCAGATCTGGTATGGACTTTAAGGGGAACCCCGCGCCAAAAAAAAAAAAGACGACGTGGGGTCCCCCCAAAAATCCATACCAGATCCTTATCCGAGCACGCAACCTGGCAGGCCGCAGGAAAAGAGGGGGGGACGAGAGTGCGCCCCCCCTCCTGAACCGTACCAGGCCACATGCCCTCAACATTGGGAGGGTGCTTTTGGGTAGCCCCCCAAAACACCTTGTCCACATGTTGATGAGGACAAGGGCCTCATCCCCACAACCCTGGCCGGTGGTTGTGGGGGTCTGCGGGCGGGGGGCTTATCGGAATCTGGAAGCCCCCTTTAACAAGGGGACCCCCAGATCCCGGCCCCCCCTGTTTGAAATGGTAAGGGGGTACTTACCCCTACCATTTCACTAAAAAACTGTCAAAAATGACAAGAGACAGTTTTTGACAATTCCTTTATTTAAATGCTTCTTCTTTCTTCTTTCTTCCTTCATCTTCTTCTTCTGGTTCTTCTGGTTCTTCCTCCGGCGTTCTTGTCCAGCATCTCCTCCGCGGCGTCTTCTATCTTCTTCTCCTCGGGCTGCTCCGCAACCCATGGCATAGGGGGAGGCTCCCGCTCTTCTCATCTTCTTCTCTTCTCTTCTTCTCTTCTTCATTTTCTTCTCCGGGCTGCTCCGCATCCATGCTGGCATGGAGCGAGGCTCCCGCTGTGTGACGGCGTCTCCTGTGACGTCACGGGAATGCCACAGGGAAGTCCTGTCATGTCCCGTGCGTCAGGGGGGGGGGTCACTGGGTGGCCCCACCCCCCGTTATTTAAGAACCGTCAGACGGGAAGACGCCGTCACACAGCGGGAGCCTCCCTCCATGCCAGCAAGTTTGAACAAACTTTTTTCCTGTTCGCATGTTCTGGTGCGAGCCGAACAGGGGGGTGTTCGGCTCATCCCTACTCCTGAATGAGCCTGAGCACTGAATCCTGCATGTGAGTCACCTTCCTCGCTCTTTTGTATGGAGGGCGGAGGGGAGGAACCTGCAATTCGGTGAGGCTGCGACTGGTCCCAGGCTTCTCCTGGCTGCCACTTAGCCCCGCCTCCTCCTGGCTTCAACTTAGCCCCGCCTCCTCCTGGCTGCCACATTCCCCAGCCACCTCCTGGCTGAGGTCTTCCTGTGTATGAAAAAGGGACATAGTTTTAGTTTTTTATTCATCAATCACACACAATTGTCACCTCATGACTGTTGCAAATTGAATGTTAACAAATATAACTGATGATCATTCCGAGCCCAGCATTTTTCATTCTTGTCCCAATTATTTTTGCCCACTACTGTCTATTTATATGTAAAAAACTTTATTAAATCAGCAATTAGTGATTAATAATGAGCTCTAGTAAAGATCATTTATTTATTGACCAGAAATCTGTAGAAGAATGCTATACCTGGCTCCATCTGGGCTCCTCCACTTCTTCCTGGCTGGAAGTCCCAGGTTGGACATCGGAAGCCTCAGCTGGGGTGGAAGATAGGGTGGAAGGAAGAGTGGAAGGAAGAGTGGAGAGGGATTCCCTGACTTCAGTGTGGTCTGACAGAAATCACAGTCTCTCATAGTACCACAGCCTGGGGACATAAATGTCATCTGCTCCAGCTCCTGATCTCTGGGAATCTGTGACCTTCTTGCGCTCCCTTAGATAAGTGCTCCTCAGGCCACCAATTTTGGCTTTTAAATAGGAAATGTTTGCTGTGGGGACCACCGGCTTCACCAACTCCAGCAGTTTCTCCAGCACTGCCTGCCTCTTTTGTTTATTATTATAATGTGGATGTTTCACCTGCCACAGACAGGGCAGCTCCCTGTACTTGTCTATGAACAGGGGGAGGAAGTTGTGGTCATTGAAGCCATCCATTTTATCTGCAAGACACAACACAAGATAAACCCTAATGTCAGGCAAAACTCTCCTAATCTTGTTACAATATAGGCCTCAATCTAGAAGCAGTATAGGCCCAAGTTTAGATCTTACCTTCGTTCTCACGATCGGCACCTCCTATACTCCTTCCTCCGCTCACAGATCGTACGTACTACGCACACGTGTTACGCTTTATACACACTGCGCATGCGTGTAACTCCGCCCGCCCCTGACTTTCTTTCTAGTCTATTCCCCACCCCTTTCTGTTCGGCGCAGTGGGGGAAGAGCACATGGCGGAGTCACAGCAGGCGCTTGCTAATTATAGCAACGAGGAGGAGGAAAGCCCGGAGCGGGAAATGTCTGGATCCGGAAGGAGACGATTTAAGGCATCAAATATGTCCTATGGGGAGATGTTGGAGATGGTGGATATCCTGAAGAAGGCCGACTATGATGGAAAGTATGGACCTTACCCCAACCCCAATGTCAGAAATGCCAAGATCATGGCGAAAGTGGTCAAGAATCTTCACCGGAATTTCGGGGTACGTCGATCGAAAGATCAGCTCAGGAAGCGGTGGTCGGACCTGAAATTACGAGAACACAAGCAGTACAGAAAGATCCGGAGAGTGCTGCAAACAAGTAAGTAGTTGTGCTGTGTTCCTATTCTTTTTTGTGTTTATTACATTCATGCTGCTCCATGTGCTTTTCTGAACTGTTGTACAGTTTAACCACTTCCCGCCCACGGGCGTCATATGACGTCCTGGGCTTTGAGCGGGTATATCTGAATGATGCCTGTAGTTACAGACATCATTCTGATATTGCCGGTTTCAGCCGGCGAATCTCTACACCATAGTAATGATCATAGCGGCCGTTCCGCCGCTTGATCGTTCCTATGGGAGGCGAGAGGGGACGTCCCCCCCCTCCCGCCGCCCTCCAGTGCTTGTTCCGAGTCACCGTTACAATCGGTGAGGCGGAGAGCGGATCCGCCGGCGCCGGATGTAGATCATAGAGATTTCCGGCGGACCAGATGGTCGCCAGGAGTCTCTATGATCATCGGAGGCCGGGCGCGATGTTATGACGTCACGCCCGGCCTCTCCATTCAAGAAAACGGCGCCGCTTCGGCTGGGAAATGGCGATCGTTTTATTTATTTTTTTTATTTCAGGCTTCCCAGCCTAGTGGTGAGATGTGGGGTCTTATTGACCCCATATCTCACTATTAAGAGGACCTGTCATGTTATATTCCTATTACAAGGGATGTTTACATTCCTTGTAATAGGAATAAAAGTGATCAAAAAATTTTTTTTTTCAAAAAAGTGTAAAAAAAAAATATATATATATATATATATATAATTATCAATAAAAAAAAAAAAATTTTAAAGCGCCGCTGTCCCTGTGTGCTCGCACGCAGAAGCGAACCCATATGTAAGTCCCACCCACATATGAAAACGGTGTTCAAACCATACATGTGAGGTATCGCCGCGAACGTTGGAGCGAGAGCAATAATTTTGTCACTAGACCTCCTCTGTAACTCAAAACATGTAACCAGTAAAAAAATTTCAAGCGTCGCCTATGGGGATTTTTAAGTACCGAACATTGGCGCCATTCTACGAGCGTGTGCAATTTTGAAGCGGGACATGTTAGGTATCTATTTACTCGGCGTAACTTCATCTTTCACAATATGCAAAAACATTGGGCTAGCTTTACTGTTTTGTTTTTTTTTAAAACACAAAACTGTTTTTTTCCCCAAAAAAACGCGTTCGAAAAATTCCTGCGCAAATACCGTGTGAGATAAAAAGTTGTAACAACCGCCATTGTATTCTATAGGGTTTTTGCTAAAAAAACATATATAATGTTTGGGGGTTCTATGTAATTTTCTAGCAAAATAATTATGATTTTTACAGGAAGAGAGAAATGTCAAAATTGGCCCGTATTGAGGTGGTTAAAATGGCAACTTTCATGTTCATTGGCACATTATTCGTTCGTATCAAAAAATTTTCTTTCGGCATGTAAAACACCATTGTTTTGGCCATATGCATTTGCCTACATTTTTTAGGGCCTACTTGTCTGAAAATAATTTGGTTGTGTAGATGGGTTTGTTACTAGAATGAAATGCAAACTAGATTCTGTGTAAGGAGAGGACACTCAGCAGCTGTTTACACATCTGGACAATGGAGCACTAGTGTGGGACACAAGAATACCCTTTTTATTAGGGGGCCCACACAGGTGCTCCAGTGTATACTATAGGGGTGTCTCCATCTGTGAAGCTTGTACAAGACAGGTAAAGTATTGAAGCTTGACAAAGGACACTCAAAATTCTACATCTTGGAACTCTACCAAAATAGACAATTGTACCCCACTTCCAAGCAATGTTTCATATTTATCGTTCTGCCATCAAATATCTGTGTGCTAAGTATACCATTTTTATTTTACATAGGGGAGAAAAGACTCGGAGGACACCCCTCATCCGAGGAGACCAGAGACCCCCCACCTCTGAAAGAAGGGGAAATACCCCAAAGACAAGAAGAGCAGGAGGAGGAAGAAGACGTGGTGGATCTAGTCACCACAACAGGTGAGTGTCTGCGACCACAGGCTCAGGTAAGAGATGGATGCCGGCATATTTATAATACATGTTTTTTTTTTGGTTTCTATCTTTTTAGGTGATTGTGATGTTGTGGATCCAGATCCTTTCACCTCGGAAAGTGCACAGATCCTGATTGAGGAGATCATGGGGTGTAATGTTGCATTGGAAAACATCAAGAAAAACATCAATGATGTTATTCAAAAAATAAGAACATCATTGATGTTTTGGGGAGAGTTTAAAACTCCTCCAAAGCCCTTTCTTTTATGGTGTGCTACAATTTTTAAATTTTTTGAAGAATTGTAGAAAAGCCAAATTTTGAAGATGCACACAGTGTGTCAACATGTGCTATCTGCCATCACAGGAGATCAATGAACGCGTTTTGGGGGTGCAACCCCTTCCTCAATAATAAAGTAGCTGAGAGGAAGGGGTTGCTCCCCCAAAACACATCCCTTGATCCCCCGTGATGGCAGCTAGCACATGTTGACATTCGTAAATTGGTGTGCATCTTCAAAATTTGGCTTATCCTGGGGAGACTTCACCCCATCTGAACGCAATATCAAACACAGTTCCTAAATACTCATGTTTGATATTGCCTTCAAGTTCTACCTAATGTGAACTTTGTAAGTTCAAGATTTGTGTCTTTCTTGTTGGTTTGAAACATGCCTGTTTTATCTTAAATGGACATTTCTACTTTTTCTAATGCCACCCAAAAAATTGTTATACAACAAACATGTTGGTTTGTTTTACAAACCTTGTCAAAATGCACATGTGATTGTGCAGGTATTAAAAAGATTGTTAATCAAGAATGTGTGGATAATTGTCTCAACGCTACAACACTTTTGTGGTGCTCCAATTGCTGCTTTCTGTGACAATGGGTGTTATTTCATAAGGGCAAATCCACGTTGCACTACAAGTGCAGTTTCAAGTGCACTTGTAGTGCAAAGTGTCTTTGCCTTTAGTAAATAACACCCAACAGTGCTTTGTATAAGGTTACACAATCACGCCATTTTCAGGACTCACCACATTTCTGTCAGGGTCAGCTAAAACAAACACAAGCAGTAAATGTCACCAAATATTTGCTTAATTTTTTTTTTATTTGATAAAGGTTTCACACATTGTCTGGCATATTGATAGCCCCCCTACCCGCAAAGAATTCAAGGTATCTTAGCCGGACATCACGGGCACTCAGGGAGGGCAAGCCAGGACGGCCACTTTCAAGCGCCGTCAGGGTTGGTTCATTTTGAATTCCGGCTTCAGGCCCAACTGAGCCAGCATAGTTGGCAGAATGTTGCCGTAAAAAGTTGTGTAGAACACAGCACGCCAGGATATTGTGATTCAGTTACTCCGCCATATGGATGGGTGTAAGAAATAGGCGGAACCGGCTGGCCATGATTCCAAACGTGTTCTCCACCACTCTTCTGGCTCTGGCCAGCCGGTAATTAAAAACCCTCTGGTCCGGGGTGAGGGTCCTCATCGGGAATGGCCGCATAGGATGGTCCCCCAGCGCAAAAGCTTCATCCGCAATGAAGACGAATGGGAGTCCTTCCACATTGTCTTCTGGAGGTGGCAAGTCCAAGCTGCCATTCTGGAGACGACTGTAGAACTCCGTCTGGGTGATGAC
This sequence comes from Lithobates septentrionalis, assembly GCA_037952835.1. NCBI lineage: Eukaryota > Metazoa > Chordata > Amphibia > Anura > Ranidae > Lithobates > Lithobates septentrionalis. Next base: position 1,505,434 of record JBBDGP010000358.1, read on the forward strand.
TCGACCATTGGACATCCGGCCATTCTTCCCCACGTCCACATACAGGAACTCATAATTAGCCAACACCACCGGCAACATCACAATACTATTGAACCCCTTATAATTATAATAGTACGACCCCGAGTTGGGTGGTGGGATGATGTGGACATGTTTCCCATCAAAGTCCCACCGCTGGGCAAAGTGGGAGGCCACAGTCTGCCATTCCTGTGGCGTGGAAGGAAACTGTTGAGGAAAACAAAAAAAATTAGTCTTTTTGCACATTAAAACATGGAAAGCAGATTAGACACAAACATTCTTGGCCAACATCAAGATAACATTTATTAATGGGAATTTTTAAAGACCAAAGTATAAGGTACACCTATCATATTCCCCCTCCCCCCTCTCCTGGGCCATTTCTAACATTATAGGGGGGGGACTCTTGGACAGGTAACCCTCTCCACTTCATTGAGAGATGAATGCCTAAATAATGGGTATTACTTTGAACAGCCTCTCCTCAGTTACACTATTGGCAGCCCACTGGACAGGTAAGAAGTGTTATAATACAAAGATATAAATACACACTGTACACATTTGAGCACATTTGGAAATTCTGCTATTACCTATAAAGATAATAATAGTATACAAAAACTTTAAACAGTACCATTTGAAAGTATACAGGCAGGCCCTTGCACTACATGCTTTGGGGAATTCATCCATACATCTGACCACTAAAGAGGTGGGTATAGTGTGTATGGGTTTGGCAAAGTCAGCAGATAGATGATTGAGGATAGATAGAGAATTGGTATCAGCTGACTTAGCAGTTGGGGGGAGGGAGGGTTCCAAATGATTTGGGGACCCCACAAAAAAAGCCTCTGGCCAGAATTTAAAGCACAAATCACATTTCAAAACATTTTAGGGGGTATTTAGGGTAAAGCACTACTATGGAGCTGATAAAATACATTGTTAGGTGACTACATGAGGTGAATATAGGGGCAGGAGACCATGCTGGGGAGGTAAGTGAAGGCAAATATGTATGGAGGACAAAAAAAATAATTACATAAAAATCCAGCATGCATGAGGACAAAGGGGGCATTCACAGCATATATTCATGGTAATTAGGGAATGAGGAAAGAAATACAATATATAATCAAACATTATATACAATAAAATGTGATGTTAAAGGATAAATCTTACCTTAATATACTTCTTCTGCAGGACCTGGATGATGGCAGAACAGGTCTCCGGGATAATGATCCCCAGAGCCTAGGGGGAGATGCCTGTCGAGAACTTCAAGTCCTGCAGGCTCCTCCCCGTCGCCAAGTACCGCAGGGTGGCGACTAGCCTCTGCTCCGGAGTGATGGCTTGCCTCATGCAGGTATCCTGCCTGCTGATATAGGGGGTCAGCAAAGCCAACAAACGGTGAAATACGGGGTCCGTCGTCCTGAGAAAGTTCCTGAAATCATCAGGATTATTCTCACGGATCTCACGGAGCAAAGGCATATGACAGAACTGGTCACGCTGAAGCAACCAATTCTTGGTCCATGAACTCCTCCCCACCCTGTTCATGGACTTGACTTGTGTCAAGGTCAGGACCCCAACACCAAGCCCCCGCACAGCACGAACTCTACGAGGAGTACGTATACGCAACATGGCTAGAAAACGGTCAGCTGCTCAGAACGAAGTAACAGAACGCACTGAAGAACAGCAAGGCCTGTGAAGAGCGACCTGAAAAACAGTAACGAACGAACAAGAACACAATGACTCAAATAAGTCACGCGGAGCTTGCTTGCACGCACTGAAGAGCAGATACAAACCCACAAGCACAAACTGAACAGCAAAAGCGCGAATCGTCTCTCACCAAACTTTTACTAACACGAGATTAGCAAAAGGAGCCCAAAGGGTGCCGCGCTTGGTTCTGAACCGGCCTTCTCTAGTCTCGTCGTACGTGGTTTACGTCACCGCGTTCTTGGCGATCAGAAATTCCGACAACTTTGTGCGACCGTGTGTACGCAAAACAAGTTTGAGCCAACATCCATCGGAAAAAATCCTAGGATTTTGTTGTCGGAATGTCCGATCAATGTCCGACCGTGTGTACGAGGCATTAGGGGTCTGCTATGTATTTTGGAGAACCGTTGTGTTAACCACTTCAATACAGGGCACTTAAACGCCTTCCTGCCCAGACCAATTTTCAGCTTTCAGCGCTGTCGCAGTTTGAATGACAATTGAGCGGTCATGCTACACTGTACCCAAACTAAATTGTTCACACAAATAGAGCTTTCTTTTGGTGGTATTTGATCACCTCTGCGGTTTTTATTTTTGCTAAACAAATAAAAAAAGACCGAAAATTTTGAAAAAAATAAAAGTTTTGCTTTTGTTTCTGTTAAAAAAAATTGTAAATAAGTAAGTTTTCTCTTTCACTGATGGGCACTGATAAGGCGGCACTGACAGGCACTGATACGGCGGCACCGATGAGGTGCACTGACGATGGGCACTGATATGCGGCACTGATGGGCACTGGTAGGCGGCACTGATGGGTGGCACTCATATGCAGCACTGATGGGCATTGATAGGTGGCACTGATGGGCACTGATGGGTGGCACTGGGTGGCACTGGTTGGCACTGATGGGCGACACTGATGGGCAATGAAAGGCAGCACTGCTGGGCACTGCTAGGCACTGATAGGGTGGCACAGATAGGCGGCACTGCTGGGCACTGATGGGCACTGATAGGCGGCACTGCTGGGCACTGATGGGCACTGATAAATGGCACTGATGGGCACTGATACGCGGCACTAAAATGAGGCACTGATGGGCATCCCTGGTGGCAGTGGTAGGCATTGCAGTGGGCACTGACTGGCAGCTGCCTGGGCACAGATTGGCAGCTGCCTGGGCACACAGTGGCATTTCCCTGGTGGTCTAGGGGGCATACCTGGTGGTCCAGTGTGGATCGCTTCCCTGGTGGTCCTGGGCGGCTTCCCTGGTGGTCCTGGATAGGATCCGAGGGGGGGCTGTGCTGATAAACAATCAGCACAGACCCCCCCTGTCAGGAGAGTAGCCGATCGGCTCTCCTCTACTCGCGTATGTCAGACGCGAGTGAGGAAAAGCCGATCACCGACTCTTCCTATTTACATCGTGATCAGCCGTGATTGGACACGGCTGATCACGTGGTAAAGAGTTTCCGTCGGAGACTCTTTACCTAGATCGGTGTTGCAGGGTGTCAGACTGACACCCCACAACAACGATCACCGCGATGCGCGCCCCCCGGGGGCGCGCAATGGCTCGATATTCCAGATCATGTCATATGACGTCCGATCAGGAATATCAAACCACTTTGCCGCCGTCATTCTGTAATAGAGCGGGCGGAAAGTGGTTAAAAAAAAAAAAAAGAAGAAGCAAGAGAAGGATGTCTGGCTGCAATTTAACTCATATTCTCCTTTGTAAATGTCAGTGCTAAAAAAAAAAAAAATACTGCTCCAGGCCACATGGCTTTTTTATTTTTTATTTTTTGCATTGGTGCATGTTCCCCAGGGCAGTGCTCGCCCCCTTTTGCTATTTTTTTGACACCCTCTTGCCTATTCGTTAAAAAAATGGGCATTTGTAATTTGACAGAGTCAGCTCCTAGTAATTGCAATTACCCATGGTAGCAAATATGTTGAAACAGATAGGAATGTAAAGCAGATAACTTTCATTCACAGTCTTGGCCTGCAGTTACAGGACAGATGAATAGAGGCCAAATGTATAAAATGATTATATATCCTGGCTTAATATTTTGATTTTAATGACAGGGCTTGGTTATTTCAAAATTAACCACTTGCCGACTACAATATATATACAGTACAATGTGGTTTACCAAGGTCATGGATGAAGCTATCAGCCATAACCCCAGTGATTTTTTTCAGCTGGTGACTTGCTTTGATATGAAAGTGAATTAGCCACTGGATCAATTTTAGTAGCAGTGGGAGGGGATGACCCCCCTCCCTGCAGCAACTCGCCGGTGTTTCTCATGCTTTCTGTTTTTACCAGTGTGCCTGAGAAATATCCAATGGGTTGCCGGTCTGGCCATAAAGGTTACCAGAGACCAGATTGTCTTTGTTCACCTCTATGGTCTTGGAGGACTGTAGCGACGTCATGATGTCACTTCCGGTCTAGGGCGGACGGAACTTTTTTTTCTAGCTCTAGACCTCCTCTGTAACTGTAAACATTTATCCTGTAAAAAAATCTAGGTACTGTAGATTGTCGCCGTTCCACGAGCGTGCTTAATTTAAAAGCATGACATGTTAGGTATTTATTTACTCTGCGTAACAGCATCTTTTATATTTCACACCAAAAATTGGGTTACATAGTGTTTTTTTGCATTAAAATTCATTAACCAGTTCCCGCCCGCCCACCGTCAAATGACGGAGGGGAGGTGCCTAAAATTCATCGAAGTTGTCACTCATCTATCAACAAAGATGCCCCCCCCCCAGAAAACCTTTTCTCTGATGCTGTTAGCCGACCTCATGAGCGCCACTTCATGGACAACATTCCACCATCTCAATATTCCTGCCTGCTGCGTGGATACCGTAATTACTATTGTTGTTGCTATGCACATCCTTGCCTGCTGCCTGCTGCCTGCTGCCTGGACCAATTCTCTCCTCTGTGGACACTACCAAAACCACAGGTAATACTTTTTTTTACCCTTTTCTCAATAGAATTTATTTTGGAGTGTAATTCTTGGTATGTACATGCTATGTGTTAGAAATATGAAGGGCCTTCAAAAATGATAGATTGTCAGGAAATTAGATGTGTAATTTATACTCCTAGAACGCCTGAAGGTGTTATGTGAATGTTGGGCCTCTGTATGTGTAAAACTCTCACACATGTGGTATCGCCATACTCAGGAGTAGCAGAATGTATTTTGATGTGTCATTTTTGCTATGTACATGCTATGTGTTAGAAATATCTTATAAATGGACAACTTTGTTTAAAAAAAAATATGTGTTTTCATTTTTTTCCACATTTTCCAAAAACTTCTGGAAAAAATGACATGTTCAAAAGACTCACTAGGGCTCATAAATTATACGTTGGGGTGTTTGCTTTCCAAAATGGGGTCATTTTGTGGACATTTACATTTTCCTGGTGCTCCAGGGCCTTCAAAAGTGTAATAGGTGGTTGAGAAATGAGACGTGTCATTTAGAATGCCTGAAGGTGCTACTTCAATGTTGGGTCTCTGTATGTGGCCAGGCTGTATAAAAATCTCACACATGTGGTATCTCCATACTCAGGAGGAGTATCAGAATGTGTTTTGGGGTGTAGTTGTAAGTATGCATATGCCGTGTGAAAGAAATAACCTGTTATTATGACAATTTTGTAAAAAAAAAATAATAATAATAATAATAATTTTGCAAAGAATTGTGGGAAAAAAATACAACTTCAAAAAACTGACCATGAGACCTACTAAATACCTTGGGATGTCTACTTTCCAAATTGGAGGGGTATTTGTAACTTTTTATTACTGTCTCAAGAAATGAGACAGGCCTTCACTACATCAGGTGTGATCAATTTTCAATGATTAGCACCCTAGCTTGTAGACTCTATAACTTTCACAAAGACCAAATAATATACACTGATTAGGGTTTTTTTTTACTAAAGATATGTAGCAGTATAAATTTTGGCCAAAATTTATGAAGAAAAGTTACTAATTTGCAACATTTTATGACAGAAACAAAGAAAAAGGCATTTTTTTACAAAATGTTTCTGTCTTTTTTTATTTATAGCACAAAAACAAGCAAAAAAAAAAACACTAGTGATTAAATACCACCAAAAGAAAGTTCTATTTGTGTGAAAAAAAGGATGCAAATTTCATATGGGTACAGTGTTGCATGACTGAGTAGTTGTCATTGAAAGTGTGAGAGCACTGAAAACTGAAAATTGGCCTGGGCAGGAAGGGGGTGAAAGTGGCCTGTAGTTAAGATTAATTGTTACCCCAAAAAATGTATTTGAAAAATTGCTGCGCAAATATCGTGTGACATTAAACATTGCAACAATTGCCAATATTCCCTAGGGTCACTGCTAAAATATATGTAGGAAGGCCAGTATGGTGGCCTGAATTTATGGGAGGAGCCCGGGGGGTATTTAAGCAGCCCGCTCACCTGTGGTGCTTGTCGGTTTCCTGTGCGCGATACGTTACGTCACTAGGCCGACTACTCGAATACCAGCGTCCGCAAGTCCTTGCCTCGCAAGATCCCGTATTCGTTACTTCCGTGCTCAAACTTTCGAAGTCCGTGTTTACCGCTCGCAGTTCGTACCACGCGTCTCGCTTGGCTGTCGCAGGTAGGGTCCCATCGGACTTTCTTTTACGTTTCATGTCATGTCACTAAACCGTCATTTCAAATTACGTATCACTCGCATTTGGCAAACGTAACCGCAATGTATATCACTCGTACTATCGTTATGTTACCATTTCGCCTTACTTGAAAAAAAAAAAAAACACTGTGACGCAGACGTCGCTTCATTTCTAGCATGTCGATAATTTGACACACGTCTGTAGACAGCCACAGCGAGTCGCAATTCTCAAATCCATCGGATCAAGTCAGTTCGATGCCAATCATGTCTCATTTCTGAAAACATTTCTAAACTCATTTCTAAACATTTCAAATCATTTCAATCATTTCTCATTTCAGTCACCTACCGCGCTCCGATTCGAATCCAGTCGCACCTAAAAGATGCACCGATTCGCTCCGGTGTGCCCCAGTAGTTACGGCTTCATTTCAGTACATGCTCCAGAGTTACGTTATTTTCAGTCATTCGTACCTCTGTCATGGTTATCATTTCATTACCACGTATCACGTTCCGACATGAATTCAGTCGCATGGAAATGCACCGATTCGTCTCGGCGTGCCCCAGTGTTGGCCACATTTCAGTACATGCTCCGGAGTCCGATTCGTAGTCAGTCGCTACAACAGCACGACCGATTCGCGCCTCCGTCATGGCAAACGATATGTTACACCTGCACTTACCGCGCCCCGCTTCGAATCCAGTTGCATCTTCCATGCACCGATTCGTTACGGCGTGCCCCAGGGCTCGGCCTCATTTCTCAAACATGCTCCAGAGTCTGGATCACAGCTAGTCGCAGATATCGGGCGACTGATCCATGTCTCTGTCATGCAATTTCTACCATTTCACTCCCACAGCATCACCGTTTCGAAACCAGTCGCATCTGAGATGCACCGATTCATCACGGAATGCCTCACTTGTTTTGGCCGTATCCATACCTATACCAGAGCTCGGTTCGTTGCCAGTCGCAAAATACGGCACAACCAATTCGAGCCTCGGTCAAGGTAAACATTTCTCTCATTTCATTTTACTGCGCTCCGATTCAAATCCAGATGCATCAAACAAGCACCGATTCGTCCCGGTGTGCACCAATGTTTCTTCAGTTGCCTCATTTCAGTACATGCTCCAGAGCTCGGTTCACGGTCGCATCAGTCACGATACGACCAGGCCGGACCTTTGTCATGCAGTTCATTCATTTCATAATCAAGGCAAACATTTCGAATCATTTCGTTGTCACAAGATTGCAAGCACCATACAAATCATTGCTTCAAGTTAGTTAACAATCCCTTCACGAATTATCACCTTTCATTTTCTCTAGGTCAGTCAAAGTTCAGTAGGTCCACCTTGCACCAGGTTGGACGATATCTCCCCAGGTAAAAAAAAAAAGGAAGAATGGGAGGATAAATCGGGTAAGTATGACTCAGGGGATCAAAGAAAAAACTTGAAATTCATGTCACCCCCAATAGGTTACAGTCAACCAAAAATAAAAACTCGAGACAGGAGATCCTCACCAGATCAACTATGTCTCAGGCCGGCAGCGAAGACTTCACGGCCCCTCTGTCACCTTCCCTGGTCTCAGAGAGCGGCAGCGTGCAGTCCCTCAGGGGATGGACTATCCCCAAACTGACGGCAGAGCTCAGACGCAGAGGTGTGCCCTTCCCCGCCACAGCGAGGAAAGCCGAGCTCTTCAAACTCCTCTTTCCCCCACCACCAGCAGGACCCAGTACCCAACAGGCATCCCTTCAATCAATATCATCAGCTATCTCACAATTACACACGATGGTGTCATCCTTGTCTACCTCAGTTACAGACGTCCAAACCAGGGTGGCACTCCTGGAGGCTCGACCGGCCACGGCTGTCCCCGACCCAACCACGACCCAAACCTTGACACCCCTTCCTGCAGGTACCTCAGGCTGGAGCCCCATTGTCTACCCCTCCCATTTGGTCCCAACCAGTACCAGGAAGGACATCTTGGACGGCCGGGACATCAACCTGGCCTCTCTCCTTATTTCCGTACACGACCTGGCAGAAAATAAGGCCTACTCCTGGGGTGACATATCGGTGGTCCTTAAAGCCAAAGACCCCAGATTGAACCGCAAGTTATCGGTCCCAGAATTTACCCTTGCCTTTGGCATGCTCAGAGACGTCCTATGCTCAGCCACCCCCAGCAGACGGGAAGAGCTGGACTTGTATCTCCATACGGTAGTAGACTTGGGCTACAAGTATGGAGGATTTGCATTTTATGATTACCACCGTTCCTTTTCCGCTAAGGCCGCCGCCAGACTCACACAGTTCCAGACTACGACAAATTGGAGTCTCATGGACACAGAGCTCTTCTGCCGCCACTTTGCCGGCTTACGCTCACCTCTGTGTGCGATTTGTCAGTCCTCCACCCACACTGCCACCTGGTGCGCCAATGCGGCGACCAGACGGCCCTTCGAGTTTCCCTCCACCTCGGGTACAATTCAGGGTCAGTCACCCCCTGAACCAATGCCTCAGGTGGACAAATTCGGACGTCCAGTCCGAACCATGGGAGGGGCAGCCATCTGTAATAACTACAACTACGGGTCCTGCAACTTCAGCCAGTGCCGCCTACTCCACATCTGCACCTTATGCCAAAGAGCACACCCAAGGAATTTGTGTGAAGTCAAACAACACAAAAGGGCATGACTAAGCCGGATCAACCTCTTATGGTTAGGACTGTACCTCACCTCACATCCCACCCCTTCCCTGACCACCTACCTTATCCAAGGCTTCACAGTAGGCTTTCACACCGGCCTCATTTCACTACCCCACTGTACTCACGAATGTGCCAATCTTCGTTCAGCAGCCATTGACGAACAAGCCATAGATCAGCTCTTACAAACAGAGGTAGATCGAGAGTACGTCATAGGCCCTTTCACTCGCCCCCCTTTCAGCACATGGAGAGTCAGCCCTATTGGGCTTGTCAAGGGCAAGTTCACGAATAAATTGCGTTTGGTGTACGACCTGTCTGCGCCTCATTCTTCCCACATCCCCAGTCTCAATTCCCTGATCCCCTCCGAAGAGTTTTCCCTAAAATATTCCTCCGTCGACATGGCAATACAAGCAATCATCAAAGCAGGTACAGGTGCCTGGCTCTCCAAAGCCGACATCTCGGATGCCTTCAAGCTCCTGCCCATCCATCCATCCCTTTGGTGCTGGCATGGCATCAAGTGGAAGGAGGCATATTATTTTGCCACAAAACTGACCTTCGGTTCGAAGAGTAGTCCATGGCTCTTCGACACGTTCGCTCAGTCCCTTGTTTGGATACTGTTACACAAGGGTCAATGCCAAGAAGTCATTCATTACCTAGATGACTTCCTACTAATAGAACCTCCCAGAAAGCCACCAGGAGACCTCGACAGACTCAGAATGATATTTGGAAACCTCAATGTTCCCATCGCCGAGCACAAAGTCGACGGCCCAACACACATCATCACCTTTCTCGGGGTCAGCTTGGATACCTGCGCTATGCAAGCCAGTCTCCCCCTCGACAAACTAACACGCATTAGGGCGGTCCTTCACGAATTCACACACACCAAAGGCTGTACCAAAAAGCAGTTGCAATCTCTCCTGGGAATGCTTAATTTCGCCATGCGAATTATTCCACAAGGCCGCACCTTTGTATCACGCCTGCTTAGATTCCTGTCAGAAACTCAAGACCCCGATCAGATCTTAAAACTAGACTCCGCAGCTATAGCGGACCTATCTATGTGGGAGGAATTCTTGTCCGCCTGGAATGGCATATCCCTATTTATACCCACGGTTTCGTTCCTGTCACCCCAGGTAGTGACAGACGCTGCAGCCTCCACAGGTTTCGCGGCAATTTTTGGCCACCATTGGTTTTCAGGACCCTGGCCTCAACAGATACTGTTGATACCCGGTTTTACTCAAACATCTGCCCTCTTTGAACTTTATCCCATAGTGGCAGCTGCACAGCTCTGGGGCCACCACTGGACAGGACAAACCGTAGTCTTCACCACCGACAACCAGGCCACAGCAGACATTATCAACAGAGGCAGGTCCAAGTCCCTAGCAGTCATGTCCTTCCTGCGCAGATTGGTACAACTGTCTTTACAGCGTCAGTTTAATATACACTGTGCATTTATTCCATTATACAACTTAGCTGCTGACGCACTGTCACGTTTTAATTACACTTCCTTTTTTGAACAGGTTCCCGATGCCGAACCAATGTCGGCCCCTATCCCAGTCTGGTCACAACTGACCCTGGACTAGTTCAACATTTACACAGAGCAACGCAACTCATCAATCATTCACTCTCTCACAACACACTCAAAGCCTACCAGACAGCTTGGAAGGCGTTCAATAAATTCCTCACATCCTGCCGTAAAGCACCAACAGATCTCAAACAGGTACTGGCCTTCACTGCACACTGTCACTCGCAGCTGGCCTTATCCTACAATACCATTCGGCTATACCTAGCCAGCATTCAACATTTCTTAACGCTTGAAGACCCCACGAAATCTTCACTGTTTTCGTCACACGCTATACGAGCCATCCTAAGGGGCATTCAGAAACAACAACCAGTCATCAGCCCCAAGCGCTTACCCATTACGGGGCCCATCTTTAGGGACATGTCAACTATTCTGGCTACTTCACCATTCAGTCTGCTCCCCAGCACGGTCTTACAAGCAGCTATATATTTAGCTTACTATGGGTTCTTGCGACCTGGCGAATTCACCTCTAACAAACCCACAGACCAAGTACTATGCAGACGGCACTTGCTTCGATACCAAGACCATTTCATCCTGCACCTCGAGGTCTCTAAAACCCAGCAAACGGGCTCAGGAGTGAACATTCACCTCTACAAAACCAACAACAGCTGGTGTCCAGTCGCCGTACTCAACCGACTCCTGTCACTCCTGCCTGAGCAACCAGACAGCAGTCCCCTCTTACCATTCCCAGTTAAACCCTTAAGCGCCTCTCAGTTTGTGAAACACATAAGGATACTTCTCCGCAATCTTCACCTTAACCCTAGTCAGTATTCCGGACACTCCTTTCGCATCGGAGCAGCCTCCGCAGCGTCCCGCCACGGGGTTCCAGACCACATCATCAGAAGACTAGGCAGGTGGAAATCAGGCTGCTTCGCCCGGTATATCCCCAATCCACAAACAGAGATGGCACAGGCATTTTCCAAATTGGCTCAATAAATAACTGAAAACCAATAAAAATTATAACCCTACCTGAATGTTTTTGCCCCCTTATTTTGGCATACCGGCCATTAGACCAAGGCACACTTTCAGGTCCATTTCATATGGTAAGTCCACACTTCCAGGTCTATTTCCGATGGTAAGTCTTATCTTAACTATAAATGTTATCTATGTCCATATCGGACATAGGGCTCCGACCATAAGTAGGAAGGCCAGTATGGTGGCCTGAATTTATGGGAGGAGCCCGGGGGGTATTTAAGCAGCCCGCTCACCTGTGGTGCTTGTCGGTTTCCTGTGCGCGATACCCACCCTCCCATCCCCATTTCAAGGCATTTATTTCATTTCATTCATTTCATCTCATTTCTCTTTACAGAATAATCATTTCTAAAAACCAGGGTATGCCCCCTTATTTTGGCATACCGGCCATTAGACCAAGGCACACTTTCAGGTCCATTTCATATGGTAAGTCCACACTTCCAGGTCTATTTCCGATGGTAAGTCTTATCTTAACTATAAATGTTATCTATGTCCATATCGGACATAGGGCTCCGACCATAAATATATATATATATATATATATATATATATATATATATATATATATATATATAAAGTTTGGGGGTTCTAAGTAATTTTCTAGCAAAAATACTGATTTACACTTGTAAACAAAAAGTGGTAGAAAAGGCTTGGTCGGCAAGTGGATAATCTGCCTCATTGACTTGAAAATCCATGTGAATGAAAATTACTCATTCATACCATATATGAAAGTGGGTGGTGTAGTAACTTCCAAAAAAAATTGCAGATGATATTAAATTGCACACTGCATCTCTTTCGTATGAGTGGATAAAGGAATGCAGATGTGTTTCTATGCAGCTGGAAGTGTTGTCTACTGAAAACAATATTCTAACTAATCATAGTCTTAAATATAATCCCAAAGTTCAGCTTCAGCATATATTGCATTGGTGTCATTTGTGACTGTTATAAGTGGTAGGGCAGTTAGTGGTAGGCCCCTTTAGGTCTAGGGTACCCCCCTAACCCCCCTTAATAAAGGTTTAACCCCTTGATCACACCCAGTTAACCCGTCACCAGTGTCACTAAGCAATATGTTTTCTGATCGCCGTATTAGTGTCAGAAGTGACGCTAGGTTGCCAGGTAAGCATTTAGGTTCACCGTCAGTTTTTTATAGCGTCAGGTACCCCCATATACTTCCGAATAAAGGTTTTAACCCCCTGATTGCCCCTAGATAACCCTTTCACTAGGGATCACCGTATAACTGTTATGGGTGATGCTGGTTAGTTAGTTTGTTTTTTATAGTAGCAGGGCACCCGCCGTTTATTACCTAATAAAGGTTTAACCCCCTGATCGCCCAGCGGGTGATATCAGTTAGGTTTTAGGGTCAGATAGCATCTGCGTCACCCCTGGCAGTATCAGGTTAGTGCCAGTACCGCTAACACCCATGCACGCAGCATACACCTCCCTTAGTGGTATAGTATCTGAACGGATCAATATCTGATCTGATCAGATCTATACTAGCGTCCTCAGCAGTTTAGGGTTCCCAAAAATGCAGTGTTAGCGGGATCAGCCCAGATACCTGCTAGCACCTGCATTTTGCCCCTCCGCCCAGCCCAGCCCACCCAAGTGCAGTATCGATCGATCACTTTCGTTTACAAAACACAACACACATAACTGCAGCGTTAGCAGAGTCAGGTCTGATCCCTGCGATTGCTAACAGTTTATTTTGGAATCGTTTGAATCAGACGCTAACAATCAGGAGCTTTTTTACCTGTGAGTCTCACTAGTGTATCACTAAATTTAGAGCCCAAAATGGCAAATCGAAGGTACACTAGTGAAGAGGTCTACACGTTTCTGAGCATGACAGATAGTGAAGAGGAAGTCACTTATCTGTCAGATTCAGGCTCAGAATACGATCCTGTAGATGACAGCGGCTCCATGACAGATAGCTCTGATGACGGAATTGTGGTCCCTGCCAAGGTCAGGTGTACCAGACCCCGATCTTCTTCTGCTGTTGAGGTGCAAGAACCGCAGGGCTCTCGTATGGAGGAGAGAAATACTAGCGCCGCTATTCCTTCTGGTGAACTGGCAAGCACCAGCGGCCTAGTACACCCTGGACATAGTCAAACCAGCACTGCAGTAACACGTGGTGACGTGGCGAGTCCCATAAGTGCAGTTCAAGCTGGTGAGGTGGCAAGCACAAGTAGTGTCCCACTGCCACCAAGAAGAATACAAAGACAGGCCCGTCGTGCCCATAGTGCCCTTCCTGCTGCATTCGCCAATCCTAATTGGGAACCCACCACTTCTGCAGCACCCGTACTTCCCCCATTCACTGGCCAACCCGGCATTTAGGTGGAAGCAGTTGATTTTACGTCACTTGATTTTTTTATCGCTGTTTTTCACCGAAGATCTCTATAGATCTATTGTGGACCAAAGTAACTTGTATGCTGGTCAATACATTGCCACTAATCCCCAGTCCTCCCTTGCCAAAGATTGGAGACCAATTACGGTTTCCAAATTTAAGATCTTTCTGGGCCTATCCCTCGACATGGGCATAGTTAAAATTTGTACGTCGTGGTCATATTGGTCCACTGACCCAATTTACCATGACCAGGGCACGATATGAGCAGATCTTGCGGTTCATGCATTTCAACAACAATGAACTCTGTCGCCTTGGTGGAGAACCTGGATACGATCGGCTCTACAAAATTCGGCCTCTCGTAAACCACTTCAACCAATGTTTTGCAGACTTGTTTACTCCCCATCAAGTTGTCTGCATTGATGAGTCCCCGATTAAGTTTTCTGGCCGCTTGTCTTTCAAACAGTATCTTTCCAGCAAGCGTGCCAGATACGGGCTCAAGATGTATAAGCTCTGTGACAGGGCTACAGGCTATACATGTAGTTTTATGGTTTACGAGGGAAAAGATAGCCACGTAGAGCCAGAAAACTGACAAGATTACATAGGGAGCGCTGGCAAGATTGTGTGGGACTTGGTGTCACCCTTATTCAGAAAGGGGTACCACTTGTACGTGGACAATTATTACACGAGCGTGCCACTTTTTAGTCACTTGTTTGATCATCAGATTGGAGCATGTGGCACCGTGCGACCTAATCGCCGGGGTTTACCCCAGAGGCTTGTAGATTCCTGTCTTAGGCTGGGGGAGAGAGCTAGCTTCAAGTGTAATAATTTGCTCGCTGTGAAGTGGAGGGATAATAAGAATGTTTTCATTCTTACCTCCCTTCATGCAGCCACGACGGTCCAAATTCCTATGGCGACTGGTGTTGTGGAGAAACCCCTCTGTGTCCACGAATATTACCAAAATATGGGAGGGGTGGACCTCAACAACCAGTTGTTGGCGCCATACCTAGTTGCCGGTAAGGCCAGACGCTGGTATAAAAAAGTGTCTGTTTATTTATTTCAATTGGCTTAGCTGAACGTTTATGTGCTTTACAGAGCTTCAGGACAGACTGGATCCTTCCTTAAATTCCAGGAAGAGATCGTCAGAGCCCTTCTGTGCTCCACTTCACTTTCCCAATCCAAATGCAGTAAGCCGGCTGCATGAGAGGCATTTATCTTATGTCCTCCCGAGTACCCCTACCCAATGAGCCCCCCAAAGAAGATATCGTGTCCGCAGCAAGCGTGGATATAGGCGTGACACCAGCTATTATTGTCCCTCCTGTCCTGACAATCCTGGTCTTTGCATTGGTGAATGATTTGAACGTTGAGTAATAGCATAGGGTACAGCACTGCACAGACTAGGACACACTTTCACACTTTCCACCGCATTTTGAGAGACCTGAACCTGTAATCGTTACAGTTACAAAAGTTATGCCCTGTACACACGGTTGGAATTTCCGACGGAAAATGTGCGATCGGGGCTTGTTGTCGGAAATTCTGACTGTGTGTGGGCTCCATCGGACTTTTTCCATCGGAATTTCTGACACAGAAAGTTTGAGAGCAGGCTATAAAATTTTCCGACAACAAAATCCGTTTGCATAAATTCCGACCGTGTGTGGCCAATTACGACACACAAAGTGCCACGCATGCTCAGAATAAATTTAGAGACGGAACTGCTCAGTCTGGTAAAATTAGCGTTCGTAATGGATATGGCACTTTCGTCACGTTGCAATGTTTTAAATTGTTTAATGCAGCGCACTTTTTTTTTTTTTATAATGCTAGAAGAATGAAGTTGTTTTGCTGCTCATATTCACACAGACTTCTCACAAACTTCTTTCTTTATTATTTCTCGTGATTTCATCAATATAATATTTTGATTTGTCACATCTCGCGAAAATATTATTTATTTTTATGTTTTTATATTTTGTATTATTTGTTTTTATTTTTTTAAATCCTGATCTGGTATTATTTTTTTATTTTTTTTGATCTCCAGAATAGTTTTGGGTGTGTTTTGTGTGTCAAGTTACCACAACACGATTATTATCTTGTATTATTTAATCTCAAGGAGGTTGCTTGGTGTTGGTGTCTCTTGTTAATTTCACATTGTATTTTTGACATTGTATTTTTGAAATGTACCTGCCTACTCACAAACAAACTGTCCTTTTTGAAGGAAAACAC
The DNA here is from genome assembly GCA_037952835.1 of Lithobates septentrionalis. Taxonomy (NCBI): domain Eukaryota; kingdom Metazoa; phylum Chordata; class Amphibia; order Anura; family Ranidae; genus Lithobates; species Lithobates septentrionalis. Next base: position 1,521,507 of record JBBDGP010000358.1, read on the forward strand.
ACATAGGCAAGTATTATTTAAAAAAATACCTTTATTAAGGGGTCATAACCAAAGAAAGAGGGAAGGCAACGCTGGAGAAACTGCTGAAATTGGTGAAGCCTTTGGCCCCCAGGGAACACATCAACTATTTAATGCAAAATTGGTGGCCTGAGGAGTCCATATATAAGGGAGTACAATCTGGTCCAGAAGTCCAAGAAATCATGAACAGCAGCAGATGACATACATGTCCCCAGGCTGTGGTCGTACAAGAGCCTGCATCTTTTGTCAGACCAGACTGAACCCAGGCCATCACTTTCTTGCCTTCCTTCCATTCTTGATTCCAGGCTGTGTCTGTGGTGTTGAAGTTGTGGCAGGAGTAGGAGGAGGATGATGCAACTCACACAGGTGGGTATTGGGTGTGATTTGGCCCCTCACCTCCTTAGTTAATGTTTCAAAAAGGATTTCCTTACACATGAGGCGTTGGCCCTCCTCCATGTCCTGCAGTTTGGTGGTAGCCATGGAGGCAAAGGCCTCTTCATGAGTGGGGGTTGCTCTGAGGGCCGCAGAAGCCTCCCCAATCAGCCTGAGCGCTGACTCCTCCACTTTACTCCCCTTTCTGGGTCTTTTGTTTGGAAGGCGGAGGGGAGGAACCTGCGATTCTGTGAGGTTCCTACTGGGCCCGACCTCCTCCTGGCTGCCACTAACCCCTGCCTCCTCCTGGCTGCCACATTCCACAGCCTCCTCCTGTGTGCCACATTCCACTGCCTCCTCCTGGCTGAGGTCTCCCTGTGTTTGAAAAAGGGACATAGTTTTAGTTTTTTCTTCATCAATCACACACAATTTTCATCTCATGACTGTTGCAAATTGAATGTTAACAAATATAAAAGATTATCATTCTGACTCCAGCATTTTTCATTCTTGTCCCAATTATTTTTGCCCACTACTGTCTATTGATATGTAAAACACTTTATTAAATCAGCAATTAGTGATCAATAATAAAATCTAGTAACCATCATTTATTTATTGACTAGACATCTGTAGAAGAATGCTATACCTGGCTCAAGCTGGGCTCCTCCATTTCTTCCTAGCTGGAAGTCCCAGGTTGGATGTCGGAAGCCTCAGCTGGGGTGGAAGATAGGGTGGAAGGAAGAGTGGAAGGAAGGGTTGAGAGGGATTCCCTGACTTCAGTCTGGTCTGACAGAAATCGCAGTCTCTCATAGTACCACAGCCTGGGGACATAAATGTCATCTGCTGCAGCTCCTGATCTCTGGGAATCCTGGAGCTTCTTGCGCTTCCTAAGATAAGTGCTCCTCAGGCCACCAATTTTGGCTTTTAAATAGGGGATGGTTGCTGTGGGGACCACCGGCTTCACCAACTCCAGCAGTTTCTCCAGTGCTGCCTGCCTCTTTTGTTTATGATTATCTTTTTTTATTTTTTTTCCACTTCAGTGTTTACCTTTGAGAGACTTATTTCAACTTAACGTTCAAAACCTGTCCCTTCTCAAGTTCACATTGTTGTGGCATTGTTATAAAGAAGAAAAAAAATAAATAACAGGAATTCCTTTCTTTTATTTTGTTTATGATTATAATGCGGGTGTTTCACCTGCCACAGGCAGGGCAGCTCCCTGTATTTATCTATGAACAGGGGGAGGAAGTTGTGGTCATTGAAGCCATCCATTTTATCTGCAATACACAAGACAAACCCTATTGTCAAGCTAAAGTCTCCTAATCTTGTCCCAATATAGGCCTCAATCTATAAGCAGTATAGGCCCAAGTCAAAATTGTACCTTCGTTATCACGATCGGCGCTTCCGATACTCCTTCCTCCGCTCACAGATTGTACGTACGACGCACGCATGTTACGCTTTATATACACTGCACATGCGTGAAACTCCGCCCGCCCCTGGCGTTCTTTGTAGTCTATTCCCCGCCCCTTCTCTTTCAGCACAATGGGGAAGAGCACATGGTGATTCATGATAATTCCAGAAATGAGGAGGAGGAGGAGGAAAGCCCAGAGCCAGAAACGTCACGATCCCGCAGGAGAAGATTTAAGGCCTCAAATATGGCCTTTGTTGAGATGGTGGAAATGGTCAACATATTGAAAAAGGCTGACTATGACGGGAAGCATGGACCTTACCCCAACCCAAATGTCAGAAAGGCCAAGATCATGGTGAAAGTTGTGAAGAGTCTGCACAGGAATTTTGGGGTACGGCGATCCAAGGATCAACTGAGGAAACGGGTCGGACCTCAAATTAAGGGAGCACGATCAGTATAGAAGAATCAGGAGAGTGCTGCAAAAAAGTAAGTAGTTGTCCTGTGTTCCTATTCTTTATTTTTATTATGTTCGTGCTGCTCCATCTGCTTTCCTTTACTGTTGTACAGTTTAAAATGGCAACTTTCATGTTCATGGACACATTATTTGTTCGTAGGAAACATTGTTCGTTTGGCCACTAAAACACCATGTTTTGTCCAGATGCAGTTCAATACATTTTTTCTGGCCTACTTCTCTTAAAATAAGTTGGTTGTCTATATGGGTTTGTAACTAGAATGAAATGCAAACTAGATTCTGTGTAAGGAGAGGACACTCAGCAGCTGTTTACACATCTGGACACAGGAGCACTAGTGTGGGACACCAGATCAAACTTTTTATTAGGCGGTCCCACACAGGTGCTCCAGTGTATACTATAGGGGTGTCTCCATCTGTGAAGCTTGTACAAAACAGGTAAGTATTCAAGCTTGACAAAGGAAATAAGAATTTCTTCATCTTGGAACTCTGCCAAAAGAGACAATTGTACCCCACTTCCAAGCAATGTTTCATATTCCTATTTCTGGCCTCAAATATCTGTGCTAAGTATACCTATTTTTTTCACATAGGAGAGAAAAGACTCGGAGGACATCACTCATCAGAGGAGACCACGGACCCCCCATATCAGGAAGAAGGGGAAATCCCCCAAACCCAACCAGAGGAGGAGGAGGGAGACATTGGACATTGTAGAAATTTTCAACACAACAGGTGAGTGTCTACGACCACAGCCTCAGGTAAGAGATGGATGCCTGCATATTTATAATACATGGTGTGTTTTGTTTTGGTTTTTTTTGTTTGTTTTTTTAGGTGATCATGATGTTGTGGAAGAGGAATGTCATTTCACAAGTGAAAGTGCCCAGATCCTCATCAGGGAGATATGGGGTGTAATAGGGATTTAGAAACCTTAAAGAAAAACATCAATGATGTTCAAAACAAAATGAAGAACATCATTGATGTTTTAGGGAGAATATAAAATCCCTAACTTATTGCAGGTTTATTTTTTTTATGACCAATTTTTGACAGCGGCTAATTTAAATATTTGTTGGATGAAAAAGCACTGATACTTCAAGCACAAAAGAATTACGGCTGATACTTATGTTCTCACTACACTTTTTTTTCTTTTTTTATTTTAGTTGTCATACATATAGAGAAATAAACTATTTCATTAATCCATCAATCGTATGAGTTCCAACTAATCCATTCAAAATCCAATTAACAACATTACTCCTATCTTAAATACATCTACAGAAAAAACAATAACTAGTTATTTGAGATAGTCTCCATTCTCTCTTCCGTTAGACCTGCTTCTCTTGTATGCCCTGACAACATACTTTACTAAGAAGAAAAACTTCTACATATCTGAAGAGGCAAAAGAAGAAAATAAGAAGCCCCATGAGGGAAAGATTTCCTAAAAAAAAAAAAAAAAACACTGATAGGGGAGATGTACCAAGGAAAAGGCGAGTTTACTATACCATCATCCACGAAAGTGAGGTCACCCCCAAGTCCACACTCTCTTTTTCACATACTCTCAGGAGCAAAGAGGGAACTCCCTTCCTCCAAGAATTTAAATGTATTCCATTGGCCCCAAGTCTCTAAATATGTCTCCTTTCGATTTTGAGCCGATAATAGCAAATCCTCCATTCTATTAACCTCTTCAATTCGTGTGACCCATGTAAGAATTGTGGGAGGGTACGTATCTCTCCACTGCCGTACGATACATGATCTAGCCGCGTTAATAAAATGGCGCAAAATTAATTTACTATATGTTTCCCCCGGTATGTTTGAGACATGTAACAAAAATGGGGCTGGATCTTCTGGGAGGTTATACTCAGTAAATTTCTGTGCTATCCGCCGTATGTCCCTCCAGAAGTACTCCAGTTTTGGGCAGGACCAAAGAACGTGGAGTAGAGTCCCTCTTTCCTCCTGACACCTCCAACATTTGTCCAGGATCTCCGGAAAGAATTCATTAAGTAATGAGGGTGTACAGTACCATCTTGTCATTATTTTAAAATTAGTTTCTTGGATTCTTGTGGATATTGAAGATTTCAACGCAAGATTTTCTATCTGCCTATGTTGTGCCTGGGTGAACGTCCTGTCTAATGTAATTTCCCACTTCCTTATATATGGAGGGACATAATCCTCTTGGGGGGCAACCAGTAATGCATACATTTGCGAGATTAAATGAGAGCAAGGCCCTGTCCCCTCACATAGTTGTTCTAAGGGTGTCAATGTTCGTTGAAATCTGTCTGGAGGTGGGAGAGTGTTAAGGAAATGTCGCAACTGGCCTGCACTCCAGAAATCAAGACAGTCGTTGGATGAGGTTAGTTCAGGTAATGAGGGCCATGTCCCAGTAGCTATTTGTATAAAATGCGAGGCCTGAAAACACTGTGAGTCTGAAAGTTTCCTGAAGGGTCCCTCCTGTAGTCCCAGAGGGAAACGAGGATTCCCTACAATAGGGTACAGGGGGGAGTTGACAGATGATAATAAAGTAGTGGAACATATTCGGGAGCAAATACGCAGGGTAGGGCCCAAGGTTGGGTGCTTTTTGAGAACTGAACTCAGGTCTCCATAGCACCAAACCGCACAACGCAATGGGACCTCACACTGTGATTGCTCGATTTTTGGCCATATTTTAAAGCTTGCATGCCTACACCAGTCTACTAGTCGCGCCATATGAGCCACCTGATAATATTTCTGCATATTGGGTACCGCTACCCCCCACCCATATTGTTTAGGCATTGTCATTAAACGGCGTTGAATTCTGGGCCTTTTATGGGCCCAAATGAATTCAGTTATCATCTTATTAGTCTGTTTAAAGAATTCTGGGGGTATATGAATGGGTAGAGTTTGAAAAAGATAGGAAAATTTAGGCAATACTGACATTTTTATTATGTTACATCTACCGAACCAATAGAAAAGGCCATGATGCCATTTAGAGAGTAAGACTTTCACTCTACTCAGTAGAGATGGGAAATTCAACTCAAAGGTTTGGTTCAATTTAGGTGGAATCAACGTGCCCAGGTATTTGATGCCTGTATAGGTCCATCTAAACTTAAAATTCATTTTTAAAGCATTAATTTGAGTCGTAGTCATAGATACACCCATTGCGTCTGACTTGGACATATTCATTTTTAAATTGGACAGTGCACGATATTGGTCCAATTCTCTTAGTAGGTTCGGCATAGATATAACAGGATTAGTAAGGCAGAATAAAAGATCATCTGCATATGCGGATACTTTATGATGTAAATCTTCAGTTATTAACCCCCTAATATCCGGGTTTTGCCTGACCTTACAAAGAAATGGCTCTAAGGTGATAGCAAAAAGGAGTGGTAATAAACGGCACCCTTGGCAGGTGCCATTAGAGATAGAAAAAGGTTCAGATAGAACTCCATTTGCTTTTATTTGTGCCTCCGGCCTTGTGTATATGCTCGAGATCCACCCTACCATCCTCTCCCCTACACCCACATATCGTAGGACTGAGAACATAAAAGACCAATTGACCCGGTCGAATGCCTTTTCGGCATCCGTTCCCAGGAACACAGTGGATGTTTTAGAATGACCGGCTACGTGGACTAGATTCAGAGTTTTAATGGTATTATCACGGGCCTCCCGCGTTGGAATGAAGCCTACCTGGTCTGGGTGTACTAATGCAGACAAATGTGGTTGTATACGTGTGGCTAATATTTTTGTAAATAACTTAAGATCTACATTCAATAATGAAATGGGGCGATAGCTGCCACATATTGATGGATCCTTATCCTCCTTCGGAATAACGGTGATATGTGCTTTCAGGGTTTCTGGAGTAAATCCTGTCCCGTGTCCCATTGCATTAAATGTTTGTACCATCTGCTTACCCAACTGAGCGAAAAATGTCTGGTAGTATTTATGTGTAAAGCCATCCGGACCCGGAGCTTTCCCTGGTTTGGATGTCTTGATGGCCTCTTGCAATTCCTCTAAGGTAATAGCAACGTCCAACTCTTCTCGAATCTTCTCTGTCAATTGAGAAATACTTGAAGAGGAAATATATTCCTCCATGATATTTTGAGGTTGTGATCTGGTAGGCAAATTATATAAAGATTGGTAAAATCTATGAAAGGTCAAGACAATCTGGGAGGGAAGGTGTACTTTTCTACCTTCGGGGTCCACTAAGTGGGGGACATAGGATTGAGTCCTCTGTTCCTGTAAAGCTCTAGCCAGTGAACGGCCGCATTTGTCTCCTGTCTCATAATAATATTTCCGGCATCTCTGAAGTGCTGCTTTAGCTCTATGTTGGAGTAACTCTGTCACTTGTCTACGCAATTTAAGGAGTTCTGTCTCCACAGTGCACCTCGTGTTCTGTTTATGTTGGGACGCTAACATCTGTATATCTGTCAGTAATTGGGTCAATTGGGCCTCCCTTTCCTTTTTTATTCTGGACCCATGCTTAATGAGTACCCCTCTTATTACCATTTTGTGTGCTTCCCAGATTATCCCTGCATCTGTCTCCTCTACAGTATTATATTGAAAATAATACTGCAATTCCTTAATAACGTCCTCAACCACCATCTTATCTTCCATCAAACTCTCATTTAATCGCCACTGTCTCCTCTTGTCAGAGGAATACTCATTCATAGTTAATGTCAGTGAGACCGGGGCATGGTCTGACCATGTGATACTCCCTATAGCCACCTCTTTAACCGCCGTTAACATACTCTGTGGAGTGAAAAATAAGTCAATTCTAGAATGTGCTTTATGTGGCACTGAATAGAAGGTGTAGTCTCTTTCGTCAGGGTGATACGCTCTCCACGCGTCAGTAAGTTGGTGATTATGCAATATTTGTAAGACTCGTTTACGTAGACCTGTAGTTACCGAGGAGCTTCCCCCTGATGTATCCATCTTCGGGTCTAGGGGAAGATTAAAATCACCCCCCAAGATAAGTTTACCGTCAGTAAATTTCATCAGCTTATTAATAGTAGCGCAAATAAATTGATCTTGATTATTACTGGGGGCATATATTGTGGCAAAAGTCACTTTTATGCCACCCATCATCCCTTTGAGGAACAGAAATCTGCCCTCTATATCTGTTTTTTTGTCTATTAATGTCCAGGAAATTCGTCTTGAAACCAATATAGAGACCCCTCTTGATTTAGCTGCCCTATTAAGTGCATGATATGCACAGGGGTAGAAGTTGTTCTTAAGAATTGGTACCTTACCCTCTCTGAAATGGGTTTCCTGAATGTATGCCACATCCGAGTGTGAGCGTTTCAAATCTTGCATTAAAATCTTCCTTTTCTCCGGTACATTAAGCCCTTTCGCATTTAGAGAAGTGACCTTTAAAGCCTCCATCCCCCCCACCAAAAAGCAACAGAAAAGAAAAAAAAAAAAAAGGAGAAAGAAAAAGGAACAATAAGAAAAAAAAAACGAACAAAAAGGGTTCTAATAACCCTAATGTGTTACGTGGGGTTTACTCTCTCCCCCCCCCCCCCCCGTATCTCCCTCCGACAGATGAAGGGATAAAAGAGTATCTTTCTTAACGCACTCAACTCCCCCTACCCTAAGTGAGTACTAACCTACTATGGGGGATTGATTGCGCATGAACCCGGGAGGGGAGCTCCCAGTCCTCCCTCCCGCTCCTGCTCCTTATATCATCTCCTCAATATGTGTTTATATCTCTAAATCAATAACTGTACATTTAAATTCTCAACCGTTCTATATTATCAATTTCTTGCCCATTGCTCTATTTCATATGATCTTTTTTTTTTGAAAAATATTTATTGGGTTTTATGACATATAAAAGTACAGGACTTAGTGTTACAAAAGTCACAGAGTAATAATCGTACAATCTATAAGTTGCATGACTTCCCATGGTAGTAAAAGTAAACTCTTGTCATATCAGTTGGACCAGATGAGAAGTAGCAGAAAGACAAAAATAACATAAAAATAAAAATAAGAAGAAAAAGAAAAATTAAGGGAAAGGGAAGATGGGGGGGTTCATGTTTGCCATCCTATCAACATTATGGGTAAAACTTTTCTCGACACATAAAATCTTAACATCTAAGTACCTTCAGGAGTGGAGGCAGCGTCTGACTAAACTCAAGAGGGTGGATGTCAAGGGGCACAATGGATTTATGGATAACCTACGGTGGGTTAAAAATAAAGGAATCTGGGGTGGGGGGTATTTTGAGTCGACCTAGGGAATTGGTGACATCATTTGTTAAGTACCATTTCGAGTATCGAAATGGGTTCATTATTTCGACCATAGCCTGTGGAGCGAATGTAGCTTCAATGTATTTCCTCCATCTTTTGAAAAAACGGGAAGTTGATTGGAAATTAAGGGTGATGGTGTCCAGCCTTTCTAGATTAAAAAGTGATGCTAAGGCTGTTTTAAACGTTGTTAGGGAAGGAGGAGTAGCTGATATCCAGTGAGACATGATAGTCCTGCGGGCCACTAGAAGACACAGGTGAGCCCAGTGTGGAATATTTTGTGAGACCCTCGTTGGTGATGAGGGTGAAGGGGGTATGCTGAACAGGCATAGTAGGCGGTCCTTTGTGCACTGAAGTTTGTGGACCTCGTTGATGTAGTTGATCACCTTAGTCCAGTAAGCATCGATCTTGTTGCAGTCCCAGAGTCTATGTAGTAACGTGGGGCGAGGCATGTTACACCAGGAACATTGAGCTTGGGTGGGGTCCTTCTTGTTGTAGCGGAAGGGGAAATAAGCTCTGTGAATGATCTTGAATTGCGTTTCCCTCCAAGATTCAGAAGAAGTAAGGTTGCGGACTGTCTTGTACCCCTCAAGGATTTTTTCTGGCAGAGATTCGTCACCCAAGACGTGTGCCCACTTTTGAAAGGGTTTGAGGGCATACTTCCGTGTTTGATGTTGTATAAGATAGGAGTAAATATTGGAGATGGAGTAGTTATTACTTTTGATGAGAGTATCAATGCAGGATGTTTCAAGTGGGTTGGTATGAGGACCAGAACATGATTTGAGATAATTGATGAGTTGGTGATAGAAGAAAGCATGCGTTGGTGGTAGGGAATATTCCCGCATTAGGGTATGAAATGGTTTGAATTTGCCTGGCTTGTTGAGGTAACAGGAGGAGACATCTGTGAGGCCTTTAAGTTTCCATTGGCCAAAAGCTTTATGGATGAGAGATGGAAGGAACATAGGGTTGCCTTGTATTTTGAGGTATTTGGAGATGCTGGATGGAACTTTAAGCAATTTTCTGACTTCTCTCCATGCAATAACCGTATCTTTAATTATTACACTTGTTTTGAGGTGGGGGGGTAATGTATTGGGGTTAGAATGGAGGATGGCCGAGAGGGTATATGGGTGTACCATAGCCTCTTCCAAGTATAGGTTAGAGTACCTAGAACCACCAGTTAGCCAGTCTAAGCCCTGTCTAAGTAAACATGCCAGGTTGTAAAAACGCATATTGGGCAGTCCCGCCCCACCCTCGCCCTTTGGGAGACATAATTTCTGTAGCGCTATGCGAGGTTTTTGTGAGACCATATAAAGGTAGTTAGGGCCCTCTGGATTTTTTGGATGTCAGAATGTTTAATTAGAAGAGGTATGGTCTGCATTGGGTAGAGTAGGCGCGCAAAGGACACCATTTTGAATAGATGGCATCTCCCAAAGAGCGAGAGAGGTAGGGACCCCCAAGCCTCCAACTCCTTTACAATTTTGGTTATCAAAGGGGGGTAGTTCAAAGAATATAAGGAGGATGGCTCACGTCCTATTTTAATGCCCAGGTATGTAATATGTTGGTTGGCTATGGCCAAGGGGGATAGGTGTTTCCATTTACTGGAGAGATGGGGGTGTAATGGTAGGATCTCACTCTTGTCAAAATTGATTCTGAATCCCGAGCAGAGTCTAAAGTCTGAAAAAAGTCGTTTGAGTCTGTCAAAGTCTGTGATAGGGTCGGTGGAGAATAGCAGTATGTCGTCTGCGAATAGTGCCGAACGAAGAGTGTGGTTCTCCAGAGTGATGCCACTGATTCCGTCAGCCGAATTTAGTATTCTGGACAGGGGTTCGATTGCTAGATTAAACAGGAGTGGAGACAGGGGGCACCCCTGTCTCGTTCCTTTTGTTAATGGAATCGTGTCCGAAATGAAATCAGGGGTGACAAGACGTGCGGTAGGGGATGCATACATTTGAAGCAAGAATCGCATAATCGGTCCTGAGAATCCAAATTGTGTCATCACTCTAAAGAGCCAAGAGAAACTGATGTTGTCGAAGGCCTTTTCCGCGTCTAATGACATGATGGCAATGTCTTGGTTAGGGTGAGTTTTGGCGTATTCTAGAGCCATTAACACCTTACGGATGTTTAGGGTGGCCGATCTGCCCGAAACAAAGCCAGATTGAGCTGGGTGCAATAGAGATGGAAGTAAGGGAGCTAGCCGTGACGCAATTATTTTGGATAAGATTTTGACATCAACATTTATTAATGAAATTGGTCGGTATGAGCCCGGTAATAGGGGGTCTTTCCCTTTTTTAGAGATTAATTTGATGTGGGCCTGTGTTCCCGTAGGAAGATAGGGCCCTCCGTCCCACATAGCTGCGTAAACATGTTTTAAAGTATCAGGGATGAATTCTCTAGTCATTTTATAGAATTCAGCGGTATAACCGTCGGGTCCCGGGGCTTTGGCCGAGGCCATGTTTTTGATCGTGAACCGAATATCATCAACAGTGATGGGGGCATTAATCGTCTCTAATTGTGTGTGGTGGAGTTTGGGTAAGCGTATTTTGTCGAGCAGTAAGTCAGTGGTAGGCAAGTCAGTCGGGTCAGCTTTGTATAGATTGGTATAGTATTCCACGAGTAGGTTGCTGATTTCAGCTGGGGAGGTGATCAAAGACCCTGTCTCAGCTCTAAGAGCTGAGATACGGGTGGGATGCCTGGGGCCTGAGCACATCTTGGCCAGGAGCCTACCAGCCTTGTTTCCAAATCTATGAAAATGTAATTGGGAGTAAGATGTTTTGGCCGCTTCATGTTGTTCTGCCCACAGGTCAAAGGTGCTTTTGGCCTGTCTCCATTTTTGTATGTTTTCTATGGTGCGGTTTAATGTGAGCTGCTCATGAGCCAGTCGTAGGGCTTCGCTTGATTTACTATACTGTTGCTTGGCTTTCTTTTTAAACTGGGTTGTGTACGAAATTATTTTACCTCTTAAGAAGGCCTTGCCTGCTTCCCAGAACAGGTTAGGGTCCGTAATGTGAGCTCCATTAGTGGAGATGTATTCCTCCCATGCGCAGTATAATGTATGTTTAAAGTCCTCATTGTCAATTAAATAGGAGGGGAAGCGCCAAGTAGGGGAGGGAGATGAGCGAGCTGTTTGGGTGAGATGAATCACGATTGGGCTGTGGTCTGAGATCACTGCGTCTTGTATGTCTGGTGCACTGATTATGGAGCTCAGGGATGGGGAGGCAAAAAAATAGTCTATACGTGAAAACGTGTTGTGCGGGGGCGAGAAAAAGGAGTATTCCCGTTCCGTTGGGTGCATTAGGCGCCATACATCCTCAAATTGTATGGAGGCAATGGCTTGTGCCAATAGGGTGGCTGTATATGATGAGGAAGTACGGGTGTGTGTTCTGTGTGTAGGGGGGCCCGAGCGATCAGCCAAGGGGGACATGACTGAATTAAAGTCCCCACCCAATAGGTGTAGCGTCTCTGGTGTAGTTAGCACCCATTTCACTAAGTCCTGGAAGAAGGAGGTGTCAGGAGAGTTGGGAGCATAAATGTTAGTAAGTGCTATGTATTTGTCATCTATGGTCAGATGTAGAGTCATTTTTCTTCCCTCTGAGTCAACCTTGATATCTCTGACTTTGTGTTGTAGATTTTTATGCAGGAGTTCATATGATCTTTATGAAAGTGAAACTTATATCAACATACCGCCATCAAAGGAGGAGGGTCCGGGGAGAAGCTTTCCCCTCCATCGCTGCAATATGTCATGGGGTATAGTGCCCTATAGTGTCCCCCACCCTCGTCTCCCCTTTCCCTATCTCCCTACCCCACCCTGTCTACTTCCACAGAGAACTATGTCAACTACATAATAACCCTCCCCCCTAAACAAAAAAAAAAAAGGCACACCTCCCCCCCCCTTCCTATACCCCTTCAGCCTGTCCCTCTCCCTAACACATTCCTGCTACTCTCTAATGTCACTTCTCAGGCCCTTCTGTTATCCTACTCCATTATTTGCTAGCTTCTGCTCTTTTAGCCTTCCCTCTGCCAATTCCATGCAACCTTCCCTTTGTGTCTATTTATAAATCTATAAATTAAGTAGGTGACTGTGAAATAAAAACCTCTCCTTTAGTGATTATCTTTATTATTGTTCTCTTGTACATATGTGTTGTGTTTCTTTGTGCCTTAGTGTTAAACAGTGTCAGCTCTACCAAGTCTGTGTTACTAATTCCCTTTTATCTAATCTTCAAACACCAAAACTGAAAAATAAAACAACCCCACAGGGGATCTAGTGCAAGAAAAAAAAATGAGAAAAAGAAAGGAAAAAAAAACATGCAGGGGGTCAAGTACAAAAAAAACCCCACAGGGGGTCTAGTAAAAAGACCCACAAGGGGTCTAGTGCAAAAAAAAAGAAAAAAAAAAAAAAAAGAGAAAAATACCCCCACAGGGGGTCTAGTGCAAAAAAAGAAAAGAGAAAAAAAAAGTGAAAAATACCCACAGGGGGTCTAGTGAAAAAACCCACAAGGGGTCAAATGCAAAAAAAGAAAAAAGGAGAAAGAAAACAAAAACAAGTGAAAAAAAACCCTCACAGGGGGTCTAGTGCAAAAAAACTAAAAAAACAAAAAAAACAAACATAAATAAATAAAACCCCACAGGGGGTCTAGTGAAAAAAAAAATTAAAAAAAGGGTGCGATACTCCGTGCATATGTGTGTAGCTAAAAACCACATGGATAAAGATACGGGGAGGGCTGTGTTGTATGGCCTTCCTTTTTCATATATTAGGTGTAGTTTTCCTTGTGCTGTCTCGTGCAGTCCCCTCTACTCCCTACACCTCTACCCCCCTCTACTCCCCCCCTTCCCTCCAGTGCACCCCAAATCCTCTATTCAACCATCATAACACCTTTCTTATCGTCAACAAAAGAGAAGTTGGATAAGAATTCAAACAACAAAAAAAAAAAATTTCCATCTAGGCTTATAACATGAATCCAAATATTCAGTTCAGAACCCCTGTTAGAGGAAAGAAAGAAGGGAGTGGCATATACTTATGTATTAATAAAACGAGGATCTATATATCCCCTTCCTCTTCCCTCCCAGGGAAGGTATGGTGATCCTTATGCTATCTCGTGCAATCCCTCTTACCCCCTACCCCTTTACCCCCCCCCCCCCTCTCCAGCACATCCCAGATCCTCTATATATCCACCATATGACCTGTCTTGTCATCAATACATTAGAATAATAAAGTAATAAAAGTTCAAAACATAAACATTTCCAGCCCGACTTATAAGTCCCATAGTTCAGTCCAATACATCTGCTGGAGAAAAGAAGGAATTGGCATATACTTATGTGTATACTTATATATAAAATAGAAAAAAAAAACATAAAAAAAAAACAAAAAAACCCAAGGATCTGTATGACTCCATCGTCAAGAAGGGGGAGGGGGAGGGAGGTCCCCCACTGGGCAGAAAAGGGAATGGTGAGAGAGATGGGACCACCCAGTACCCCCCCAAAACAGACAAAAAAAAACCCACAGGGGGTCTAGTGCAAAAAAAAAACAACAGCCCCCTGGTTTCATTCTTCCAGCTTCTCCTCCGAATCTCCCCTCCGTTATATTCACAGTTTCACTTTCCTGTTTATGATACTATGTTCTCTCTACTTTCTGGGCACTCTTGGGACCAACTGCAACCAGTCTGGAACCTCAAATGGATCAACACCCAGAAACGAAAAGAGGTCTGATAAGTCTGCTCTGGAACACAACCAGAAAGATAGAGTGCCCTTTTTTATCAGCACTGAAATTGGGAACCTCCATCGATATGTCCCACCCCAGTCTTGTACCCGCTCTAATAATGGGCGTAGTAGGGTTCTGCGCTGCAATGTAGCTCTTGATAGGTCTGGTAGAATTTTCACCTGGCCCCCCCTTAAAGTCTATTGTTCCTGTCTCCCAGGCTTTCCGCAAAATGGCCTCCCTATCTGTGAAATAATGCAAACGACACACCACGTCCCGGGGGCGATTAATGTCCTTGGACTTTGGGCCTAATGCTCTATGAACACTATCAAGTTCCAAATTTAAAGGCATAGCGTCTCTTAGTATATTTTCAAAAATAGATTTTACCATGTCCTGTGGGTTTTCCTGGTCTAATGCCTCTGGGATTCCTCGCAGGCGCACATTGTTGCGTCTACTCCGATCTTCGAGGTCCTCCAACTGTAGCTGTAGCGCCACTGAAGTCTCTTTTTGGGTGTAACTATCTCTCTCCAGTATGCTCACTCGCTGTTCCAGGCTTTGATATGCACTCTCCCCATCCGTCACACGCTCCACTAGTATTTGTAGTTCACCCTGGACCAGCTCCAGCTCCTTACCGTGTGCATCCTCCACTTTTCCAATAAGGGTTTCTATGTCTGCCCGTGTGGGGAGAGCCTGTATAAGTGTCTTTAGGTCCTCCATTTTCAACCCCGCTGCTTCCTTCTCCCCAGGTAGGGGGATCATAGGTGTAGCCCAAGCTACCGCAGCCAACGTTCTGGGGCTCTGTGGGATAGTCTGTAGCGCTTCCACGCTAGTTCTCACCGACATCTGTCCTTGGGCTGGCTGCATAGGTGTACTCTCCCTAGGCTGCAGCAGCACGTTTGCCTTCCCTCTCTCACTTCTGGGTTCAAGTCCTGCACCCTGTACCGTGGGAAAGTAGTGGTGGATCTCTGGCTGCAACTCCCCCTCTCTGGGAAGCCGGACCAGCTGGGCTGCTTTGCGTGCGGTTCTCGTCTCCCTCTGTCTCCCTGAGTTCATACCGCTGTAGTCTCACCAAGAGATAGCCTTGAGGTCTCACCAGACTAATCCTGAAACACTGCTAGCATGTCGGTCAGTTAATCAGCCTCATAAGGAGCAGGCTGGGGCCGGGAGCTTGTGTCTCTCACTCCCTCACCTGGCCATGTGCAGACCACTCCCCGTCAGCCCAAAAAAAGCACTTTTTTTTCACTATATGATGGACTATCGTTTTTATTATTCACTAATTAATTAGCTCTGTATCTATTTGTTTCACATCACAAACAGTCACAGGTTTGTGGTAAATATTATTGTGGAAAGATTTGTTTCAGTATTCGATTTAGTTACTTGGTTGCACATTTAAAAGTTACCTATAATAAGGTCTCTATTGTAATATCACTAGTGGATGTGCGCTTATAATATTTTATGACAGTTTTGGGGTCTTTTAGTATTTGGGGCTTGCACAAGCAGCTGCACTGCATTTTTTTGTTTATATATTTGGTTAGCGCATAGTATACACACATTTTTAGACATATTAGAAAAGCCAAATTTTAAAGATTCACACAGTGTGTCAACATGTGCTATCTGCCATCACGGGAGATCAATGTACGCATTTTGTGGGTGCAACCCCTTCCTCGATTATAAAGTAGCTGAGAGGAAGGGGTTGCACCCCCAAAACACATCTCTTGATCCCCCGTGATGGCAGCTAGCACATGTTGACATTAGGCAATTTGTGTGTATCTTCAAAATTTGGCTTTTCCAGAGATGACATCACCCCATTTGCTGAACGCACTATCAAACACAGTTTATAAATACTCATGTCTGATATTGCCTTCACTTTCTATAAGTTGAACTTTGTACGTTTCAAAGTTGTGTATTGTTTTATGGTTTTAAACATGCCCATTTTACCTATTAAAGGCTATTTTGTAGAAATGTGAACTCAAAAAATTTTAGACGACAAACATGTTGGTTTGTTAAAAATACCTTTTATAAATGCACATGTGATTGTGCTTTAAGTAAAAATTTGGATAATGGCCAATGTGTGGCTTCTTCTTTCAATGCTCAAAAGCAGTTTTTGGAGTAAAGTTGTTTTTTCCCTGATAATTGTTGCTATTTAGTAAAGGCAAATCCACTTTGCACTACAAGTGCAGTTTCAGTGCAGTTTCAAGAGCACTTTTAGTGCAAAGTGTATTTTCCTTTAGTAAATAACACCCACAGTGCTTTATGAATTTCCACAATCACGCCATTTTTAGGACTCCCCCAATTTCGGTCATGGTGCTGAAAATGATGAAGATTTTTGTCAGTAATGCATCAAAAGGCCAACTAAATACCATTAAAAGAAAACCGAGGAGACAGCTAAAAGAAAGGCAAGCAGGAAATAAAATAAAATATTTCTTAAGTTTGAAAAATATATTTTATTTAAAAATGTCTCAGACATTGTCTGGCATATTGATGGCCCCCCTACCCGCAAAGTATTCCATGTATCTTAGATGGACCTCAAGGGCACTCTGGGGGGGCAAGCCAGGACGGCCAGTTTCAAGCGCTGTCAGTGTTTGTTCATTAGGAATTCCGGCCTCAGGCCCAACTGAGGCAGCGTAGTTTAGAGAATTTCTCCTTAAAAAATTGTGGAGAATACAGCAACACAGGATGATGTGATTGAGTTTATATTCCGCCATGTGTATGGGTGTAAGAAATAAGTGAAACTGGCTGGCCATTATTCCAAACGTGTTCTCCACCACTCTTGTGGCTCGGGCCAGCCGGTAATTAAAAACCCTCTGGTCCGGGGTTAGGGTCCTCATAGGGAATGGCCGCATAAGATGGTCCCCCAGCGCAAACGCTTCATCCGCAACGAAGATGAATGAGAGTCCTTCCGCATTGTCTTCTGGAGGTGGCAAGCCCAAGCTGCTAATTCTGGAGGCGTCTGTAGAACTCGGTCTGGGCGATGACTCCACCGTCCGACATCTGGCAATTCTTCCCCACGTCCACATACAGGAACTCGTAAGTAGCTGACACTACCGCCAACATCACAATACTATTGAACCCCTTGTAGTTGTAATAGTATGACCCCGAGTTGGGGGGTGGGACCATGTGGACGTGTTTCCCATCAATTGCCCCTACGCAGTTGGGAAAGTCCCACCGTTGGGCAAAGTGGGAGGCCACAGTCTGCCATTCCTGTGGGTTGGAAGGACACTGTGGAGTCAAACAAGAAAAAAAAATTAGTCATTTTGCACAAAAACATTGAACGCAGATTAGACACAAACATTCTTGGCCAACATCAGTATAACATTTATTTTAGGGAGTATTTGAAGACAAAAGTATAAGGTCCACCTATCAAAAGTATAAGGTCCACCCCCTCTGATGGCCCATTGAAAAATTTTGGGAGGGAGACAGGTAACCCTCTCCACTTCATTGGGAGCTGAATGCATAAATAATGTGTGTTACTTTGGCCAGCCCCTCCTTACTTTACACTATTGGCAGTCCATTGGACAGGTAAGAAGTGTCATAATACAAAGATATACATTGTAAAAAATCCAGCATGCATGAGGACAAAGGGGACATTCACAGCATATTACAATCATGGTAATTATGGAATAAGGAAAGAAATATAATACATAAGTAAACATGAACCCTTTCATGACTAAGCCTATTTTTGAAATTTGGTGTTTACAAGTTAAAATCCGTATTTTTTGCTAGAAAATTACTTAGAACCCCCAAACATTATATATATATATATATATATATATATATATATATATATATATATATATATATATATATTTTTAGCAGAGAATCTAGAGAATAAAATTGTGATTGTTGATATATTTTAAATCACAAGGTATTTGTGCATTTTTGTATTATTATTATGTATATGTGTATATTTTGTTATTTTTGTATAATGTGAAAGATGATGTTACGCTGAGTAAATAGATACCAAACATGTCACGCTTTATAATTGCACGCACTCGTGGAATGGCAACAAACTACAGTACCTAAGAATTTCTATGGGCGACGCTATAATTTTTTTTTACGGTTACCAGGTTAGAGTTACAGAGGAGGTCTAGTGCTAGAATTATTGCTCTCGCCCCTACAATCGCGGCGATACCTCACATGTGTTATTTGAACACCATTTACATATGCAGGTGCGACTTCTGTATGCGTCTTCATTGCTGCACGAGCTCGCGGGGACAGGGGCGCATTAAAAAAAAAAATTCTTATGTATTTTTATAAATTGTGTTTAAAAAAAAATAATTTTTGATCACTTTTATTGCTGTCACAAGGAATGTAAACATCCCTTGTGACAGTAATAGGTGGTGACAGGTGCTCTTTATGAAGGGATCGGGGGTCTAAAAGACCCCCGATCCCTCCTTTGCACTTCACAGTATTCAGATCGCTGTAAACGGCGATTCTGAATACTGTTTATCTTTTTAAAACCGGCGCCATTGGCAGCCGAGTAAATGGGAAGTGACGTCATGATTTTTCTTATAACAAAAATTAGAAAATATAATTTTTAAAAAAAATGTATGGTCTTTTTCCATTTATAACGCAAAAAATAAAAATCGCAGAGGCAATCAAATACCATCAAAAGAAAACTCTATTTGTGGGAAAAAAAGGACACAAATTTCGGGTACAACATTGCATGACCGCGCAATTACCAGTTAAAACAGCGCAGTGCCAAATTGTAAAAAGTCTGGTCTTTAGGCAGCCAAAATGTCCGGGGCTTAAGTGGTTAAGGGCTATGGGGGGGGGGGAGCGATGTGACCCTGGAGCCAATGCTTGTGGCCGGTGGCCACCCGAGATCGCTCCTCAGAGAGCCAGTATGGGGATCTGTCAATGTAAACAGACATATCCCCGTTCTGTCAGGGGAGTAGAGAGAGATCTGCTGTTCCTAGTGATCAGGAACAGCGATCTCTCTCCTCCTCCAGTCACTACACTCCCCCCACAGTTATAAACACCTCCCTAGGGAACACTTAACCCCTTGATCACCCCCTAGTGTTAACCCTTCCCTGCAAGTGACATTCATACAGTAATCAGTGGCTATTTTTAGCTCTAATCACTGTATAAATGTCGATGGTCCCAAAAAAGTGTCAAAAGTGTCTGATCTGTCTGCCACAATGTCACAGTCCCGCTAAAAATTGCTGATAACTACCATTACTAGTAAAAAAATGTATAATAAAAATGCCACAAATATATCTCCTATTTTGTAGACGCTATAACTTTTGCGCAAACCAGTCAATATACACTTATTGCTTTTTTTTTTTTCTACCAAAAATAAAGGAATATATATTGGCCTAAGCTGATGAAGAAATCATTTTTTTAAATTTTTGGGGGGATATTTATTATAGCAAAAATTAAAAAATATAGTTTTTTTTTCAAAATTGTCGCTCTTTTTTGTTTATAGCACAAAAAATAAAAACTGCAGAGGTGATCAAATACCACCAAAAGAAAGCTCTATTTGTGGGAAAAAAAGGACCTCAATTTTGTTTGGTTACTGCGTCGCACGCAATTGTCAATGAAAGCAACACGATGATGGAACATTTATTTTTTCATGTATATACAGATATCATGATGGCATATTATTATTATTATAATTCATATATATATATATATATATATATATATATATATATATATATACACAGATGTCATAAATAACACATTTCGGTATAAAGTAAAATTACTGTGAGCTGGCATGTAATATATATCATAATAATTATATATTACAATCATTAATGATTGCAGAAAATTCATAATAATCTAAGCTGTAAACGCATGATTATAATGCATCTAAAAAAGCTTAATGTGTGCATTTTGTGAAATTCACTCCACTACTTCAGGAGGAGATGCAAGGTGCATATCTGCAAAAACATATAGATACCAATGTAGTTTAATGGTTAACTCAAAAAAAGAAAAAGGGGGAAGAAAAAGTATGCATCCCTGAGTTACTTACAAGTCAGCTCCAGATTCAGCATGCTGTATTGCAAATTAAAAACTGCAGGCTATACAATACAAACCTCAGCTCTAAAAACCCAAAACAATAGGTGGGCAGGGGCATGAATTGCCCTCTGAAAAACTCCCAAACATTTAAAAACAAAAATAACACACACCGCTAAAAGTACAAAAACTCAGTTAAAGCTAGTAAATTCAGTGCAAAGTAGACTGCATGGCTACACACAAAGAAATTGAAGCAGCTTCCCCTCTAGGATGACCCACAGGCCAAACAGCACAAAATCCTTAAACTGTCTAAATGGCCGACGACCATGGCCGCATGGCAGACAACAAAAGCTAGGCCACAACAAAATGACGCCATTAACACATGAAATGTAGTTGTTGATCCCGCCAAAATCAAGATTTCTTCACTAGGAACATAAACCTCTCCCCACAGAATTACACATTTGAGACACCAAATGAATACTTACAAACATTTCATTCTACATACCACTAGGGACCTTGGGAGGCCTCAAACATAGGCTCTCCATCTCCACAAAGCCCCACACCTGAGACACCACATGAACACATACAAACATTTTAGGAACAGTTCCACTGAAAAGTATGTAATCCCGCCAAAACCAGGATTTCTTCACTAGAAAACCAAAATCTTTCTCCACAGACTGACTACACATTTGAGAATACACACTTAACCATAGACAAAAACACTTTAGGCTACATACCACTAGTGACCTCGGCCAACCAAATAACACAGGCTCTCCAATCACACAACGCCACATAAACCACAAAATAACACGGCTCAAACATACACTCTTTTCTCAAACAAAGTTCACAACAGCTCACAGGAACAAGAGATTGAGAAATACAAAAGGCGATCCTAGAAACCTGAGACCATCCAACCCACAGTGATGCTTGCATGATCTTTTCATCTTAAAACAATATAGCTCCCCCATACTATTGTTTACAGAGTGTAACCAACTTTCACCATTGTAAATGATGGGACAGCCATGCTTGGCCGCCCCTCCCCCCAAGCCGCATGGCCACTTGAATATCCAGCAGCCATTTTCTCAAATCAAAGCTTTCAAAACGACTTTCAATACAACCCATTTGTGTCTTGGTCAGTTAAACAATCTACAATCTACTTGTCCCATACAATAGGTAATAATCACAATACTTATTACACAACATACAGTTACTTACACATAATAAACATACAATAAAAATTCCAGCATTATACTAAGAGATTAAAAATTTGTTCTTTTGCAAAGCAGAACCTACCTAACACATCAGACAGCCTAATGATCCGATTGTGAAGGAGGTTCTGTTCACTCCTAAGGTCCTGGTCCGCCATCTGTGGTAGAGATTTGGCTATAACCAATCTCACCTGCGCTAACACGCAGGAACCCATGTTACTTAACCCATGTCTCCTACATTTCTCCAGTAAACAGACATGACCATACTTACGTCTTCATCTCAACATCACTGCCTTGCCGAGCAATGCACTTGCTTTAATTCACACACACAAAAGAAGCCCCAAACAGGAAGCCACAAACAGGATGTGACCTCACAGGATATGACCAAATAAGGATATGACAACAGGATGTAACAACACAGGATGTGACAACACAACGTATGACCAAATAAGTATGCAGCAACACAAGATGTGAATGTCAACACAGGAAAAATGAATTTATACAACAACCAATACAACAACCAATGAACAATGACTACAGTTCCTGCTGATGGGAGCTTATCTGCAGATGTACGCTCATGACACCATAAATATGTTGATCAGGTATACAGGGGTGACACAAGTGCACACCCGCTAAACGATAATGTGTTTGCAGAGTGGACACACCTCCCCTGACAAACGTCTGTGCATCACACAGGGGCCCTTTCGCTGGCAGACATATCCTCACTCCACAAACAAACAAACAACTCTCTCCAACAACAGGAAGCTTTTCACTACCTAACGGATCTCAACCAGCATCAGTCTGCCCCAGTCAGCTCTTTAGAGTGGGTTGCAGGAGAACTAACACTGGGAGACACTGTGACAATACATATTAAAATACATCTTCATAAAATTTCCACAACAGAAGTAATGGTGGGATCTCCAGCAATTGTAGGTTTCATTTGTTCTTAAAAGAGGGATCTTTACCTTGTTAGTTATGTCTAGCTCTGCGATGATGCGGGGAAGCGGTCGGGCTTCCGTTTTTGGGTATCCCTGGAGCTTTGGGCGGCGAGTGTGGAGGATGAGTGTGGCGGAGTCTTATGCTGAAATGTTTATTTCCTGCTTCAGTGATGCCATCCATGGATGTGGCCCTTCTCAACGGTGGTAGATGGAAGTCACTGCACCAATCTGGCAGGTCTATCAGGGGGATATTGAGGGTTGTGCAAAAGTGCTCTAGATCCTCTGGTACCCTGAGATTCGCTGTGTGGTTGTTGTGATTTGGTGAAAGTCAAAAAGGGAACTTCCAGCTATAAGCAATTGCTCTGGATCTCAGGACATCCAATAGTGGTCTCACTTCTCTCCTCTGCAGAGTAATATTAGATCCTGAAAGAGCTTAATTTCAGTGCCCTGAAATGTGAGGTGTCCCCTGCTTCTTGCTTTGCGCAGTAATTCCTCTTTTAGTAAGAAATCATTCAGGCAACAAACAATATCTCTAAGCGGATCTGTATCCTTACCTCTCGGTGCAGTGCTCTGTGTATGCATTCCATGGCTATAGGCACATCAGGGGGTCTCTCCAGGAGGTCATTAAAAATGTTGCTGACCGCTCGTGTGATCTGAGTGGCTTCAACGGTTTCAGGGATGGCTCTTACTCGTAAGTTGCAGCGTCTACCGCGGTTGTCTAGGTACTCCATGTGGCTGTTTATTTCCCTCAGGTGAATGGAATGGGATTCCGTTACTTGTTGGACATGGCACAGTGAAGCGTCATGGCGGGCTTGTGTTTCCTTCACTTTTTCTACCCTCAGGACAATGGCCTGTATGTCGGAGCAGATGTCGGAGATAGCCGCTGACAGTGTGTTTTTGATGTCCATAGCTACCGAGTGGAGGTCTGCTAGGCTCACTGCAGAGGTAGGGTGCAGGTCCGGTGAGGAAGGACTGCAGCTCCGGTCTCTAAGCGTGTCTCGGCTGGATGAGCATGACCCGTGTGGGAAGGCCTGAGATGCCATCATAGCTCCCTGAGACCGTGTCCGGAATATCTCTGGTATATGGTGGACGAGCTGTGTGTCTTGGTCTCTGGGGGAGCGGGAACGGGTTGCTGAGGCACTTTAGTGTGTGCTTCCCATTCTGGATCCACAGTGGGACTGTTGTAGTCAGGTATCTGGACCTCGAGGAATAGGAGCTCTGAGATTACGCGTCCATCTTAGAATGGAACCAAGCCATGCCTCCCTGGTGTTTTTACGATGTTACCATTGTTAAACCAATATGTTAAGCCAATATGTCACTATATTACTATGCTACTATGATATAGAATAAAATGTTTCCGTATTTTAATCTATTGGAGGTTTTTTTAATTATGCAAGATATATAAGCGCCTTGAGGTGATTCAGTTCGCATTTGCAGCGCTATACAAGTCATTCATTCATTCACGGTGGTTATTATTATGGTTTACCTACCAGACATCATTGTGTTGTGTTGCCTCCCTGGCTGCATGTTTCATAGAAAGTCCCAAACCTTGCTCCTATATATCTCAATTATCGGGGATGGAGGTACAGTCCAATGTCCTCATATAAAGTCCCAAACCCTCCTTCTTTTTTCTCCATGTCATACTAGTTATTAATGCAGGTGACAGCTCCAGTGTATAATCTGTAAAGAATATTGAATTGTAAATGAAGTAGTGGGTTAAATAACAAAACCCATGACTATTAATAGGATGAAAAGAAATGGAGAGCATGTGGGGAAAATAAGTAAACCACAACCCATGTGTAGAATAAATATAAGCATTGCATTGAACCCACCATAAAATATATCCAACAGGGAACTAACAGAGTAAATGAAGACAAAATACTAAAAGAACCCATATAAAAGAAGTGCAACAAAGTCCATCAGTGTTAGTATAGTACATGTGAGAGTGCAAGGCCCTGCCACTATGTGGGATTAGGAAAGGGATATGGAAAGGACACGGGATGCTCAAAGTTATAGTTTGAGAGGTTCCAGAGAGTGTATTTTGAGCAGAGGAAGCCATGTCCTGAGTTTTCTCCTGGTTTTGTAATCCCGGTTCTGGGCCTGGAGCTTGAAGGTTCTAAAGTGTCTTGGGTGTGATGGTACCTTAATTCCTGTGTCTGGATTTTGCTAGACACCTGCACTTTGTGCAAAGACACTGGTGTGCAAGGTAGTTCTGATAGTATCTCAGGATTCCTTGCCCAAGGACTGGGAAAATCAAGACAGATACATGGGTCTGAGAGGCTGAGAAAGCTGAAGCAGCTAGTGGGCCCAGGAGACTGGATGGAATCTGGAAGTCTCTAGAGGGAGCAAGCTTGAAGTGCTGGAAAACCTTATTAGGAGGCCAGAAGGGGGCACATACAGCAAGGTGCTGCAACCAAAGCTGAGATACCAAAAATACCCTGTGGTCTGGGGGACCAAAGAGAGCAGTGGTGCTGCTGAAATATAGCCAGGTGGCACAGTGTTTTCAGTTAATCATTTTAGTGCAAGAAGCCAATTCCCCTGCATGGGCAACCATTGTTAAGGCTGTACAATTTTTTTTTTTTTAAAGTGGGCTACCAGATCCTTAAGCCACAATTTCTGCAACCACTTGCAAACCTGGAAAATTCTGACACTTCTCTCCTACATGTAAAAATCTTTTTTTTGCTAGAAAATTACTTAGAACCTCCAAACATTATCCATAGTTTGCTGCCATTCCACAGGCAGACACAATTTTAAAGCCTGACATGTTAGGTATCTACAGGGATGAGCCGAACATCCCCCGGTTCGGTTCGCACCAGAACCTGCAAACGGACCGAAAGTTTGCGTGAACTTTAGAACCCCATTAAAGTCTATGGGACTCGAACGTTCGAAATCAAAAGTGCTAATTTTAAAGGCTAATATGCAAGTTATTTCCTAAAAAGGGTTTGGGGACCTGGGTCCTGCCCCACGGGACATGTATCTATGCAAAAAAAGTTTAAAAAATGGCCATTTTTTCGGGAGCAGTGATTTTAATGATGCTTAAAGTGAAAAAATAAAAGTGAAATGTTCCTTTAAATATCGTACCTGGGGGGTGTCTATGGTATGCCTGTAAAGTGGCACGTGTTTCCCGTGTTTAGAACAGTCCCTGCACAAAATGACATTTCTAGAGGAATAAAAGTCATTTAAAACTGCTTGCGGCTGTATATTCCTTTAAATATCGTACATGGGGGGTGAAGGGGTCCCGGCAATATGGATGAAAATCAGTGAGACAAACGGCATGGATACCCCCCCCAGTCCATTACCAGGCCCTTTGGGTCTTGTATGGATATTAAGGGGAACCCCGCACCCAAATTAAAAAAAGGAAAGGCGTGGGGCCCCATGGCCCTAAGTAATCTGAACAGCAGTATACAGGCGGTGAAAACAAGACAGGGACTGTAGGTTTGTTGTTAAATAGAATCTGTTTATAATTTTGAACTGGTACAGTTTTAAAGTGTAGCTCCAGCCAAAAAATCTATTTTTAAGCTTTTTGGAAAACATGGGGAAGGGTTATCACCCCTGTAACATTTGTTTTGCTGTCTGTGCACCTCTTCAAAAGATTTCACCTCACTTTCTGTCCCAATGACAAATGTTTTTTGAAAATTTGGGGGTTTTAGTGAAACAAGAATTGGTGATAAAACATCAGTGAAGAGGAGACATGTTTTTCCCACATTAACTCTTACAGGAGAGAATTTCCCTTCCTAGGGGTAGATTTCATCTCACTTCCTGTTGTCTCTTTCCGTTTGCAAGTAGGAGTCGTTTGTAAGTTGGATGTTTGAAAGTAGGGGCCTGCCCTATATACTCTGCAATAATTGGGGCCTTAGGTGTTGGTGTTGCCACAACACTGTAAGCCCTCACAGTTACTATTGGTGGGCACAGGAACGGGCCCTGCTGTGAAATATTAGATCAAGAATTGTAATTACATGCCATTGTTGAACAGTGGTAGAAAAATTTGGCCTTTGGTGGTGGTGGTGGTGTTGCCACAACACTGTAAGCCCTCACAGTTACTCTTGGTGGGCACAGGAATGGGCGCTGCTGTGAAATATTAGATCAAGAATTGTAATTACATGTCCCTGTTGAACAGGGGCAAAAAAATTGGGCCTAAGGCACTGGTGCCACAACACTCCAACCCCTCACAGATGCTATAGTTGGAGTGCAGGAATGAGCCCTGCTGCAAAATATTGCAGCAAAGATTGTCATTATACGCCCCTGTTAAACAGGGGCTGAAAATTTGGGCCTTGGGCACTGGTGCTGGTGCCCAGAACCAAAAATGTTCTTACAAGCTATCAGCATGAAAATTGAGGAGGAAGAGGATTGTCACTCAGCATAACAGGATAGTCACTCAGCATCAGCATAGGCAGTCTTAAAGGGATCTCACATTAAAAAAAAAAATAATTGGTTACATCAGCATCAGGTGCTTGGTAGCTGGTGATCCAAGACTGACTCATTTTTATGAAGGTCAACCGATTGACCGATTCGGTGGACAGGCACACCCTGTGATTGGTTACAAAGTGTCCAGCAGCACTGAATGTGCATTCCGAAAGAACGCTGGATGCAGGACAGGCCAGTAGTTCAATTGTATACTGTGCAAGCTCTGGCCAGTGATCCATCCTCAAGACCCAGTAACCCAGAGGATTTTCGGTGGGAAAGGTGTCCAAGTCTGATCTTGCCCCTAGGTAATCCTGCACCATGTGAATCAGATGCTGGCGATGGTTGCTGGAACCAATCAGACCTTGGGGCTGCGGACTAAAAAATTGTCTGAACGCATCGGTCAGACGGCCACCTTCTCCACCGCTCCTTCTGTGACTGACCGAAGCCTCAGCAACCTGTTGTCCAGGAGGAGCAGGAAATTTTAACCTGCCAGACTCTGGAAAAGCGTTGCACAAACCTTTCTGCAAGGCCTCCCGAAAATGTTTCATCCTCTGCTCCCTCTGCGACGGCAAGATAAGGTCCGCAACCTTACCCTTGTAATGTGGATCAAGGAGGGTTGCCAGCCAGTAATGATCCCTCCCCTTGATACCACGATTATGAGGATCCTTCTGCAGGCTTTGCAGAATCAGGGAGGCCATGCAGCGTAGGTTTGCTAAGGTATAAGGTCCAGGGTCCTCTGGGTCACTAAGGATGACATGATCAGCAGCCACCTCCTCCCAGCCACGTACAAGTCCATGGGTTTCTTCGGACTGTAAATGATCCCTTGAAGATGCTGCTGATGCTGAGTGCCAGGCTCCACCTCCATGAGACACAATCCTGCTCCTTCTCCTCCTCCTTCTCCTCCTCCTACTCGTCCTCTTCCTGTGTGATCAGCAGGCACGCAGGAACACTGTCTGGATAAAGGGGGCCTTGAGAGGTAAGGAAGTCCTCCTCTTCCTCGCTCGGTTCTGCCTCAAGTGCCCTGTCCATTATTCCACGCAGCGTGTGCTCCAACAGGTGGACAAGAGGGACAGTGTCACGGATGCATGCACTGTCACTGCTCACCATCCTTGTGGCCTCCTCAAATGGTGACAGGACAGTGCACGCATCCCTGATCATAGCCCACTTACGTGGGGAAAAAAATCCAAGGTCCCCTGTCCCTGTCCTGGTGCCATAGTCGCATAGGTACTCATTGATGGCCCTCTGCTGCGTATGCAGAGGCTGCAGCATGGCCAACATTGAGTTTCACCTGGTGGGCATGTCACAGATTAGGCAGTTCTTGGGCAGGTTAAATTCCATTTGGAGGTCAGCCAGCCAAGCACTGGCATTATATGACCTGCGGAAATGCACACAGACTTTCCTGGCCTGCCTCAGGACATCCTGTAAGCCTGGGTACCTGCCCAAGAACCGCTGCACCACCAAGTTAAGGACGTGAGCCAAACAGGGCACATGGGTCAGTTGTCCCTGTCGGAGGGCAGAGAGGAGGTTGGTGCCATTGTCGCAAACCACCATGGCTTAAGCTGGCGTGGCGTCAACCACCTCTGAACTTGCCCCTGCAGAGCTGACAGAATCTCTGCCCCAGTATGGCTCCTGTCCCCCAAGCACACCAGCTCAAGCACTACATGGCATCTTTTTTGCCTGCGTGCTTGCATAGCCCCTTGAACGCCTACGGAGTACCGCTGGTTCCAAGGACAAATCAGCACAGGAAGAGGCCATGGAGGAATAAGAAGAGGAGGGGGTGGAGGAGAGAGGTGTGGCATCACCACTAGTAGAATTTTGGAGGCATGGTAGCGGAACAACCTCCAACACTACTGCACCCTGTCCTGCATCCTTCCCAGCTGCCAGAAGAGTCACCCAGTGCGCGATGAAAGATATGTAACGTCCCTGTCCATGCCTGCTGGACCATGAGTCAGCGGTAATATGCACCTTACCGCTGACTGCCCTGTCCAGTGAGGTCAAGACATTGCCTTCCACATGCTGGTAGAGAGCCAAAATCGCCTTCCATGAGAAAAAGTGGCATTTGGGAACCTGCCACTGAGGGACTGCACATTCCACAAACTCACGGAAGATGGCAGAGTCTACCAACTGAAAAGGCAGCAGTTGAAGTGCTAGAAATTTAGCCAAGCTAGCATTCAACTGCTGGGCATGTGGATGGCTGGGAGCGAACTTCTTTCAGCGGTACAGCAGCTGGGGCAGGGAAATTTGCCTGGTACAATCTGACGTCGATGTACCGATAGCAGATTGCCCGCAAGTACTTGGCTGTGACACACCTGGACTGAAGACTGACTGCCCTGTCCAGTGAGGTCAAGACATTGCCTTCCACATGCTGGTAGAGAGCCAAAATCGCCTTCCATGAGAAAAAGTGGCATTTGGGAACCTGCCACTGAGGGACTGCACATTCCACAAACTCACGGAAGATGGCAGAGTCTACCAACTGAAAAGGCAGCAGTTGAAGTGCTAGCAATTTAGCCAAGCTAGCATTCAACTGCTGGGCATGTGGATGGCTGGGAGCGAACTTCTTTCAGCGGTACAGCAGCTGGGGCAGGGAAATTTGCCTGGTACAATCTGACGTCGATGTACCGATAGCAGATTGCCCGCAAGTACTTGGCTGTGACACACCTGGACTGAAGATATAGTGGGGTTGGAGATCCCAGCTGATGAGGAGCAAGGAGAGGTCCGCTTTTTTCTTTGGTGTGGGTCTTTTAGGTACGCTTGCCAACGAACTGCATGGCAGGTCGACATATGTCTAGTCAAGCATGTGGTGCCCAAGCGGGTGATGTTTTGGCCACGCGAGATACGCTTGAGACATATGTTGCAAATAGCAGCGGTGGGATCTGATGCACTCATATCAAAAAGGCCCACCACAAAGAACTTTTGGAATAACGCGCAGAGACAGCAGCAGCCTGCACATGCGCAGCTCTGTAGTGTGATGCAGTCGGTGTGCTGCCCTTAAGTTGGCCCCTGGAGGGCATCCTGCCTCTTTGGAGATGTGCCTCCTCCTCCTCCTCTCTCCTACCAGGCACCCATGTGGAGTCAGTGACCTCATCATCCCCTCCCACCTCATCACTGGAGCAAAGCTGGCAGTATTCTGCAGCTGGGGGAACATGACTGCCAAATTGCTGTCCGTCTTGGGCACCCCCTCTCTCTAGGCTCACGTTACTGCCTTCCTCTAGCTGGGTACCATCATCGAAGCCAAAATGCTGGGCATCCTCCTGGAGCATGTACCCAACACTGTGGTCAAACAGTTCGGGGGACTCCTCAAGAGGACATGGTGGGGCTAGGGAAGCAGTGACTGATGCCATTGAGCAGAGGGAAGAGGTTGCATTGGCAGCTGCTTTGCCAGACAGAGTACCCTAAGCCTGGGTGAGAGAGGATGAGGAGGATGAGGACGGATTGGTCATCCACTCTACCAAGTCTTCTGCATGTTGCGGCTCAACACGGCCAGCTGCCAAAAAAAAGGACAAGCATGTCCCACGGCCATGTGCTGATGAGGATGCACTGTCTCCATGACCAGCACTGTTGCCTCTAGACACAGAGCCTGCTTGCCCTCTTTTATTGGCTTGTGACTGTCTGCCTCTCCTCGTTGGCCTTTCAGACATACTAATGGCCTGCAGTGAGCTGTAGCTGCACGAAGCTGGGATGTATATATCTATACTGATACTGCAGCTAGCAGAATCAACTGCCTGCCTGTACTATTATTAGTATGAGAACACCAGCAATTGTCTTCAGGTAGCTTTAGGTGCACACTGTGCAGAGGACACAGTACACTAACTGTAAATCCTGCAGCTGCCTGCTTGTGGTACTAATAGGATCAGAAGAACACCAGCAATTTTCTTCAGGTAGCTTTAGGTGCACACTGTGCAGAGGATACAGTACACTAACTGTAAATACTGCAGCTGCCTGCCTGTGGTATTAATAGGATCAGAACAACAACAATTGTCTTCAGGTAGCTTTAGGTGCACACTGTGCAGAGGACACAGTACACTAACTGTAAATACTGCAGCTGCCTGCCTGTGATACTAATAGGATCAGAAGAACACCAGCAATTTTCTTCAGGTAGGTTTAGGTGCACACTGTGCAGAGGACACAGTACACTAACTGTAAATACTGCAGCTGCCTGCCTGTGGTATTAATAGGATCAGAACAACAGCAATTGTCTTCAGGTAGCTTTAGGTGCACACTGTGCAGAGGACACAGTACAATAACTGTAAATACTGCAGCTGCCTGCCTGTGGTACTAATAGGATCAGAAGAACACCACCAATTTTCTTCAGGTAGCTTTAGGTGCACACTGTGCAGAAGACACAGTACACTAACTGTAAATACTTCAGCTGCCTGTGGTATTAATAGGATAAGAACAACAGCAATTGTCTTCAGGTAGCTTTAGGTGCACACTGTGCAGCGGACACAGTACACTAACTGTAAATACTGCAGCTGCATGCCTGTGGTACTAATATGATCAGAAGAACACCAGCAATTTTCTTCAGGTAGCTTTAGGTGCACATTGTGCAGAGGACACAGTACACTAACTGTAAATACTGTAGCTGCCTGCCTGTGGTACTAATAGGATCAGAAGAACACCAGCAATTTTCTTCAGGTAGCTTTAGGTGCACACTGTGCAAAGGACACAGTACACTAACTGTAAATTCTGTAAATACTGTAAAAACACCTGCCTGCCTGTCAGTAGGAAGAGAATAACAGCAACAAATCTAGCTAAACTGAATACAGTGTATATATATAAGTGCTGTAAGTGCAACTAACTGATTCGCTTGCCTACTCTATCTAACGTAAATCAAATGACACTGTCTCTCTGTCTATCTCTCTCCATCGCAACACACTACACAAGGCCGTCACGCAGGCAGCCTTATATATTGTGGGGTGTGTACTAAACCCCCTGAGCCATAATTGGCCAAAGCCACCCTGGCTTTGGCCAATTACCGCTCTTTGTACAGACGGCGTTGTTATTGGCCAAGCATGCGCGTCATAGTGCATGCTTGGCCAATCATCAGCCAGCAATGCACTGCTATGCCGCAATGAATTATGGGCCATGACGCGTCACTTGAATTTGGCACAAACGGCCCATAACGTTCGCAATTCGACGAACGGTCGAACAGGCGATGTTCGACTCGAACTCGAAGCTCATCCCTAGGTATCTTTTTACTTAGTGTTACATAATTTTTTAGATTTTACAAAAAAATGAGGTAGTACATGGTGTTTGTTTGCAATAAAATTCATTAAGGCTTAGACCGCATTCAATTTGCAGGACATTTTAAAATACCTTCATTTGAATGAGGCTGGTTCACATATGTGCGTTGCATTTGAACTGCTCATTGCCCAAAAAATGTGTGCATTTTCTGGGCATTGCGGTGCAAATTACAAGGAAATTATCTTCTTTGGGAACACCTTCCCCCACTCCCCCCTCTCCCCCCTCTCCCTGCTCAGCTGATCCACAGATAGAACGGAGAGGCACCGCTGAACAGCTGTTTTTCTCTTCGTAGAGAAAATGGAGCTGGAATTCTCACCGGACTGGTGTGAACCCGGCCTAAAGTGTATTTTTTCCCAAATAAACTGCATTTGAAAAATCACTGCGCAAATACTGTGTGACAAATAAAATTGCAACACACATAATCTTATTCTATAGGGCCTCTGGTAAAAAAAAAAATATAATAAAAGAAAAAAAAAAAATATATATATATATATATTATATATATATATATATATATATATATATATATATATATATATATATATATATATATATATATATATATATATATATATATATGTATATATATATTAAAACCAGTGGGATTGCTGCACAAAAAAATGTTTTAAATGTTTTAATGAAGAAGTTTAAAACATCAAAAAGTTCAGGCAGTCATGGTAACAGTTTCAGACTAATGTAGATAAGGGGTTAAATTCATATTTTTACTTGCATTTATTTCTTTGAGTTGATATATATATTTATTTGTTTAGGATCACATATTCGCACTGCTCATTGCCCAAAAAATGTGTGCATTTTCTGGGCATTGCGGTGCGAATTACAAGCACACTATCTTCTATGGGAACGCATCTGATTTGCAGATGCATTCCGTTGTGAACAGGCATTCTCTCCTTTTCCTCACTACACCTCCCCTCTCTCCCCCTCTCCCTGCTCAGGTGATCCGCAGAGAGAACGGAGAGGCACCGCTGAACAGCTGCTTTTTCTCTCCGTAGAGAAAACGGAGCTGGAATTCACACCGGACTGGTGTGAACCTGGCCTAAAGTGCATTTTTTCCAAAAAAAACTGCATTTGAAAAACCTCTGCGCAAATATCGCGTGACAAATAAAATTGCAACACACATAATTTTATTCTATAGGGCCTCTGGTAAAAAAAAATATAATAAAAGAAAAAAAAAAAATGTTGTAAATGTAAATGTTGTTATCATGGATTTACACATTATTAATTTGGATACAGTATTATTAATCATTTTTTATTTTATTTTTTTTATTTTTTATGTTTATTATTTTTTATTATTATTTTTTTCTTTAAACACGTACAATATTTTGATTTATTTTATTTTTATTTTCATTATTTATTTTCAGGATTCTCAATTGATATATTCTGTGTGGTGTGAGAACACTACTGTTGACCTTTCGTTCCAAGATTGTGTCACATTATTTATTTAAACAGAGTTTCATACAATGATCTACTAATTAATTAATTTATTGCAGATCGTTTGATTCTCTAATTGATTGACAATGTGGTATATATATTCTAAAATGTATGTGGTCATTTATAGGAATGAGGTCTTGAAGAGGGCGTGATCTGTATTAGCCTTAAACTGTTATGCCCTGCACACACGGTCGGAGTTTCCGACGGAAAATGTGCGATCGGAGCTTGTTGTCGGAAATTACGACCTTGTGTGGGCTCCATCGGACATTTTCCATCGGAATTTCCGACACACAAAGTTTGAGAGCAGGCTATAAAATTTTCTGACAACAAAATCCGATCGCGTCAATTCCGACCGTGTGTGGACAATTCCGACGCACAAAGTGCCACGCATGCTCAGAATAAATTCCGAGATGGAACTGCTCAGTCTGGTAAAATTAGCATTCGGAATGGATCTAGTACTTTCGTCCGGCTGCAATGTTTTAAATGGTTTAATGCAGGGCACTCTCTTCTTCTTTATAATGCTAGAAGAATGAAGTTGTTTTGCTGCTCATATTCACACAGAGTTTTTATAAACTTCTTTCTTTATTATTTATTGTGATTTCATATATTTTTATTTGTCACATCTGACTAAAAAATTATCATTTTGGGATGTTTTTTTTTTTTTTGTATTTTTTTAAAGCCTGATCTTATGTTTTTTTATTTATTTTTTTATTTTTTTGTACTCCTGAATAGTTTTGGTGTGTGTTTTCTGTGTCAAGTTACCACAACACCATTATTATCTTGCATTATTTAATCTCAAGGAGATTGCTTGGTGTTGGTGTCTCTTGTGAATTTCACATTGTATTTTTGAAATGTACCTGCCTCCTCACAAACAAACTGTCCTTTTTGAAGGAAAACACACATAGGCAAGTATAATTGAAACCAAAATTCCTTTATTAAAGGCTCATAACCAAACAAAGAGGGAGGCAGCGCTGGAGAAACAGCAGAAATAAATTATTTTACTGCAAGATTGGTGGCCTGAGGAGTCCATATATAAGGGAGTACAATCTGGTCCAGAAGTCCAAGAGATCATGAACAGCAGCAGATGACATCTATGTCCCCAGGCTGTGGTCATACAAGAGCCTGCATCTTTTGCCAGACCAGACAGAACCCAGGCCATCACTCTCTGGTCTTTCTTAGACGCTTCCTTCCATGCTGTGGCTCTGTGTTGGAGGTGTGGCAGGAGGAGGAGTAGGACCTGGGGGAGGAGGAGGAGTAGGACCTGGAGGAGGAGGAGAAGGATCATGGGTGAGCTCACAAATGTGGCTTTGGCATGTGAGTTGGCCCCTCAACCCCTTATTTAGAGCTTCTAAAATGAGAAACTTACATAAGAGGCATTGACCCTCCTCCATTTGCAGCATTTTGCATGCTGTTAGGTCAGCAAAATCCTCTTCCACACTGTGGGGTGTTCTGAGGGCCTCAGTAGCCTTCCAAAATAGGCCAATTGCAGCCTCCTCCAGGTTACTCCTCTTCCTGCCAAATTTTCTTTGAAGGCGGAGGGGAGGGACCTGGGTATTGGGCAGGCTACTGGCTGAGACTTTCCTGTGTATGAAAAAGGGATATCGTTTTAGTTTTTGGTTCATCAATCACAATCAGAAATTAGTACTCCAAACTAACATAGATTTAACATCAATAATTTGACAACCAGAAATATTTAGAAGAATGCTATACCTGACTCAAGCTGGGCTCCTCCACATGTTGCTGCCTGGAAGGCCCAGGTTGGACGTCAGAAGCTTCAGCTGGGGGGGAAGGAAGCGTGGAAGGAAGACTGCAGAGTGTTGGCCTGGGTTCAATCTGGCCTGCCAGAAAATGCAGTCTGTCATAGTACCACAGCCTGGGGACATAAATGTCATCTGCAGCTCCAGATCTCAGGGAATCCTGGACCTTCTTGCGCTCCCTTAGATAAGTGCTCCTCATGCCCCCAATTAGGACCTTCAAATAGGTGATGTCTGCCGTGGGGATCACCGGCTTCACAATTTCCAGTAATTGATCCAGCGCTGCCTTCCTCTTTGTTTGGTTCTTATAATTGGGGTGGTTTACCTGCCACAGACAGGGCAGCTCCCTGAACATATCAATGAATATGGTAATAAAGTCCTGATCCTTCAATATATCCATTTTCTCTGCAAGACACAACACAAGACAAACCCTAATGTCAGGCTAAACTCTCCTAATCTTGTCCCAATATAGGCCTCAATTTCTAAGCAGTTTAGGCCCAAGTTTAAATGTTACCTTTGTTATCACGATCGGCGCTTCCAATACTCCTTCCTCCGCTCACAGATCGTGTTATGCTTTATATACACTGCGCATGCATGAAACTCTGCCCGCCCCTGACATTCTTTCTAGTCTATTCCCCGCCCCTTCTCGTTCAGCGCAGTGGGAAAGAGCACATGGCGGAGACAGAGCAGGTGCATGCTAATTACAGCAATGAGGAGGAGGAAAGCCCGGAGCCAGAAACGTCACGATCCCAGAGGAGACGATTTAAGGCCTCAAATATGTCCTTTGGGGAGATGTTGGAGATGGTCGACATACTGAAGAGGGCCGACTATGACGGGAAGTATGGACCTTACCCCAACCAAAATGTGAGAAAGGTCAAGATCATGGCGAAAGTTGTGAAGACTCTGCAGAAGAATTTTGGGGTACAGCGATCTAAGGATCAACCCTGGAAACGGTAGTCGGACCTCAAATTAAGGGAGCACGATCAGTATAGAAGGATCAGGACAGTGCTGCAAAAAAGTAAGTAGTTGTCCTGTGTTCCTATTCTTTATTTTTATAACACTCGTGCTGCTCCATGTGCTTTTCTTCACTGTTGTACAGTTTAAAATGGCATCCTTCATGTTCATGGACACATTATTCGTTCATAGGAAACATTGTTCGTTCGGCCTAGAAAACACCATGTTTTGGCCAGATGCATTTCAATACATTTTTGCTAGCCTACTTCTCTTAAAATAATTTTGTTGTCTAGATGGGTTTGTAACTAGAATGAAATGCAAACTAGATTCTGTGTAAGGAGAGGACACTCAGCAGCTGTTTACACATCTGGATGCTGGAGCACTAGTGTGGGACACCAGAACACCCTTTTTATTAGGGGGCCCACACAGGTGCTCCAGTGTATACTATAGCGGTGACTCCATCTGTGAAGCTTGTACAAAACAGGTAAGTATTCAAGCTTGACAAAGGAAAAAAATATTTCTTCATCTTGGAACTCTGACCAAACAGACAATTGTACCCCACTTCCAAGCAATGTTTCATATTCATATTTCTGCCATCAAATATCTGTGTGCTAAGTACACCTATTTTTTTTATATAGGGGAGAAAAGACTCGGAGGACACCACTCATCAGAGGATACCACAGACCCCCCACCTCATGAAGAAGGGGAAATCCCCCAAAGCCAACAGGAGGAGGAGGAGGGAGACGTTATCGAAATAGTCACCACAACAGGTGAGTGTCTGCGACCACAGGCTCAGGTAAGAGATGGATGCCTGCATATTTATAATACATGGTGTTTTTGTTTTTTCTATATTTTTAGGTGATCGTGATGTTGTGGATGAATCTCATTTCACCAGTGAAAGTGCCCAGATCCTGATCGGGGAGATCATGGGGTGTAATAGGGACTTAGAAAACATAAATCAAAACATCAATGATGTTCAAAAAAAAAATGAAGAACATCTTTGATGTTTTAGGGAGAGTTTAAAACCCCTCAAAATCCCTAATTTAGTTGGCTTTTTTTCCCTAAAAATGTTTGCACCTTTTTTGAAATATTCTCGAAAAGCCAAATTTTAAAGATGCACACAGTGTGTCAACATGTGCTATCTGCCATCACGGGAGATCAATGTATGCGTTTTGGGGGTGCAACCCCTTCCTCAATAATAAAGTAGCTGAGAGGAAGGGGTTGCACCCACAAAACACGTCCCTTGATCTGCCGTGATGGCAGCTAGCACATGTTGACATTCAGCAATTTGTGTGCATCTTCAAAATTTGGCTTTTCCAAGGGTGACTTCACCCCATCTGAATGCAATATCAAACACAGTTTATAAATACTCATGTCTGATATTGCCTTCCATTTCTACAAAAGTTGAACTTTGTAAGTTCCAGATTTGTGTATTTATTGTTGGTTTTAAACATGCCTGTTTTACCTTAAAAGGAAATTTCTACTTTTACTAATGTCACCTAGAAATATTGTA
Organism: Lithobates septentrionalis; assembly: GCA_037952835.1. NCBI lineage: Eukaryota > Metazoa > Chordata > Amphibia > Anura > Ranidae > Lithobates > Lithobates septentrionalis. The sequence continues at coordinate 1,559,092 of JBBDGP010000358.1, forward strand.
TACAACAAACATGTTGGTTTGTTTTAAAAAGCTTTTATAAATGCACATGTGATTGTGCTTGGATTAAAAATATTGAGAATCAACAATCTGTGGCTTCTTCTTTCAATGCTGCTAAACTTTTTTGTGTGAAAATTGGTGTTTTCTGTGACAAAGGGGGTTATTTCTTAAGGGCAAATCCACTTTGCACTACAAGTGCAGTTTCAGTGCAGTCTCAAGTGCACTTGTAGTGCAAAGTGTCTTTAGTAAACAACACCCAACAGTGCTTTTTAATTTTACACAATGACGCCATTTTCAAGACTGCCCAAATTTAGGTCATGGTCAGCTAAAATAAACACAAGCAGTAAATGTAAGCAAATATTTTTGAAGTTATTTTTTTCTTTCATTTTAAAAAAGGCTCACACATTGTCTGGCATATTGATGGCCCCCCTACCCGCAAAGTATTCCATGTATCTTAGACGGACCTCACGGGCATTCAGGGAGGGCAAGCCAGGACGGCCAGCTTCAACCGCTGTCAGGGTTGGTTCATTTAGATTAATTTCGGCTTCAGACCCAACTGAGCCAGCATAGTTCACAGAATTTCTCCTTAAAAAGTTGTGGAGAACACAGCAAGCCAGGATGATGTGATTGAGTTTATATTCCACCATGTGTATCGTTGTAAGAAATAGGCAGAACCGGCTGGCCATTATTCCAAACGTGTTCTCCACCACTCTTCTGGCTCTGACCAGCCAGTAATTAAAAACCCTCTGGTCTGGGGTGAGGGTCCTCATAGGGAATGGCCGCATAAGATGGTCCCCCAGTGCAAACGCTTCATCCGCAACGAAGACGAATGGGAGTCCTTCTGCATTGTCTTCTGGAGGTGGCAAGCACAAGCTGCCATTCTGGAGATGCCTGTAGAACTCCGTGAGGGCGATGACTCCACCATCTGATATCCGGCCATTCTTCCCCATGTCTACATACAGGAACTCGTAAGTAGCCGACACCACCGCCAACATCACAATACTATTGAACCCCTTGTAGTTGTAATAGTATGACCCCAAATTGGGTGGTGGGACGATGTGGACGTGTTTCCCATCAATTGCCCCTCCGCAGTTAGGAAAGTCCGACCGCTGGGCAAATTGGGAGGCCACAGTCTGCCATTCCTGTGGGTTGGAAGGAAACTGTGGAGAAACAAGAATAAAAAATTATTAATTTTGCACATAAACATGGAAAGCAGATTAGACACAAACATTCTTGGCCAACATCAGTATAATATTTATTTTAGGGACTATTTAAAGACAAAGTTATATGGTCCACCTATCAGATTCCCCCCCTCTCATGGGCCATTTTAGAAATTTTATGGGGGGGGGTGTTTTGGACAGGTAACCCTCTCTACTTCATTGAGAGATGAATGCCTATATAATGTCTATTACTTTGGCCAGCCCCTCCTTACTTACACTATTGGCAGCCCACTGGACAGGTAAGAAGTGTCATAATACAAAGAGATCAATACACACTGTACACATTTTAGCACATTTTTACATTCTGCAATTATCTATCAAGATAATAATAGGATACAAAATCTTTAAACAGTACCATTTGAAAGTATTCAGGCAGGCCCATGCTTTGGGGAATTCATCCATAAATCTGACCACTAAAGAGGTGGGTATAGTGTGTATGGGTTTGGGAAAGTCAGCAGATAGAGGATTGAGGATAGATAGAGGATTGGTATCAGCTGAGTTAGCAGTTTGGGGGAGGGAGGGTTCCACATGATTTTGGGACCCAAAAAAACAAGCCTCTGCCACTCTGCCTAAATTTAAAGCACACATCACAATTGTAAACATTTTAGGGGGTATTTAGGGTAAAGCACTACTATGGAGCTGACAAAATACATTGTTAAGTGACTACACGAGGTGAATATGGGCCCAGGAGAGCATGCTGGGGAGGTAAGTGAAGGCAAATATGTATGAAGGACAAAAAAAAATGACATAAAAATCCAGCATGAGGACCAAGGGGACATTCGCAGCATATTACAATCATGGTAATTAGGGAATGAGGAAAGAAATACAATACATTAGCAAACATTATATACAATAACATGTGATGTTAAAGGATAAAAATCTTACCTTAATATACTTCTTTTGCAGGACCTGGATGATGGCAGAACAGGTCTCCGGGATAATGATCCCCAGAGCCTGGGGGGAGATGCCTGTCGAGAACTTGAGGTCCTGCAGGCTTCTTCCCGTCGCCAAGCACCGCAGGGTGGCGACTAGCCTCTTCTCCGGAGTGATGGCTTGCCTCATGCAGGTATCCTGCCTGCTGATATAGGGGGTCAGCAAAGCCAACAAACGGTGAAATACGGGGTCCGTCATCCGGAGAAAGTTCCTGAAATCTTCAGGATTATTCTCACGGATCTCACGGAGCAAAGGCATGTGACAGAACTGGTCACGCTGGAGCAACCAATTCTTGGTCCATGAACTTCTCCTCGCCCTGTTCATGGACTGGGCTTTTGTCAAAGTAAGAACCCCAACACCAAGCCCCCGCACAGCACGAACTCTACGATGAGTACGTATACGCAACATGGCTAGAAAATGGTCGGCTGCTCAGAACGAAGTAACAGAACGCACTGAAGAACAGCAAGGCCTGTGAAGAGCGACCTGAAAATCAGTAACGAACGAACAAGAACACAATGACACGTCAAGGGTAACTCACTGCACGCACTGAAGACCAGATACAAACCCACAAGCACAAACTGAACAGCAGAAATACAATCTGAAAATCACGAGTCTGAAAAGGCGTGAATCATCTCTCACCAAACTTTTACTAACACGAGATTAGCAAAAGGAGCCCAAAGGGTGCCGCGCTTGGTTCTGAACTGCCCTTTTATAGTCTTGTCGTACGTGGTGTACGTGACCGCGTTCTTGGTGTTTGGAAATTCGGACAACTTTGTTCGACTGTGTGTATGCAAAACAAGTTTGAGCCAAAATCTGTAGGAAAAAATCCATGGATTTTGTTGTCGGAATGTCCGATCATGTGTACAGGGCATTACCGTGACTGCCTTATCTTTTTTATGTCATTTTGATGTTATTCATATTTTTTCATTAAAAATATTTTGTGCAGCAATCCCACTTGATTTATTCTATATTTAAGCCCTTGGGAAGGCTTGATTGCTCTTGCACATACTGCTGTGACCAATATGCACCTTGTACTCCAAAAGCAGCCCTTCAAATTAGTGAGCAATCACCACTAAACATAAAAAAATAAGACAATCTTATGTATTTGCACTGAGTCCATGTTTAGACTACAACATGAACTCGTCCAAAAATGAAATAAAGCACAAATCCATAATGTAATCCCGTTTCACAGCATTTATTAACCGCTTCAGCACTGGAAGATTTTAGCCCCTTCCTGACCAGAGCACTTTTTGCGATTCAGCACTGCGTCGCTTTAACTGACAATTACGCGGTCGTGTGATGTTGCACCCAAACAAAATTGACGTCCTTTTTTTCCCCACAAATAGAGCTTTCTTTTGGTGGTATTTGATCACCTATGCAGTTTTTATTTTTTGCGCTATAAACAAAAAAAGAGCGTCAATTTTGAAAAAAAAAGCAATATTTTTTACTTTTTGCCATAATAAATATCCCCCAAAAATATACCAAAACATTTTTTTTACTCAAATGCCTTGTGTACATAGGCACTTCCCCATTCTGCGGCTCCATGACATGATCGCTAACCCCACCAATTAAAGGGGACGTACAGGTACACCCATTTGCCCACCGCTGCCATTGGTTAAAATATGCAGCCCCCCGTATAAAACACACTTACAAACATAGGTAATAAATCAGCATTCCATGAATCCAGTTAGTGTACCCACTGAAAGTCCAGCAGGTGTCTCTTACCACACACTATCGCTCTCTGACACTGCTAGTCCCCTCAATTGGCACACTGACATCAATAATGGTCATCATTTGGCCCCACCCTGATGCTTTTTGTCATCACGACATCATCTGACACCCTGGATTGCATACCGATCAGCATGTCAGAGAAGGCTCCACCGCTCCTAATCTACTTGCAGGGTCCTCAACTGTCTATAACCAATTATGCTGGCCCTCCTGTGCATCAGCCCCATAAAGTAACCATCACTGGGTCCTAATGCGCTGTGCTGCTACCATGGAGACAGAGACCAACGCTGTCAATAGCAGGGACAGGACAGTAATCCTGGTAGTTCTGTCACTGGTTCACAGTGAAAGGATTCCCTCATCCACTCCATGCCAAAATGTAAAAAAGAATTGGTGTGGGGTCCCCCCAAAATCTATACCAGACCCTTATCTGAGCATGCAGCCTGACAGGTCAGGATGGGGGGGATAAGCGAGCGCCCCCCCTAACCATACCAGGCCACACGCCCCCAAAATGGGGGGTGGCTGCTTTGGAGCAGGAGGGGCTCTGCGTTCTCCACCCCAAAGGGCCTCTTCCCTACAACCCTGGCCGGTGGTTGTCGGGGTATGCGGACGGGGGGCTTATCGGAGTCTGGAAGCCCCCTTTAACAATGGGGCCCCTATATCCCGCCCCCCCTATGTGAATGGGTACATTGTACCCCTACCCATTAACTAGTTGCCAACTGCAGCACGGCGATATACGTCGGCACAATGGCAGCGGTGGGAAAATTGGCATACCTGTACGTCCTCCTTAAGAGTCGGGGATAGCAGGCACATGCACGCCAGCCACATACAATATGACTGTGCCCACGGGACCGGCGATCATGTCACGGATCCTCAGAACGGGGATTTCAAGGCATTTCCCCATTCTTGCTTGTGTCATGACAGAGATCACCGCTCCCTGTCATGTGACTTGAAGCCCATCCCCCCCAGTTACAATCACTACCTAGGACACACTTAACCCCTTCATCACCCCCAGTGGTTAACCCCTTCACTGCCAGTGTCATTTACACAGTAATCAGTGCATTTTTATAGCTGTATAAATGACAGTGGTCCCAAAATAGTGTCAAAATTGTCTGATGTGTCCGCCATAATGTCGCAGTCCCGATAAAAATCGCAGCTCACTGCCATTACTAATAAAAAAAAAGTTTTTAAAAATGCCATAAAATATCCCCTATTTTAGATGCTATAACTTTTGTGCAAACCAATCAATATACGCTTATTGTGATTTTTTTTTTACCAAAAATATGTAGAAGAATACATATCGGCCTAAACTGAGGAAAGAAATATGTTTTTTATATATTTTTGGGGATATTTATTATTGCAAAAAGTAAAAAATAATGCATTTTTTTCAAAATTGTCGCTCTTTTTTTGTTTATAGCGCAAAAAAATAAAAACCGCAGAAGTGATCAAATACCACCAAAAGAAAGCTCTATTTGTGAGAAAAAAAGGACATCAACTTTGTTTTGGGTGCAACGCGCAATTGTCAGTTAAAGCGAAACAGTGCTGAATCGCAAAACGTGCTCTTGTCAGGAAGGGAGTAAAATCTTCGGGGCTGAAGCGGTTAACCAAAAAAAGTGTCAAAAAGTAAGAACCACAAGAGACAATTTGTGACAATTCCTTTATTAAAAAAAGAAAAAAGTGTCCCACGATGTAAATCTACCATCAATCACTCCATCCGACGAATCCGAAAAATAGAAAAAAATGTAAAAATCTCTGCCTCCTTGGGAGGCCTCCCAGGGACTGCTGTCTTTTCGCTTTGACAGCTCTTATATAGGCAAGGACAAGGCCACCCACTGACATAACCAGATGACCCCGCCCCCTCTGACGTCACATGATGTCAGAGGGGGCAGGGTCACTCGGTTACATTGCCTATACTGTAAAAGAGCTGTCAAAGCGAAAAGACAGCATTCGCCGGGAGGCCTACCATGGAGGTGGAGCTTTTTAATTTTTTTCTATTTTTCGAGTCCGTCAGGGACAGCGTGATTGAACATGGATGTACATTGCGGGACACTTTTTAAATTTTTTTAGTTTTTGATAAGGAATTGTCCAAAACTGTTTCCGTGGTTCTACTTTTTGACCCTTTTTTTGGTGAATGGGTAGGGGTACAATGTGCTTGATACCCATTCACATGGGGGGCAGGATTTGGGGGCCCCCTTTTTAAAGGAGGCTTTCAGACACCGATAATCCCCCCGCCCGCAGACCCCGAAAACCACTGACCCGTGTTTTCAGGAAGAGGCCCTTGTCCCCATCAACATGGGGACAAGGTGCTTTGGGGGGCACCCCAAAGCACCCTCCGCATGTTGAGAGCAAGCGGCCTGGTATGGTTCAGGAGGGGGGGCACTCGCCATCAAGATGGGGAAGAGGTGCTTTGGGGTGGGGGGGCGCAGAGCCCCCCTACTCCAAAGCAGCCACTCCCCATGTTGGGGACATGTGGCCTGGTATGGTTAAGGGGGGGCACTCGCTAATCCTCCCTTTCCTGGCCTGCCAGGCTGCATGCTCAGATAAGGGTCTGGTATGTATTTTGGGGGGGACCCCACGCCATTTAAAAAAAAAAAATTGGTGTGGAGTTCCCCTTAAAATCTATACCAGACTCAAAGAGCCTGGTATGGATTTTGGGGGGACCCCACCCTGTTTTTTTTCCTAATTCGGTCATAGGGTTCCCATGGGGTACTTTAATACACTGTATTATATACTCTGCACTGTATTATATATACACTACACTGACTGCACTATATATATTCTCCACTGTATTATATATACTACACTAACTACACTATATGCTCTGAACTGTATTATATATACTACACTAACTGCACTATATACTTTGCACTATATTATATATACTACACTGACTGACTGCACACTAAAATAACTACCCTGCCTAATCTCTATTCATTCATTATATACGGCCTTTGGCCAATCATGGCTCTCACAGCACATCACACTGTGATTGGCCAAAGCATACAGGTCAGGTGCATGCTTTGGCCAATCAGCAGCTTTCAATGCACTGTGATCTCGCAGTGCATTATGGGGTGCACCGGAACATGGGAACTTCACGCGAGTGCCCTATATGTTTGTTTGTTCTATGAACAAACAAACACCCAATGTTCGAGTTGAACTTACATTCGACTCATACATCAGGACCATCCCTAGTTCAGGTAGTCCCTGGGTTACAAACAAGATAGGGTCTGTAGGTTTGTTCTTAAGTTGAATTTGTTTGAAAGTCGAAACAGGTACATTTTTTAAAGTGTAGCTCCAGCTAAAAATGTATTTTATGTTTTTTGGATAGCATAGAAAAGAGTTAACACCCCTGTAACATTTGTTTTGCTGTCTGTGCCCCTGTTTAGACGATTTCACCTCACATTCTGTCCTATGACAACTGGATTTTGAAAAATTTGGGTTGTTGTGGAAACAAGGATTGGTCATAAAGCTTCAGTGAAGACACCTTTTTCCCATGATAAATCTTACATGAGTGAATTTCCCTTCCTATGGGTAGATTTCCTCTTACTTCGTGTTGTCTCCCTCCATTTGTAAGTAGGAGTCATATGCAGGGCTGGCCCAAGAAATTGTGCTGCCTGGGCCCAAGAATGAAATGCTGCCCCCACCCAAAAAAATCCTATGCCCATCCAGCAAAGAGACATTTCCATAAAGCAAAGAGACATCCCATATATTCAGCAAGAGACATTTCCATAAAGCAAAGAGACATGCCCCCTCCTACAAAGAGACATGCCCCCTCCTGCAAAGAGACATGCCCCCTCCTACAAAGAGACATGCCCCCTCCTACAAAGAAACATGCCCCCTCCTGCAAAGAGACATGCCCCTCCTACAAAGAGACATGCCCATCCTGCAAATAGACATACCCATCCTGCAAAGAGACATGCCCCCTCCTCCAAGGAGACATGCCCTCTCCTGCAAAGAGACATGTCCCCTCCTACAAAAAAACATGTCCCTTCCTGCAAAGAGACATGCCACCTCCTGCAAAGAGACATGCCCCCTCCTACAAAGAGACATGCTCCCTCCTGCCACTTGTCACCAATGCCTGTCACCAGATGCAGCATGTCACTTGTCACCAATGCCTGTCACCAGATACAGCCTGTCACTTGTCACCAATGCCTGTCAAAAGATGCAGTGTGTCACTTGTCACTAGGGATGAGCCGAACACCCCCCTGTTCGGTTCGCACCAGAACATGCGAACAGGAAAAAAGTTTGTTCTAACACGCAAACACCATTAAAGTCTATGGGACACGAACATGAATAATCAAAAGTGCTAAATTTAAATGCTTATATGCAAGTTATTGTCATAAAAAGTGTTTGGGGACCTGGGTCCTGCCCCAGGGGACATGTATCAATGCAAAAAAAAAGTTTTAAAAACGGCCGTTTTTTCGGGAGCAGTGATTTTAATAATGCTTAAAGTCAAACAATAAAAGTGTAATATCCCTTTAAATTTCATACCTGGGGGGTGTCTATAGTATGCCTGTAAAGGGGCGCAAGTTTCCCGTGTTTAGAACAGTCTGACAGCAAAAGGGCATTTCAAAGGAAAAAAGTCATTTAAAACTACTCGCGGCTATTGCATTGCCGGTCCGACAATACACATAGAAGTTCATTGATAAAAATGGCATGGGAATTCCCCACAGGGGAACCCTGAACCAAAAAAAAAAAATGACGTGGGGGTCCCCCTAAATTACATACCAGGCCCTTCAGGTCTGGTATGGATATTAAGGGGAACCCCGGCCAAAACTTAAAAAAAAATGACGTGGGGGTCCCCCTAAATTCCATACCAGACCCTTCAGGTCTGGTATGGATTTTAAGGGGAACCCCGCACCAAAATTAAAAAAAAGAAGGCGTGGGGTCCCCCCAAAAATCCATACCAGACCCTTATCCGAGCACACAACCCGTCAGGCCACAGAAAAAGAGGGGGAACAAGAGAGCGCCCTCCCTCCTGAACTGTACCAGGCCACATGGCCTCAACATTGGGAGGGTGCTTTGGGGTAGCCCCCAAAACACCTTGTCCCCATGTTGATGAGGACAAGGGCCTCATCCCCACAACCCTGGCCGGTGGTTGTGGGGGTCTGCAGGCGGGGGGCTTATCGGAATCTGGAAGCCCCCTTTAACAGGGTGACCTCCAGATCCCTCCCCCCCTGTGTGAAATGGTAAGGGGGTACAAAAGTACCCCTATCATTTCACTAAAAAACTGTCAGAAATGTTAAAAATGACAAAAGACAGTTTTTGACAATTCCTTTATTTAAATGCTTCTTCTTCCTTCTGATGCATCGGTCAGACGGCCACCTTCTCCACCGCACCTTCTGTGACTGACCGAAGTCTCAGGAACACGTTGTCCAGGAGGACCAGGAAATTGTAACCTCCCAGGCTCTGGAAACGCATTGCACAAACCTTTCTGCAAGGCCTCCCAAAGTTGCTTTATCCTCTGCTCCCTCTGTGATGGCAAGATAAGGTCCGCAACCTTACCCTTGAAACGTGGATCAAGGAGGGTTGCCAGCCAATAATCATCCCTCTCCTTGACACCATGAATACGAGGATCCTTCCGCAGGCTTTGCAGGATCAGGGAGGCCATGCAGCGTAGGTTTGCTGAGGCATTCGGTCCAAAGTCCTCTGGGTCACTATGGCATGATCCGCACCCACCTCCTCCCAGCCACGTACAAGTCCATGGGTTTCTTCGGGCTGTAAATGATCCCTTGAAGACTGCTGCTGATGCTGAGTGCCAGGCTCCACCTCCATCCTGACACAATCCTCCTCCTCCTCTTCCTGTGTGATCGGCAGGCACGCAGCAACACTGTCTGGATAAAGGGGGCCTTGAGAGGTAAGGAAGTCCTTCTCTTCCTCCCTGTCTTCTGCCTCAAGTGCCCTGTCCATTATTCCATGCAGCGTGTGCTCCAACAGGTGGACAAAAGGGACAGTGTCACTGCTCACCATCCTCGTGGCCTCCTCAAATGGTGCCAGGACAGTGCATGCATCCCTGATCATAGCCCACTGGTGTGGGGAAAAAAAACAAGGTCCCCTGACCCTGCCCTGGTGCCATAGTCGCATAGGTACTCATTGATGGCCCTCTGCTGCATGTGCAGCCGCTGCAGCATGGCCAGCGTTGAGTTCCACCTGGTGGGCATTTCACAGATTAGGCAGTTCTTGGGCAGGTTAAATTCCTTTTGGAGGTCAGCCAGCCGAGCACTGGCATTATATGACCTGCAGAAATGCACACAGACTTTCCTGGCCTGCCTCAGGAAATCCTGTAAGCCCAGGTACCTGCCCAAGTTAAACAGGGCACATGGGTCAGTTGTCCCTGTCAGAGGGTGGAGAGGAGGTTGTGGCCATTGTCGCAAACCACCATACCTGCCTTAAGCTGGCATGGTGTCAACCACCTCTGAACCTGCCCCTGCAGAGCTGACAGAATCTCTGCCCCAGTGTGGCTCCTGTTCCCCAAGCACACTAGCTCAAGCACTGCATGGCATCTTTTTGCCTGCGTGCTTGCATAGCCCCTTGAATGCCTACAGAGCACCGCTGGTTCAGAGGACAAATCAGCACAGGAAGAGGACATGGAGGAGGAAGAAGAAGAGGAGGGGGTGGAGGAGAGAGGTGTGGCAGAATGACCACTAGTATAATTTTGGAGGCCTGGTGGCAGAACAACCTCCAACACTACTGCACCCTGTCCTGCATCCTTTCCAGCTGCCAGAGGAGTCACCCAGTGCACGGTGAAAGATAAGTAATGTCCCTGTCCATGCCTGCTGGACCATGAGTCAGCGGTAATATGCACCTTACCACTGACCGCCCTGTCCAGCGAGGCCAAGACATTGATTCCACATGCCGGTAGTGAGCCGGAATCGCCTTCCGTGAGAAAAAGTGGCGTTTGGGAACCTGCCACTGAGGAACCACACATCTCACAAACTCACGGGAGGGGGCAGAGTCTACCAACTGAAAAGGCAGCAGTTAAAGTGCTAGCAATTTAGCCAAGCTAGCATTCAAATGCTGGGCATGTGGATGGCTGGGAGCGAACTTCTTTCAGTGGTGCAGCAGCTGGGGCAGGGAAATTTGCCTGGTACAATCTGACGTCGGTGTACCAATAGCAGATTGCCAGCAAGTACTTGGCTGTGACACACCTAATTCTACACCTTCATTCCTCTCAGTGCAGGTTTCAGAGAGGCCTGAAGGTATAGTGGGGTTGGAGATCCAAGCTGATGAGGAACAAGGAGAAGTCCGCTTTGTTCTTTGGTGTGGGTCTTTTAGTTACGCTTGCCAACGAACTGCATGGCAGGTCGACATATGTCTGATCAAGCATGTGGTGCCCAAGCGGGTGATATTTTGGCCACACGAGATACACTTGTGACATATGTTACAAATAGCAGAGGTGGGATCTGATGCACTCATCTCAAAAAAGGCCCACACCAAAGAACTTTTGGAATAACGCACAGAGACAGCAGCGCCCTGCACATGCGGAGCTCTGCGGTGTGATGCAGTCGGTGTGCTGCCCTTAAGCTGGCCCCTGGAGGGCATCTTGCCTCATTGGAGATGTGCCTCCTCCTCTCTCATATCAGGCACCCACGTGGAGTCAGTGACCTCATCATCCCCTCCCTCCTCATCACTGGAGCAAACCTGGCAGTATGCTGCAGCTGGGGGAACATGACTGCCAGATTGCTGTCCTTCTTGGGCACCCCTCTCTCTGGGCTCACGTTACTGCCTTCCTCTAGCTGGGTACCATCATCGGAGCCTTCAAAACTCTGTGCATCCTCCTGGAGCATGTATCCAACACTGTGATCAAACAGTTCGGGGACTCCTCAGGAGGACATGGTGGGGCTTGGGAAGGAGTGACTGATGCCATTGAGCCGAGGGAAGAGGCCACGTTGGCAGCTGCTTTGTAAGACAAAGTACCCTGAGCCTGGGTGAGAGAGGATGAGGAGGATGGTTTGGTCATCCACTCTACCAAGTCTTCTGAATGTTGCGGCTCAACACGGCCAGCTGCCAAAAAAAAAGGACAAGCGTGTCCCACGGCCACGTGCTGATGAGGATGCACTGTCTCCTTGACCAGCTCTGTTGCCTCTAGACACAGAGCCTGCTTGCCCTCTTTTATTGGCTTGTGACTGTCTGCCTCTCCTTGTTGGCCTTCCTGACATACTAATGGCCTGCAGTGAGATGTAGTTGCACAAATCTGGGATGTATATATACTGATACTGCAGCTAGCAGAATCAACTGCCTGCCTTTGGTACTAATAGGATCAGAAGAACTCCACCAATTTTCTTCAGTTAGCTTTAGGTGCACACTGTGCAGAGGACACAGTACACTAACTGTAAATACTGTAGCTGCCTGCCTGTGGTACTAATAGGATCAGAAGAACACCACCAATTTTCTTCAGGTAGCTTTAGGTGCACACTGTGCAGAGGACACAGTACACTAACTGTAAATACTGCAGCTGCCTGCCTGTGGTACTAATAGGATCAGAACAACAGCAATTGTCTTCCGGTAGCTTTAGGTGCACACTGTGCAGAGGACACAGTACACTAACTTTAAATACTGCAGCTGCCTGCCTGTGATATTAAAGCGGGGGTTCACCCACACCGCCAAAAAAAAAAAATATTAAAAGCCAGCAGCTACAAATACTGCAGCTGCTGACTTTTAATACATGGCCACTTACCTGTCCCAGGGTCCAGCGATGTCGGCAGGGGACGCCGAGAACCCGCTCGGTTCTCGGCAGCTGCCACCGCCATCCTAGGTGAGGGAATCAGGAAGTGAAGCATTGCGGCTTCACTTCCCGGTTCCCTACTGCGCATCCGCGAGTCGCACTGCGCATCCCTAGTGGCCCCCGCTCTCTCCTGGGAGCTGTGTGTTCCCAGCAGACAGCGCGGTGGGGACGGGAAGAGGCGTAGACTCCCATGGGAGTCTATGCCGGAAGTGGGTGCAAATACCTGTCTTAGACAGGTATCTGCACCCCCCTCCTCCCTGAAAGGTGCCAAATGTGACACCGGAGGGGGGGAGGGTTACGAAAAGCGGAAGTTCCATTTTTGTGTGGAACTCCGCTTTAATACGATCAGAACAACAGCAATTGTCTTCAGGTAGCTTTAGGTGCACACTGTGCAGAGGACGCACTACACTAACTGTAAATACTGCAGCTGCCTACGGTACTAATAGGATCAGAAGAACACCACCAATTTTCTTCAGGTAGCTTTAGGTGTACACTGTTCAGAGGACGCACTACACTAACTTGTAAATACTGCAGCTACCTGCCTGTGGTATTAATAGGATCGGAACAACAGCAATTTTCTTCAGGTAGCTTTAGGTGCACACTGTGCAGAGGACACAGTACACTAACTGTAAATACTGCAGCTGCCTGCCTTTGGTATTAATAGGATCAGAACAACAGCAATTGTCTTCAGGTAGCTTTAGGTGCACACTGTGCAGAGGACACAGTACACTAATAGGGCGTACACACGGTCGGACTTTGTTCGGACATTCCGACAACAAAATCCTAGGATTTGTTCCGACGGATGTTGGCTCAAACTTGTTTTGCCTACACACGGTCGCACAAAGTTGTCGGAATTTCCGATCAACAACCACGCGGTCACATACACCACGTACGACGAGACTAGAAAAGGCCGGTTCAGAACCAAGCGCGGCACCCTTTGGGCTCCTTTTGCTAATCTCGTGTTAGTAAAAGTTTGGTGAGAGACGATTCGCGCTTTTTCAGACTCGTGGCTTTCAGATCGTTTTCTGCCGTTCAGTTTGTGCTTGTGGGTTTGTATCTGCTCTTCAGTGCGTGCAGTCAGTTCGTATCAGAGTTTTCTGTGTGATCTTGCCTGCTCGTTGCTGTTTTTCAGGTCGCTCTTCACAGGCCTTGCTGTTCTTCAGTGCGTTCTGTTACTTCGTTCTGAGCAGCCGACCGTTTTCTAGCCATGTTTCGTATGCGTACTCCTCGTACAGTTCGTGCTGTGCGGGGGCATGGTGTTGGGGTCCTGACCTTGACACAAGTCCAGTCCATGAACAGGGTGGGGAGGAGTTCATGGACCAAGAATTGGTTGCTTCAGCGTGACCAGTTCTGTTATATGCCTTTGCTCCGTGAGATCTGTGAGAATAATCCTGATGATTTCAGGAACTTTCTCAGGATGACGGACCCCGTGTTTCACCGTTTGTTGGCTTCGCTGACCCCCTATATCAGCAGGCAGGATACCTGCCTGAGGCAAGCCATCACTCTGGAGCAGAGGCTGGTCGCTACCCTGCGGTATTTGGCCACAGGGAGAAGCCTGCAGGACCTCAAGTTCTCGACAGGCATCTCCCCCCAGGCTCTTCTTTGTGGACATTTACTGCTTGTGTTTGTTTGAGCTGACCCTGACAGAAATGTGTTGAGTGCAGAAAATGTGATTGTGTAACATTACAAAGCACTGTTGGCTGTTATTTACTAAATGCAAAGACACTTTGCACTACCAGTGCACTTGCAACTGCACTGAAACTGCACTTGTAGTGCAAAGAGTATTTGCCCTTAGGAAATTACCCCCATTTTCTCATAAAACAACAATTACATCACCCCAAAAATGTTGTAGCGTTGAGACAATAATCCACACATTCTTGATGAACAATCTTTTTAATACCTGCACAATCACATGTGCATTTACCCAAGGTTTTTCTGACAAACCGACATGTTTGTTGTATACCAGTTTTTGTGGTGTCATTATCCAAAATCAAAATGTGCATTTTATAGAAAACAGGCCTGTGTAAAACTCACAAGAAAGACACAAATCTTGATCTTACAAAGTTCACATTTGGTAGAACCTGAAGGCTATATCAGACATGAGTATTTAGGAACTGGGTTTGATATAGCGTTCAGATGGGGGGAAATCACCCCAGGAAAAGCCAAATTTGGAAGATGCACACAAATTTCACAATGTCAACATGTGCTATGTGCTAAGACCCCGCACACCTCCAATTTTGGGGAATAGAAAAACACAAACCATCACGGAGGGGGAGTCACCTGGTAAGAGATATCAGTCGCAAAGAATCCAAATGGATTCACACCTTACGGACCCTTGTACCTGGGGGATTGAACGTAGAGTTCGATCTGAACTGTTTTTTAAGCAATTTTTAAATAATTTACACGTAAGGGACCATATAACTTTTCTGTGCTATCACACACACTTACACATGATCCCGTAGGTGTGTACACTTCACTACATAGGACCCATTACCCTATTTACCACCATGATATTAGGGCATGGTATAAAACACCCACCCATGTATGGTTACCGGAACATACCAACATTTTTAGTGTTCTGATGTAAACATTAAAATTTAAGTTTATCCTCCATTGATGTGATAGCACATTGGTCTAATAGCCTGCATAATAATCATATTCTTTTTCATTTTTCAAATGTATCTTAACTGTAATTATCGTCTTTTTATTTTATCAACACTGTACCAATATCCTATCTGTAAAAATATTTAGATATGACGATTTGATTATTTTACACTTTCTTGGTTTTAATATTTGTATGTATATACATTATGATACTTGTTTATAGTTAACCTATTTGGGATTTTATATATAGAGAACGACAGTGATTTTAGGTATTATGATTTTATTAAATATAGAAATGCTATTTTATTAAATTCATGTGGATATGAGGTAGTTCTAGGAGCACTCTCATGCCTGCTTCATGCACACATTATCTACATACTCTATGCACTATATGCTATGAGATTCAGGGACGCTATAATTCAACTTGGTGAAACATCGACTATATACACCATCCATTTTAACCATCTAACACTCAGATTGGATCATCCAACACTGAGTATTAATTGAAGGACTATCTTGCATGATATGAAGTCTCTTTGTCCGATCGCAATGCATATTAGTCATCTTATTGTAAATAAATTGCCACCAATAAAATGGCCGCGCACATACTGCAACACACAATAGAGGTACAACAACAGGTATCCTCAATAAAATGGAGATCACAAAACTTCCTGTGGACTCAGGCAAAATGGCGCTAGACGAAAATACATTAACCATAAGTAAGATGGCGGCCCGATGACTTCCGGTCCCAATATATTTAAACTAACCCTCAGCAGCCAATCCGGTTCCCCAGATGAAGGCACGTGACGGTGTCGTAACGCGTAGGGATTGGCTGAGCGGTACAACACAGTTTGAAGCACAAGTGAGAGGGCGCTTAGGACGCCACAGCTTTTTATTCTAATTACTCTGCCTGTTACAAGTTTTTTAAATGTAAGAGCATTACCTTAAATAAATACCCCTTTTTTTAAAAACGTTAATACACTAGTGGAGCCTCCATTCTCTCCCCCTCCCCTATTTCTGGTTTATCTCCCCCCTTTCTGAGAGAGCCGTTCCGGAGACACAGGGAGAGAAGGTTTAAAGTCTTAACACAGAGAAAGCAGAGACTTCGGTGACAGCTGCCAGAACTACCTATACTCCATTGCTGAATGCCGTTTTACCACAGTATGAAGGTGAGGGTCCTATGAGACCATTAGAGGATTGAAAAAATAGGATTTTTACTCCATCCACCCCATACACCTCCTGGTGAACAAGGAAGCGGCATCCACACATAGACTTTTCCAATTAACCCACTAACTCCCAGCAACATTACACATGCCCCATAGAGTGCTGTGGATCCGGTTTTGCACACTTTATGAACACTAAATGTTGTTTTAAGTGTGATAGTTTCTATTTACTTACACTAATATTGTAGAATTGCACATGTCATTTTTATTTCCTATATTTATTTTCAGATTCAACTGTATGTGTATGTCTCTTTATGATTTGTTTTTGTGGTTTTTTTACGCAACTATTTGTGGCTAACTACCCGGCTAAACGTCAGGCATAGTGACTTACACCCCTGGCAGTAATTAGCCCACTATTAGTAGCACCAATCACACTGTGCACTTTATATGCGATTTGCACATTTATGTCACACATACTGTTTATGGATTAAGTCCATAGCTAGATGCTACACTATTGAGATTCGCATCCCTTAGTAGCCATCAGCTCACCATTCACACCTCTATTGTCACATTCACTTCACTATGCGATTTGCACATTTATGAGACACAGTTATCCTATATGTGTTTTTATTCACTTTATTCATCTAATATTGCGCGAAATCTTTTTATCCTATATTTTTATCCTAACATGTGCTATCTGCCATCACGGGGGATCAAGGGACGTGTTTTGGGGGAGAAAGCCCTTCCTCACCGCTACTTTATTATTGAGGAAGGGGTTGCACCCCCAAAAAGCGTCCATTGATCTCCCGGGATGGCAGATAGCACATGTTGGCACACTGTGTGCATCCTTCAAATTTGGCTTTGGGAAAAATCACAAAAACATTTCGCACATTGTAGCACACAAAAGAAGAAAGTGATTTGGGGGGGCTTTAAACTCGCCCCAAAACATCAATGATGTTTTTATATTTTGGAATAACATCATTGATGTTTTGCTTGATGTTTTCCAATTGTAAATTACACCCCATGATCTCTCCGATCAGGATCTGGGCACTTTCGGATGTGAAAGGATCTTCATCCACAACCTCACGATCACCTAAAAAGAGAGGAACCCCAAAATAAATTAGGTTTGCAAAAAATGCCGCCATCCATCTATTATCTGAGCCTTTGGTCGCAGACACTCACCTGTTGTGGTGACTAGTTCCACCACGTCTTCTTCCTCCTGCTCATCTTGTGTTGGGGGGATTTCCCCTTCTTCCAGAGGGGGGGGGCTTTGGTCTCCTCGGATGAGGGGTGTCCTCTGAGTCTTTTCTCCCCTATGTAAAACAAAAATGGTATAATTAGCACACAGATATTTGATGGCAGAACTATAAAGATGAAACATTGCTTGGAAGTGGGGTACAATGATCTATTTTAGCCGAGTTCCAAGATGTAGCTTTTTTAGTGTCCTTTGTCAAGCTGCAATACTTTACCTGTTTGGTACAAGCTTCACAGATGGAGACCCCCCCCTATAGTATACACTGGAGCACCTGTGTGGCCCCCCTAATAAAAATGGTGTTCTTTTGTCCCACACTAGTGCTCCAGTGTCCAGATGTGAAAACAGCTGCTCAGTGTCCTCTCCTTACACACAATCTAGTTTGCATTTCATTCTAGTAACAAAGCCATCTACACAACCCAATTCTTTGAAGACAAGTATAGGGCGTCAAAATGGTGGCCAAATGCATATGGCCTAAACAATGGTATTTTATCGTCCGAAAGAAAAATGTTTGATCCGAACGAATAAGGTGCCCATGAACATGAAAGTTGCCATTTTAAACTGTACAACAGTTCCTAAAAGCACATGGAGCAGCACGAACGTAATAAACACAAAAAAAATAGGAACACAGCACAACTACTTACTTTTTTGCAGCACTCTCCGAATCTTTCTGTACTGCTCATGTTCTCGTAATTTCAGGTCCGACCACCGCTTCCTGAGCTGATCTTTCAATTGCCGTACCCCGAAATTCCGGTGCAGACTCCTGACCACTTTCGCCATGATCGTGGCCTTTCTGACATTGGGGTTGGGGTAAGGCCCATACTTTCCCTCATAGTCGGCCCTCTTCAGGATGTCCACCATCTCCAACATCTCCCCAAAGGACATATTTGAGTCCTTTAATCTCCTTATGGATCGGGACGTTTCAGGCTCCGGTCTTTCCTCCCCCTCCTCCTCATTGCTACAATTAGCACGATCCTGCTGTCTATCCACCATGTGCTCTTCCCCCACTGCGCTGAACGAAAAGGGGCGGGGAATAGACTAGAAAGAACTTCAGGGGCGGGCGGAGTTATACGCATGCGCAGTGTGTATAAATCGTAACGCGCGCGTCTTACGTACGATCTGTGAGCGGAGGAAGGACCATCGGAGACGCCGATCGTGCTAACGAAGGTAGAATCTAAACTTGGGCCTATACTGCTTCGAAATGGAAGCCTATATTGTAAAAAGATTAGGGGAGTTTGGCCTGACATTAGGGTTTGTCTTGTGTTGTGTCTTGCAGAGAAAATGGATGGGTTCAACGACCACAATTTCCTGCCCCTGTTTATTGACAAGTACAGGGAGCTGCCCTGTCTGTGGCAGGTCAGACACCCCCATTATAACCACAAACAGAAGAGGCAGGCAGCGCTGGAGAAACTGCTGGAGTTGGTGAAGCCGGTGGTCCCCACAGCAACCATCCCTTATTTAAAAGCTAAAATTGGTGGCCTGAGGAGCACATATCTTAGGGAGCGCAAGAAGGTCACAGATTCCCAGAGGTCCGGAGCTGCAACAGATGACGTTTATGTCCCCAGGCTGTGGTACTATGAGAGACTGCGATTTCTGTCAGACCACACTGAGGTCAGGGAATCCCTCTCTACTCTTCCTTCCACGCTTCCTTCCATCCCAGCTGAGGCTTCCGATGTCCAACCTGGGCCTTCCTGCCAGGAAGAAGTGGAGGAGCCCAGCTGGAGTCAGGTATAGCATTCTTCTACAGATTTCTGGGCAATAAAGAAATGATGTTTACTAGATGTTATTATTGATCACTAATTGCTGATTAAAAAAAGTGTTTTACATATCAATAGACAGTAGTGGGCACCCAAAATTGGGACAAGAATGCAAAATGCTGGGCTCAGAATGATAGTCTGTTATATTTGTTAACATTCAATTTGCAGCAGTCAGGAGGTGAAAATTGTGTGTGATTGATGTAAAAAATACTAAAACTATGTCCCTTTTTCATACACAGGAAGACCTCAGCCAGGAGGAGGTTGTGAAATGTGGCAGCCAGGAGGAGGCGGGGATTAGTGGCAGCCAGGAGGAGGCGGGGCTAAGTGTCAGCCAAGAGAAGCCTGGGACAAGTCGCAGCCTGACTGAGTCTCAGGTTCCTCCCCTCCGCCTGCCACATAAACGAGCCAGGAAGATGACTCCGAGTCCTGTGCAGGATTCAGCATACAGGCTGATCCAGGAGGCTTTGGCGTCCCTCAGAGCCTTCCCCAGTCCTGCAGAGGCCTTTGCCTGCATGGCTGCCACCAAATTGCAGGGCATGCAGGAGGGCCAACGCAGGATCTCTGAGGACCTGATTTATAAAGTCCTTCGTAAGGGGGAGAGTGGGGAACTGACACCCAAGACGGATGTCATTGAGATCGACGATCCTCCTTCTCCTCCTCCTCCTGCTGCCACAACTCCACCACCACAGCCAAAGCCTGTAAGGAAGCGTGGAAGGAAGACCAAAGAGTGATTGCCCCTGGTTCAGTCTGGTCTGACAGAAGATGCAGTCTCTCGTATGACCACAGCCTGGGGACACAGATGTCATCTGCTGCTTTCCGGATCTCTGGGACTTCTGGACCAGACTGCCCTCCCTAAGATAAGGACTCCTCAGGCCACCAATTTTGCTTTTAAATAATTGATATCTGCCCTGGGGGTCCCAGGCTTCGCCCACTTCTGCAGTTTCTCCAGCGTTGCCTCCCTCTTTGTTTTTTTATAGTTGTGACCCCTTAATAAATTTTTTTCGGTAAATTCTACTCTCCTGTGTGTGTTTTCATCCAAAAAGGACAGTTTGTTGGTGACGATTCAGGTACATTTCTAAAAACATAAAATGTGAAATTAACAAGGGACAACAACACCAAACAATCTCCTACAGATTAAATAGAACAACATATCAATGGTGTTGTGGGAACTTGTCACAAAAAACACACACAAACATTTTCGGGAGTACAAATCAAAATCACCAAAAAATAAAAATAAAAAAGAGAAACACAAAAAAAGATTCTACATTAAAGGCAAAAAAATAAATAAATACAAAAATATGTTGTCAGATGTGAGAAATCAAAATATATTGAGGGAATCCCGATAAATAGTAACTAAATAAGTTTGTGAGAAGTGTGTGTGAATATGAGCAGCAAACCTACTTAATTCTTGTCACATTATAAAGAAGAAGAGAGTGCGCTGTATTAAACCATTTTTAACATTGCAGCGTGACGAAAGTGCTGTATCCATTGCGAACGCTAAGTTTACCAGAACGAGCTGTCCCGTGTCGGAATTTCTTCTGAGCATGCGTGGCACTTTGTGCGTCGGAACAGGCCACACACGGTCGGAATTGACGCGATCGGATTTTGTTGTCGGAAAATTTTATCTCCTGCTGTCCAACTTTGTGTGTCGGAAAATCCGATGGAAAATGTCCGATGGCGCCCACACACGGTCAGAATTTCCGACAACACGCTCCGATCGGACATTGTCCATCGGAAAATCCGACCGTGTGTACGGGGCATAACTGTAAATACTGCAGCTGCCTGCCTGTGGTATTAATAGGATCAGAACAACAGCAATTGTCTTCAGGCAGCTTTAGGTGCACACTGTGCAGAGGACGCACTACACTAACTGTAAATACTGCAGCTGCCTGCGGTACTAATAGGATGAGAAGAACACCACCAATTTTCTTCAGGTAGCTTTAGGTGCACACTGTGCAGAGGACGCACTACACTAACTGTAAATACTGCAGCTGCCTGCGGTACTAATAGGATCAGAAGAACACCACCAATTTTCTTCAAGTAGCTTTAGGTGCACACTGTGCAGAGGATGCCCTACACTAATTTGTAAATACTGTAGCTGCCTGCGGTACTAATAGGATCAGAAGAACACCACCAATTTTCTTCAGGTAGCTTTAGGTTCACGCTGTGCAGAGGACGCACTACACTAACTGTAAATACTGCAGCTGCCTGCGGTACTAATAGGATCAGAAGAACACCACCAATTTTCTTCAGGTAGCTTTAGGTTCACGCTGTGCAGAGGACGCACTACACTAACTGTAAATACTGCAGCTGCCTGCGGTACTAATAGGATCAGAAGAACACCACCAATTTTCTTCAGGTAGCTTTAGGTGCACACTGTGCAGAGGACGCACTACACTAACTTGTAAATACTGCAGCTGCCTGCGGTACTAATAGGATCAGAAGAACACCACCAATTTTCTTCAGGTAGCTTTAGGTGCACACTGTGCAGAGGGCGCACTACACTAACTGTAAATACTGTAGCTAATATGACTAATAGGATCAGAAGAACACCAGCAATTTTCTTTAGGTAGCTGTAAATACTGTAAGAACACCTGCCTGCCTGTCACTGTCAGTAGGAAGAGTATAACAGGAATGGATCTAGCTAAACTGAATACAGTGTATATATATATACATACCAGATGCAGCCTGTCACTTGTCACCAATACCTGTCACCAGATGCAGCCTGTCACTCTCACTAGAGGTGTGTGCGTGCCCCTTGCTGATCTGTGCTGTGATTGGACACAAGTTTGTCAGTGGGTTACAGCAAGTGATTTTGGCTGTATACCTGCTGATCGGCTGTAGTCAATCAGAGCACAGAGATCTGTGTGTCTGTAAACACAACGCACAGATTCTGCCTTGATTTCTCCCTGCTATCAGTTACCTTTCAAAACTAAAAGCAAAGAGAGACCCAGACAGATGTTTAAGTAAGATCAGCACACATATACTTGCATACACTTGCTAGACACACAGTTAACCCCCTTGATTGCCCTCTTGATCACTCCTATCACCCAACCAGTGTCATTAGTTATCACCAGAGACCTTCAAAATGTGGTATTTATTTTTACAAAATGTGGCACTAAAACATGTGGCAATATGGCACTTATTTTGGCCAAATGTGGCATGTATTTTGACCAAATGTGGCAATTATTTTTCAACTTTCCACCCCCTTCCCATCGTAAAAGGGATATTAAATCGTGCAACTTGAATCATATTAACTACTTTATTACTATTTACAGGTATATACAACAATTTTAGTTTTAATTATAGTACAATTTTACGCGACTATGCTCTCCATAGAAAAATTGAGGTGACGGTCGCTGAGGATGTACTTTAATTTTGAAAAAGTCCTCTCTACGTTGGCTGATGTTCCAGGCGAGTATTTCATTGCCAGCACGTCTGCAGCGTCCCAATCTTCTTTCAGCGGGGATTCCTTTCCTTCGAAGTTCGCAGCCACGCTCCTGAGTTCCTCCCAGCAACAATTCCTGGTCAGGACGGCCTGTACTTTGGCCTTAATCCTCTTTCCAATGGCTCCTGGGTAATCTGTGTTGGCAATTTCCTCCATCTTCGCCACAGAGGTCGTCAGGAGAATCTTCTGAGACTGAAGCTGCTTGATGACTTCTGGAATTGACTTGAAATTGGCCACCAAAAAGAGAAGCTGCGGGAAGAGGGCCGGGTCGTCTATGAGGTCTTTTGCCTTTTTCACCGCACCAGAATTGTCTTCCAGCTCCTTCACCATAGTTTTGAAACCTTCAAAATGCTTCACATACCACAATACTGCAGACAACCAGGTGCCCCACCTAGTGACAACAGGCTTGGGAGGTAGTGGCACGCCAGACAAATGTTTCCTGAATACCTCGACCCTCTTTGTTGCCTTCTGGAATATTTTTTTCCCCGCCGAGATGAGTTTATTGACTTTGGGGTGCTCTTCCCATATGGCCCAGCAACACGATGTGGTCCATGCGCCAGACACGTCTCATGGATAATTTTTGGGTAGATAGCCTTAAGGGTCCTTCCCGTGCTCAGCATGTATTCTACACTATCCGTGACAAGTAGTAGCAAGCGTTCTGCCGTGTTGGGGGCTCCTTGCTACAGCAGTCTTGAAACAAATAAATAAATGAATTATTAGCATGCTGTATATAAGCACTAAAAATGGCACTGTGACACACAAAAGCTAAAATTATAGCCTGAATGGTGCTGGTTTAGTAGTAGTAGTAGTTGTGTAGGAAAAAAAAAGGCACTTACTCAGGGCTTCCTGGACAGTTTGGACGATGGTTGAAGCATTGTTTTTTTCCAACTGAGCCACGTGGATAAGATGACCTTTTTGGGCATTGCCGGGATCCAATTTTCCCACAACAACGTTGGCGATGTATCGTCCGAGTGAGTCCGTTGCTTCGTCTACACTGAGCCAGATCCTTGAGTCACCAATGTCCTTGTGAATTTCCTCCAAGTTCTAAGAAAGAAAAATATATACACGTATACAGTCGGCACCATTTAAAACATGAACATTTGTTTTTTTTTCATACCTACACGTAAACATGTTTGTAAATTTTTACTCGTTGATCTTAATTTTTGCAGAAGGTATTGTTGCTCAACCAAAGGTACCTATGCGTGATTTGAACATAAACTATCATTGAACGTTGTTTACCTTTTCACACAATTGAGGTATCATTCGTCTTATTGTGCTCACGCTTGGCAATTTGACGCTACAGTACTTGTCAAAAATGTCACGCAGGGGACCCTTCTCCAGTTTGTGTAACTGAATGCCTTCTCTAAGGAAAGCCATGGTGACGTCTCTGGAAAATTCCTCCACCTTGGGCCGAATTTCCCATGACACCACATCCCTAAGGAGCTGCTGCTGCTTCCGATCAGCACTCAGAGCTTTGTCCCTTGCCGAGCGGCAGATTGTCATGGCACCTTTAAGTAGTTGCTTTGTGTTGCACTGTCTAATGTGAATGAATTTGGGTGAAGTTGTTTATGTCAAAGCGTTTTTAGAATCATGTCTCATTCTCCATGTGAGGCATAGATATTTTAATCTTGATTCAATAAAACAGAAATTTTATTCAATACGATTGTACAGATTTTTTGAATTTTTGATTAAATTGTTGATTTAAATAGCACCTTAAAAGTCCCTGGGGAAAATCCCCCCCCCCCCCCCCTTCAGGCAAATTAGCCTGTATTCCTAGTAAATACAAGAAAATGTTTTGTATTCGGTACCGGTAAAAATTCTCCAGTAAAAGTACGTTTCCTACACAGACCAGAATAGATCCGTTTCGGAATGGGGACTAAGGTGAGGACAGAAAACAGTTTTCAACTATAGAAAATTTTGACACTTGAGAAGCATTTCAAGGCTACTTGGGGTACAAGGCTGTTGGGTACCATAAAACGAACGTTAATGGCCATAACTTCAAAATATACAGTGCTTGTGGAAGTAATAGGAAAAGATGACATTCTCTCAAAAAATGGAAAAAGTGAGAGAAATGAGAATGATATAGGTATAAGAAGAGTTCTCAAAGAAAACAATAAAAATTTACCGATTTCGTGCACAACTTGCAGAATATCTTCCCACCTTCCACAGGGAAATTGCTGTCACCATTAATCCACTTCTTGAAAAGGGTTATGTTTGAACTAGCAACTTTAGGCATATTGAATTAGGAAAACACGAAAATGTAAAACACGAGCGATGACTTCAGTAATACACTTTAGCTTGGTATGAAGGACGTGGGAAAGGGGGCTGATATACTGTATATACGCGTTTCCTTATGGTCCTCCCCCCTGCTAATGGATTTTTACATACAGTGTACACAAAGATATACACTGTGGGACAATCCCCCTCCCCCTTAGTAGCCAATCCACATACACATATACATCCCATAAAAAGTATATCTTAAGGCAGACAGAACAATGTGAGGTCATTAACATTTAACAATGAGACAGGCACAATCCACATTCCCTCCCAATACACAAACAATAGGGAAGTTTTCCAATGTGACAGTCTGTGTGTCTCTCTCACAGACATGCACATGGAATACATTGTGTATGGTAGTATTAAATCTTCATATTTCTATATGAAGACATTGTTGACAAATATTACTGTCCCACTTGAAGAATATTAGAATATTTTATTCTATATTGGGTATACATTTTCTGTTTTTTTCTTGTATATAATAATAAAAAAAAAAAAAAACAGTGGTGATCAAATACCACCAAAAGAAAGCTCTGTTTCTGTGAAAAGGGATAAAATGAATTTGGGTACAGTGTTGCATGACCAAGCAATTGCCAGGTAAATAGCACAGTGTTGATAGCAAAACATGTCCTGATCATGAAGGGGGTAAAAACTTCCAGAGGTGGTTAAAAGTAAACATTGACAATCCTCACAAGAAGCAATCTGCCTGGCTTTAAAATTTGCCTGGCTAGGAAAAGATGATAATCCCTTCACCAGTTTTCAGTGTGTATAGGGAAGCACACCACACCACGTGAGAATCAAATCTGCTTATCAGATATCAGCAAGTGATAGGCATTGATTAATAACTTCCCAAGGGATCACATCTGAACTTGTCAATCACCAGTAAGTAGATGGTTAAAATACACTGCAAAGCTTGCATCCATTCACTTGTTCCAGGCAGCAACAAAGCAGTACACTTCTAGCAGTCTGTGGGTGTTTCACCCAATCAAGTGGATATCATCACCAAATGGAAATAAAGCAGCATATAGTGAAACCTGTCTCACTTGTGAAAGGATTTATTGTAGCAACTTACATGTACAGTCAAAGAGAACGATCATCATAAAATAAAACAGCCATGGCATTCAGTGTGCTTGTGTCTCATAGCCAGCCTGACATGTAGGAAGGCGGGGCGTAGGCCTGCCTGTATTTGTAGGAGGAGCCTCACAGATAAAAGCCAGCCCCTGATCCTCCATGGCTGTCGGCTTCTCTTCTGTGTTGTGGGGCATTTCCATGGTGTTAGGGGCGTTTCTTGGACACTCTTGTGTTTCACTTCCGGCGCGATGGCTGACGTAATTTCCGGGTCACATCGAGGGGATGTACGGTTACTGAGGGGTTTCTTAATTTCTCCCTGCTTTTCGTGCAGGCTCAGGTATTGATTGGGGGGGGTTAAACTGTGCTTTTAAAGTTCTAGGGGAGGGGGGGGGGCGTTCGGAAGTGAGGGGGGGCGCTCGAGGGGGGGGGGTGACACTGTTCCCGGGGTCGGTTGCATAGTTGGGTTCTCTGGATTTTGCTGGTACCCTGGCCTGTTAGTACATGTGTCAAATACATGTCAAACAAGTGTTGGTTCGGCTATTTTGGAAAAAAAAAAAGGGAAACTTATTTCCATGCGATGCTCTGTGTAACTGACTGTCTGTTAAGGGCATTTATTTATTTTTATTTTGTGTAACATGGATGACTACAAGTATGTTTTTGAGGCCAAACTTGCTTGTGTGAGGCTGTTCAGCTGCAGTAGGGCTTGGAGTTCCTCTCTGTACGCAAGTTCAGCGGGAGCGGTGCAGCTGTGCAGCCTCATTTATGTTTTTCACAGGTTTCGTACTGGTATAAGCAGCCAGACCAGTTGGTCAGAGGGGTCATGCATAGCGATCAGATATTGTGTTCATCACATATTCCCGGGCTCTAGTACCTTGCTACATTTCATGTTTTTTAATAAGATTGGGCATTCGGTTTTCAATCGTACTACAATGTCGCATTTCACGCATATTTTCCCCAGGAGCTGGTTGGAGTGTGTGTGTGTTATCAAACAATCTGTTCTTTTCTATATTTATCAGTAAGCTTAGTAAGTGCCTGCACTTTCTTTTCGGGTACTGGTCCTGAGTTTTCCCTTATAGCCACAGTCCAGTTACAGGTCCCAGGCATGACACACACACTTTTCCCACGGGTATGCAGGGCAGGTTTCAGGGGGGGTTTGATTGGAGGGGGGGTGGTGTTTTTCTTTGTGGACCAAATGAGGGCTTTGTATCAAGGGCTACAAGGGGTGTGGGTTGGTTTTCAGCAGGGGGTTTCCTTACACCTTTACACTTGGTTATTGTCACTTGTTGTTAGGCTGATAGGCCTCATTCTTGCTCATTATGGTCATTACAGTTTCGCTCACCACTTTCTGTGTCACCTACCTGTCGAGCTCATTTACCACATAAGGTACATTTACCTCTAAGGGCACCTGCAGGTTCCACTTGGGCACCCCACTTTCAGTTAAGGGGGGGCACATCTGTCACCAGGAAGTCTCGGTGTCTGCTTTCACACAATCTTGCTTGGCTCAGTTAGTTGCTGCCCATTTTCCTCTCTGTCACTCTCCTCTTTCGAAGCACACTGCATTCGTCTTTTCACTCCAGTTTCTCTAAGGATAGCTGTGATCTACAGGCCCCCTGGACCAGTATCAACCTTTCTTGAAGACTTCTCTGCCTGGCTACCCTACTTTCTTTCTTCTGAATAGGGATGAGCTTCGAGTTCGAGTCGAACTCATGTTCGACTCGAACATTGGCTGTTCGCAAGTTCGCCGAACACCGAACAATTTGGGGTGTTCGCGGCAAATTCGAATGCCGCGGAACACCCTTTAAAAGTCTATGGGAGAAATCAAAAGTGCTAATTTTAAAGGCTTATATGCAAGTTATTGTCATAAAAAGTGTTTGGGGACCTGGGTCCTGCCCCAGGGGACATGGATCAATGCAAAAAGAAGTTTTAAAAACGGCCGTTTTTTCAGGAGCAGTGATTTTAATAATGCTTAAAATCAAACAATAAAAGTGTAATATCCCTTTAAATTTCGTACCTGGGGGGTGTCTATAGTATGCCTGTAAAGGGGCGCATGTTTCCCGTGTTTAGAACAGCCTGACAGCAAAATGACATTTGGAAGGAAAAAACTCATTTAAAACTACCCACGGCTATTGCATTGCCGTCAATACACATAGAAGTTCATTGATAAAAACGGCATGGGAATTCCCCACAGGGAAACCCCGAACCAAAATTAAAAAAAAAAAAAAATGAAGTGGGAGTCCCCCTAAATTCCATACCAGGCCCTTCAGGTCTGGTATGGATTTTAAGGGGAACCCCGCGCCAAAAAAACCCCAAAAAACGGCGTGGGGTTCCCCCAAAAATCCATACCAGACCCTTATCCGAGCACGCAACCTGGCAGGCCGCAGGAAAAGAGGGGGGGACGAGAGTGCACCCCCCCCTCCTGAACCGTACCAGGCCACATGCCCTCAACATTGGGAGGGTGCTTTGGGGTAGCCCCCCAAAACACCTTGTCCCCATGTTGATGAGGACAAGGGCCTCATCCCCACAACCGTGGCCGGTGGTTGTGGGGGTCTGCGGGCGGGGGGCTTATCGGAATCTGGAAGCCCCCTTTAACAAGGGGACCCCCAGATCCCGGCCCCCCCCTGTGTGAAATGGTAAGGGGGTACTTACCCCTACCATTTCACTAAAAAAGTGTCAAAATAGTTAAAAATGACAAGAGACAGTTTTTGACAATTCCTTTATTTAAATGCTTCTTCTTTCTTCCTTCATCTTCTTCTGGTTCTTCTGGCTCTTCTGGTTCTTCCTCCGGCGTTCTCGTCCAGCATCTCCTCCGCGGCGTCTTCTATCTTCTTCTCCTCGGGCCGCTCCGCACCCATGGCATTGGGGGGGAGGCTCCCGCTCTTCTCTTCATCTTCTTCTTCATCCTCTTCTCTTCTTCCTTCTTCTCTTCTTCTCTGTTTCTCTTCTTAATTTTCTTCTCCAGGCCGCTCCGCATCCATGCATGGAGGGAGGCTCCCGCTGTGTGACGGCGTCTCCTCATCTGACGGTTCTTAAATAACGGGGGGCGGGGCCACCCGGTGACCCCGCCCCCCTCTGACGCACGGTGACTTGACGGGACTTCCCTGTGACGTCACGGGGAATGCCACAGGGAAGTCCCGTCATGTCCCGTGCGTCAGAGGGGGCGGGGTCACCCATTTTTTACATTTTGGCCGGGGTTCCCCTTAATATCCATACCAGACCTGAAGGGCCTGGTATGGAATTTAGGGGGACTCCCACTTCATTTTTTTTTTTTTTAATTTTGGTTCGGGGTTTCCCTGTGGGGAATTCCCATGCCGTTTTTATCAATGAACTTCTATGTGTATTGACGGCAATGCAATAGCCGCGGGTAGTTTTAAATGAGTTTTTTCCTTCCAAATGTCATTTTGCTGTCAGGCTGTTCTAAACACGGGAAACATGCGCCCCTTTACAGGCATACTATAGACACCCCCCAGGTACGAAATTTAAAGGGATATTACACTTTTATTGTTTGACTTTAAGCATTATTAAAATCACTGCTCCTGAAAAAACAGACGTTTTTAAAACTTTTTTTTGCATTGATCCATGTCCCCTGGGGCAGGACCCAGGTCCCCAAACACTTTTTATGACAATAACTTGCATATAAGCCTTTAAAATTAGCACTTTTGATTATTCATGTTCGTGTCCCATAGACTTTAACAGTGTTCGCGTGTTCGAGCAAACTTTTTTCCTGTTCGCATGTTCTGGTGCGAACCGAACAGGGGGGTGTTCGGCTCATCCCTACTTCTGAAATCCCCACAATCATTCTCAGAGACTTAAACATCCTTATTAATACTAACACTCCTGCCACTTCCAAACTTCTCAGCCTAATATCCTCCTTTGGGTACAGTAACAAGACACTGGCCACCGCCCACACCCATAACTGGCCTTCACAGTAAGGAGCACATGGAGGGCATATACATGTAAGACAAAGACAATTCCATAGCTCAACTCACCAACCAGTCTGCTGACCAACCAAATTAGCCTGTCTAACCGTCTGTTAAAAGCAGGGGTTTAGTTAGCACACATTTGCAAACGCATGTGAAAGCTGCAAGGCCTCGTCAAGGCACCCTGTATACTTGCAGTCCTAACACTACTAAATTTATAAGTGTCTCCACAGTGGAAGCACATGCATTGAATGGATAGGTGTAGACAGGTGAGCCTGGAGGCGGCCCAAGCCCCCTTAAAGGGACAGGAGCACACTGGACACCCAGCAAGAGCACAATGGCAGCAAAGGTGTCCAGTGTGTCCCTGACCCAAATTTACGCACAGTAACAAGACACTGGCCACCGCCCACACCCATAACTGGCCTTCACAGTAAGGAGCACATGGAGGGCATATACATGTAAGACAAAGACAATTCCATAGCTCAACTCACCAACCAGTCTGCTGACCAACCAAATTAGCCTGTCTAACCGTCTGTTAAAAGCAGGGGTTTAGTTAGCACACATTTGCAAACGCATGTGAAAGCTGCAAGGCCTCGTCAAGGCACCCTGTATACTTGCAGTCCTAACACTAGTCCTAACAGGGACACACTGGACACCTTTGCTGCCATTGTGCTCTTGCTGGGTGTCCAGTGTGCTCCTGTCCCTTTAAGGGGGCTTGGGCCGCCTCCAGGCTCACCTGTCTACACCTATCCATTCAATGCATGTGCTTCCACTGTGGAGACACTTATAAATTTAGTAGTGTTAGGACTGCAAGTATACAGGGTGCCTTGACGAGGCCTTGCAGCTTTCACATGCATTTGCAAATGTGTGCTAACTAAACCCCTGCTTTTAACAGACGGTTAGACAGGCTAATTTGGTTGGTGAGTTGAGCTATAATATCCTCCTTTGACCTGAATCAATGGATACATGCTCCTACTCACTCCGAAGGCAATACCCTTGACCTCGTTTTCTCTCACCTTTGCACTCCATGCAACTTCTCTAACTATCCATTCCCTCTCTCTGATCACCACCTTATTAGATTCACTCTCTCCCTCTCCTCCACCTCCTCTCCCACCTACGTCATCTCAACCCTTCTCTTCTCTACTCTGCTATCGACAACCTCTACGACAAAATCTCACCCCTATCCTGCACCAACCTAGCCAATTCTGTCTACAACACCTCACTTCTAGCCTCACTAGACTCAATGCCCCCCCTCACTACACACAGAATCAGGCCCCGACCCCTTCAACCTTAACAAACAGATAATACTAGAAGCCTGAAAAAATGCAGTCGTGCTCATGAGCGCCAGTGGTGTAAGACTAAGAATCAGAGAGATTTCAACCAATATAAATCTGCCCTCCAAAAATACCAGCCTCCTCACTGCCAAGCAGACCTACTTTATCACTCTCATTAGCAACTTATCATCCCATCCCCGTCAACTCTTCTCTGCCTTCAACTCTCTACTTTATCCTCCAATGCCTCCATCCGCCAACTCACTCACTTCCTAGGAGATCGCCAATCACTTCAAACAGAAGATTGATACAATTTGTGAGGAGATCTCTACTGTTCCGATACCCTCCACGCTTCACACTTCATGCCCACAGGCACAATCATTACTTCTCTCTTTCAACCCCACCACTATAGACGAGGTTGCTAAACTACTTGCTAATGTCCACCTTACCACCTATCCTCTGGATCCTGTTCCCTCACAAATGCTACGTTCACACTCTGGCTCTATGCTACACTCTCTAACCCACATCTTCAATCTTTCCCTCTGTTCTGGCATCTTCCCCAACTCTCTAATACGTGCACTTGTCAGACCCATACTTAAAAAGCCCTCACTGGACCCATCCAATCTTAACAACCTACGCCCCATCTCCTTGCTCCCCTTCTTATTCAAACTCCTCGAACGTCTGGTCTACAACTGACTGAGCATCCACCTCGCTGATAATAGCCTTCTTGATCCCCTTCAGCCTGGATTTCATCCTCAACACTCCACAGAAACTGCTCTCCTAAAACTAACAAACAATCTACTAATGACCAAAACCAATCGACACTATTCTGTACTCCTAATCATGGACCTCTCTGCTGCCTTTTATACGGTTGACCACCCCCTCCTCCTCAAAAAACTCCACGACTTTGGTCTCCGTGACTGTACTCTTCGCTGGTTCTCTTCCTAATTATCCAACCACACCTTTAGTGTTTCCTACAACTCTACTTCCTCTTCTCCTCTTCCTTTCTCAGTTGGGGTCCCCCAAGGTTCTGTTCTTGGACCTCTCCTATTTTCAATCTACACCTCCTCCCTGGGTCAGCTGATAGCATCCCATGGCTTCCAATGCCACCTCTACGCTGACAACACCCAAATCTATTTCTCTACCCCTCAGCCCTCTCTCTCTGTCTCCTCACGTATCACTAATTTACTATCAGATATATCAGTCTGGATGTAACACCACTTCCTCAAACTCAATCTATCCAAAACCAAACTTATAATTTTTCTTCCCCCATATGCCCCTTCCCCTGATCTCTCGGTTAAGATCGATGGCACAACTATAAGCCCATCCCCCCTTTCTAAGCAATGACACAACAAAGCTCTTAATTCACTCACTGGTCATCTCTCGCCTTGACTACTGCAACTCCCTTCTCATTGGTTTACCTCTACATAGTCTATCACCTCTTCAATCTATCATGAATGCTGTTGACAGACTCATCCACCTTACCAGTCGCTCTGTCTCTGCTACCCCTCTCTGTCAATCCCTCCACTGGCTTCAGGTCAGCCAAAGAATTAAATTCAAAATACTAACAACTACGTACAAAGCCATCTACAATTTAGCCCCCAGCTACATCGCTAGCCTAGTCTCTAAATACCAACCTACTTGTTCTCTTCATTCTTCTCAAGACCTTCTGCTCTCTAGCTCCCTCATCACCTGCTCCCATGCTTGCCTCCAGGACTTTTTCAAAGCCTCTCCAATCCTATGGAATGCCTTACCCCAATCTGTCCGCTTATCTCCTACTCTATTAGCTTTTAGACGATCCCTGAAAAGCCTTCTCTTCAGAGAAGCCTACCATACCTACACCTAACAACTGTTTTTTAATTTTCTCCATCAACTCACCCCCCCACAGTTATTACCTTTTGTTTCCACTTGACCCTCCCTTCTAGATTGTAAACTCTAACGAGCAGGGCCCTCTGATTCTTTCTGTATTGATTTGTATTATAAATGTACTGTCTGCCCTCACGTTGTAAAACGATGTGCAAACTGTTGGCGCTATATAAATCCTGTTTAATAATAATAATAATAATAATAATAATAATAATAATAATAATAACAATAATAATAATAATAATAATTTCAGTACCTGTTTTCATTTTTGCTCCGGCTGAGTTCCGTAAGGTTATTTTTGGTAGGTTTCATTTTCCTTTGTGTTTTAGTCTGTTCTACGTACTGGCAAGCTTCCTGCATCTATCAGGACCCCGGGGTTTCTTCCTTTTTGTTTTTGGTTCCAGCATACTTCAGGTACGTATGTGATTATTTACCTTGGGTTTAATTTCAATCACATCAGGGCTGTGTTGGTTTCATGGCATTACACCATCACTTAGCTATCTATCACGTTATATGTATGAACGGGTTGAGTCGATCGTTTCTAATTGTCTTGTGTGGTGGCAAGTCCCCTCACTCGTTACACACACGTCATACGTTTGTCATTTCACTACTCTGATATCTTACCTGACATGATTTTCAGGTCTACAGGGCCTGAGTGTATGTTTTTTATTACCTGCTATGCCGCAGGTGGCTCAGCTTCTTTCCATTTCACTTACTGACACATTTTTCGGTACTCTTTCTACACAATTTCACAAGCTTACACAGAAAAAAAAAGGGGGGGTGTATGTCTCAGTTGTGGTCAAAACCAGGGACCACAGGCTCCGTCGCAAACTTTCCATTCCCGACTTTGTTCTGGCATTCAGCATTTTCAGGGATGTTGTTTGCTCAGTTAGTCCTCAAAGGAGGGAGGAGCTCGATCTCTATCTGTACGCGGTAGTCGAGTTAGGTTAAAAGTATGCCGGTTCGGCCTTTTATGACTATCATTGGTCCTTTTCTGCTAAAACTGCAGGTGTGTTTGATTAGCACCAGGTGATGAACGATTGGAGTAACGTGGATACCGAACTGTTTTGTCATCATTTTGCCGGGTTAAGGTCTCCTGTTTGCACCACATGCCAGTCTTCCACACATACATCTTATTGGTGCCCCCTCATGGAACCCCCTGCTGTGCCAGGTACCTCCAGTGCCCCCTGTAGTTTATTGCCAACACCGGGCATTTCAACTTCCTTCAATAAACTTGGCCACCCCATTCAATTTCTGGGTAAATCACAGATATGTAATAACTTTAACCAGGGTTCATGCAACTACAGCCAGTGTCGCCTCCTGCATGTCTGTGCCAGCTGCTTTAGGGCACATCCCAAATTGGCTTATTCTCTTAAACAGGGAAAGTCTTCATGACTAAGCTGCGTCAATGTGTCTTTTTTACAGGCCTATTTGACGTCCCATCCTTCTCCCACTTTATGTCAATTTTTGGTGGAAGGTTTCACGCAAGGTTTTCATACAGGCTTCATCACATTACCTCAGATCACTTTTGAATGTAAGAATTTGTTATCCTCAGGCACAGAAATGGAGGAGGTGGATCGGCTACTCCAATCCGAGCCTGATAAGGGCTTTGTCATTGGGCCTTTATCCACACCTCCTTATCATAAGTGGAGGGTTAACCCCCTTGGCTTGGTCAAGGGGAAATTTTCAAATAAATTACGATTAATCTACGATTTGTCAGCTCCTCATTGCTCACATGTGCCTAGTTTAAATTCCCTAGTTCCATTGGAGGAATTTTTGCTTGAATATGCGTCTGTGGATCTAGCTATCCAGAGCATCATCCACATAGGCAGGAATGCTTGGTTGTCTAAAGCTGACATTTCTGATGCTTTCAAGCTTCTCCCTATTCAACCTGCTCTCTGGCAGTGGCATGGGATTAAGTGGAGGGGGATGTACTATTTTGCTACTAAACTCACATTCGGGTCCAAAAGTAGTCCTTGGCTTTTTAATGTGTTTGCTGATGCGCTCAATTGGATCCTCACCCAGAGGGTACTTTGTCAGGAGGTCATACATTATTTAGATGATTACCTCCTGATCGAGAGTTCAGGCCGTGCACCCTCGGATCTACAGAAACTGGTGGCTGTGCTTTCTGCTCTTGACGTCCCTTTGGCAAGTGAGAAGATGGAAGGCCCCGCTACCACTCTGACCTTTTTGGGAATCGTGCTGGATTTTCGGACCATGCAGGCTAGCCTGTATAAAAATAAGAGTGCAGCGCTAGATAAGTACCACAAATAATAAAATTGTGTATAGTAACAATTATAGAGTTATGAAACTATACAATTATATATAGTATACAACATATATAGTATACAACAACAAGTGCAAGTTGTGGCAATTAAAAATCAAGTGCGATGAACACTAATAATCTAATCTAATAATTATTATCTATTTGATTCCTCTTTCATGGAGTTGTAGATTATTAGTGTTCATCGCACTTGATTTTTCATTTCTATTGATTTTTAATTGGCACAACTTGCACTTGTTGTTGTATACTATATATGTTGTATACTATATATAATTGTATAGTTTCATAACTCTATAATTGTTACTATACACAATTTTATTATTTGTGGTACTTATCTAGCGCTGCACTCTTATTTTTATACTGTTATCTATGTGCCCTCATATTGGGGTTACAGTGTTCAGCTGCAGGATACTTTTTATAGTTCTTTCATTAATAATTTTTCCACGCACTCACGCACCTAGCGCAATTCTTTTTTCTTTCTTACTTTATGCAGGCTAGCCTGCCAGCAGATAAGTTGGTCAGAATCAGGGAGCGGAACCATGGGTTTTTAGTTTCTCAGGCCACTTCCAGGAAAGATTTACAGTCACTTCTGGGCATGTTGAACTTCGCCATGAGGATCATTCTTCAGGGCAGGTCTTTCATTTCTTGTTAAATATATTTATTGAGTTTTCAGAAAGAAAGAAAAAAGAATAAAAGAATATAATACATGGATACATATCACATATTTCCAGAAGCTTTACAGTATAATATTATACATAGAACCGTCTTACAACTGTTATTATGTTATACACATTTTAAGTATGGCATAGAAATAAAGGAAAACATAAAATGATTTGGCTAGATATAGTTGTCTAGTTGTGAGATGAGCAATAGAAAAAGTATGAAAAGAATATGTATCTCATATATTCAAACAGTATATACCCTAGAAAATATTACACAACAAAAAAAAGAAAAGAGGGGGGGGGGGGGGGAAGAGAGAAGGAAAGGGAAACCTGGGGTGGCGTCCTGGCTCATGGCATATATACAATTAAATTTAGTGAATATATTATATAATCTAGTGTGGTAATAACAAAGATTGGTCAAAGTCAGCAGGAAAGTAGTGTTTGACCCATGGTTGCCATATCTTATTAAATAGATCAATTTTATTATCTTCAATAGCTGTCATCTTTGCTTGTATGAGTGCTTTATTCATTCTGTGTTTAGCTTCGTTCACGATTAGAGTTTGAGACTTCCATGCCGCGGCAATGGTTTGTTTGGCTGCAGTACTTAGTTGGATAAATAAAAGAAATTGAGTGTGAGTGAGCATGGTAGGTTTTAGGTTTAGAATAGCCATGGTGGGATCTGGAGGAATTGTGATTTCCAAGGCTTTAGAGGCCATAAGAAATATGTTATTCCAGAATATTTTAACAACAGGACATTGCCACCATATGTGATAATGTGTACCGGGCATGTCGCAACCTCTAAAACAATTAGGAGAATATGAGGGAGCGAATTTAGCTATTCTAGCTGGTACCATGTACCATCGCATTAAAACTTTATAATTAGTTTCTACAGCAAAACAGTTAGGAGAGGAAGTTTTGGTGGCTAACCATATATTAGACCAATCTTTATCATCCAGTTTTTGATTAATATCCTGTGCCCATTTAATAGCATATGAGGGTAGAGTTTCTCCTGAAGTCACATTACATTGGTGATATAATAGTGAGATAAGACCTCTGATGTGCGGGTCGCTCATACAGATACGTTCAAATTGAGTCATTTGATTGAGAGTAGAACCTGTATTAAGTAGTGGTTCATAAAAATTTTTAATCTGTAGATAGCGAAATATTTCTTTTTTAGGTAAACCGTAAGTTTCACATAATACAGGAAAGGAATGAATATTAGATGAGGATGATAGATTACATAAACGGGTAAGATTTGCCGTGGACCATGCAGAGAATGATCTTGGAAATTTCCAAGCAGGATAAAAGCTGGATTATGGAGAAATGAAAGCAGAGGATTATGTGGAGATTTAAGATTATGTTTGAATTTATCCCAAATAGTCAAGGTATGTTTTGTTATTGGATTAGTAAGGTGGATCCTATCAGCAGGGTTTAGCCATAACATATTTGCCACTGAGATAGGATCACTGTCTACCGATTCAACAGCAACCCAAAGGGGTGTTTCAACCATAGCGTGATATTTGGGTAGAAGTGCAATTTGCGCAGCATTATAATAATAAGAAAAATTGGGTATCCCCAAACCCCCATTCAGTTTATTCAAATACAATGTAGATTTAGATATGCGAGGTTTGGTGTAACCCCAAATAAATGATATAACTCTACGTTGAGTAAGTCTTAGAAAATAGGATGGTATTGGTATTGGAAGTACCCTAAATAAATATAGAAATTTTGGTAGTATTGACATCTTAATAGCGTTAATCCTTCCCAACCAGGATAACGGAAGAGAAGCCCATTGTTTCAGGAGAGCAGTAATTTGTTTTAGAAGAGGCAAGTAGTAACTGTAAAAAGATCTTTAAGGGAAGTTGTGATTTGTATTCCCAAATATGGGAGTTGTTTCGGAACCCAGTTGAAAGGTAAGGAAGTTTGGGCTTGTTGAAGTTCAGTTTGTGATAAAGAGATATTTAACGCATTTGATTTTGTAGGGTTGATGTATAGACCTGAGATTTGGGCGAAGTTTTCAAGTGTGAGTAATAAATTAGGGGTAGATATATGTGGACGTGACAAAAATATGAGAATATTGTCTGCGAAGAGACATAATTTATGATGGTGACCACCTAATTCAATACCTTTGATATCGGGGGTATTTCTAATTAATTGCCCTTCAAGAATCGAATTAAAGGCTTTGGTTAAGACTGGTGTTAAGATGTGTGCATACTGTCTATAATAAGCTGCTGAAAAGCCATCTGGGCCTGGTCTCTTACGTAATTTTAAGGATTTTATAGCTTTCAACACTTCATTGTCAGTAATCGTGTTTTCTTTCATTTCCCGGTTGCAGCCTCTGCTACCCACAGCTCCTGACTCTGATTCCAGGGTTAAGTTAGATTCAGCGGCTTTGTCTGACTTACGTATGTGGAATGAGTTCCTCCACCACTGGAACGGCGTTTCCATGTTTATTCCAGCAGTTTCGATGTCTTCTCTACAGGTTGTCACTGATGCCGCGGCCTTTAAAGGCTATGCAGCCATTTTTGACACACATTGGCTGGCAGGTCCATGGCCAGATGAATGTCGCACGATTCCTGGGATTTTTCAGACGTCTGCGTTATTTGAGGTTTACCCCATAGTAGCTGCAGCCCAGGTATGGGGGCATTTATGGACAGGTAACACCGTTATGTGTTTCACAGACAATCAGGCAGTCTCAAAAATCATTAAGAAGGGTAGATCTGGTTCATTGCACATAACGTCTTTCATATGCAGGCTCATCTGGTTATCACTACAGTTTAGGTTCCACATACATTGCAGTTTTATTAGTGGTGTGCAGAATTCAGCAGCAGACACATTATCCCGTTTTGATTTCTCATCCTTTTTTCATCAGGTTCTGGACACAGACATCTCTGCCACCCCGTCCCCGCATTTCTCGCTCCTGAGGATGGATTAAATACATATTGGGCAGGCGCATTAGGGTTGATCGACAGGTTGCTGTCCGTCAACACTAGGAGGGCTTACAGAACAGCCTGAAAAACTTTTCAGACTTTTCAAACTTTGTACCATATGTCAAATTGTTTTGACAGTCAATACATTTTGGCTTTTGTGGCATACTGTCACTCTCAACTTAAACTATCTCACAGTACAATCAAGGGTTATTTGGCAAGTGTCCAACATTTCATTTCTCTACAATATCCCGTTAGACCTTTGTTGTTTCCAGCTCATTCTGTCAAAGCTATCCTTAGGGGTATTCAGAAAAGTAACCCTCTGGGCCCCAACAACAGGCTTCCAATCTCGAGGGACATTTTCCAAGCCATGTCGGAAATGTTTTCTAGGTCTCCTTTTGGGCAGCTACCTAGTCTGGTGCTCAAAGCAGCAATTTATTTAGCTTTTTATGGTTTGCTTAGACCAGGGGAGTTTGATCGTACTGGAGCAAAGTCTTGTACACTGTCCATCAGTCAGTTAGTCAGGTATCCTGACTATTTCCTTTTACACCTGGATGCATGTAAGACTCAGCAAACTGGGACCGGTAAGTCAAGTATTTCAGGGTCGAGGCTGGTTGGTGCCCGGTTTCGGTCTACGATCTACTCTTGGCCCAGTTGTCAGATAGACCCAGGAATAGTCCTCTTTTGCCATTTAACAGGGCCCCTCTCACCTCTGCACTTTTCATTAAGCACTGCCGCACCCTCTTAGGGAATCTAGAGTTGGATCCCAAGTCCTACTCGGGTCATTCTTTCAGGATAGGGGCAGCTTCCGTGGCCTTGCGCCAGGGGGTCCCTGTTCATGTCATCAAAAGGTTAGGAAAGTGGAAGTCATCATGCTACTCCAGGTACATCCTGGAGCCACTCTTGGAGATGTCTCAAGCATTCCTTCATTGGAATGATTAATTGTTATTTTGTTTCAATAAACTTTCTTTACATATTCATCCTACTGTCTTTTGTTCTTGCCCCCTTTAGGCATACTGACCTCGTGACCACGGCACACCCCAGGTCCCCTTTTCAGCTTTCTTCTGTTTCCCTTCCCCTAGTTACCACTAGAGTCTCTGAGTACAAGTAGGAAGGCGGGGCATAGGCCTGTATTTGTAGGAGGAGCCTCGCAGATAAAAGCCAGCCCCTGATCCTCCATGGCTGTCGGCTTCTCTTCTCTTCTGTGTTGTCCGACCCTCACGTTCCCTTTATTTCATCTCTTCTTATCTCTTATCACTACTTGGGTATGCCCCCTTTTAGGCATACTGACCTCATGACCACGGCACACCCCAGGTCACCTTTTCAGCTTTCTTCTGTTTCCCTTCCCCTAGTTACCATTAAAGTCTCTGAGTACAAGTTTCATCCGAGTGGATATCATCAGAGACGTGGCTCTACCACACAAGCATGCCCTTTTAAGTGTGTCACCAGGTGATGCGAATCACGGAGGAATCAACCCCCAGGATGACCCAAAAACCCAGAAATGATGCTGGAACGCATTACATTCTGTGACTGCGTTCCATGCAAGCCTCTCAAATGCGAGAGATAGAGGAGGAGCCCCCTAACAGTGCACCAACAGGAAACAGATCATCTAGCTGCTAGACGCTATCATGTCAGCGCTAGGTATATACATGCACAAAAAATACATTTACTATAGAGATGCTGCTTAACCACTTCAATACAGGGCACCTACACCCCCATCCAGCCCAGACCAATTTTCAGCTTTCAGTGCTCTCACACTTTGAATGACAATTACTCAGTCATGCAACACTGTACCCATATGAAATTTGCGTCCTTTTTTCACACAAATAGAACTTTCTTTTGGTGGTATTTAATCACTAGTGGGTTTTTTATTTTTTGTGCTATAAATAAAAAAAAGACTGTAAATTTTGTGAAAAAAATGCCTTTTTCTTTGTTTCTGTCTTAAAATTTTGCAAATTAGTCATTTTTCTTCATAAATTTTGGCCAAAATGTATACGGCTACATAGCTTTGGTAAAAATAACCCAAATTAGTGTATATTATTTGGTCGTTGTGAAAGTTATAGAGTCCCCTTTTTAGAAAGTAGACATTCCAAGGTATTAAGTAAATAGCATGGTGAGGTTTTTTTAAGTTGTATTTTTTTCCCACAATTCTTTGCAAAATGAAGATTTTTTTTTTTACAAAATTGTCATATTATCAGGTTTTTTTCTCACACACAGCATATGCATAAAACAAATCGCATCCCAAAATACATTCTGCTACTCTTTCTGAGTAAGGCGGTGGGACTTTTCCACAGTCTGGCCACATACAAAGGCCCAACATTGAAGTAGCACCTTCAGGCGTTCTACGAGCATAAATGACACATCTCATTTCTCAACCACCTATTACACTTTTGAAGGCCCTTGAGCACCAGGACAATGGAATTGCGCACAAAATGACCCAATTTTGGAAAACAAACACCCCAACATATACTCTATGAGGCATAATGAGTCTTTTGATTGGTTCATTCTTTCCAGAAGTTTTTGGAAAATGTGTAAAAAAAAGAAAACACATTTTTTTTACACAAAGTTGTCAATTTATAAGATATTTCTAACACATAGCATGTATATAGAAAAAATGACACCCCAAAATACATTCTGCTACTCTTCCTGAGTATGGGATACCACATGTGTGAGACTTTTACACAGCCTGGTCACATACAGAGGCCCAACATTAAAGTAGTACCTTCAGGCATTCTAGGAGCATAAATTACACATCTCATTTTATTCCTACCTATCACACTTTTCAAGGTCCTTCAGCACCAGGACAGTGGAATTACCCACCAAATGACCCCATTTTGGAAAGCAAACACCCCAACATATATTCTATGAGGCATGGGCTGCAGATAGGTACTGGGGTACTCTGATGGGCTGCAAATATGTACTCAGGTAACTTGATGAGCTTCAGACAGGTGATCGGGTACTCTGATGGCCTTGTGACAGGTACTCGGGTACTCAGATGGCCTGGTGACAGGTACTCGGGTACTCTGATGGCTTGGTGACAGGTAATCAGGTACTCTGATGGCCTGATGGCAGGTACTTGGGTACTATAATGGGCTACAGATAGGTGTTCGGGGACTCTGATGGGCTGGTAACTGGTATTCGGGTACTCTGAAGGGCGGTGACAGGTACTCAGGTACTCATTACTAATATGGACTGTGACAGGTACTCTGATGCTCATATGGACTATGACAGGTACTCAGGTACTCATATGGACTGTGACAGGTACTCGGGTACTCAGATGAACTGTGACAAGTACTCGGGTACTCAGATGAACTGTTAAGGGTACTCTGGTGCTCAGATGGACTGTGACAGGCACTCTGGTGCTCATATGGACTGTGACAGGTACTCAGGTACACATATGGACTGTGACAGGTACTCAGATGAACTGTAACAGGTACTCGGGTACTCTGATGGACTATGACAGGTACTTGGGTACTCAGATGGACTGTGACAGGTACTCGGGTACTCGGGTACTCAGATGAACCGTGACAGGTACTCGGGTACTAAAATGGACTGTGACAGGTACTTGGGTACTCAAATGAACTGTGACAGGTACTCTGGTGCTCATATGGATTGTGACAGGTACTCTGATGCTCATATGGACTGTGACAGGTACTCAGGTACTCATATGGACTGTGACAGGTACTCAGGTACTCAGATAAACTGTGACAGGTACTCAGGTACTCGGGTACTCAGATGAACTGTGACAGGTACTTGGGTACTCAGATGGACCATGACAGGTACTCGGATGAACTGTGACAGGTACTCAGTTAAACTGTGACAGGTACTTTGATGGGTGGTGAAAGGTACTTTGATGCAAAGTAAATCTGGGAACTGACCCCTAACATAAACCACCTCCATCCCTAAATATCAGAGAAAACGGACGTCACCCCTGGGACTTTAAATGAGGTGTTAATGGTGATCAAAAGGGTAAACAAGTATAGAAGTACAAATGATTTATTAAGAACAACAACATAGTCCATTGAAGGACATGAGCATGGGTGAACAAGTTCATAAAACAGCAACATTGCATAATAATCCTAAAACATAGCCATAATATAATAGTAATACATGTGATACAGGTATGCATGATACATCTCTAACCGACGCGTTTGGCGAGCTTTCCTCGCTTCATCAGGGGCTGATGTGCATATCTGCTGTCTGTAAAAACAGATAAGGTATATAATTAGAGTATCGGTTATGATTGGACAGAAGCAAGAGGCCTGAACCGATCATCCCATACTTACTTGTCAGACCAAGGCTACAGAGACTGAACCCAGGTGGGGGTCGGCAGAAGGCATCTCCCCGGGAGCTGAAGAGGACCGAGGCCAGACGTGGGGGGCAGCATAGCAATATGAGAAAAGAAAGGAAGCGTGGACCCAGAATGCTCCCATATGACTTGCAGGGCATACTCACTGTATGGAAAATACAAATATGTAATATGTATAAGGTTAAATGTCTTAGAAGTATGAAATGATGTGCATCATAGCATCAAGTACAAAGGTATGCTGGTGAACAAGGTCTGAGATGATAGTATTAGGACTGTCATATAAATATGAGGTATGTGCTGGATGCAGAGTATGCACAAGGTGTTCTGCAGAGTATGGGAGAAAAGGAGGGTACAGAGTGGGAGTGTGAATAAAGGAAAAAGGGAGAGGGACAAGTGGGAGGTAAGGTAAAGAGAAAAACGAAAAGAAAAAAGGAAAGAAAAGGAGAGAAGAAAAAGGAGGGGAGAGGACAAAAGGGGAGGGAGGGAGGAAGAGGTGGGGAAGTGGAAGGAAAAAGAACACAGTGAAGTAGAAAAAGGACAAAAATAATGATGATGATGATAATGACTGAAAGCACATACAACAACGTGAAAAGAAAGGGGGAGTGAAAAAACTTGGCGAATGTCCGGGTATTTAGGCGGGGGTGACGGTATGGCAAACTTCTCTCCTATCATGTCTTTCCAACACACAGGCCCTGATGAAGCGAGGAAAGCTCGCGAAACGCGTTGGTTTGAGATGTATCATGCATACCTGTATCACATGTATTACTATTATATTATGGCTATGTTTTAGGATTATTATGCAATGTTGCTGTTTTATGAACTTGTTCACCCATGCTCATGTCCTTCAATGGACTATGTTGTTGTTCTTAATAAATCATTTGTACTTCTATACTTGTTTACCCTTTTGATCACCATTAACACCTCATTTAAAGTCCCAGGGGCGACGTCCGTTTTCACAGGTACTTTGATGGGTGGTTACAGGTCCTCTTTATTGTGGGGGCACTCAGTGTGTGTTGGTGTACACTGTAAGCGGTAACAAGATGTTACCGCAATCTCCTTCTCACTAGGGATGAGCCGAAGACCCCCCTGTTCGGTTCGCACCAGAACATGCGAACGGGAAAAAAGTTTGTTTGAACACGCGAACACCGTTAAAGTCTATGGGACACGAACATGAATAATCAAAAGTGCTAATTTTAAAGGCTTATATGCAAGTTATTGTCATAAAAAGTGTTTGGGGACCTGGGCCG
Organism: Lithobates septentrionalis; assembly: GCA_037952835.1. Classification (NCBI taxonomy): domain Eukaryota; kingdom Metazoa; phylum Chordata; class Amphibia; order Anura; family Ranidae; genus Lithobates; species Lithobates septentrionalis. The sequence continues at coordinate 1,603,747 of JBBDGP010000358.1, forward strand.
TTTTTTCGGGAGCAGTAATTTTAATAATGCTTAAAGTCAAACAATAAAAGTGTAATATCCCTTTAAATTTCGTACCTGGGGGGTGTCTATAGTATGCCTGTAAATGGGCGCATATTTCCCGTGTTTAGAACAGTCTGACAGCAAAATGACATTTCAAAGGAAAAAAGTCATTTAAAACTACTCGCAGCTATTGCATTGCCGGTCCGACAATACACATAGAAGTTCATTGATAAAAACGGCATGGAAATTCCCCACAGGGGAACCCCGAACCAAAATTTAAAAAAAAAATGATGTGGGGTCCCCCTAAATTCCATACCAGGCCCTTCAGGTCTGGTATGGATATTAAGGGGAACCCTGGCCAATTTTTTTTTAAAAATGACGTGGGGGTCCCCCTAAATTCCATACCAGACCCTTCAGGTCTGGTATGGATTTTAAGGGGAACCCCGCGCCAAAATAAAATAAAAAAAATGGTGTGGGGTCCCCCAAAATATCCATACCAGACCCTTATCCGAGCACGCAACCTGGCAGGCCACAGGAAAAGAGGGGGGGACGAGAGAGCGCCCCCCCTCCTGAACCGTACCAGGCCACATGCCCTCAACATTGGGACCGTGGCCGGTGGTTGTGGGGGTCTGCGGGCGGGGGGCTTATCGGAATCTGGAAGCCCCCTTTAACAAGGGGACCCCCAGATCCCGCTCCCCCCTGTGTGAAATGGTAAGGGGGTACAAAAGTACCCCTACCATTTCACTAAAAAACTGTCAAAGATGTTAAAAATGACAAGAGACAGTTTTTGACAATTCCTTTATTTAAATGCTTCTTCTATCTTCCTTCATCTTCTTCTTCTTCTGGTTCTTCTGGTTCTTCTGGTTCTCCCTCCGGTGTTCTCTTCCAGCATCTCCTCGGGCCGCTCCGCATCCATGATGGCATGGAGGGAGGCTCCCGCTCTTCTCTTCATCTTCTTCTCTTCTTAATCCTCTTTTCTTCTTCTCTTCTTCATCTTCTTCTCTGGGCCGCTTCGCATCCATGCTGGCATGGAGGGAGGCTCCCCCTGTGTGACGCGTCTCCTTTTCTGACAGTTCTTAAATAATGGGGGGCGGGGCCACCCGGTGACCCCGCCCCCCTCTGACGCACGGCGACTTGACGGGACTACCCTGTGACATCACGGGGAATGCCACAGGGAAGTTCCATCATGTCCTGTGCGTCAGAGGGGGCGGGGTCACCAGGTGGCCCCACCCCCATTATTTAAGAACTGTCAGAAGAGGAGACGCGTCACACAGCGGGAGCCTCCCTCCATGCCAGCATGGATGCGGAGTGGCCCGGAGAAGAAGATGAAGAAGAGAAGAAGATGAAGAAGAGAAGAAGATGAAGAGAAGAGCGGGAGCCTCCCTCCATGCCATCATGGATGCGGGAGCAGCCGAGGAGAAGAATACGCCGCAAAGGAGATTCTGGATGAGAACACCGGAGGAAGAACCAGAAGAACCAGAAGAACCAGAAGAAGAAGAAGATGAAGGAAGATAGAAGAAAGAAGAAAGAAGAAGCATTTAAATAAAGGAATTGTCAAAAACTGTCTCTTGTCATTTTTAACATTTTTGACAGTTTTTTAGTGAAATGGTAGGGGTAAGTACCCCCTTACCATTTCACACAGGGGGGAGGGCCGGGATCTGGGGGTTCCCTTGTTAAAGGGGGCTTTCAGATTCCGATAAGCCCCCCGCCCGCACGCCCCCACAACCACCGGCCAGGGTTGTGGGGATGAGGCCCTTGTCCTCATCAACATGGGGACAAGGTGTTTTGGGGGCTACCCCAAAGCACCCTCCCAATGTTGAGGGCATGTGGCCTGGTACGATTCAGGAGGGGGGGCGCTCTCTTGTCCCCCTCTCTTTTCCTGCTGCCTGCCAGGTTGCGTGCTCAGATAAGGGTCTGGTATGGATTTTTGGGGGGACCTCATGCCGTTTTTTTTTTAAATTTTGGCACGGGTTTCCCCTTATAATCCATACCAGACCTGAAGGGTCTGGTATGGAATTTAGGGGGACCCCCACGCCATTTTTTTTTTAAATTCTGGCCAGGGTTCCCCTTAATATCCATACCAGACCTGGAGGGCCTTAAATGGAATTTAGGGGGAACCCCCACGTCATTTTTTTTTAAATTTTGGCCAGGGTTCCCCTTAATATCCATACCAGACCTGAAGGGCCTGGTATGGAATTTAGGGGGACCCCCACGTCAATTTTTTAAAAAATTTTGGTTCCCCTGTGGGGAATTCCCTTGCCGTTTTTATCAATTAACTTCTATTTGTATTGTCGGACCAGCAATGCAATAGCCACGAGTAGTTTTAAATGACTTTTTTTCCTTTGAAATGTCATTTTGCTGTCAGACTGTTCTAAACACGGGAAACATGCGCCCCCTTTACAGGCATACTATAGACACCCCCCAGCTATGAAATTTAAAGGGTTATTACACTTTTATTGTTTGACTTTAAGCATTATTAAAATCCCTGCTCCTGAAAAAACGGTCCCCAAACACTTTTTATGACAATAACTTGCATATAAGCCTTTAAAATTAGCACTTTTGATTTCTCCCATAGACTTTTAAAGGGTGTTCCGCGGCATTCGAATTTATATATATATATATATATATGTATATACACAAATGGCTTAAGGATACACACCCCTTAACTGAGGGATCACATCCATAGCCATACAGTGTATTACACCATGATCAAAATGTGACAACATTTATTAAATGGGTAGCACAGTGGTGTAGTGGTTAGCACCCTCACCCAGCAGCAAAAGGGTTCACTGGTTTAAGTCCCAACCACAGCACCACCCGCCCTGAACCTGCATGCTCTCCACGTACCTGCGTAGGCCCCCGCCGGGTACCCTGGCCTCCCACACATTCCAAAGATATGTTGGCAGGTCCAAACTGACCACAGTATGCATTAATGTGAGTTGAGGACCCCAGACTGCAAGCTTCCCGAGGGCAGGGACCGATGCAAATGCAGAACACACATGCAATGTGCTGCGTAGATTGACGGCGCTACACAAGCACCTGAAGTAATAATTAAATCATATATAAAAAGCTATACTGTACACTTTAAGAAACTAAGTGCCCCTAATGGACATTTAATAAACTATCACACATCGAAATAACATATATTAGAGTCATTGCTATTGGTACCACTACATATTGCCACCCTTGTGCTGAGGGTGTACAATCAACTCTATAAGGATAATTCATAGACCTCAACTGTTATTAATGAAGCTATTCACGTCCCAATCTAAATTTAACCCAAATGGCGTGTAGCATTTTAAATAATAAATGCAGCGGGTTTCCATAAGCGAGATCTCTCTCTTATGCCGCGTACACACGAGCGGACTTTCCGGCAGACTTGGTCCGGCGGACCGGACTCTGTCGGACAATTCGATCGTGTGTGGGCTCCAGCAGACTTTTTTTCCCCAAAAGTCCGACGGACCTAGAAATACAACATGTTTTAAATCTGTCCGACGGACTCGGCTTACTAGCGTGCAAACCGTTCGTCTGTGTGCTAGTCCGACGGACCAAAAATGACGCATGCTCTGAAGCAAGTACAAGACGGAAGCGCTCGGTCTGGTAAAACTAGCCTTCGTATTGAAGCTAGCACATTCCTCTTGCTGCTAATTCGTTGACCTTTTAATACAGCGCATTCTTTTCTTCTTAATAATGCTAGAAGAATGAAGTTGTTTTGCAGCTTATATTCACACAGAGTTCTCACAAACTTCTTTCTTCATTATTTATCCTCATGTCATGACTAATATTCTAGTTTTTAAAAGCCAGATCTCCATAAATAATGTTTACAATTCTTTTTTAAACTCATCTTTTATAATTTTATATTTCAACAATATATATTTTACAATTTGGTAAAAATAAAAAAAAATTCTAGTGATTTCCATTTTTATTTATTTTTTGGTGTTTAAAGTTACCACAATAACATTATAATCTTGTATTTTTTATGAACCTTAATGAGGTTGGTGTCCCTTGTTAATTTGACATAGGGGGGTTATTTACAAAAGGAAAATTCATTTAGCACTACAAGTGCAAAGTGCACTTGAAATTGCACTGAAAGAGCACTTGGAAGTGCAGTCGCTGTGGATCCGTGGGGCACTTGCAAGGAAACTAAAAATACAGCATTTTAGCTTGCACATGATTGGATGATAAAATCAGCAGAGCTTCCCCTCATTTCAGATCTTCCCCTCAGATTTACAGCGACTGCACTTCCAACAAGTGCACTTGCAGAGCAATTTCAAGTGCCAAATTAATTTTCCTTTTGTAAATAACCCCCATAGTCTTTTTGACATGTACCTGCCTACTCAAAAACAAACTACTAACTTTTTTGAATAAAAACACATAGTAAATTCTTTTTTGTAAAATAGCCATTTATTCTGGTTAACAAAATAAAGAGGAAGGCAATACTGGAGAAACTTTTAGAATTTGTGAGTCCATATAATAGGGAGCACAATCTGTGTTTTCTGTCAGACCAGACTGAAGCCAGGCAATCACTTTTGACTCTTCCATGGAGCCTTCCCTCCACGCTGCCCTGCAGCATTCCCTCCACACTTCTCTGCAGCCTTCCTTGGAGGCTGTGCCTTTGGTGGTGTACTTGTGGCAGGAGGAGGAGGAGGAGTAGGGGCTTCATCATAAATATGGCTGGTTTCAGTAAGCTAGCCCCTCAACCCATTCTGAAGGGCCTCAGAAAAACAACCCTCACAGAGGAGGCATTGGCCCTTCTCCCGTTCCATCAACCTGGTGGCCAAATATGTACCATAGGCCTCTTCAGCATTGGGGGGTTACTGAGGATTTGGGAGGCTTACCGAATGAGGGCAAGTGATTGCTCCTCTGTTCTGGTCATCTTCCTGGGCCTATTGGTAGGAAGGCGGAGGGGAAGCACCTGGCATTCTGTGAGGCTCCTACTGGGCCCAGCCACCTCCTGCCTGCCACTGGGCACGGCCTCCTCCTCTCTACCACTGGGCTCAGCCTCCTCCTGGCTGAGCTCATTCTGTGTTTAAAAAAAGGACATAGTTCTGTATTTTTTGCTTCATCAATCACACACAATTTTCAGCTCATGACTTGCAAATTGAATTTTAAACAAATAGAAAAGGCTATAATTTTGACCCCACCATTTTTCTAGCTGTTCACCAATATTTGAACAACATTTTTGGCCACTACTGTCTAGTGATATGTATACATAATAATTTTTGGGATTAAATCTTTGATTTGTAAGCAATTCAAACATTTTAGTTTACATCATTAATATTAGGACAATCAATAATTCCAAAAAAAGTATACCTGGCTCCAGCTGGGCGCATCCACTTCTTCAAAGATGAAAGGGCCCGGTTCTTCCTGGGACACCTCAGCTGGGGTGGAGGGAAGGGTGGAGGGAAGGGTCGAAAGCGATTGTGATACAAGGTGTGTTTGACCTCCCACAGGTTTCTGTTAGCTTGATATAGGTCAATAAAATGACTCAAAAAATCTTGCTCCTTAAAGGGATTCATTTTTTCTGAAAGACAATACACAAGAGAAAAACAGTAATGTCCGTCCAAGCTCACAGTATTATCTTTATCCCAATATAGGGGGCACACACACACACAAGAAACGAAAACACCAATGTCAGTGCAAACGTGCAAACTCTCAGTATCTTATCCCAATATAGGCCTCAATTTTGAAGCAGTATAGGCCACTGTGATGGGCCAAGCTTAAATCTTACCTTCGTTTAAGACGCTAGCTAATTCCGTTTGGACATACGTAGGCCAGCGTACTGGCTTTATATATACTGCACATGTGTCATGCTCTGCCTGCGTCGCCCACTTTGCCCGCCCCTGACGTTCTTTATGACTAATTTTCCCCGCCCCTTCTCTGTTCGTTGCGCAGTGGGAGTATATAGATAAATAGATAAAGATGGCAGAGACATTATCAGATACTAGCGTGGAGGAAAGCCCGGAGCCCCAAGCAGCCAGATCCAGGAGATTTAAGGCCACCAACATGGCCTTTGAAGAAATAGTGGAGATGGTGGACATCTTAAGGAGGGAGGACTATAATGGCAAAAATGATCCGTACACCAGACCCAATTTGTGGAAGGACCAAATAATGTCCTCAGTTGTAACCACTCTGGATGGGCTAAAGACCAATTGAGAAAGCGCTGGTGCGACCTTAAGACGAGGGAGCCAGATCAGTATCGAAGAATCAAAAAGGTGCTTAAAAAAAAGTAAGTACTTGTCGTGTGTTCTTATTATGATACTTAACTTGCATGCTGATCCATATGTTTTTTGTTTATACTGTTGTACTGTATGCGATCGTTCGTAAATATCGTTCGTTTGAAAATACATATGTTTCTAACTAAATGTCTTTCTTTTTCCAAGAAATACGATGGTACAGGGTTCTACCTACATTTTGGTCTTGATAATTTGTCTTATTAAAAGAAGTTTAGGATATTGTTGTGTTGATGTGTTTGAAACTAGAATGCTGTGAAAAAATGATTCAGCGTAATGTAAGGACAGGACACAGCAGCTGTTTCCACATCTGGACTCAGGAGCACTAGTGTACTGTGGGACACCAGAGAACATTTTTTAGGGTAATCCACACAGGGGCTCCAGGGGATACTTGAGGTGTCTCCATCTGTGAAACTTCGCCAAAAAAGGGAAGTATTGCAGTTTGGTTAAAAAGGAATTTGAATCATGTCTTCAATTTGGATCTTTTCACAAACAGACAATTGTACACCACTTCAAAGCAATGTTTCATATTCCTATTTCTGGACTCAAATATCAGTGTGCTAAGTATACCTTTTGTTTCATTCTCATAGGGGAGAAAAGACTCAGACAACAGTCAGAGGATCCCAAGACCCCCCGACCTCACCAGCCTGATTGTGTAATTAGCCCAAGCCCACCCGAGGATCTGGAGGAAGGAGAGGTGGAAGAAGTGGGTGAGATCTGCACCCCACCAGGTGAGCGTCTGACACCCCAGGTTAAGGTTATCTATTTATCCCTGCATATTTCTAAATACATATTTTTTTGGTTGTGGAAGGGCAAGCGGCAGACCCATTTACCACCGACAGCGCCCAAAGACTAATTGGGCAGATCATGGTCTGGAATGGGCACATTGATGAAATGCGCAATCACCTATACAGCATGAGAAATCGGCTGGATATCATGCAACAGGAAATGAAGAACATGATCGATGTTTTGGGGAGAATCTAATCCTTTCCTTTTTCCCTGAAACACAATCGATCATGTTCTTCATTTCCTTTTTAAATGAGAACATTGTTATGTTTTTATAGTTTTAACATTTTAAAAGTCAAATTTTGAAGATGCACACGGTGTGTCAACATGTGCTATCTGCCATCAGGGGATCTCAATGTACGTGTTTTGTGTTTGCAACCCCTTCCTCATAATGCTAGTAGGTGAGAGGAAGGGATTGCACCCACAAAGCATGTCCATTGATCCCCAATGATGGGAGATAGCACATGTTGACATTACCCATTTGGACTCCCAATTTGTGTGCATCTTCAAAATTTGGCATGGTGACATCATCTGCAACTTTACATGTTGAACTTTGTAAGTTCCAGAGTTGGGTATGTTATTTTTTTTAAAAAACCCTGTTTTAAAATACAAATTTAAAACAAACAAAAAAAATTATGCAGAAAATACCAAAAAAATAGAAAAAAATATTGTTCCCCCCCAAAAAAACAAAAAATTTATATTGAGTAAAAAATATTAAAAAAAAAAAAAAACATTGAATGACATTTTTAAAAAACACACATGTTTGAATGCGCACACAGTAAAAATTTGAAACGACAACAATGTGTGTGGCTTCTTCTTTCAATACTCAATACCAGTTTTGGAATTCATTTTGTGTTTACAGTGACAAAGGGCCTTATTTACTAAAGGGAAATGCACTTGGCACTACAAGTGCACTAGGAGAACCTAGGAGACAGCCAAAAAGAAAAGCAAACAAAAATAAAAACTCGAGATTTTATCATAAAAATTTTTTTTTTATTAATTGAAAGGTTAAATATGTTCTGGCATTGCAATGGCCCCCCTACCATTAAAATAATTTACATATCTGTCCCGCACTTGACGGGCGGTTTGGGCGGCCAAGCCAGTGCGGCCAGTATCCAGGCCTGTGAGTATAGCCATATTGATGGCTGAGAGAAACAAACGGAACCGGCTGGCCATAATCCCAAAGGCATTCTCCACAACTCTTCTCGCTCTGGCCAGCCGGTAGTTAAAAACCCTCCTCTCCGGGGTGAGGGTCCTTTGGGGGAATGGCCTCATCAGGTGCTTGCCCAGACTAAAGGCTTCATCTGCGATTAATACAGAGGGGAGTCCCTCAACGTTCTCGGCATCAGGTGGCAATCCCAGGCCACCAGTCTGGAGACGCTGGTAGAACTCCGTCTGGGCAATGACTCCTCCATCCGACATCCGGCCATTCTTCCTCACATCCATGTACATAAAATCATATTGTGCCGATACCACCGCCATCAACACAACACTATTAAACCCCTTGTAATTGAAGTAGTAAGACCCCGAATGGGGTGGTGGAACAATGCGAACATGCTTCCCATCGATAGCCCCTCCACAGTTGGGAAAGTCCCAATGGTCAGCGAACTGGGAGGCCACAGTCTGCCATTCCTGTGGCGTGGAAGGAAACTGTGCAGTCAAACAAGAAAAGAAAAATATAAGTACTTTTAAACATAACTTTGCAAGCAGATTACACAAAAACATTCTTGGACAACAGTAGTATAACATTTTTTAGAAGTAGTATTTAAAAAAATCAAAAATATAAGGCCCACTTATAAGATTCCTCACCCCCTCTGATGGCCCATTGATCAAATTGTATGGGGGGGTGGGGGGAGGGTTCAAAATTAGTTTAAGACCACACATTACATTTGGAGACATTTGAGGGGGTGGGGGAGGGTTCAAAATGAGTTTAAGACCACACATTAAATTTGGAGACATTTGAGGGGGTGGGGGAGGGTTCAAAATTAGTTTAAGACCACATATTACATTTGGAGACATTTGAGGGGGTGGTTAGGGGAAAGCAGTACAATGGAGCTGACAATATACATTGTTAAAGGGACTAGGCTATAGGTGTATATGGGCCCAGGATTGCATGCTGGGGAGGTTAGTGAAGGCAAATATGCATGTAGGCCAAAAAAGGAGTTTAAAAAATAAAAACATGCATGCATGAAGATAAAGGGGACATTCAAAGCATATTCCAATCATGGTAATTAGGTAATGATGAAATTAATACAATACATTAGCAAACATTAAATACATATAATGTAATGTTAAAGGATAAAACTTACCTTTATATAGTCATTCTGCAGGACCTGAATAATGGCAGAACAGGTCTCTGGGATAATGATCCTCAGAGCCTGGGGGGAGATGCCTGTCGAGAACTTAAGGTCCTGAAGGCTTCTCCCAGTCGCCAAGTAACGCAATGTGGAAACTAGCCTCTGCTCCACAGTGATGGCTTGCCGCATGCAGGTATCCTGCCTGCTGATATAAGGGGTCAGCAAAGCCAGCAGACATTGAAAAACGGGGTCCGTTATTCTCACGGATCTCACGAAGCAAAGGCATGTGTGAGAACTGGTCACGCTGGCGCAGCCAATTCTTCGTCCATGAACTCCTCCTCGCCCTGTTCATGGACTGGGCTCGGGTCAAAGTATGAACCCCAACACCAAGCCCCCACACAGCACGAACTCGAGAACGAGTACGTACATGCACCATGGCTTCAAACCGGTCGGCTGGTCAAACAAACAAACTTAAATGAACGCACTGAAGAACAGCAAGGCCTGTGAATAGCGACCTGAAGAACAGGAACGAGCGGACCAGAACGGCCTGATATACAGGTACGAACTGACCAACACGCACTGAAAACCAGATACAATCCCCACAAGCACAAACTGAACTGCAGAAAACGATCGAAATAAGCTGAAGTCTGAAAAGCGCGAATCGTCTCTAACCAAACTTCTAATAACATGAGATAAACATGAGATTAGCAGAAGGAGCCCAAAGGGTGGTGTACTGGGGCTTGAACTTCCTTTTTGTAGTCCCGTCATACGTGCTGTACGTCACCGCGTTCAAAACCAGCTGACTTTTGGAGTGATCGTGTGTGTCCAAGTCCGTACTTTTGAAAGCCCGGCGGACCTATGCTGCAAAGTCCGTCGGAAAGACTGTCGGACCTAGTCCATTGAAAAGTCCGCTTGTGTGTACGTGGCATTAGCGACACTCCCACACCAATGTGGGGTAAACCTATCAATAGCTGTGAATTTAGTACCCGCTGGATTTTTGTTGTGACACTCTAGGTAATAATGGGAAACAGTATGTTTAGGAAACCCCTTTTTGATGTTAGCCACATGTTCTTTTATTCTAACGTTCATTCATAGCCCTAACCGTGTGGCCCACATATTGTAGACCGCATGGACAGGTTAACATGTAAACCACGTTTTGGGACGTGCAAGTAATGAATGTATTAATATCATACTCTTTCAATTGTAACGTTAGATTTAAATCTGCAAATTCTTCTATCTTTGTTTCTATTAAGATGGCAGACAGCACATTTGCGACATGGATAGAAACCTTTTGTTTTCTGAAAAAAATAAATTCTATTGGAAGCGTCTAGAATGTTAGATGCTACTCTAAGTTTAAGGGGAGGAATTCCTCTAAATACTACTTGTGGATGGTGTGGGAGGACAGGGCACAACACTCTATCATTTTTTAAAACTGCCCAATGTTTTAAAAAAAAAAAATTAACGTCATAATATTGGTGAGAGTATGTGGTGACCATAGAAAAATTATGATCATTCTCACTTACTTTATCTTTGCCTTTCAGCATCACATCTCTATCCATGTTAGCCACCTCACCAATAACTTTATCCAAATCACCAGGAAGCCCTTATCAATTAATTTATTTTTTAAGAAAGAAGCTTGTTCGAAAAAATCCTTTTCCATAGTACAGTTTTGCCTCAAGCGAATTAACTGACTCTTAGGTACTGATTTTAGCCATGTTGGGTGATGGCAACTATCCTGCCCTATATACCCATTTCTATCAGTACTTTTGAAATAGGTAGAAATGTTAAAAGAATTCTCTATAATCTTGATGTTTAAATCTAGAAAATGGATATGTACCCCATACTTATTCACGTGGGGGGCCAGGATCTTGGGGCCCCCTGGGGCTTCCCCATTCTGATTAGCCCCCTGCTCACAGACCACCAGCTAGGGTTGTTGGGAAGAGGCCCCTGTCCCCATCAACCCCCCTGCCCCAAAGCACCACCATCCCATGTTGAGGGCATGTGTCCTGGTTTGATTGGGGGGGGGGGACACTCGCTCAGCATCCCACACCATTTAAAAAGAAAGTTTTGGTGTGGGGTTTCCCTTAAAATTCATACCAGACCCAAAGGGCATGGTATGGGTAGGGGGGACCCTCATGCTGTTTTTTTTCAGAATTTTTAATTGCCAGCAATTCTTTTCTTTACATTCATATGTGAGTGGGGAAACCTACTGACAACTTATAAATCATCAATCATGTAAAAGCATCCAGCTATTATTCATACAGAATACAGATTGGTTGATCAGTTTTCGATTGATTTGAAAATTTGTAATTCATTAGAAAATTAATAAACAAAATAAAATAAAACTAAATGAAACTAAACAAAATGAATTCCAAAATGAATCAACAAAACCAAATTAATAAAATAATGAATCTATCCAAAGTGAAACAAAACAAATTTTTCTGTTCTGCACATGTCTACTTACTATGCCACAAGTGGCAGTCTCTCCGAAACACATAAACCTCAGAACAAACAATTTTTTTTTTTTTAATGAAAAATTTCAATTATATATGTTTTTCTGCAAACAGAAAGATATCACTTTGTCTGTCTGAGCCTACCTGAAAGCAGAGTTCCACTCGTTTTTAAGTTTATTAAAAGTCAGCAGCTACAAAAAGTGTAGCTGCTGACTTTTACTAAACACACGATCACCTGTCCTATGGTCCAGTGGTGCGGCCACCTGAAGCCTTGCTCTTATCCCTCTCCGCGGCACCAGCATTGAAAGTGTGGGCACCTGGCTGTGCCTTCTCAGTGGCCAGGCAATCTTGTGGGACTTGTGACGTGTCCCAGAAGATTGCAGGGAGGGAGGGGGAGAGGAGTCATCCCCTAGGCGGCGAGAGCAGAAGTGGGAGCTGGGTTCCTGTCAAAACTGGATACCCGCTCCCCCCAAAAAAAATTACATGCTAAATGTGGCATGTAAGGGGGCAAGGAGTGCTTAAAGTGGAAATTCCACTTCTGGGTGGAACTCCGCTTTAAAGCATTTGTAAGCCTGAAAAAAAAAAATAGATCCTGTTCCTTTAAAGCATGTTATACAGCACAGTGCTTGTGCTGTGTAATTTGGCCCCCTGTATCACCTGAAATACCTGGTTGATCCCGCCTGGTTCTGCCCTCCCCTCTGTAAACTGACCATGGTTTATCATAGCTGCTCAGCCCTGACACTGTGGTCAGTTTACGTGCCTCTGTCATCCGCAGCTCTCCTCTGTCCTCTCCCCTTTCCTCCCTGCCTGTCATCTCCTCGGTCCTCCCCTCCTGATGATAAAATAAGTGCAAATTCTCTCTTATCTGTTAGATAATGTTGTGTTCGCAAGTGTGTGTGATTTACAAAAAAAAAAGCTGCTGTATACCTTATTCCATAGCGTCGATCGGCACTCACGTGAACACCTGGCTCTCTCCTGCTCCCAGCTGATGTCAGTGGGAGTTCTCAGCCCCTCCCACAGTAGCTGTCAGCCTGGGAGAGGAGAGAGCCAGCGGTCATGTAAGCGCTATATAATAAGGTACACAGCTGCTTTTTTTTTTTTTTTAATCACACACACTGGGGATCATAGCATATCTAACAGAGGGGATTGGAGAGACTTAACAAGTGGCTTTACAACCACTTTAACCACTCAAGCTCCAGAGGAGATTTTTGCTTTTCTGCACTGCACTATTTTAACTGCTAATTGCGCGTTTGTAGTTACATAGTTAGAGAGGTTGAAAAAATACAAGTCCAACCTGTGTGTGCTTTTATTTTTTTTTTGTTTTCAAAATGTTTTTATTTTAGAATAAAAGTAAAACAGATTTAATACAAAGATAGACAGAGCCATAAATGCAGGGATCAAGAATTATATGCCAAGACTAGAAACATACATTTACTGCTGAGCAAATAAATCTAATATAAAAGAGAATATAGACTGCACGTCTAGGCTAAGTCAAGTGGATAAAATATGGCTAGAGATTAATCAAGAAGAAAATAAAGCATTATAAAAAAGGAAAAAACACAAAAAGAAAACACACAGAGGTAAAATAAAAGGGGAAAAAGAAAAATAAAAAACCGTCAAGTTTGGAGCCTAAATAGAAACCAAGGATTCCAAATAGCATCATACTGAGGGATAGTGTCATGCAAGGTGTGATAAATCTTGTCAGCCAACATCATACGGTCTATTCTAGCAATAACTTGTGCATTAGGAACAGAAGGTGATTTCCAATGCAGAGCAATCACCCATTGCATGGCTACACAGATAGAATGGATCAGTTTTACCAACGGTTTAGAGGAATCTGGAGGAGATTGAAACAACAGGCAATGTTGAAAGGAGATGTTAAGGGGTTCGCCTGCCATCTTGTCTATCACTTTCAGGATCTCTGTCCATGTGGGACGTAATTTTTCGCATTCCCAAAAGGTATGGAGAAAAGAGCCTTGTTGTGCACAGCCCCTGAAACAGAGATGGGAAGATTGTGGGAAGATCTTGTGGATCCGCACTGGGGTGTAGTACCAACGTGTCAATAGTTTGATGGCAGTTTCGCGAACCATAATTGATTTGGTACACTTGCGTAAATTTTGCCAACCTTTTACCCAGTCTATATCAATGTCCTCCAGATCCAACTCCGATTCCCATTGTGATCTATATTTTAGAGTTGGTGCCTCAGTATTAGCCTCCAGATTGGTGTAGATTAGAGAAATAAGGCCTTTTTGGTGAGGTGAATCATGGCAAATGTCCTCAAACAAAGTTGTGGAGGACAAAGAAGGGCCAGAGTAATGCTTTTGGAAGAAATTACGTATTTGTAGGAAATGAAAAAATTTGCTGTTTGGAATGTGGTAATTGGTTTGCAGCTGAGAAAATGAAATAAATTTTGAGTTTAGGAAAAATGTATTTAATGTAGTTAATTTTAAATCAATCCAGAGTTGAAAGGAGGAGGGTCTATCATAGGCTAGGGGGAATCTAGAGTCTCCTAGAAATGAGGCCCCTAGAGGTACAGCAGAAACTAGATTGTATGTATTTTTATATGCGTCCCAGAGTTGAAGGCTTGCTTGGGTGATCAAATTTTTAGATCCCACTTCTGATCTAACTGGATTATTGGACCACATGAGGCCTGGGAGAAACAAAGGGGCGATGGATTCGCTTTCAAAATGCACCCAGGGGACTCTGGAGTTATGTATGTTCCATTGCGCTTGTTGAGTGTATCTACTGGCTAAGTAGTAATACCATATTTGAGGAACCCCTAAGCCTCCCCTTTTAGAGGAACGGTACAAGACCTCCCTGGAAAAGCGTGGAGGCTTGTCTTTCCAAATAAATCTATTAAACATCACCTGAATAGAGTGTATGTAGGTTTTAGAAATTTTAAGTGGTAGGGATCTAAAAAGGTAGAGGAGTTTGGGGAGAATTGTCATCTTAAGTGCTGTGATTCTACCAAGAAATGAAATGTGTAGATGTGACCACTGTTTAAGTATACCTTTAAGTTTAGACACCATGGGAGGGATGTTAGCTTCAAAGAGTCTGCAAAAATCTTTAGTCAGGTTGATTCCTAGGTAGGGGAGGTGGGTGTCTGCCCAGGTGAAAGCATAGACTGATTTAAGGTGGAGTAATTCAACAGGTGTGTAGCCTATCGGGAGTGCACTTGATTTTGACATGTTTATGGAGAGGCCTGAAATCTCTGCAAACTTTGATAAGTCTGAAATAAGTTCGGGAGGGATACAAGAGGATTGGTGAGGAACATCAAAACGTCATCTGCATACATCCCAAATTTGTATGTCGAGTGGCCCTTCAGATAACCAGAGATATCGGGGTTTTGGAGTATGGCAATGGCCAGGGGCTCGAGGGCTAACGCAAAAATTAAAGGTGACAACGGGCATCCTTGTCTTGTACCTTTGCCTAGGCTAAAAAACTGAGAGTTACATCCAGGGAGTCTAATTCTAGTTTTCGGGTTCTGATAGAGGGCCAAGAAGGCTTGTAGAAATGCTCCCTGGAAGCCCATACGTTGTAGGAGTGTAGTGATGTATGTCCAGGAGACACTATCAAATGCCTTCTGTATGTCAAGGCTGAGCATAAGGAGTTTTCTTGAAAATAGGTTGGCATCTTGTATTATATTTGTGGCAAGGCGAATGTTATCGGTGATGAGTCTGTGGGGAATAAAGCCAGACTGGAAAGGGGAGATAAGAGAGGGGATAACTACTGCTAATCTGTCAGCCATGATCCTGCTAAAGATTTTCAAGTCATTATTGATGACCGAGATAGGTCTATAGTTTTGGGGTAGGGTATGGTTCTTTTGAGGTTTCGGAATCAGGGACATGTTGGCTAATAACATCTCTTCGGGGAAACTACTGCCTTGTAAAACCCAATTGAATAGATGGACCAATCTAGAGGTGAGAAGGGGAGAGAATTTCTTATAATATAGAAAGGAGAATCCATCAGGTCCGGGGGCTGAGCCTGATTTTAGAGATTTAATAACATTTAAAACCTCTGCTGGTGTGATAGGGGCATTTAAATTGTCTAATTGTGTGGGGGTGAGATTTGGTAGGGGGATATTCTGAAACCATGTAACGTCGGATGGAGAGGGTTTTAGCTGGGAGGGGGCTAGCAGGGAGGAGTAGAATTGTTCAAAGATGTGAAGGACCTCTTGGGGATGGGAGGTGACGTGTCCAGAGGGGGTCATTAATCTATAAACATGTGGCGGGCGGGAGCAGCGATTAAGTTTTCTGGCGAAAAGGGTGGAAGCAGAGCTCTCATGAAGGAGACATTTGGCTTTTGACCAACTTAGAGTTTTTTCCACTCTCTTCGACAAGATACCATCCAATTCCAATCTTTTTTGATCAATTAGTTTTCTGGTGGATTCTAAGTGTAGGAGATTAGTATTCTTGTAAAGACTATCTAAGTCCTTATTGAGGGTTAAAATGTTTTGTTTATCTAATTTATTCTGAGCAGCAGCAAGACTAATCAATTTACCCCTCAGAACAGCCTTATGTGCCGACCAAACAGTGGAGGGAGGGGTTTCTGGGATGGCATTAAGATTAAAATATTCTTCAATAGCTTGTGCTATCTCTCCCTCAACGACCGCATCTGATAAGAGAGCTTCATTTAGTCTCCATGAGTAAGAAGTAGGTGCAAGCCTAATTTATGTAGTAGTGAAGGCAGTGGCATGATGGTCCGACCAGGAGCAGGGATGGATGCTAGCATCTGTGGTATTAGCAAGGATAATGGGGTAGTGTAGATGTAGTCTAATCTCGCATAACTTTTATGGGGATGGGAGTAGAAAGTGTATTCCTTAGCCCCAATGTTATCTGCTCTCCAGGTGTCTACCAGCTGATGGTCCAGCAGTCCACCGGAGAGCGAGCGGGGAAAAGATTTGGCTGAGGGGGACATCGAGGATCTGTCAAGAGTAGGGTTAGCAACCATGTTAAAGTCCCCTCCTATTATCATGTGTGGCGATTGAAATTGGGAGAGGCGGTCAAAGAAGGAGTGAAAAAAAGATGCGGGGGAGTCATTAGGGGCATAAATACTGGCGATAGTAATTTCTCTAGAATGAATCAGACCTTTGATTATAACATATCTACTATCTTTGTCTTTAAAGACTTGTTTGACTTCCATTGGGAAAGAGCTGTGCAAGAGTATGGCGGCGCCTCTGCTTTTCGTCTGGTGCAACGAGTAAAAAGTCTGAGGATAGTGTCTGTGGAGGAATTTGGGATGTGAGGAGTGTGCAAAATGTGTCTCCTGCAAGAGGAGAATTTGCGCTCCAAGCTGTTTATAGCAGGCGAATGCCTTCCTCCTTTTAAGAGGGGAATTAAATCCCTTGACATTGTGTGATATACACCTAATTACCATGATGGTGGTGATAGTGGTCTATAGTCTGAGGGCAAATAGACCCAAAAAGGGGGCCTAAAACAAACCCATTGGATTGCAAGTAACAAAAGGAGGGCCGACATACTCGAGCACTGGGGGGTAGAAAAGTGACATTCATCAAACATGTAAGTTATACAGACCAACATCAGCATGTAGACTATAAAATATTTCAGCCTAAGTGAATTGATGCAAAAGCATTGTGACGGTTGTCCAAAACCTAGAAAAAAAACAGGAGAAAAAAAGAAGGTAGAGAAAATACAACCA
Source organism: Lithobates septentrionalis (assembly GCA_037952835.1). Lineage (NCBI taxonomy): Eukaryota > Metazoa > Chordata > Amphibia > Anura > Ranidae > Lithobates > Lithobates septentrionalis. The sequence goes on from JBBDGP010000358.1 coordinate 1,621,174, forward strand.
AAAAAATCACATAAGATTGAAAATAATGTGAGTGTCCTCATAACTAGGAACTGGATCAGGTTACAGTAAAAAACCTGAAAAAAGAAATCACAATTCTCGAGACTACTAGGTCTCGAACCCAGCCTGGGAAAAGTTCTGTGCTATGTTAAGCCAGTAGGAAAAAGAAAAATCAAAAAGAGAACGTGCCTGCAGTGAAGACAAAAGCAAAAATAAAAATGATGTCAAAATCTGCTAGGCTGCGGCTGGGTGGGGAAAACATGTCGCGGCTCCAAAGGACCGACGTCCGGGCGGTTGCAAACTGGAGTTGGGTGCATGTTGCTGGGAAGTCCTGTGGGTGTCAACGGTGGAGAGAAGATCAACGAAAAGGGTCCTCCGGTCTGTCTCCAACGTCGTATCTAATTCTGCGTCTGTCTCTTCTGGTTGGAGGTGTCTGCCAAATAGGTGAGAGTCTTGGTGTAGAGGGAGGTCGACGGATGACATCAGGTTCCAGAAGGCCCAGTTTAACCAAAACTTCTTGACCATCCAGGAGCGTCGTGGCAGAATATGTGGTACCATTGTGGGGGATTACAAGCTTGAAAGGAAAGCCCCACCTATAGCGAATGCGAGCAGCTTGGTGGGCAGTAGTAATCTCCTTCATGCCACGTCTCCTGTCTAGGGTGGCAGGGGAGATATCCGGATATATTTGGATGGTACGGTCATCTAGAGTGATGCGTTGTTGATTGCGGGCAGCTCTAAGGATCTCCTCTTTAGTTAAGAAGTCCTTCAATCAAAGGACAATGTCCCTGGGAGGTTTGTCATCGGGCGGTTTAGGCCTGAGGGCTCTATGTATGCGGTCACAGGTGAACGAACCCGCGTCTGTGTCCGGGAGCAAAGATTTAAACAGGCGGATCATTGTAGTGATGAGATCAGTAACAGATTCTGGGATACCACTTATACGCAAATTGTTGCGTCTATTGCGGTTGTCAAGGTCTTCTATTTGGGATTGCATCAAGGAGAAGGCCGTGGCAAGAGATTCATGTTCTCTGGAGAGGTCACTGTAGGCGAGGGCCAGTTCGTCATGTTTAGTTTCCAGTCTTTCCGTTCTGGAGCCTAAGGCCGCAATCTCCTGAGAGAGAGTGTGAGAGGTTTTGTGCAGCTCAGTCTGGAACTTGGTTGCCAGCCTAGCGTACATGGCCTCCAGGCTGCTTTCTAGGTCTGTCTTTGTAAGGGAGGCTGTGTACTCACGGCTGGGCTCGGAGACCGGTGTTTGGTCAGGGAAGAGATGGTGCTGGAGACGGAGGCTTGCTTCTCCCTGCGGCGCCATTTTGAGACATGCTGCCAAGTTCGCGGGTGCGGAGAAGATAGTGGGTTAGGGTGTGTTGAGACGATCCTCTGGGTTTCTTCTTTCTCCCAGGCATGCACCACGCTTAAGGGGCTCGAGGGGTGATAGAATCGCTGAGAAAAGAAGCTGTTAATAGCCCTCGGTAGCCGTTATCTTCCCGGGCTGGACGGAGCTACACTCTCAGACGTCCATCACGCTCGGCGCCGCGCATGCGCCCCTGTGTGTGCTTTTATGTCAGTATTACATTGTATATCCCTGTATGCTGTGGTCATTCAGGTGCCTATCCAATAGTTTTTTGAAATGATTGATGCTCCCCGCTGAAACCACTGACTGTGGAAGAGAATTCCACATCCTTACCGCTCTTACAGTAAAGAACCCTCTACGTAGTTTAATTTTGAACCACTTCTCTTCTAATTTTAGTGAATGGCCATGTGTCTTTTTAAATTCCCTTTCGCAGAAAAGTTTTATCCCTATTGTGGGGGGTCACCAGTATGGTATTTGTAAATTGAAATCCTATGCCCTCTCAAGCATCTCTTCTCCAGAGAGAATAAGTTCAGTGTTTTTAATCTTTCCTCATAACTAAGGTCCTCCAGTCCCTTTATTAGCTTTGTTGCCCTTTTCTGGAATCTCTCCAGTTCCAGCACATCTCTCCTGAGGACTGGTGCCCATAACTGGATGGCATACTCCAAGCGCGGCCGGACGAGAGTCTCGTAGAGTGGGAGAATTATCATTTTATCTCTGGAGTTACATAATTAGTAAGCTTGAATAAAGACACCAGTCCATCCTGAGTGAGTGTGATTGGTGTCTACAATTGTCCCTATCCCTGTACATTGTTTCTCATTAAGACGCACCTCTAATATATATTATTTATTTTAGGTACCCATAGTACCAACAATTTTATGCAGCGCTCCACACATACATCGCACACTCACATCGGTCCCTACCCTCAAGGAGCCCACAATCCAAGGTCCCCATTCATATACTAGGGCCAATTTTGGACAGAAGCTAATAAACCTACCAGCATGTCTTTGGAGTGTGGGAAACCGGAGTACCTGGAGGAAACCCACAGAGGCACAGGGAGAACATGCAAACTCCAGGCATGTAGTGTCGTGGTTGAGATTCGAACTAGCAACCCTTTTCACTGCTAGGTGAAAGTGCTAACCACTACACCATTGTGCCACCAAAGTTAATCCCCTAAATGAATCCCCTGAGTTAATCCCCTTTTAAATGCATGCCAATATTCTGTTGGCTTTGCTTGCAACAGCTTGGCATTGCATGCTATTGCTGAGCCTGTCACCTACTAGGACCCCCAGGTCATGCAATGCTGTACCCAAACAACATTTATAGACCTTTTTTTGTTGGTATTTGATCACCACTGGGTTTTTTTTTTTGCGATATAAACAAAGACAGGCAGAACATATCTGCAATAAAACATATCCACTAAAAAAAAAAATTCAAATCAAATTTCTTAAATTATCTCCTCTTTATTGATTTTCATATTGCAAAACGTCTCTCTCCCACCCCGCCCTGCTCTTAAGAAGGCCCGCTCCATGGAGGCGGGCGTGACTGGATGGGCGGGTGTTTGATGAGCGGCCGCATGGAGCGAGTGTGAGCAGGGACGCTGTGTGCTCCGTCCCACCCCCGTTCTCATCTCTCCCCACATGAACGGCATGTCGGACGGCTTTGGATCCTTAATGGATGCCTGTATCTGTGAGCCCGGCGTCATGCTGCTCCCCCTGTTTCTCTGCTAAGGGTCCTCTGACCTCTTAATGGGCAGCGGGCGCTGAGGAATCCTCTGGAAGAGACGTCATCCCCTGCACGCTGCTGCAGCTTTCACTTTCACTTCCACGTCCTCATGCTAGACACGGAACAGAACTCGGCAGGAGCTGGTATAGTATGGTGTCATTAATACGGTAACCTGATGCTGTTGTAAAATGTAAAAATGTTTGACAACCCTTGGTTTAGAAGTAACTCCTGGTAATTCTTGGCAATGTGGTATTTGTGCAGTAACATATTTATCTAGGTAAATATCTATGTGTGTCAGCGTTTTGCTTTATTTGCTGCTTGGGTAGTATTAAGTGTGGGAACAGAGGGAGCTAATATAGGAAGCAAAATATACCCCTTTTTCTCTTTTTTTTGTTGCTGATACGAGCGAGGGAATAGGGGCAGTGGGGGCTCCCCCTGGGGTGTTATTAAGAATACACCAACCCCCCCATTTTTAGGTGGGGCCATTATAAACTAGCTAAAGCCCTGGGCTCCTCAGTGGCTGCATACATACCTTACTAACCGTAGACTGCTGGCGACTGCCTTAGCGGCATTTAACCAGCTGTGCAAAACTGCGGTGAAGGGGGGAGGCTGCACTAAGTATTGTCGTAACTGAGGTGCTTATGGGTACAGGGAGCTACCCCACCCCGGCCACTTAAAGTTCTGTGGTCTCCCTTTGTTTGAAACCCTCCCTCTCCGTATCGGGGTGTATGGGAGTGGAGAGAGCTGCCCCGCTTCATACACTCTTCATAAACTTCATACACTCCACTTTTTAAAGTAATATGGTAGATATTCTATTCAGCGGGTAGATGAGTGTAGGGAGGTGCTGCTAATCTCTTGCTGTTAAAGTATACGTATACCTATAGGAGTGAATGATGCAGAATCTACGTTCCTCTAAAGAGAAAAACTCGCAGCATGCTGCAGCAGCAGCAGCAGCAGCAAAACTGGAGCAATATGCTCATGCCTCTGCTCTGACCCCTCCAAAAAAAGGGACGCAGCAGAAGGGTCAACAGGGGGGGGACATCGGATAGGAAAAGCCAGGGCCAGCCACATTCACAGCCCTTAGGGGGTGCGTTGGCTACCCAGTCTTCCAAATCAACATGTAATAAAAGTCCAGAGCTAAGTGACCAAAACACAAACGTGAATTTGGAGTTAATAAACAACCCGAATCTGCCCTTGAATAGAGAGCCAACCTTAACGGATGTATTCATGGCTGTAGGGGTGTGTAATGGCTCGCTTAAAGACCTCTGTGAACAGATGAAAGGTGTTAAAGCAGATCTCTTACTGGTTAGACAAGACCTACAGAAGACGGCAGAGAGAACAACGGCCCTGGAAGAAAGAGTCAGTGGGCTAGAAGATAATGTGCTCCCAATAATCAAAGAAATAAAATGGCTGAAGGAACAGTTATCTAAACAAGCTTCTAAAATGGATGAGATGGAGAACAGGAGTAGAAGGGATAATGTGAGACTGATAGGTCTACCTGAAAGGAGTGAGGGCGCCAATCCAATCGCATTCCTAGAAAAATGGTTGGGGGAGCTAATCGGGAAAGAATCATTCTCGGCTTCGTTTTCCATCATAAGAGCTCACAGGATCCCTTTCAGGGCACCACCGGAGGGGGGCCACCCGAGACCCCTCCTCCTGAGATTCCTTAACTACCAGGATAAAGTGACTTTACTGCAGAAGATCAGGGAAGCAGTGGAGGTTTTTTTTAAAGGTGCAAAAATATCGTTTTATTCCGACTTCTCTCCGGACTTGCAGAGGCGTAGAGCAGAGTTTACCCAGGCAAAACGCAATCTACAAAAATTTAAGTTGCCCTACGCTCTTTTATACCCGGCAAGGTTGCGGGTTGCGGCCCTAGGGGAGACTCTGTTTTTTAACTCCCCTGCTGAAGTTGAGAAGTGGCTTTAAGATAATAGGGAAAAAATTACGAATTCCACGTAGAGAATGGGGGAAGATATAATAAGCCGGTGTACTAATAGGATGACACGATAGGGCACTGGGAGGTATAGGGGCTGCATTTTTGTCTTTTTTCCTTCGTTTTGCTTTTTTTTTTTTCTTTTTTGCTCCAGTGGGGGGTGTCTCTTAAGTCTCTACCCCTTCCTGCCATCTGTTAATGGTTTTTGTTATAAAGGACGGGAGGGGATGGGTGCACATAGCTGTTTGTGTGTAGGGTGGTGTGGGGTTGTGAGTGGAAGAGTTGGTATAAAAGGGCGGTGTTAGTGTAAGAGGTAACGGTCATGGTAAAGCCCCAGGGGGGACACCTAGATAGGTGGGTACGGGTGGGGGGGAGGGGGGTGGGGTGGGAGGGTAGGGGAGGTTAGGTGGGGAGGGAAGGGAAGGGGTGGGAAGCTGGGAGGGAAGGGAAATAGGTTGGGTAAATAATTTTTTACGAACACCTACATCACTAGAAATTACATTGGAGGTATCCAGGCCTTCACTTACAGATTATTTTTGCACATGCAGGCACTTTTTGTAGTAAATTTTAATAAAACAGGGTAGTCGTGACTAAATTAAGCGTGTATTTTAGAATCCACAATATGCACACATTTAAAATTAATACAGCACTTTCTGGGAGGGGAGGAAGGGGAGGAGGGGGGGGGGGGAGAAATCTTCCTTTTTTCTTTCTTGTTCTTCTTCCTTTTTCTTTCCTTTTTTCTTTTTTTTTTTCCTTTTTCTGAGTAAAGAGGCGCATAAATTTCACTTTATAAAAGTAACTGGACATATACGGTAATACTCGTTGCGACAAGACAGGCTCTTCAGAATCCAGATGTTAGCTAAGCCCTTGAAAATAGGATCCTGGAATGTTAGGGGCCTAGGTTCTCCTCTTAAAAGGCTGGCAGTGTTCTCTATGCTGGAGAGATGTAGGGTAGATCTGATCTGTCTGCAGGAAACCCACCTAACCAAGGATACCAGCCAGCAGCTACAGATGAAAAAATTTCAACACCAATTCCATGCATTCCACTCCTCTTTTAGCAGGGGGGTGAGCATCTTTGTGAAAGCTGGGGTAAAATTTTCCTGCAGACAGGCCAGTATAGACGAGCTGGGTAGATATATTTTTTTATTCTGCTCTATTGATGGTGTCATGTATGTGGTGGCAAATATATATATCCCTCCCCCATTTAACTTGGATATACTGCTTAAATTGCATACATTTCTGCTGGATAAAAAAAGAGTGCCTGATTGTAGTCATCGGGGACTTTAATGAGGTCCTAGATAGAAAGTTGGATAGATTCCCGATACGACAACTCTCAGAGGAATCAGGGAGGAACCGCTTAAGTCTATTCCTGGAGGAAGTGGGGCTAGTAGATTTATGGAGGGTGTGAAATCCAGGCGCGCTGCAATATACCTGCTGCTCCGTGTCACACTCCACGCTCTCAAGGATAGACCTAGTTCTGGGAAATGCCAGGGCACTCCAGTTGCTAGAAAAAATAACATACTGGCCAAGAGGTATTTCAGATCATTCCCCTATGGTAGCTACATTAAGTGTAGGAGAGTCTAAGCCTAGGAAGAGTTGGAGGGTGAGCCCACACTGGTTCGAAGTAATTAAAAAATCGCATGGGATTCTCCCCACCTTAAGGGAGTTTGTAGAGTTCAATCAGGTTTCGGTGGCTCCCCCTGTGCTATGGGACACCCTCAAGGCATTTCTTAGAGGGGTTCTAATACAGCATGGCTAAATTTAATAAAGAGGCTAGGAGTGAGGAAGAGGGTACTCTGAGGGACGCTCTTGAGGCCGAAAATAATTTTATTAGAAATCCAACCCCGGAGCTGGAAAGTACTTGGCAAGAGAAACAACAAAAGTATAAATTAGTGGTCATGCAGAAGGCAGAGACTAGGTGCCTTCTTCAGAGACAGGAATTTTTGTTGGAGGTGGAAAGAGTGGGAAGAACATTGGCTATGCTAGTAAAATCAAATGCAGCTCCATCCACGGTCCTCGCTATTAGATCACAGAGTGGAGATATAACATCAAGCACCCCAGAAATTGTACAAGCCTTCAGGGTTTATTATAAAAAACTCTACTCCTCGCAGAAAAAGGGTAAGGAGGCTATGATGGAGGACTTTTTGGAGGGGCTGCCGATTCCTACTATATCACAGGAAGAAAGTGCCATATTAGACTAACGGTAGCAAAACTGCATCAAGCAGTAGCGGGCATGGCAGGCCTTAAGTCACCCGGGCCCGATGGCCTTCCAAGCGAGACATACAAGCAGTATGGTGAAGTGTTGATCCCTGAATTACTAAAAGCTCTGGAGGGGTCACTTGAGGGGGGCCAGTTGCCTGCTTCAATGCTAGAAGCAACAATCACTGTATTACAAGAGGAAGGGAAAGACCCACTGGAGGTGGCTGCCTATAGACCAATCTCTCTACTTTGTACTGACGTAAAAATTCTCGCCAAGGTACTAGCAGTAAGATTGAACTGAGTTATTCATAAATTGATCCACGAGGACCAGGTGGGCTTTATGGCCAACAGATCTATGAGCCTGAACATTAGAAGAGCTTTTTTGAATTTACAGTCACCATCGGAGAATGTAGGCTCGAGAGCGTTAATGACCCTCGATGTATCTAAGGCTTTTGACAGCGTGGAGTGGGGCTACATATGGCGCGTGTTGTAGAAATTCGGATTAGGCCCGTCCTTTATAGGGTGGATCAGAATGTTATATACCCGCCCTAAGGCAAGACTAAAAATTAACAACAAATTTTCAGATTGGTTTGAGTTGGAAAGGGGGACTAGGCAGGGGTGTCCTCTTTCTCCTTTGCTGTTCACATTGGCGATGGAACCCCTGGCCATTTCCATAAGGGAAAGCAGTGTGATAACTGGTTTTCTGAGAAAATCGGGCGAAGAAAAAATCGCGCTATATGCGGATGACATTTTGCTATTCCTGGGGGACTCGAGAAATTCACTACTGGGTGCGATGAGGATAGTGAAGGATTTCGGCAGCTTCTCTGGCTTAGAGATAAACTGGGAGAAGTCCGAGTTCATGCCGATAGATCCCATTAGCGAGCCAATAGCATGCGATATACCCCAGATGGTAATGGTGGATGCCCTGAAATACTTGGGAATAGTTCTGACGAAGGACCCAACCCTGTATATCAGCACAAATCTCGTCCCTCTTTTAACAAAACTGAAACAAAAAATAGGAATCTGGAGGCGTCTGCCCCTGTCCGCCGCAGGAAGATGTAGCTTAATAAAAATGGTTTGGATGCCACAATTGCTATACATTCTGCACAACTCGCCAGTCTGGATAGGCAAGAAGTGGTTTAAAAGAATTGATAGCCTCTTTAGGGAGTTGATATGGAAGGGGAAGCAAGCCAGGATTCGACTTCGAGTGCTTCAGCTTCCCACTCGGGAGGGGGGCTTTGCCCTCCCACACCCCGAGCGATACTTCTTAGCAACCGAGCTACAGCAGCTGCTGGGATGTGGGATACCGAAAGGTGGCACCCCCAATGGCAAATTGCTAATGCTAAGTACTCCACATAACACTATAGTTGAAACTCTAGAGGCGGATATGTTCCATGACGATTATCCAACTATCAAACTGCTAATTAAACTCTGGAAAACTGTCAAAAAAATGATGAGATATGAAGATCCAACAGTTTATTCTCCTATCTGGAATAACCGTAATTTACAGGAAGTTCTTAAAATAGGCACTTTTAGGGAATGGGTGAATCTTGGCATCAGAAGGCTAAGCCAGCTTTATAATGACACCAAGCTAAAGAGTTTCCCTGAATTAGTAGGAGAATTCAAGCTACCGCGGAGTTCTTTCTTCTTATATCTCCAGCTAGAACATGCCCTTAAAGCACAATTTAAAGCTCAGACTCTGCGCTGGGAAGAAATGCCTCTATTTCAGAGCATAATGCAGGTAAACCCTACTAGAGGGCTAATCTCAAGAATTTATGATCAATTAAGTAAATCAGACAACAGCGGGGGGATACTCTACGGACTAAAAGCCAAATGGGAAGTGGATAAAAGGGGAATGACCCAGGAACAATGGGCGAAAACCTTGGAATTGAGTTTCCAGGTCTCTGTGTCCCCTTCACAGCGGCTCTCTCATCTTCTTTTGTTGAATAGAGCCTACTATACACCTAAAAGACTTTTTAAATTTGGGAGAAGGCCTAATGACAACTGTCCCTGATGTCAGAGGTCGGGAGACCTCATCCACATACTGTGGAGGTGTCCCAAGTTATTTAGATACTGGGAAGAGGTGACCGGAAACTTGGGAAGTATCTTTGGCACTATAGTAGTAAAGGAGGCCATAACCTGTATCCTGGGGTATAGAAGAGTTCTGGGTGAGAGACTGAGCACCACGCTGGCCATTACGCGGGCCTTGTTTCAGGCCAGGAAGATGATAACACTTAGATGGCAATCAAAAGACCCCCCCCCTCGGTGAAAGACTGGATCTCTACTATTAATGAAGCCCTGAGTAGGGAAAGAGTGGAGTACACAAAGAGAAGCAATCTTCAGGAATTTGAAGGCATATGGAAGCCATGGCTAGAGAAAGCAGGAGGTCCCTAGTAGGCAAGGCGTAGGATTAGACCAAGAGAGGGGCTTAACACAGTTATTTAGGTAACTGAGATCCTTGAGGACAAGGAGCGCTATAGTGAAGTGATTTTGGTGTTCATATTTTCTTTTTTTTTTTTGTGTGTCTTATTTCCTTTTTTTTCTGTTTTTTCTTTCTTTGATTAAATAAATAATCTAGATGGATGCAGGTTAAATATTGAGGGGGGGTGGGGGTTGATTTGGGAATAGGTAAATCCCTCGTGAAATATCGGGCAGCTCAGCAAATGACGGGCATGGGGAGCCCATAAGTCTTCTATTATATATCCTTCTCCTGTCTTTCCCTTATCTTTCCTATATTTATATTTCCTTTTATGAGTTCCTTCCCCCTCCAACCTGGCCCAGAAAATGATAAAGTCCCACTTGTCACTGGGCTTTAGGGTAGCTACAGATTGAGCCTAGGTGTTTGGAGTAAGGGAGGACTTGATGCTAAAGTGATACATTAAAGTATTCAGAGGGATGGCATAAAAGGAATTGAGGTAATGCATGATCCACTATGATGTAAACCGGAGAAGGCGACAGTCAATGAACATCGAGCTGGTTTAGCCCTCTGCTTATTGGTTTCTGAAGTGGAAAAAAAAAAAGAAGGCCCGCTCCATTCAAAATTTTATCCCTCAGGCTGGCATATTATTATTATACAGGATTTATATAGTGCCAACAGTTTGCACAGCGCTTTACAACATGGGGGCAGACAGTACACTTACAATACAAATCAGTACAGGAGGGATCAGAGGGCCCTGCTCTTTAGAGCTTACAATCTAGAAGATAATTTGGAATTTAAGCCTTTAGTTGACACTGGTTTGATTATTTTTAGGAGTAGCGGTATCTGGATCTATTCAATGGTTTGGGACCTGAATTGGGCTTGGATGGCATGCCTAATGTGGAGGTATTTATAAAACGCCTTGTTTGAGATATTAAATTCCCTTCTTAAATCCAAAAATGTCTTCATGAGGTTGCCCTCATACAATTGAATTAAACGGCTAATGCCCTGCCTTTCCCATTCAGGAGGTCTCTCTATACCCCTTATTTCGGCCAGATTTTTATTGTGCCATAAAGGGGTATATTCAGTTACCCATTATACCCCATTAGAGCCTTTGTTACCTGCCACACTTTACTAACTAGTTCTGTTGTCTGGCATCTATGAATAAAAGAGTCAGCTTCTAATACCTCCACTAGTGTATTGTGTGGGGCCCCCATTATCATCATTTTATTGCTGGAGTTCCCACCCTCTGGGGCTCCACAGCCCACTAAATGTTTGAGCTGGGATGACGAAAAATATAATCTCGGATGCGGAATCACCATACCTCCTTTAATTGGTAATTGCATAGTTTGCAGGCCAATCCTAGATTGGCCCTTCTTCCAAATTAATTCCCTGAACAGGGATTCAATTCTCTTAAACCACTTCTGATCAATCCAGGTCGGAGAAGTATATACAATATCTGCAGGAGCCATATCATCTTACTTAGATTACTACGCCCCGCAACAGACAGAGGGAAGCGGCACCAAATGTCTCCTTTTTGCTTTAATTTCAATAGCAATGGGGCTAAATTATTGTTGACATATTGGTTTAGATCACTAGTAATCCAAACACCCAAATATTTCAGCTTGGCCACCACTTTCAGGAGGGGAGTTCCCAGCAGTAACTGGTCGCCAAGTGGGTCGCTTGGTAACAGAGCCAACTTGTCCCAATTAATGACCAGACCAGAAAGTAGCCCAAACTCGCCGACCATTTGTATTACTGTATTTAGCGAAGATTCAACTTCTCCAAAAAAAACAGGACATCATCTGCAAACAGAGCAATCCTGTCTTCTTCTAGCTGACGCCGGAACCCCTGTATGTCTAGTCGCAATCTAGTCATAATTGCAAGGGGTTCCATTGCCAAAGCAAACAATAGAGGAGATAGGGTCAACCCTGTCTCGTCCCTCTCTCCACCTGGAACGTTTCTGACTGTTCGTTATTAATTTTAATTCTTGCTCTAGGTTCATTATAGAGTAGTTTCACCCATCTAATAAAAGAGGGACAAAACCCAAATCACTCTAGCACCTTCCATAGATAGTCCCATTCTAGACTATCGAAGGCCTTAGCGGCATCTAAGGCCAGAATGACCTTGGGGCCTAAGTTGTCAGTTGGAATCTGCATATTTAAGAAGACTCTTCTGATGTTAGTGCTAGTTGATCTGCTGAGAATAAAACCCGACTGGTCAGGATGTATCAGCTTTTGAATATATTTATTTAGGCTAGAAGAGTTGCTAGAACTTTGGCCAAGATTTTTACATCAGTGCATAATAATGAAATTGGGCCGATAAGAAGAGACGTCCTGTTGATCTTTCCCCTCCTTATGTATTACAATAATGCCGCGTACACACGATCTGACTTTTCGTCTACAAAAGTCCGACGGACGCCGACGGACTAAAGCTGGCTGACAATCTGATCGTGTGTGGGCTTCCCCGGACTTTCAGCGGACTTTCAGCGGACTTTTCCAGCCTCAAATCTGACGGACTTTAGATTTGAAACATGCTTCAAATCTTTACGTCGTAACTACGCCGGACCCAGAAATCCGCTCGTCTGTGTGCTAGTCCGACGGACAAAAACCCATCCTAGGGCAGTTATTGGCTACTGGCTATCAACTTCCTTATTTTAGTCCGGTGTACGTCATCACGTACAAATCCGTCTGACTTTTGTGTGATCGTATGTGGGCAAGTCCGTTCGTAAGAAAGTCTGCCGCAAGTCCGCCAAAAGTCCGACAAATGTCAGTCGAAAGTCTGTCGGACAGGCTGTCTGACTTTTGTAGCCAAAAAGTCTGACCGTGTGTACGCAGCATAATAGTGGCTTCTGACATTGTGGTAGGGAGTCTACTATTGTCTAACGCACATCCCAATGTTTTCAGCAGTTCAGGGAGTAGTAACTCACCGTAGCGTTTATATATTTCTACCGGAAGCCTGTCCGGGCCTGGTGATTTTTGATTAGGCATCCCTGCCACTGCCCATTTTAACTCCTCTAGAGTGACTGGTGCATCTATATCTATTCTATCCTTCTCTGATAAAGTCCGGATTGATATTCGTTGAAGGAAATAATCTGTTATTACACCCCCCACTCCCCTGTTAGATTTATACAGAGACTTATAATAGTCACTAAATGCATGCATTATCTCTAACACATCAGTAGTGATGTCTCCACTTGCGGTCCTGATAGCTGAAACAGTAGAAGGGGAAGTATTAGAATTAATCAAGAGGGACAGGGTGCGAGCGACCCTCTCCCCCTCGCCAAAATGGCACTGCCGCTGAAATATTTGTCTATACTCCGTACTCCTAGTAATTACCATTTTATAGACTTGTTGCTTATCTAGCCATTCCTTCTGTCTGTCAGGGGTTGGATCTCAACATATCGCCTCTCTACCTGGATCATCTCCTTCCTAATTTCCCCTTCCTACTCTCTTGATTTCCCCTTAGTTCTTGCCACTTGTTGAATTAAGAGGCCTCTGAGGTAGGCCTTCATGGAGTTCCAAACCACCCCAGGCAATGCCGTACCTGTATTGATTTGTACAAATTAATTTAGTCTAGACACCACTTCTCCAGGATTTCCAATCAATTCCAATCAACAAGGGCTGATTTTCCATTCTCTAGGATGAGCTTTGACCCCAATATTTAATGTCCGCACCAACGGGGAGTGGTCCAAGACTCTTCTTGGACTACACTCTATATTACTTACTGACGAAATTGCCTCCCTATTACCCAGGGCCATGTCAATTCTAGAGAGAGTGAGGTAAGAGCTTGAGAAGCAAGAATACTGCCTTTCTTGTGGATAGCGCATTCGCCATATGTCACTCAAACCCATTTCCACCAAGGATCGAAATAGCCGACCCTCGCCTGCTGTGTTGGGAATCTATCTAGACTCTTATCCATTACTTCTTTAAAATCACCCACCGCTATTATCAGGGTTACTTCTTTATCCAGTATAAACTCCAATAGCTTTTGTAGAACCTTCAGCTTGAAAGGAGGGGGAATATAAATATTTGCCAACACAAAAAGTTTGTTTTCAATTAAGCAAAGCAAAAAAATGTACCGGCCTTGTTCATCGATACAACTTTCTCTACAGGAAAACACCACTCTTCTCCCAACTAGAATACTCACCCCCCTTGAATAGGTGGAGTGAACTGAATGGTATTGATCTTGGAACTTCCGAATGGGGAATTGTGCCGCAGTGACATTAGTTAAATGCGTTTCCTGCAGACAGAGTAGCCTGGGCCTGCTCCCCTCAAATATCGATAGGACCGTAGCTCTCTTAATTGGATGCCCCAGGCCCCGAACATTCCATGAGGTTATATTAAAATTCCTTTCTTGCATGGTAAAGTAACAGAAAATAAATCGACACTACAAACCTGCAAAAAAATTAAATAAAAAAAAAATCAACCTGATAAATTCACACACACCTCTCCATCCCAAATGGTTTCTCCAAACTAAATATTTCTCCCTCTCTTCATATCTTCCCCCTCTCACTATTTGTGCATTCCAACATGTTAATATTTGTGAAGTGTGGTTCTTAGCTCTCATCTTGGGCCAAATTCCACCACCCACAGTCTCCCTCCCACCCGACCCTCCCTTGTCCCCCCCCCCCCCCATGCCCATCAGTGTCTACCCTAAGGGCTTCACCCGTGACCTTATCAAACACTTTCTCACCCCTACTTTTATACATTCAAACCAAAAGAGTGCCTCCCCCCACCCTCTCCATATTGGGAAAACAATCTTATTGCCGTGATATTTCAGTGAAATTGCCGTAATATTACCATAATGGTGATATTCAAGCCAAAGCAAGACAAAACAGATAAAAAGAGGAAAAAAGAAAAGGGGGGAGGGGGGAGGAGGGGGAAGGGGGGAGAAGGGCCACCAAGCCCAAAAATGTACAGTACACCTCAATCAAGCCACCCCCCCACCCCTCCATATAGTCAAAATAGTTCCATACTTAAAATTTTCTATAGGTCTTTTTTATTTTCCTCCAGCCATTTCTCCACTTCAGACGGTGAGTTAAAAAATAAAGTTCCCACAACCCCACTCACCCAATGGGAGACACGCAAATGTGTAATTCGAGGAAAACTCATACCCCTTAAATCATCCCTTCGAAAAGCTCATCAACAAAAGTTACAGACCTACTAGACAAGATCTAAAACCTAGAACGTACTCACAAACAATCACAAGCGCAACAAATCTATCATGAGCTTACCCAAACCAGGAAAACATTACGGGAAGAATTAAACCGCAAAACATGACGCAAATTCATCCTACACCACAAACTATTCTATGAATTTGGAAACAAATGCGGAAAATATCTAGCTAAAGCCCTCCAAGCCAGGAAAGCACATACAAATGTCCACACCATTAAAGACTCTCAAGGGAAATCCCATATCACCCCGACAGACATAGCAGCCCAATTTGAGGCATACTACTCTAACTTATATAACCTCCCCAAGAAAACAATAAACCCTAGTGGATCTGAGTCCCAACACACCCTAATAACGTCCTTTCTCAACAAATATTGCCTCAAACCCCTAGACAAAGAGGAAGCGCTACTGCTAGATAACCCTATCTCGGAAGAAGAACTCAAATTGGCAATTAACTTAACAATGGTAAAATCCCTGGCCCCAACGGGTTTACAGCTGCCTATTTCAAAGCCTTTATGAACACTTTAACCCCACACCTTACTAAGACTTTTAACTCCCTAACATCATCCCCCCTACCTTTCCACAGATTACTGGAAGCACACATTACAGTGATCCCAAAAGCGGAAAAAGACCCTACATCAGTTAGTAATTACAGGCTGATATCCTTACTGAATGTCGACATAAAACTGTACTCCAAGATTTTAGCTTCCCGTCTTTTACCCTTTCTGCCCTCCCTGATAGGGAAAGACCAAGTGGGATTCATCCCTGGAAGAGAAGCTAGGTATAACATAATCAGAGCCATGAAGATACAACACACAACCAAGAAGGGTTCTTTCTATCATTAGACACGGAGAAGGCGTTCGACAGGCTGGCCTGGGACTACCTGGAAGCAGTCCTGAGACACATTGGCCTCCAAGAGCGGATGTTTAATGCCATAATGTCCCTTTGTACAGCTCCAACCGCCAGAGTCCGTGTAAAAGGTCACCTGCCGAACGCCTTCTCAATTAGTAATGGGATAAGACAGGGATACCCCCTCTCTCCAATTCTATTCATCCTAACCCTTGAACCCTTCTTCCAATGTCTCAGATCCAATGACAATATCAAAGGCTTTCCTATCGCCGATCGCACCTATAAGCTAGTTGCCTTCGCCAATGACATACTACTGTTTCTGAAGGAGCCACACACATCGATCCCAAACCTTCTAAAAGAGTCTAGACTCTTTCAGAATATCTCAAATTTCAAAATCAATTTTGCAAAATCGCATGCCCTTAATATTTCCCTCACAGCAGAAACGGTAACCCAATGTAAGAACAACTTCCCCTTTCAATGGAAACAAGACCAGCTTAAATATCTTGGGATACACCTAACAGCAAAACTCTCACACATTTTCACAAAAAATTACCAACCCATCCTCACATCCATCACAA
Source organism: Lithobates septentrionalis (assembly GCA_037952835.1). Classification (NCBI taxonomy): domain Eukaryota; kingdom Metazoa; phylum Chordata; class Amphibia; order Anura; family Ranidae; genus Lithobates; species Lithobates septentrionalis. The sequence continues at coordinate 1,637,390 of JBBDGP010000358.1, forward strand.
ATGACCTAAATAAGTGGAACAAATCTTACTTTTCCTGGTTTGGAAGGGCAGCAATCCTAAAAATGAACATACTCCCCTGCATTTTATATATCTTGCAGACTATCCCCAATAAGCCCCCCCCCACACCTTCTTCCAATCATACAAAAGAATATGCACTAGGTTTCTATGGAGACAGAAAAGGCCAAGAATAACATATGAGTAACTAACGAAACCTAAGACAAAAGGAGGCATTGGTCTTCCGGACCTTCTATTACTTCTAATACTATTGGGCCTGTCACCTTTCTAGAATCATTGATTGGTCATTATATGGCCACTGTAAAGACTGGCTTGCTCTCGAATACATGTTCTCCCCTCTACCACTATGATCTCTCCCTTGGACCTCGACCCGACATACCCCACGGATCCTGAAGGATCACCCCTTCATTGAACCACCACTCCGGTGCTTTGAAAATGCCTGCAGAAAACTACACATCTCCTCTAACCCTGGACCTCTTACACCTGTAAGACTCAACCCAGCATTCCCACCTGGTATGTCCACACACTTTTTAGCAGACATCTGGCAACACTCAGAGGTTCTAGCTTACCACTTCTTTCGACTGGGCCAATTTCTAGAGCACTCTTCCCTACCAGCTAATAGGGATAACAATACCTTTCCCCTCTGGACGTATTACCAGGTCAGACATTTCCTACAAGAAGCTGAACGTGCCTCCTCCGTCTCTCGTCGGCTTACTCCTTTCGAACAGCTATGCTCTCTCTCTACACCTCAACAGTAGGGATGAGCCAAACAGAACCCGGTTCAGTTTGCACCAGAACTTGCGAACGGACCAAAAATTTGCGCAAACTTTAGAACCATATTGAAGTCTATGTGACTCGAATGTTCAAAATCAAAAGAGCTCATTTTAAAGGCTAATTTGCATGGTATTGTCCTAAAAAGGGTTTGGGGACCCGGGTCCTGCCACAGGGGACATGTATCAATGCAAAAAAGTTTTAAAAACTGCAGTTTTTTCGGGAGCAGTGATTTTAATGATGCTTAAAGTGAAAAAAAAGTGAAAAATTCCATTAAATATCGTACCTGGGGGGTGTCTATAGTATGCCTGTAAAGTGGCACGTGTTTCCCGTGCGTAGAACAGTCCCTTCACAAAATTACATTTTAAAGGAAAAAACTGCTTGCGGCTTTAATGTAATGTCGGGTCCCGGCAATATGGATGAAAATCAGTGAGACAAATGCCATGGGTACCCCCTCCCGGTCCATTACCAGGCCCTTTGGGTCTTGTATGGATATTAAGGGGAACCCCGCACCCAAATTAAAAAAAGGAAAGGCGTGGGGCCCCCCGGCCCTACATACTCTGAACAGCAGTATACAGGTGGTGCAAACAAGACAGGGAATGTAGGTTTGTTGTTAAGTAGAATCTGTTTGTAATTTTGAACTGGTACATTTTTAAAGTATAGCTCCAGCCAAAAAACCTATTTTTATGCTTTTTGGAAAACATAGGGAAGGGTTATCACCCCTGTAACATTTGTTTTGCTGTCTGTGCACCTCTTCAGAAGATTTCACCTCACTTTCTGTCCCAATGACAAATGTTTTTTGAAAATTTGGGGTTTTTAGTGAAACAAGGATTGTTGATAAAGCATCAGTGGAGAGTAGACACGTTTTCCCCATATTAACTCACTAACTACAGAAGAGAATTTCCCTTCCTAGGGGTAGATTTCATCTCACTTCCTGTTGTCTCCTTCCGTTTGCAAGTAGAGTCATTTGTAAGTTGGATGTTTGAAAGTAGGGGCCTGCCCTATATACTCTGCAGAAATTGGGGCCTTAGGTGTTGGTGTTGCCACAACACTGTAAGCCCTCACAGTTACTCTTGGTGGGCGCAGAAACGGGCCCTGCTGTGAAATATTAGATCAAGAATTGTAATTACATGCATCTGTTGAACAGGAGCAGAAAAATTGGGCCTTTGGTGGTGGTGGTGCTGGTGCCACAACACTGTAAGTCCTCACAGTTACTCTTGTTGGGCGCAGAAACGGGCCCTGCTGTGAAATATTAGATCAAGAATCGTAATTACATGTCCCTGTTGAACAGGGGCAGAAAAATTTGGCCTTAGACACTGGTGCCACAACACTGCAACCCCTCACAGATACTCTAGTTGGAGCGCAGGAATGAGCCCTCCTGCAAAACATTGCATCAAAAATTGTAATTACATGCCCCTGTTAAACAGGGGCTGAAAAATTGGGCCTTAGGCACTGGTGCCACAACACTGCAACCCTTCACAGATACTCTAGTTGGAGCGCAGGAACGAGCCCTGCTGCAAAGTATTGCATCAAAAATTGTAATTACACGCCCCTGTTAAACAGGGGCTGAAAAATTGGGCCTTAGGCACTGGTGCTGGTGCCACAACACTGTAACCCCTCACAGATACTCTAGTTGGAGCACAGGAATGAGCCCTCCTGCAAAACATTGCATCAAAAATTGTAATTACATGCCCCTGTTACACAGGGGTTGAAAAATTGGGCCTTAGGCACTGGTGCTGGTGCCACAACACTACAACCCCTCACAAATATTCTAGTTGAGCGCAGCAACGAACCCTCCTTCCAAAATATTGCAACAAAAATTGTAGTTACACGCCCCTGTTAAACAGGGGCTGAAAAATTGGGCCTTAGCCACTGGTGGCGGCGCCCAGAACCAAAAATATTCTTACAAGCTACCAGCATGATCATTGAGGAGGAAGAGGATAGTCACTCAGCATAACAGGATAATCACTCAGCATCATCATAGGCAGTCTTGAAGGGATCTGACATTTCAAAAAAAATTATTCGGTTACATCAGCATCAGGTGCTTGGTAGCTGGTGGTGATTGAAGACTGATTCATTTTTATGAAGGTCAGTCGATCGACCGAGTCGGTGGACAGGCGCACCCTGTGATCGGTTACAAAGCCTCCAGCAGCACTGAATGTGCATTCTGAAAGAACACTGAATGCAGGACAGGCCAGTAGTTCAATTGCATACTGTGCAAGCTCTGGCCAGTGATCCATCCTCAGGACCCAGTAACCCAGAGGATTTTGGGTGGGAAAGGTGTCCAGGTCAGATCTTGCCCCTAGGTATTCCTGAACCATGTAAAACAGACGCTGGCGATGGTTGCTGGAACCGATCATACCTTGGGGCTGAGGACTAAAAAATTGTCTGAACGCATCGGTCAGACGGCCACCTTCTCCCCACTCCTTCTTTGACTGACAGAAGCCTCAGCAACAATTTGTCCAGGAACAGGAGTTTGTAACCTCCCAGTCTCTGGGAACACGTTGCACAGACCTTTCTGCAAGGCCTCCCGAAGATGTTTCACCCCCATATTCTCCCTCTGCGATGGCAAGATAAGGTCCGCAACCTTACCCTTGTAACGTGGATCAAGGGTTGCCAGCCAGTATTGATCCCTCTCCTTGATACCTCGAATATGAGGATCCTTCCAGGGGCTTTGCATGATCAGGGAGGCCATGCAGCGTAGGTTTGTTGAGGCATTCGGTCCGCAGTCCTCTGGGTCACTAAGGATGACATGATCCGCAGCCACCTCCTCCCAGCCACATACAAGTCCATGGGTTTCTTGGGACTGTAAATGATCCCTTAAAGACTGCTGCTGATGCTGAGTGCCAGGCTCCACCTCCATGCTGACACAATCCTCCTCCTCCTCCTCTTCCTGTGTGATCAGCGGGCACGCAGGAACACTGTCTGGATAAAGGGGGCCTTTAGAGCTAAGGAAGTCCTCCTCTTCCTGCCCCTGTTCTGCCTCAAGTGCCCTGTCCATTATTCCACACAGTGTGTGCTTCAACAGGTGGACAAGGGGGACAGTGTCACTGATGCATGCACTGTCACTGCTCACCATCCTCGTGGCCTCCTCAAATGGTGACAGGACAGTGCATGCATCCCTGATCATGGCTCACTGGCGTGGGGAAAAAAAACAAGCTCCCCTGACCCTGTCCTGGTGCCATAGTCACACAGGTACTCATTTATGGCCCTCTGCTGCATGTGCAGCTGCTGCAGTACGGCCAACATTGAGTTCCACCTGGTGGGCATGTCACAGATTAGGCGGTTCTAAGGTTAAATTCCTTTTGGAGGTCAGCCAGCCGAGCACTGGCATTATATGACCAGCGGAAATGCACACAGACTTTCCTGGCCTGCCACGGGACATCCTGTAAGCCCGGGTACCTGCCCAAGAACTGCTACACCACCAAGTTAAGGATTTGAGCCAAACAGGGCACATGGGTCAGTTGTCCCTGTCAGAGGGCAGAGAGGAGGTTGGTGCCATTGTCGCAAACCACCATTCCTGCCTAAAGCTGGCGTGGCGTCAACCATCTCTGAGTCTGCCCCGGCAGAGCTGACAGAATCTTTGCCCCAGTGTGGCTCCTGTCCCCCAAGCACATCAGCTCAAGCACCGCATGGCATCTTTTGGCATGCATACTTGCGTAGCCCCTTGAACGCCTACGGAGCACCGTTGGTTCCAAGGACAAATCACAGAAAGAGGCCATGGAGGAAGAAGAAGAGGAGGGGTTGGGAGGAGAGAGGTGTGTCAGAATCACCAGTAGTAGCATTTTGCATTTTGCAACACTACTGCACCTTGTCCTGCATCCATCCCAGCTGCCAGCAGAGTCACCCAATGCGCCGTGAAAAATAGGTAACGTCCCTGTCCATGCCTGCTGGACCATGAGTCAGTGGTAATATGCACCTTACCACTGACCACCCTGTCCAGCGAGGCCAAGACATTGCCTTCCACATGCCGGTAGAGAGCCGGAATCACCTTACATGAGAAAAAGTGGCGTTTGGGAACCTGTCACTGAGGAACCGCACATTCCACAATCTCACCAAAGGGGGCAGAGTCTACCAACTGAAAAGGCAGCAGTTGAAGTGCTAGCAATTTAGCCAAGCTAGCATTCAACTGCTGGGCATGTGGATGGCTGGGAGCAAACTTCTTTTGGTGGTGCAGCAGCTGGGGCAGGGAAATTTGCCTGGTACAATCTGACATCGGTGTACCGATAGCAGATTGCCCGCAAGTACTTTGCTGTGACACACCTAATTCTACACCTTCATTCATCTCAGTGCAGGTCTCAGAGAGGACTGAAGGTATAGTGGGGTTGGAGATCCCAGCTGATGAGGAGCAAGGAGAGATCCGCTTTGTTCTGTGGTGTGGGTCTTTTAGGTACGCTCGCCAACAAACTGCATGGCAGGTCAACATAAGTCTGATCAAGCATGTGGTGCCCAAGCGGGTGATGTTGCAAATAGCAGCGGTGGGATCTGATGCACTCGACTCAAAAAAGGCCCACACCAAATAACTTTTGGAATAACGTGCAGAGACAGCAGCGCCTTACAAATGCGGAACTCTGCGGTGTGATGCAGTCAGTGTGCTGCTCTTAAGCTGGCCCCTGGAGGGCATCCTGCCTCGTTGGTGATATGTCTCCTCCTCTCTCCTATCAGGCACCCACGTGGAGTCAGTGACCTCATCATCCCCTCCCTCCTCATCACTGGAGCAAACCTGGCAGTATGCTGCAGCTGGGGGAACATGACTGCCAGATTGCTGTCCTTCTTGGGCACCCCCTCTGTCTGGGCTCATGTTACTGCCTTCCTCTAGCTGAGTACCATCATCGGAGCCTTTAAAATGCTGGGCATCCTCCTGGAGCATGTACCCAACACTGTGGTCAAACAGTTCGGGGGACTCTTTAGGAGGACATGGTGGGGCTAGGGAAGGAGTGACTGATGCCATTGAACCGAGGGAAGAGGCCGCGTTGGCCAGCTGCTGAGAAAAATGACAAACGTGTCCCACGGCCACGTGCTGATGGGGATGAACTGGGTCCACGATCAGCACTGTTGCCTCTAGACAGAGAGCCTGCTTGCCCTTTTTTATTGGCTTGTGACTGTCTGCCTCTCTATGTTGGCCTTCCAGACATACTAATGACCTGCAGTGACATGTTGATACACAAAACTGGGATGTATATATATACTGATTATACTGCAGCTAGCAGAATGCTTGCCTGTGGTATTAATAGGATCAGAAGAAGAACAACAGCACTTGTCTTCAGGTAGCTATAGGTGCAACTGTACAGGGTACACAGTACACTAACTGTAAATACTTCAAGCTGCCTGCCTGTGGTATTAATAGGATCAGAAGAACAACAGCACTTGTCTTCAGGTAGCTATAGGTGCAACTGTGCAGGGGTACACAGTACACTAACTGTAAATACTTCAAGCTGCCTGCCTGTGGTATTAATACTTGCCTATCCCAGGCAGAAAGATACACCACTTTCAGGCATCCACGGCTCCAGCTACCTTAAAGGACACCTCCTCCCCCTCCCAACTTCCAGGATCAAACAGCTTCTCACCCCTAAGGACGTACACAGGCTGCAGCTGCTCCTCCATACCTACTGGAGACAGGCACATCCAACAGCCAAGCACCACCGAAAAGCAGCAAAATACAATTATATACATATCTAATTCATTCGTAGAATGCCTGGACGGGGACTGGCATGGAACTTAGAATAACTAAATATCCATTACAGGACATACCCTCCAACTAGCCACTCCTTCCCATGTACACATGTCGGCCTACCGGTCCATACAGACTGTGCTCCTGTTCTCCTGGCTCTGATGAAGAGGTTACCCTCGAAACGCATCAGCCTTGTTTAATTACCTGCCTCAACATGGGCATACCCCAATTTTAACTTTTTTAGTGCTTATTTTGTTACCTGTTTTTATGCAACGTAATAATTGTATGATTTAATTTTTATATGTTTGTATTCCATATACATGATTAAACCTAACCTGTCTTGATGTGAGCGTCTGATCACGTGCCCTCCATCCATTAATAGGATCAGAAGAAGAACACCAGCACTTGTCTTCAGGTAGCTATAGGTGCAACTGTGCAGGGTACACAGTACACTAGCTGTAAATACTTCAACCTGCCGGCCTATGGTATTAATGGGATCAGAAGAAGAACAACAGCACTTGTCTTCAGGTAGCTATAGGTGCAACTGTGCAGGGTACACAGTATACTAATTGTAAATACTGTAAAACACCTGCCTGCCTGTCAGTATATTAGAAAGAGAAAAACAGGAACGGATCTAGCTAAACTGAATACATATATATATATATACACCATACACTGTAAGTGCAGCTAACTGACTCTCCTGCCTACTCTAACTAATCTAATCTAATCTAATCTACTCTAATCTAACTTAAATCAAATTACACTGTCTCTCTCTCTGTCTAATTCTCTCCGCCGCCGCAACACACTACACAAGGCCGCTACGCAGGCGGCCTTATATAGTGTGAGACGTGTACCAAACCCCCTGAGCCATAATTGGCCAAAGCCACCCTGGCTTTGGCCAATTACGGCTCTCTGTGCAGACGGCGCTGTGATTAGCCAAGCATGCATAGTGCATGCTTGGCCAATCATCAGCCAGCATTGCACTGCGATGCCGCAGTGAATTATGGGCCGTGACGTGCCACTCGCATTTGGCGCGAATGGCCCATAACGTTTGCTATTCGGCGAATTGTCGAACACATGATGTTCGAGTCGAACATGGGTTTGACTCGAACTCAAAGCTCATCCCTACCCAACAGCATGTAATCTCATCATCTACAACTCACTCTCCTCTGAAAGCTTGATGAAAACTAACAAAGCATGTTTAAACTGGGAAAGAGACCTGCAAATAGAGATGACAGAGGCACAATGGGAACACATATCTACAATAGCACAGAAAGGATCCCTCAATGTCTCGATCCAGGAAAACAATTATAAAATCCTAATGAGCTGGTATAGAACCCCAGTAATTCTCAACAAATATAATCCTGCACTCTCTGAAAAATGCTGGAGATGCTCCAAGGAAACAGGTACTCTAGTGCATATATGGTGGTCCTGTCCCTTAATTCAGCCGTTCTGTACACAATTCCGAGAACTGACGTCACAAATTTCTACATACACCCTGGAACACACAACAACTCAATTCCTCCTTCACCATTCATGCCTACCGACACATCACTACCGCAAAACACTAATTCCACCCCTGTTAAATGCGGCCAAAATGTGCATCCCTCTTTATTGGGGTTCAACCCAGGCTCCAACCATCTCTGAGTGGCTCAGACGAGTAGAAAAAATTGTGGAAATGGAAGAGCTAATCTCCATAGCCAAAGACTGTCCAACCAAATTTTCACATACAAGGGCCTGTTGGTCCCACTTTCGCACCACAGCCAAATTTAAACTACTGACAAACCAAACCCGACGAACCAAACACTCCAAGACATTTGCACTCCTTAACAATCCTACTCTATAGCTCCAAAACAGACCCCACTAAAACATGAAAGGACAACCCTCCCTCACCTACACAAGGGAAGATTGAGGGAGGACCGTTCTCAATCCTTATAAGCAAACACCCTAATAACCCCAGACCCGGCACTCTAACCCATACTACACTATCCCCTTGGGAACAGTGGCAGAGACTGGGAGGTAAGTTATTGTCCCTCTTCCCTTCCCCCATCCCAACCTGATCCCTCACTCCCCCTCCCCCTCATGCCATCCTCACCCCACCCCTCCCTTTTTTTTATTATCCACCTCCCCCCTCTTGGGTTTACAACTCAATCCACTCTATATATCCACCAGAACTCCATCCCACCCACTACTGATTTTCAACCGACTTTGACCCTGGAGTTGTTAGAAGGACTTAGTCTCTCAGAGTTGGAAATTTCCCCACAAGCAAGCAAATACCCAATTTTATCTAAGAAACACACGCAAATCTATATTAGCACTAAGTAGAATAACTGATACTGGGTTAAGCACTTCCATATAGTGAAATAACCACGACCGAACCTCATGTTTTCTTCATACCACACTCTGTTGACTTAAACTAAAACTTTTTCACTACAACTACTGTTGCCAATTAATTCTGTTCAACACTGTTGTTAAACATATTGTCTTGGATATTACTGCCTGTGGCATTTGGTTAAAATGCAATGTAAACCTGATTTTTGCCTTCCAATAAAAAATTATGGAATATAAAAATAAATAAATAAAGTGTCACCCGCAGGCGGGCTGGGTACAGTAAAGCATACGCAATCTTGTACTTCTGCAAAGTTCGCTTAATTGAGGTAAATTCCGCTCTACGCTTCAGGAGACCTGGCGAAAAGTCCGGGTAGAATGAGACCCTAACCCCATTATACCTAATGTTCCCCATTTATCTGGCCTTCTGTAATAGGATCACCTTGTCATTTTAATTAACCAGTTTCAAGAGTAGTGGCCTAATATACTCCCCCGTCTGTCGGGTCCTAAAGGGGACTCGATGGGCTCTTTCGATCGCAAATAATGATTTAAAAGTGGAGTCCCCGAATATTTCCCTAAACCACTCCTCAAGGAAAGCTATGGGATTGGGACCCTCACTTCTCTCCGGTAGGCCTATCAGTCTCATGTTATTTCTACGGCTTATATTTTCCATTTCATAGAGTTTAGCTGCCTGTGTGGCCATTTGTTCCTGTAACCCCTTGATTTCTCGCTTTAATGGTTATAAATTGTCCTCTGCTGTGCTTAGTCTCTCTTCTAAGGCAGTAGTCCTTTCCACGGTCCTACCGAGTACCTGACTCATTGAGAGTAATTCCTCCTTAATGCTTTTTAGCTGGCTATCAAGACCGGTAATCGAGTCTCTACAGGCAATAACGGCATAGAGTATATCTCTCAATGTGGGCTCCTCATCCTCCAAGATAGGACCAACCACAGAGGCCACCCCAACTCCTGTGGACTTTGTTGTTACAGTTCCTGATTTTTCTCCTCCTGTCCCTTTAGTACTCACAGTTTTGTTGCTGCATGGGGTGGTAGGGTTTGAGGATATCTGGCCATGCCCCTGGCTCCTTCTATCTGATGCAGATCCTGCCAGAATTTTGGCTTGTACCACTGCCTGTTGGTGACCCCCTTGGCGGGGGATAGAGCAGTTGTATGAGCGAAACGTTCCAGTTTTGCTGCTGCGGCTGCAGCTGACACTTGATTTGCTTTCTCCTTCTCTTTTGCGGAACGTGTCATGCGATTCCCATCTTGGGGTGGCTGCTCATCGGGTGCTCGTTTTTTGGACATGCTGAGATTGGGTTATTAAATTTCAGGAGGGACTGTTGAGGTCTGGTGGGTCTCCCCACTCTTTCTGCGGTACTCACACTGCCCCTGCCTCTCACTCCATGTTGGCCTAGCAGTGTGCTTACTCACCAGCAAGCCCCGCTCGTTCTCGCAAGAACACAAGCGAGTTCACGAACATCTCCGCACACATTGTCACGTCGGTTTCAGCGTCCATCCAGCCCAGGGGAGACAGAGAAAGTGGCAGGGAGAGCGGCTCCAGGACCCTGCACAGCCCTAAATGGCATGAGACCCTCTACAGAGCAGCAAGGAAGAGACAGGCTGCCCCCCAAGCAAGCCCCCCACAGCGGTCTTCAAGACTTCAGGTACGGCAAGCATTCAGTGCAGGGGTAGAGAGCGGAGGAGAGACACCCTGCACTCACATTCACACACGCACTCCCTCCTCCATCTGGTCATGCCCCCCCAATCAAAGTTCTTACATTTCTTCAAGTTTGGCTAAAATGTATTCTTCTACATATTTTTGATAATAAAGAAAATCACAATAAGTGTTTAATGATTGTTTTTTGTGAAAGTTACAGTGCCTAAGAAATATGGTATATAAACTGAAATTTTTTATTTTTTTTTAAATCGGTGATCAGAGACATACCAACAATTGAGCTGTGATTGCACACAGCTGATCAGTAGGTCTCGGCCATGAATCATTGACCAGGACTTGCTGACAGTCTCTTACTATGTGCTATCACAGTGGGAGCCAGGAGGAGGCGTGTACATGCACGCCATAACACTGTAAGTAGGCAGCAACTTACGGGCATGTAGCTTTGGCTACAGCCGAGACTCGCCTGCAGTACATTGCGGACAGACGACTGGCAAGTGGTTAAAGAAGAACTTCATTAAAATCAACAACTGTTGGGACAATGAACTCTTTGGTCAGGACTATGTAATGTACAACATAATGTATTGAGTTCAGGGGTCAGGAGTAAATAACATACAAAACAACATATAAAATGCAGGATGAGCCCCCTGTTCACATATAGATTCCCCTCTTACATCAGGAGTCTGCATCCTCCCCTTAACATTAAGATCCACAGAGTCTCCCCTATACCTCATGGTCCTTCCTATACATTAGTGTCCCCAGAGTCCTCCTTCCTTACATCAGGGTTCGTTGAGTCCACCTCCTTACACAAGGGCCCTCAGAGTCCCCCCTTACATCAGGGCCCCCAGAGTCATCCCTCTTTACATTAGGGTCTCCAGAGCCCCCTCTTAAATCAGGGTCCCCAGAGTTCATTCCCTTACATTATAGTTCCTGGAGTCACCCCCTTAAATAAAAGTCTCCAGAGATTCCACTTCCTATTACATCAAAGTCTCCAGAGTTCCCCTTGCATTAAATCAGGGTCCCCAGAGTCCCATCCCCCTTAAATTGATAACTGGAGTCAGTGCAAAAAAAATAAAAATCAGCAGAGCCACCCAAAATGGTCATTCTAAGAAAAGGCATGAGTTGTCTGCTTTTTTGAAACATCCAATTACTTTATTTCACTGATTAAAAAGCCTTTTGTGGCTTTAAATTGCTATTTCCTCAGTTCAAGGGGATAAATTTGTGTCTGTGGGTAAAAGTTGTCACAGGGAACAATAGGTATTTAAACTTAACTCTAAAGCACAGTCAAAAAACTTAAACATATCAAAACCAGGTCAAGTGCAATCAAATATGTGAGTGAGAAATGTGCAAATAATAAAAAAAATGTAGCAGTAGGGAAGTTTCTACAATATCAAACATATCAGAGATAGCATAAGATTGATATATAAATAATATAGTAAACGTAGCAGTATGGAAGTCTCTAAAATATTAAACATATCAGATAGCAGGGGGCATGGGCGGCAGCAGAGCTCAATGGACACATTCTAACTGAGCTCCACAGTATAGTGGCTCCTTACCATGGCTAGAAGTGACACTCAGCGGACCTGAGACCATCCATGGCAACTGGAGAGACAGAAGAACACGGAGGGCATCATGAGGAAGAGAAAATCGTAGGATGGACCCCGCAAATTAAACAAATTCCTCAGCCTGGCCTGGTCTCCCAGCAAACAAGATGGTGCTGGCCCCTCCTCCTCCTCACACAGGCACACTGTCTCACAAGCTGCATGTATAGGAGAACAGGAGAGAGCACAGGGAGAGCAGCATACAAGCAGCAAGGAACCCACAGAGCTTGATGTGAACAGTCCAGTAAAACAAAAAAGAAGGATATCTTCTCCAGAGAAGCATGTAAGTGAACCATCATCTGACAATGACCAAATGTTCACAGGCAAACCACATGGAGACAAGCTACAAGCATTCCCCACTACAGGACAACCAGTCATTGATTCTGACCTGAAAGAAATGTTATTAACACTAAAAAGTGCAATTCAGCATGATATGCAAAAATGTATGCAGAATTTTAAATGAGACATAGATTCTCTGTGAGAAAGAGTAGAATAGATTGAGAAGAAATGGGAGATTTTACAGATACTCATAATAACTTGGCAGATGCCCACTTTGAGCTTAAAGATAAAATCAAACACCTAAAATTAAAAGTAGCAGATATGGAGGATAGGTCTAGATGCAATAATGTCAAATTTTATGGCATCCCAGAAAATATCAAAAACGCAGATCTAAAGCAATGTGGAGAATGATCCGAGACCTATTATCGGAGATACCACAACAAGAATTTGTAATAGATAGAGCCCACAGGCTCCTGAAACCCTCCCATATACCAGAGTAATTACCACGTGATGTAATTGCAAGAATTCACTTTTATCACCTAAAGGACCAATTAAAGCAATTTGCCCGAGAATATTCTCCACTCCCAGACCCATATGAGGGTATTATGCTCTATTCTGACCTATCTCAATCGACCTTATTGGCACACAAGAATCTAAGTTCCATTACCAAGATTGTCCGGAATCACAAGATTATCTACAAGTGGGGATTTCCTACCAAACTAACAATCGAACGAGACAATACCTCTCACACAATATACTCAATTGAAGATGGCCTTAAAATCCTCAAAACCTGGGGATTACTAACACCAGATGAAGAACCCAACACCATAAATAAACCTCCTCTGGGAAAGATCTCCCAGCAATGGCACAACAGCCCTGGATGACCAATGTCTATACTTTCTGGCATCGAATACCCTATAAGTCCTTCTACAAGCTATTCCAAATTTTTCTTGATGTTACTAGAAAGGACTATCTCAGATAACGTAAACCTGTAGGAGCCCTCCTGCCTGATGGCTCATTACCTACACCCTCAGACTAACAGTGCAGACTAAACTGCGCTCACGAGTTGCTCAGCAACTCTCCTTTTTTTACCAGTTACGATTCTCCTTTCTATCCCCCACCCATGGAAGCTACAGTTTTCTTAGCGCTATTACCAACATCTTGAAGCTACCTTAAAGGACTAAAAAGATCTCTCCAAGCAACAACAATTCCCAGTATGGCGCAAATTAAGATCCCATCTCTCAACATGAAGGAGCTTAATACCCCTTAAAAAAGGAAAACCCTGTGGACTGATGCCCTAAAAGCTAACACTGTACTATGTTTCCAAAAGTCCCATCTTACAAGAGACAATCCCCTTAAATTTTCTCACTGTAAGTTTCCACATATGTTCTTTTCTAATTATTCCAAAAAAAAGGAGGAGTCACAACAATCATAAAATACTTTGTCACTTTTCAACTGTTAGACTCTAAATCAGATCCACAAGGAAGATTTGAGAAACTGGTGGCAAAATTACTTACTATTGCAAACTTGTATGCCCCTAACAAACAACCCACTCAATGTATCAAAAAAACCCTCAGGAAAGTTCAAAGGATGCAGAAAGGTAACCTTATTACATGTGGAGACTTTAATGCTCCAATGGAAACCATTGCCACATTCAAAGAAACTCATACAGTAAGGAACAGATTAAGTTGTTTTTTTTCACAAGAGGACCTCTTTGATCCTTGGAGATGCCTTCACTCAACTGAAAATGACTATACCTTTTTCTCTAGTGTACATACAGTGCCTTGAAAAAGTATCCATACCCCTTGAAATTCTGCACATTTTCTCATGTTACAACCAAAAACGTAAATGTATTTTACAGGGATTTTATGTGACAGACCAACACAAAGTGGCACATAATTGTGAAGTGGAATGAAAATGATAAATGTCTTTCAAACTTTTTTACAAATAAATATCTAAAAAAAGTGTGGCGTGCAGCCCCCTTCACTTTGATACCCCTAACTAAAATCTAGGGGAACCAATTGCCTTCAGAAGTCACCTAATTAGTAAATAGAGTCCACCTATGTGTAATTTAATCTCAGTATAAATACAGCTGTTCTGTGAAGCCCTCAGAGGTTTGTTAGAGGACCTTAGTGAACAAACAGCATCACAAAGGCGAAGGAACACGCCAGACAGGTCAGGGATAAAGTTGTGGAGAAGTTTAAAGCAGGGTTAGGTTATAATAAAATCCCAAGCTTTGAACATTTAACAGAGCACTGTTCAATCCATCATCCGAAAATGGAAAGAGTATGTCACAACTGCAAACCTACCAAGACATGGCCGTCCACCTAAACTGACAGGCCGGGCAAGGAGAGCTTTAATCAGTGAAACATCCAAGAGTAACTCCAAGAGTCCATGGTAACTCTGGAGGAGTGGCAGAGATCCACAGCTCAGGTGGGAGAATGTGTCCAAAGGGCAACTATTAGTTGTGCAATCCACAAATCTGGCTTTTATGAAAGAGTGGCAAGAAGAAAGTCATTGTTTAAAGAAAGCCATAAGAAGTTTGCAGTTTGCGAGAATCCATGTGGGGGACACATCAAACATGTGGAAAAAGGTGCTTTGGTCTGATGAGACCAAAATTAAACGTTTTGGAACAAAACACTATGTGTGGCGGAAAACTAACACTGCACATCATACTGAACACACTGTGAAACATGGTGGTGGCAGCATCATGTTGTGGGGTAGCTTTCTTCAGCAATTACAGGGAAGCTGGTCAGAGTTAATGGCAAGATGGATAAATCTAAGTCCGCAAAAGACTTTAGACTGGGGCAGAGGTTCACCTTCCAGCAGGACAATGACCCTAAACATACAGCCAGAGCTACAATGGAATGGTTTAGATCAGAGCATATTCATGTGTTAGAATGGCCCAGCCAAAGTCCAGACCTAAATCCAATTGAGAATCTGCTGGCAAGACTTGAAAATTGCTGTTCACAGACGCTCTACATCCAATCTGACAGAGCTTGAGCTATTTTGCAAAGAAGAATGGGCAAAAATGTTGCTCTCTAGATGTGCAAAGCTGGTAGAGACATACCCAAAAAGACTTGCAGCTGTAATTGCAGCGAAAGATGGTTCTACAAAGTATTGACTCAGGTGGGGTAAATACAAATGCACGCCACACTTTTCACATATTTATTTGTAAATAATATTGAAAAACATTTATCATTTTCCTTCCACTTCACAATTATGTGTCACTTTGTGTTGGTCTATCATATAAAGTCCCAATAAAATACATTTACGTTTTTGGTTGTAACATGACAAAATGTGGAAAATTTCAAGGGGTATGAATACTTTTTAAAGGCACTGTAGATCCTATACATGATTTTTTTTCTCACAGACAGACTTCTCCTGCAGAAAGTAACAGATGCTCAGATCCATAATATATCTTGGTCAGACCATGCATCGATCTCACTTAACATCGCAATGAACCATCTACCCACTAATACAACGCTTTGGAAGACTAATGCCCCGTACACACGGTCGGATTTTCCGATGGAAAATGTCCGATCGGAGCGTGTTGTCGGAAATTCCGACCATGTGTGGGCTCCATCGGACATTTTCCATCGGATTTTCCGACACACAAAGTTTGAGAGCAGGTTATAAAATTTTCCGACAACAAAATCCGTTGTCGTAAATTCCGATCGTGTGTACACAAATCCGACGGACAAAGTGCCACGCATGCTCAGAATAAATAAAGAGATGAAAGCTATTGGCCACTGCCCCGTTTATAGTTCCGACGTACGTGTTTTACGTCACCGCGTTTAGAACGATAGGATTTTCCGACAACTTTGTGTGACCGTGTGTATGCAAGACAAGTTTGAGCCAACATCCGTCGGAAAAAATCCTAGGATTTTGTTGTCGGAATGTCCGAACAAAGTCCGACCGTGTGTACGGGGCATAATACTTATATCCTTTCACAGGGGAAACATTTGTCTGTGTTAGAAAGTAGATTGAAAGAATTCTTTGAGATTATCAATCAATCCTCTACTTCTACGGCTAACCTCTGGTGCACACATAAGGTGTATATTAGAGGACTTCTAATTCAAGCTGCCTCTAGGGAAAAAAAAAAAACAAAGAATACAATCAATCCACAACCTTATGAATACCATTGCTAAACTTTAAAAAATCCACAAAACCTCTCCCAATAATAATTCCCTTCATCAGCAATTAAATATCAGTAGGAATTAATTGAGAGAAATCTTAATTTCCAATCATGAAAATGGCCTAAAAAACTCAAACTGAACCACTATTCCCAAAGCAATAGAGCAGGGAAATTATTAGTTTACCAACTAAGCCAAAAACAAAATAGACACAAAATTCCCAAATTTATACACCATAAAACAGGAAAAAACATTTATAACCCACAAGAGATAGCGGATACCTTTGTGGAGTATTATGAACCATTATATAACCTAAACAAAGATAAGGAAACACCTCAACCCCTACCAATGGAAATTAGACATTTCTGGAGGGGGCATGGCTACCGCCGAGCAGTATGGACGCTTAATCAGACAGCTCCTGCACCGAACGGAAAACCGAGCAGTAACACTGCTAATCCACAACCACAGGATGGCAACAAATGACCCCCACACATCAGGGAACCAGCCCGGATTGTCCCAGAAAAGAAAGGAGTACAGACAGCTGAAGAAGCTGACAGACTTCTTCACAGTGCCACCCGGTGGACGAATCCAAGATGGCACCCGCGGCTCCTCAGCATACAGCACCGCTGCATACAGAGGGAGATAAAATATCCCCCTAAGATGATACTCCAACCACCCTGTCAGAGAGGTTACCTGGTTGGGAGCCAGTGTGCGTGATCCTGTGCGTGTGATCCTGTGCGCGCTAGTGCTCGCGCTTCTGTGGGCACTGATGTGCATGGTCCGGCTGATCCTTGTGTGTGTGGTGGTGCCCGGATACGCGCGCGTGTGCACGTTAGCGCGCGTCCGCCTGTGGGCGCTGGTCTGCACACTCCTGGGGGTGCTGGTGCGCGCGCTGGTGTCCGGTGTTTGGCGCCAATCAGCCTACTTAGGCCTGCTGCATTCTCTGCTCGGTGCTGCCTGATCAACAGCTCCTGTGCCATAGTTCCCGTTGCCTTTTCCGTGTTCCTGTGTACTGATCTCCTGACGACCCGGCTTGTCTATTGGATTCTCCTGACTTCTGCCTGCACCCGACCCCGGCTTGATTAACCCCGCTTCTGCCTGCTCCTTTGTACCTCTGCTGCCCGCCTGTTGCAAACCCTGCCTGTGTTGTGACCTGCCTGCCTTACTCCTGCTCAGCATCTGTTGCCTGTGCTCCTGACTACTACCTGCCGCTTGAAGATCACCTTGTCTTCTGGCACCTGGACTACTGCACGAGGCTCTCATACCACTCCGCACTCTCGTGCCTCCTGTCTACTCTACCAGGGGCCGCAAGTCAGATACGTAAGGGAGCCTACCCTCTGCCCAAGCGGACTCACCGGTCTGGTAAGTGGGAAGCTTGACACACCCCTTCAACTCCACAATCATCCTCGGCCAGTAACAGTCCTGCTAAAGTGTGGATGCGCCTGAATTCTGGACCGCAGCACCATGAGGTAAGCCCTGCTCTGGACACTATCCTCACACAGCAGGCCCAACCATCCATTGTAGCAGCATTTCCCACATATAACTTGCCAGTTCTTGACACAACCATGAAAGAGATGCTTGTGTCACTTCACAGCTCGCTGCATAATGACATCTCCACTATGTTTATAAAATTTAAAGATAAAATGTCCTTTATGGATCAGAAAGTTGACCATATTGAATAATGAATGACTGCCATGACTGAAACGGGTAATGACCTGGTTGATGCACTTGACCATACACAAGATGAACAACACTGGGTCAGAGCTAAGATGGCGGACCTCGAGGACAGGTCCAGACGTAACAACGTCAAAATAAGGGGCATACCTGAATCAATTCTACCACCTGATCTCAACCCCTACACCAGGAAGTTAATATCTACACTCCTGCCTGACTTGTCCCCAATGGAAACTATTATAGACCGCATTCACCACCTACCCAAACCTCCACACCTCCCCGCCAGCATTCCTAGGGATGTCTTGATGTGAGTCCACTTCTACAACGCAAAAGACATGCTGCTAGTCAAAACAAGAAACCTTGGGCAACTTCCAGCACCATACATGAAACTACAATTGTATGCAGAATTTCCCAATACACTCTACAACAGAGGCGCCAATTGAGCACCATCACCAAGCCTCTCAACAACCACAAGATTCCCGGCCAAGTCCATTGTGAACAAAAATGGGGTGAAGGATAATATAAATACTGTTGAAGAGGGAATTCAAATGCTATGCACTTGAGAAAATATCCCTGAGGTATAGCAAACAAAACCAAAGCACCACAAGAAGAAACACACATAACACACTTTTACTAACAGCCTTCCTACAACTACTGCAAACTCAGTACCAGGTTAGTGGTGCCACCACACCCACACAAGATATACAAGTAATGCACTCCATCTCTGTGCCTGCTCGCAAACTTTCACCCTCACAAACGCCAGCAGTTCCAAAACATACTGCTGACCCTTGTTATCCCTCACCCTCTACTGTTACTGCTGCTTTACCCACAGTCTATCCTATACCTCCCCACTCACCTTCTTTTTTTTTCTAAGACAGGAGACAGTCCAGCCATGAACTATCAACAACAACTCCTCAATGAGCCATCAAGAAGAAACCACCCAACTTCCTCTGAAGGAGGAAAAACTACTCACCTAACTGTAACTGAAACACACCTCACATAACATCTGCACTGCTATACCCAAAATGCCAAAATTCCTATCACTTAACGCTAAAGGGTTGAACCACCCAGCTAAATGAAAATATATGTGGCTCACCGCACTAGACTCTCATAGTGACATACTATGCATCCAAGACACCCACTTTATGCTGAAAGCAGAACCAGTCTGCACCAACACCCACTTTACCCAAATATTCAAAGCCTCTGGACCTTTGAAGAAAAATGGAGTTCTAATAGATATTAAAAACTCACATTTACCCTGCACAATAGTCTAGTAGATGAAGAAGGAAGATTCCTCACACTTGACTGCACTCTAAATAACACCAGATATACCATAGTGAATATCTATGCACCCAAATCAGATTCCTAAAGAAGCTGACGAAAAAGATTACTGATTTTCATCACGGTCACCTTGTTCTACGTGGAGATTTCAACATAGAACCAGACAACACCATTGACACTTCCTCACGCAATAGCAGACTCTCGTCTCCCATGGAGTGCTTCATAAGGACAAATGACATATACAATGTTTGGAGGTGTCACCACACCACCGAGCGGGACATCGCCACAACTCGTACACAAGAATTGATTACTTTTTGGTAGACAAATGGCTTTTATCCAAAATATCTGATTTGAATATATCCACTATAACATGGTCTGATCACGCACTGATCACCATAACAACAGAGGACACACCAACCAAGACTCGCCCCATGATCTGGAGAGCCAATCCCCAGATCCTGCATTTGCCGGAGCACTCAATGAAGGGACTGTTTCTAATGTAACCACTTTGTGGAATGCTCATAAGGCATTCATAAGGGGGATCATTATGCAAGTGAGTACAAGAGAGAGGAGGAGGAGATCACAGTGTCTAGACACACTCACCTTTAGTAATAAAACGTTATAGACACAAAACCAAACTTCTCCAGACCCTGCACTAAACCGTCTTAGACAAGAATTAAGAACACACCTATTAAACACATTTAAAAAAGCCCAAACTCGTTTTAAAGCTATACATTATTCCACAGGCAACAAGGCAGGAAAAGCCATGGCCACCAGATTGAAAGGACATTATACCAAATATAAAATCACACACCTTTATCATCCTACCACACAGAAAAAAATTATTAGAACCACAAGCTATAGCTGATGCGTTCAGCCTCTATTATAGCAAACTGTACAACCTGAAAGATGATCCTTCTACCACACAACCTTCCATACACGACATAGAGGTATTCCTACAAGAAATAGACCTTACCAAATTAACACAGGACCAACTCACAACATTAAATGCTCCATTCACAACACAAGAAATCTTAACAACCATAGCTGCCCTTCCTGCCAACAAATCTCCTGGCCCGGACGGCCTCACGGGCGAATATTATAAAAAGTTTGGATCCGTACTGTCACCGTTTTTGTCAAGGGTCTACAATGACACTTCCTCTTCCACAAGAAATGTTAAATGCACTGATTATCACATTACCAAAGCCAGGGAAAGAACCCACTTCTCCGCAAAATTTTCGACACATAGCACTTCTCAATCTAGATACAAAAATATACGCAAAACTTAAAGCCACAACATTACTGAACTTAATGCCCATGTTGATTAATAGAGATCAATCAGAATTTACGAAAGGAACACAAATATTTGATGCTACATGTAGAATTATAAACTTGATCCACACAGCTGGGACATCTCGGATGCCTTCTCTGCTCCTCTCTTTGGATGCAGAGAAGGCGTTCAACAGGGTTCACTGGTCCTATCTAAAGGCGACCCTTTGCAAATTTGGATTTCAAGGAAATATTCTGTCAGCTATACAAGCATTATACTCAACCCCAACTGCACAAGTCTACACTTCTGAAATGCTATCCAAACCATTCAAAATCAACAATGGTACCAGGCAAGGATGCCCACTTTCGTCACTCATCTTTAATCTCATGATGGAACCACTCTCAGAACACATAAGAACAAACCCGGCAATCATTGGCCTCATTATAGGATCTATTGAACACAAAATAAACATATTCACTGACGATGTGATGATTATGATCACTAACCCCTTGTCTTCCCTGGCTTCGGTACATCAATTGTTATGCAGGTTTGGTACCGTATCGTATTATAAGGTAAATGAAAACAAATCTTACATACTAGACCTAGGACTAGATGTAGTAACTAGCAACTTACTTAGAAACAGCCTTACCTATCCTTGGGCAGACAAGGGAATTACGTATCTAGGTATCACCCTCACTAAATCCAAGAAAGGTCTATTCACCGCTAACTATGTTGAAGCCAAACTAATGCTTCTAAAAGAAACAACCAAACTGTCCAAATACAAATTTTCCTGGTCAGGACGTCTAGCAGCATTTAAAATGCTGTTCCTACGCAAAATATTGTACGTATTCAGAACACTACCACTACCACTTTCCCATCCCTACATACATTCACTCCAATCCATAATAAGTCACTACGTGGGGCAAGGGAAAAAACCCAGGAGTAATTACGCCAAGCTTATCAAACATAGATCTACAGGGGGAATGGGGTACATCAAACTGAAAGACTATTACTTAGCTACTATACTCTCCCAATGAAAAGACTAATTGTGCACAAAGCCTACCATGCTCTGGGGCAACATAGAAAACAACATGACACCAGGGAATAAATTTACAGACTGGCTGTTCAGTACTCCCTCCAGACAATTGCACTTGAACCATTACTCCCCAACCATTCGAGCTTCCATCAAAGCATGGAAAACCCTACACAACATCAAATGGTCACACCTACTGACCAAGACCATCCAAATACCCTTGAATGTGCTCCAATTCCTATCTCCGGACCTGACCATACCCGCCTGGCTATCTAACCAGGCAACCCACATAGCAGCCCTCCGACCCAAAATTACAGGCAAACTCTTCTCCCAAATGCAGAAAGAAAATAATGCACCTGCCAAAGACTACTTCAATTACTACAGACTTCAACGATGTTTAGCAGCACATCCCACTCTGGAAATTACACTACCTATTAAGATATGGAGTTTCCTTTTCACAGACAACACAAATTCCAAAGGGACTTCCCTCTTTTACTCTACACAACAAGAAAAGGCAGTATTTCACAAATCTAAAGCCATTACTGATTGGAAATACGATCAATTTACTGACCAGTAGGGATGAGCTTCATGTTCGAGTCGAACCCATGTTCGACTCGAACACCGTCTGTTCGCCCCTTCGCCGAATTGCGAACGATATGGGCCGTTCGCGCCAAATTTGTGTGGCGCGTCACAGCTCATAATTCACTGCGGCATTGCAGTGCATTGCTGGCTGATGATTGGCCAAGCATGCACTATGACCCGCATGCTTGGCCAATCACAGCGCCGTCTGAACAGAGAGCCCTAATTCGCCAAAGCCAAGGAGGCTTTGGCCAATTATGGCTCAGGGGATTTAGTACACGCCCCACACTATATAAGGCCGCCTGCACGGTGGCCCTGTGTAGGGTGTGTTCCGGCGTTGAAAGAGATAGACAGAGAGACAGTGTCATTTGATTTGAGTTAGATAGATTAGGCAGAACAGTCAGTCAGTTAGCTGCACTTACAGTGTATTGTGTATATATATGCATCCCAGGTGTTGCATATATATATATACACTGTATTCAGTTTAGCTAGATCCATTCCTGTTATCTTCTTACTGACAGGCAGGCTTGTCTTGTTATAGTATTTACAGCTACCTGAAGAAAATTGCTGGTGTTCTTTTGATCCTATTAGTACCACAGTCAGGCAGCTAGACTATTTACTGTTAGTGCAGTGCGTCCTGCTCACAGTGTTCAGCTAGATCCGTTCCTGTAATCTTCTTACTGACAAGCAGGCTTGTCTTTTTACAGTATTTACAGCTACCTGAAGAAAATTGCTGGTGTTCTTTTGATCCTATTAGTACCACAGTCAGGCAGCTAGACTATTTACAGTTAGTGCAGTGCGTCCTGCTCACAGTGTTAAACTAAAACTACAAGTTAGTGGGGTGCGTCCTGCTCACAGTGTTCAGCTAAACCTACAAGTTAGTGGGGTGCGTTCTGCTCATAGTGTTCAGCTAAACCTACAAGTTAGTGGGGTGCGTCCTGCTCACAGTGTTCAGCTAAACCTACAAGTTAGTGTGGTGCGTCCACCTCACAGTGTTCAGCTAAACCTACAAGTTAGTGCGGTGCGTCCTGCTCACAGTGTTCAGCTAAAACTACAAGTTAGTGCGGTGCGTCCACCTCACAGTGTTCAGCTAAACCTAGAAGTTAGTGCAGTGCGTCCTGCTCACAGTGTTCAGCTAAAACTACAAGCTAGTGCTGTGCGTCCTGCTCACAGTGTTCAGCTAAACCTACAAGTTAGTGTAGTGAGACCTCTGCACAGTGTTCATCTAAAGCTACAAGTTAGTGCAGTGCGTCCTGCTCACAGTGTTCAGCTAGATCCGTTCCTGTTATCTTCTTACTGACAGGCAGGCTTGTCTTGTTACAGTATTTACAGCTACCTGAAGAAAATTGCTGGTGTTCTTTTGATCCTATTAGTACCACAGTCAGGCAGCTAGACTATTTACAGTTAGTGCAGTGCGTCCTGCTCACAGTGTTCAGCTAAACCTACAAGTTAGTGGGGTGCGTCCTGCTCACAGTGTTCAGCTAAACCTACAAGTTAGTGGGGTGTGTCCTGCTCACAGTGTTCAGCTAAACCTACAAGTTAGTGGGGTGCGTCCTGCTCACAGTGTTCAGCTAAACCTACAAGTTAGTGGGGTGCGTCCTGCTCACAGTGTTCAGCTAAACCTACAAGTTAGTGGGGTGCGTCCTGCTCACAGTGTTCAGCTAAACCTACAAGTTAGTGTGGTGCGTCCACCTCACAGTGTTCAGCTAAACCTACAAGTTAGTGCGGTGCGTCCTGCTCACAGTGTTCAGCTAAAACTACAAGTTAGTGCGGTGCATCCACCTCACAGTGTTCAGCTAAACCTAGAAGTTAGTGCGGTGCGTCCTGCTCACAGTGTTCAGCTAAAACTACAAGTTAGTGCTGTGCGTCCTGCTCACATTGTTCAGCTAAACCTACAAGTTAGTGTAGTGAGACCTCTGCACAGTGTTCATCTAAAGCTACAAGTTAGTGCAGTGCGTCCTGCTCACAGTGTTCAGCTAGATCCGTTCCTGTTATCTTCTTACTGACAGGCAGGCTTGTCTTGTTACAGTATTTACAGCTACCTGAAGAAAATTGCTGGTGTTTAAAGTTAGTGCAGTGCGTCCTGCTCACAGTGTTCAGCTAAAACTACAAGTTAGTGGGGTGCGTCCTGCTCACAGTGTTCAGCTAAACCTACAAGTTAGTGGGGTGTGTCCTGCTCACAGTGTTCAGCTAAAACTACAAGTTAGTGCGGTGCGTCCACCTCACAGTGTTCAGCTAAACCTACAAGTTAAAATAATAAAAATATGAAAAAGCCTTCGCGCTACTAAATGTGCTGAAACAAACTAATAAAAATAAACATCAAAGGTGAAGTGATAAATAATGAAGTATAAAGTGCATAAAAGTGCAGTGTATTAAAGTAAATCACAGCTGTCTGCAGCAGAACCCCTGATGAAGTCATGTGATGACGTAACGCGTAGGGAGTGGCCGTAGGTTGAAAGTGCACCGGAAGTGACGTAAGAGTGGTGTTCGGACGCCTCGTGGGATGATTCATGCTTGTTTTTAACTTGTTTATTGTAAGAGTCCATTACTACATTGAATTAAACCTTGTTTTGATATAACGTACTACACCATTTGGAATTTCTTCTCTCCCCCACCTCTACCCACCCTCTCTCACCCTTATTCTCCCCCCGCCCCCCCCCCCTCGAGCGGAGGTGACGAGGTCGGATGAGGACTTGGATGGGATGTTTATTTGAGGTCGCTCTTTTAGTGATGTAGAGGACCCTCTAGTGGTGGATATCGGATTACACAACAGGATTACTCCCTTCCTATGGGCCTAGAGTGACACTTGGCCGTGCATACAGTGGAACAGAGGGCCCCCTGGTGGCTGAAGTGGTAACTACACAATGGATCCCTGTCTATTACATGCTGTATTTTCAAGTTATGAAGGTGAGGGGTCTGTGAGCTCATTCTTGGATTTTTACCTCTCCGTGCCCACTGTCTTTTTGGACCTTCTTTGCATTTTTTTGCACAGACACTTATTAATGCACTTTATTTTATTATCTATTATTTATTTTTAAGAGACGATTATTACTCTTCATGCCTTTGGATTCATCTGTTTATTTATATTTTTACACTGTAAGAGGATCATCATTTGTTCACTTTTAGACACTGCAGGGTCATTTATATGTTTTAATTTGTTTGTGCTTTTGCTGTAGCGCGGGATCACTTCTAGCTTTTACTAAACCTACAAGTTAGTGCGGTGCGTCCTGCTCACAGTGTTAAGCTAAAACTACAAGTTAGTGCTTTGCTTCCTGCTCACAGTGTTTAGCTAAACCTACAAGTTAGTGTAGTGAGACCTCTGCACAGTGTTCAGCTAAAACTACAAGTTAGTGCTGTGCGTCCTGCTCACAGTGTTCAGCTAAAACTACAAGTTAGTGCTGTGCATCCTGCTCACAGTGTTCAGCTAAACCTACAAGTTAGTGGGGTGCGTCCTGCTCACAGTGTTCAGCTAAACCTACAAGTTAGTGTGGTGCGTCCACCTCACAGTGTTCAGCTAAACCTACAAGTTAGTGCGGTGCGTCCTGCTCACAGTGTTCAGCTAAAACTACAAGTTAGTGCGGTGCATCCACCTCACAGTGTTCTGCTAAACCTACAAGTTATTTTTTTGCGAGCTCTGCACAGTGTTCACCTAAAGCTACCTGTAGAAGGTTGGTGGTGTTTTCCTGATCCTATCACTACCGCAGGTAGCTAAAAAAGCTACAAGTTAGTTTTTTGCGAGCTCTGCACAGTGTTCAGCTAAAGCTACCTGTAAAAGGTTGGTGGTGTTCTCATACTACAAGCAGGCAGTTGATTTTGCTAGCTGCAGGATCAGTATATATATATATACATATATATATATATCCCAGCTTAGTGCAGCTACAGGCCATTAGTATGTCTGGAAGGCCAAGAAGGAGAGGCAGACAGTCACAAGCCAATAAGAGAGGGCAAGCAGGCTCTGTGTCTAGTGCTGGTCGTGGAGATGGTGCATCCTCATCAGCATGTGGCCGTGGGACACGCTTGGCCTTTTTTTCGGCAGCTGGCCATGTTGAGCCTCAACATGCGGAAGACTTGGTCGAGTGGATGACCAAGCCGTTCTCATCCTCCTCATCCTCTCTCACCCATGCCCAGGGTACTTTGTCTGGCAAAGCAGCGGCCTCTTCCCTCGGTTCAATGTCATCAGTGACTCCTTCCCTAGCCCCACCATGTCCTCCTGAGGAGTCCCTTGAACTGTTTGACCACAGTGTTGGGTACATGCTCCAGGAGGATGCCCAGCGTTTGGAAGGCTCTGATGATGATACTGAGCTCGATGAAGGCAGTAACATGAGCACGGACAGAGGGGGTGCCCAAGAAGGACAGCAATCTGGCAGTCATGCTCCCCCTGCTGCAGCATACTGCCAGGTTTGCTCCAGTGATGAGGAGGGAGGGGATGATGAGGTCACTGACTCAACGTGGGTGCCTGATAGGAGAGAGGAGGAGGAGGAGGAGGCGGCGGCACATCACCAACGAGGCAGGATGCCCTCCAGGGGCCAGCCTAAGGTCATCACATTCACTGCATCACACCCCAAAGCTCCACATGTGCAGGGCGCTGCAGTCTCTGCGTGTTATTCAAAAAGTTCTTTGGTGTGGGCCTTTTTTGAGATGAGTGCATCAGATCGCACCGCTGCTATTTGCAACATATGTCTCAAGCGTATCTCGCGTGGCCAAAACATCTCCTGCTTGGGTACCACATGCTTGACCAGACATGTTGACCTGCCATGCAGTTTGTTGGCAAGCGTATCTAAAAGACCCACACCAAAGAACAACGATTACCTCTCCTTGCTCCTCATCAGCTGAGATCTCCAACCCCACTATACCTTCAGTCACCTGCACTGAGAGGAATGAAGGTGTAGAATTAGGTGTGTCACAACCAAGTACTTTAGGGCAATCTGATTTTGGTACACCGACGTCAGATTGT
Organism: Lithobates septentrionalis; assembly: GCA_037952835.1. NCBI lineage: Eukaryota > Metazoa > Chordata > Amphibia > Anura > Ranidae > Lithobates > Lithobates septentrionalis. The sequence continues at coordinate 1,664,651 of JBBDGP010000358.1, forward strand.
ACCAGGCAAATTTCCCTGCCCCAGCTGCTGCACCGCCAAAAGAAGTTTGCTCCCAGCCATCCACATGCCCAGCGGTTGAATGCTAGCTTGGCAAAATTGCTAGCACTTCAACTGCTGCCTTTTCAGTTGGTAGACTCTGCCCCCTTCCATGAGTTTGTGGAATGTGCGGTTCCTCTGTGGCAGGTACCCCAACGCCACTTTTTCTCATGGAAGGTGATTCCAGCTCTCTACCGGCATGTGGAAGGCAATGTCCATGCCTCGCTGGACAGGGCGGTCAGTGGTAAGGTGCATATTACCGCTGACTCATGGTCCAGCAGGCATGGACAGGGACGTTACCTAAGTTTCACGGCGCATTGGGTGACTCTGCTGGCAGCTGGGAAGGATGCAGGACAAGGTGCAGTAGTGTTGGAGGTTGTTCCGCCACCACGCCTCCAAAATGCTAATGATTGTGACACACCTCTCTCCTCCACCCCCTCCTCTTCTTCTTCCTCCATGGCCTCTTCCTGTGCTTTGTCCTCGGAACCAGCGGTGCTCCGTAGCCGTTCAAGGGGCTACGCAAGTACGCAGGCCAAAAGATGCCATGCGGTGCTTGAGCTGGTGTGCTTGGGGGACAAGAGCCACACTGGGGCAGAGGTTCTGTCAGCTCTGCAGGGGCAGGTTCAGAGGTGGTTGACGCCACGCCAACTTAAGGCAGGAATGGTGGTTTGCGACAATGGCACCAACCTCCTCTCTGCCCTCCAACAGGGACAAATGACCCATGTGCCCTGTTTAGCTCACGTCCTTAACTTGGTGGTGCAGCGGGTCTTGGGCAGGTACCCGGGCTTACAGGATGTCCTGAGGCAGGCCAGGAAAGTCTGTGTGCATTTCCGCCGGTCATATAATGCCAGTGCTCGGCTGGCGGACCTCCAAAGTGAGTTTACCATGCCCAAGAACCGCCTAATCTGTGACATGCCCACCAGGTGGAACTCAACGTTGGCCATGCTGCAGAGGCTGCACACGCAGCAGAGGGCCATCAATGAGTACCTGTGCGACTATGGCACCAGGACAGGGTCAGGGGAGCTTGTTTTTTTTTCCCCACGCCAGTGGGCCATGATCAGGGATGCATGCACTGTCCTGTCACCATTTGAGGAGGCCACAAGGATGGTGAGCAGTGACAGTGCATGCATCAGTGACACTGTCCCCCTTGTCCACCTGTTAGAGCACACGCTGTGTGAAATAATGGACAGGGCACTAGAGGCAGGAAGAGGAGGACTTCCTTAGCTCTCAAGGCCCCCTTTATCCAGACAGTGTTCCTGCGTGCCCACCGATCACACAGGAAGAGGAGGAGGAGGAGGAGGAGGAAGAAGATTGTGTCAGTATGGAGGTGGAGCCTGGCACTCAGCATCAGCAGCAGTCTTTAAGGGATCAGTCCCAAGAAACACACGGACTTGTACGTGGCTGGGAGGAGGTGGCTGCGGACCATGTCGTCCTTAGTGACCCAGAGGACTCCGGACCGAATGCCTCAGCAAACCTACGCTGCATGGCCTCCCTGATCCTGCAAAGCCTGCGTAAGGATCCTCGTATTCGTGGTATCTAGGAGAAGGACCAATACTGGCTGGCAACCCTCCTTGATCCACGTTACAAGGGTAAAGTTGGGGACCTTATCTTGCCATCGCAGAGGGAGCAGAGGTTGAAATATCTTTGGGAGGCCTTGCAGAAAGGTCTGTGCAACGCGTTCCCAGAGACTGGGAGGTTACAAACTCCTGTTTCTGGACAACGTGTTGCTGAGGCTTCGGTCAGTCAAAGAAGGAGCGGTGGAGAAGGTGGCCATCTGACCGATGCGTTCAGACAATTTTTTGGTCCGCAGCCCCAAGGTATGATCGGTTCCAGCAACCATTGCCAGCGTCTGTTTTACATGGTGCAGGAATACCTAGGGGCAAGATCTGACTTGGACACCTTTCCCACCGACAATCCTCTGGGTTACTGGGTCTTGAGGATGGATCACTGGCCAGAGCTTGCACAGTATGCAATTGAGCTACTGGCCTGTCCTGCATCCAGCGTTCTTTCGGAACGCATATTCAGTGCTGCTGGAGGCTTTGTAACCGATCACAGGGTGCGTCTGTCCACCGACTCGGTCGATCGACTGACCTTCATAAAAATGAATCAGTCTTGGATCACCACCAGCTACCAAGCACCTGATGCTGATGTAACCGAATAATTTTTTTTGAAATCTCAGATCCCTTCAAAGACTGCCTATGCTGATGCTGAATGACTATCCCTGAGTAATTATCCTCTTCCTCCTCAATGATCACACTGATAGCTTGTAAGAACATTTTTGGTTCTGGGCGCCACCACCAGTGCCTAAGGCACAATTTTTCAGCCCCTGTTTAACAGGGGCGTGTAATTACAATTTTTGATGCAATACTTTGCAGCAGGGCTCGTTTCTGCGTTACAACTATAGTGTCTGTGAGGGGTTGCAGTGTTGTGGCACCAGCACCAGTGCCTAAGGCCCAATTTTTCAGCCCCTGTTTAACAGGGGCGTGTAATTACAATTTTTGATGCAATACTTTGCAGCAGGGCTCGTTCCTGCGTTCCAACTAGAGTGTCTGTGAGGGGTTGCAGTGTTGTGGCACCAGCATCAGTGCCTAAGGCCTAATTTTTCAGCCCCTGTTCAACAGGGGCATGTAATTACAATTCTTGATCTAATATTTCACAGCAGGGCCCTGTGAGGGCTTACAGTGTTGTGGCCACAACAACACCTAAGGCCCAAATTTCTGCTGAGTATATAGGGCAGGCCCCTACTTTCAAACATCTAACTTACAAACGACTCCTACTTGCAAACGGAAGGAGACAACAGGAAGCGAGATGAAATCTACCCCTAGGAAGGGAAATTCTCTCCTGTAAGAGTTAATATGGGAAAAACATTTCTCCTTTCCACTGGAAAGCATCAGCTTTCCAATCCTTGTTCCACAAAAAAACCCAAATTTTCAAAAAACATTTGTCATTGGGACAAAAAGTGAGGTGAAATCTTCTGAAGAGGAGGAAAGACAGCAAAACAAATGTCACAGGGGTGATAACCCTTCCCTATGTTTTCCAAAAAGCTTAAAAAAGATTTTTTGGCTGGAGCTAAACACGTTAAAAATGTACCCGTTCAAAATTACAAACAGATTCTACTTAACAACAAACCTACAGTCCCTGTCTTGTTTGCACCACCTGTATACTGCTGTTCAGAGTATATAGGGCCTGGTGGCCCCACACCTTTCCTTATTTTAATTTGGGTTCGGGCTTCCCCTTAATATCCATACAAGACCCAAAGGACCTGGTAATGGACTGGGGGGTACCCATGCCGTTTGTCTCACTGATTTTCATCCATGTTGCCAGGACCCGACATTACATTAAACCCGCAAGCAGTTTTAAATGAGATTTTTTCCTTTAAAAATGACATATGGTGCAGGGACTGTTCTAAACACGGGAAACATGCGCCACTTTACAGGCATACTATAGACACCCCCCAGGTACGATATTTAAAGGAATATTTCACTTTTTTTCTTTACTTTAAGCATCATTAAAATCACTGCTCCCGAAAAAACGGCCGTTTTTAAACGTTTTATTTGCATTGATACATGTCCCCTGGGGTAGGACCCGGGTCCCCAAACCCTTTTTAGGACAATACCATGCAAATTAGCCTTTAAAATGAGCACTTTTGATTTCGAACGTTCGAGTCCCATAGACATCAATGGGGTTCTAACGTTCATGCGAATTTTCAGTCCGTTCGCAGGTTCTGGTGCGAACCGAACCGGGGGGGGGGTGTTCGGCTCATCCCTACTGACCAGCAATGGTAAACAGCCATAAAAACAGTATACAAAACTACTAACTGCACCTCCCTATGGGAATTAACACAAAAAACAATGATGAGGTGGTACCTGACACCTCAGCGGCTGGCAAAATTCCAACCACTTGCAACTTCTTATTGCTGGAGAGAGTGCACCCACACAGGCACCCTCTTACACATTATGTGGACATGCCCACCTGTAAGGAAGCTATTGTCAGAGATTGAAAACATTTTACAAAACCTACTGCAATATCCCATCATCCAAACTCCTCAACTTAGCATCCTGAATCTAACCATAGAACTGATTCCACCCAAGCTCAGACTCATCACCACCCACATGTTGATGGCAACCAAACTCTTCATTACCAGAAGATGGAAAACTACAGAAATCCCATGCAGTGCAGAAGTAATGGCATTAGTACAAAATCACTATACTTATGAGTCACTACTCTCACGAGGTAAACCTTCATACTCCAGACTGCATGAGTTGTGGCTTCCCTGCATTCATTGGTATGAAAAGAACCGACCTTAGAACATTGGTCATATAATATAGAGCTACAATACCAGATGCTCTGTCTTTTGCTCTCCTTTTCTCTCTCTCTTTCTTCTCTTCTTCTTCCTCCTCTCCTCCTCTCCTCTTTCCCCTCTTCAATTTCCTACCTCCTTCCCTCTCTCCCTAACTCTCCTTTTCTCCTCTCCCCCTACTACCACCTCCCAACTTACTTCCCAGCATCTACCCAAGATTAAAGGTAGTATATATCCTAAGTTGGTTTATGTAGATACTTATGATTGAAGTTATATAGTTTTATACTTGTAACCACGCACTCTGTTTCATGAATAGCCATGTTAACTCAAGTTATGTTATGCAATTTACTGGTAATGAATACTACCATACATGTACCTCATTTCATATTTGTACCACCAAAAAATTTTCAATAAAAATATTTTGAAAAAAAGAAATTAAACATTTCTTTAAAAAAAAAATCAACCTTCCCTTTGTTAACCCTGATCCATTAAAGAAACTGAACGAACCAATCTCCATAGAGGAAACAAGCAAGTTATTCACTCCCTTCCGATAAATAAAGCACCAGGAGCTGATGGACTATCGAGTGAATACTATAAGGCATTCACAGAGACCCTAGCTCCACACCTAACAAATCTGTATAACCAAATAGCCAATAACAACACATTCTATAAAGAAATGCTAGAAGTGGTTATCATCACGATTTCAAAACTGAGTAATGATACAGCCTCCCCCAAAAATTGTAGACCCATATCCTTATTAAACTCAGACATAAAGATACTGTATATTCTAAAATACTAGCTAACCGCCTACTTGATGTGACACCATACCTCATAGGGGCTGACCAAGTATGCTTTGTAAAAGGCCGTAAGGCCTGATTCACACATGGGCAACATGACTTCAGCGTGACTTTGCAAGGCAACTTCAACACAACTTCAACGCGCCTTGTAGCGATTTACAACACGACCTTAAGTCGCCCCCAGTATAGGCGACTTTGCCTGTGGCCAATCAGAGCTAATCAGCTCTTGTGACATGATTCTTGTTCCTGTTCTCTTCCTGGTTCCAAGTCCACTGTGTACTGTGATGACAATGTTCTCTTTGCGTTCTTTAATGACAGCTGTCATAACAGCTGGTGTAGCAGTATTGATGGAAGAGGAAGAGGAAGAAAGGAAGCGGAGGATTAGGATGAGAAGAAGACATCGCTACTGGATACATCTCATTGTAAATAGAGATACCAGAGGCCAGTTCTGGGTGATGTTCGATAATTTGCGTGCTTATTATGACAAGTTTTTCAATTATACCAGGATGTCTATCGTAAGGTAAGTAAATATGCTATATGTGGATATGCATATATTAAAAAAAACAAAAAAAAAACATGTTTCATAAAAAAATTTGCAAAAGGTTAATTTTTCTCATTCAAAAAGATTCGCTGATGAGGCTGCACTGATGGGCACTGATGGGCTACACTGATGGGCATTGATGGGCACAGATAAGGCGAGACTAAAGGGCACAGATAAGGCGACACTGATAGGAACAGATAAGGTGGCACTAATGGGCAGTGATAAGACGGCACTGATGGTTGGCACTCATGAGTGGCACTGATGGTGGCATTAATGGGTGTCACGGATGGGCAATGATAGGTGGCTGTCACTGATGGGCAATGATAGGTGGCACTGATGGGCACTGATAGGTGACACTGTAGGCACAGATGGGTGGTACTGTGGGCACTGGTAGGTGCTGGTATTTGCATTCACGATCTTGACCGATGTCCCTCTCACCACCGCTGGTGATCATCTTTTTTTTCCTCCTCACGCTATCCGCGTGAGGAGGAAAAAGAGCCGATTACCGGCTTCGTTTAAATCACATGATCAGCTGTCTTTGGCTGACAGCTGATCACGTGGTAAGGGGTCCGATCTGTGATCAGCTGAGTCTCATAGACTCGCTGATCACAGAGTGTGCCACGTGCACCCTGCAGGGGGCGTGCAGGCCGCTTGAGCATGGGAGGATGTCCAGGGATGTCCTCCCGGCAATTGGCGTCTGCGCTGTAGCCGTCTTTCGGCTATAGCGCGGGCGGCCGGGAAGTGGTTAACTACACTTTTATTTATATATTTGTTTTTTACTCTGTATCTTTTAATAGATAAAGTCTTTCTGAGCCCCAAATCTTAGATATCTGTTTCTTTATCATTGACCCTAGAGAATAGGGGTTAATGTGTGTGTTTCAATATAGTAAATTACCTCCTTTTTTGTTAACAGTTTTGACGAATTGCTTGGTCTGCTTTCCATCCATCTGGAGTGGCAGAACACATAATTTCGGAGGAGTATCTCACCTACTGAAAGACTGATTATTACACTAAGTTAATCTATATTTTATTGGATGCACAACATTAGCACAACAGTAGCTGTGGTTCTCCAATGGGTCACGAGTGCAATTCTTTTGCACTCCTGTGACCCCTTTTCAGCATACAGTGGTCAGAAATCGGCTCTGCACTGACATCAACAAGATCAGTTCAGGCAGTACATCATCTTGACTTCCAAACTTCTTTATCCACCAGCTGCCTGAACTCCTCTTAGCAAGCCGCTTCATGCTACTCCACAGTTCAGCGCTCCTAGGAGTGTGGAGGAGCAGAGCAGGAGACCCGCTGACTGAAAGTCAGCAGCTCTCTGCTAAGGGAGGGTAGAGAACAGAGCCATCGACAATGTTTGTTGACTCAGTTCTGTGTGAAGAAGCGGCAGTGAACAGATGCAACTTTGGTGCGATGCTGCATCCACCTAGGTAAGTATCATACTTCCAAAAATGTGGAACATATATTGTAGAATGTAGCACACAAACATCCATAGAATTTAGTAAAACTTTTTAATATAACAGTAATAAAAGAATAATAAACCTTTTTTAATTTTACATATTATCTGTATACATATTATCTGTATAATCAAAGAATAAGAACCATTTTTTAAATTGTTATAATAACTTATAATTGCTGGTACAAGGGTTGATACTCAGAATGGAAGGTTGCACTGCTGGTGGAAGGGCTTTGGGATTGTGTTCCTTGGAAACATGGTGCACCAATGGTGGAGGGAATCGGGGATGGGAATGGATACGGGATCGGTGGATGGGAATAATTTTGCATATTGCCATACTCACCTGAGTATGGCCGGAAGCGAGAGGAATAGTAGTGTTGGGTTATGGGTGGTGGGGGGTTTGAGTAAGAATAATAAAGACCGGATGGTGGCGGCGGTCCAAAAATTGGTGAGGAGCAAAAAGATTGCTCATTTTGAACACTGGAATCAAGTAGATCCATCACCGCTTTCTTGACCTGGTTTCTTCTGTCCTCTGGAATTTTTTTCAACATTCCAGCTACCATTATCCCGAATCCATGCTCCTCAGACTCAAGATCATCCAATTTTTGATTGAGACGATCCATGAGGTCTGCAAACCTTTCCATGTTTTCAACACGCCTTCCACGTGGTCTATTAGTACGCACTGTTCTTGCTTGAGTAGGCCCAGGCCTTTGGACCTGACTAGGGCCAGCTGTCTCCTGCGTATTAAATGAATTGTCAGAGGGGTTCATCTCCTGAGTCGTATTTTCATCCAAAGAACACTGGTCCTGCGACCCTTGAGGTTTCGGAGGTGCCCCGTGACCTTCCTCACCCACTTCCCAACTAGATTGTGTTCTGTAATAAAGATATAATACTGTCAGACACAACCTTCTTTATATAACTGTATAGTAGCATTTTTCTAATATGAAAGATGTTATCTCACTCTCTCAGCTCCATGTATGGTCTCAGAAAGTCCAGCTCATCTACGTGGACGTAGGGTACCACCCTTTTAGAGCCCGGTCTACTTCTGGCCTCCGATATCTTTCGTAAATATCTTTTATAACAGTCTCTCAGGCCCTTCCATCCAATTTGTATTGCAGACACTGCAAAAAAGAAATAGAAAAATAATCAGTAGGTGACCGCGATATTGTGTCAATCTCGCCGTATTTCTCGGCGAGATTTGACACCTGCGAGTCCCGTCGCAGGAGCCAGCACCGAGATGGCTCACTCATTGGGAAAGGAAAACTTTGTTTTCCTTCCGCGATGAGTGACAGGCAGTGCTGACAGCTGTCTGGTATGAATCCTGAGGCGGGAACACCGCGCCAAATTTTAAATGAAAAAACCGGCGTGGGTTCCCCCCCCAGGGGCACACCAGGCCCTTAGGTCTGGCATGGATTGTAAGGGGAACCCCCTACGCTGAACAATTGGCGTGGGGGTCCCCCCCAAATCCATACCAGACCCTTATCCGAGCACGCAGCCCGGCTGGCCAGGAAAGGGGGTGGGGACGAGCGAGCGCCCCCCCCCTCCTGAGCCGTACCAGGCCGCATGCCCTCAACATGGGGGGGTGGGTGCCTTGGGAGAGGGGGGCGCCCTGCGGGGCCCCCACCCCAAAGCACCTTGTCCCCATGTTGATGAGGACAAGGGCCTCTTCCCGACAACCCTGGCCGTTGGTTGTCCGAGTCTGCGGGCAGGGGGCTTATCGGAATCCGGGAGCCCCCTTTAATAAGGGGGCCCCCATATCCTGGCCCCCTACCCTGTGTGAATGAGTATGGGGTACATGGTACCCCTACCCATTCACCTAGGGAAAAGTGTCAATATAAAAAAACACAGTACACAGGTTTTAAGAGTAATTTATTAGTCAGCTCCGGGATCTTCTTCCGACTTCGGGGGGTCTCCTTCCAACTTCTCCCGGTGTTTGGCCTCTTCTCCCGGTGTTCGGCCTCTTCCTCGGGCCCCGCTGCTATCTTCTTCCAGCTCTATTGCCAGCGAGGGGCCCGGTCTGCTGCCGCTGTCTTGTCGCAGCTGTCTCGCCGCTTCTTCTCTTCTTCTCTTCTTCCCCGATGTTGACACGACGCTCTCTCCGGCTCGAATGCTGTGTGTGAGCTGGGGAGCCATTTATATAGGTGGTGACCCCGCCCCCTTACAACATCATGGTCCCAGCATGCGCAGGGACTCTGGCGTCATAAGGGGGCGTGACCCCAGATTCCCTGCGCATGCTGGGACCATGACGTCGTAAGGGGGCGGGGTCACCACCTATATAAATGGCTCCGCAGCTCGCACACAGCATTCGAGCCGAAGAAAGCGTTGTGTCAACATCGGGGAAGAAGAGAAGAAGAGAAGAAGCGGCGAGACAGCGGTGGCGAGACAGCGGCGGCGAGACAGCAGCGACAAGACAGCGGCAGCAGACCGGGCCCCTCGCTGGCAATAGAGCTGGAAGAAGATAGCGGCGGGGCCCGGGAGAAGAGGCCGAACACCGGGAGAAGAGGCCGAACACCGGGAGAAGTCGGAAGGAGACCCCCCGAAGTTGGAAGAAAATCCCAGAGCTGACTAATAAATTACTCTTAAAACCTGTGTACTGTGTTTTTTTTATATTGACACTTTTCCCTAGGTGAATGGGTAGGGGTACCATGTACCCCATACTCATTCACACAGGGTGGGGGGCCGGGATCTGGGGGCCCCCTTATTAAAAGGGGCTCCCGGATTCCGATAAGCCCCCCGCCCACAGACCCCGACAACCAACGGCCAGGGTTGTCGGGAAGAGGCCCTTGTCCTCATCAACATGGGGACAAGGTGCTTTGGGGTGGGGGGCCCCGCAGGGCGCCCCCTCCCCCAAGGCACCCACCCCCCATGTTGAGGGCATGCGGCCTGGTATGGCTCAGGAAGGGGGGGGTGCTCGCTCGTCCCCAGCCCCTTTCCTGGCCGGCCGGGCTGCGTGCTAGGATAAGGGTCTGGTATGGATTTGGGGGGGGCCCACGCCAATTTTTTGGTGTAGGGGGTTCCCCTTACAATCCATGCCAGACCTAAGGGCCTGGTATGCCCCTGGGGCGGGGGACCCATGCCGTTTTTTTCATTTAAAATTTGGCGCGGTGTTCCCGCCTCAGGATTCATACCAGACAGCTGTCAGCACTGCCTGTCACTCATCGCGGAAGGAAAACAAAGTTTTCCTTTCCCGATGAGTGAGCCAGCGCGACATGCACAGTACCCTGTCGCCGAGAACCAGCGCAATGGTATCGCGCTGGAAACACAATCTCGCGGTCAGGTACTGTATGTATTTCGTCTTTCAGGTACCTGGCAACCAGTCATTCCCTAATTAGCCTACATTATCAGTTCTTGGTGGGCAGGTCGACAATCAGCTACATCATCCGAGAAACCTGCCAAATCATATGGGACGTGCTCAACCCCATCGTTATGAAGAGACCGACACAAGGTAAATGGCAGGATATTGCAAGACTATTTTGGAGTCGTTGCAATTTCCCAAATTGCATTGGAGCTATAGATGGCAAGCACATACGTGTCATTAAGCCTGTTGGTAGCGGAAGTATGTTCTTCAATTACACAAAATATAGCTCTTTTGTACTGCTTGCCGTGGCCGATGCAAACTACTGCTTCACCTATATAGATATAGGATCCTATGGAAGTAGCTGCGATTTCCATATTTTTTCAAATTCCTCTCTTGGTCAAAGGCTATGAAATAATCAACTAGATATTCCTGAGAACTGTCCACTTCCTGGCACTAGTGAACTCCCACTACCCTATGTGTTCATAGCAGATGAGGCTTTTGCATTGGGGCAACACCTAATGAGGCCTTACTCCAACAGGATCTGAGTACACCTAAGAAAGTCTTTAACTATCGTATAACAAGAGCAAGAAGGGTGGTTGAGTGCAGTTTTGGAACTCTTGCTAATAAATGGCATTTGTTACACACGCCTATTGCCTTAAACCTTGAAAACACAATTATTGCTGTCAAAGCAGCATGCGTGCTCCACAATTATGTTCGGGTACGTGACGGGTACTGTTTCGAGGATTCCCTTATGCATGACCTGGAGAGTGCACACCTCAGTGCTACTAGGGGATCCAGCGATGGTACCAGTGTTCACGAGCAATTTACTTCATACTTCCTTACACCGGCTGGTGAAGTAGAATGGCAATTGGATGCTATTTCCTAACTGCATTGCTAAGTTATTTTAAAATATATTTTTCTGCTCTTGCTGTTTGATGAAAGCCTGTATAGGTATTGAGTTTAATTTTGTAATACTATGCTATACTGTGGTTAATGTATCGCATACTATTAGTTGGTTTCATATAAATAAACTGTTATAATAAAATAAACCATACTTTTTTTTGGGCTGTATTGATATTGATCAGTCATTATATACATATATTAACAAAGATATTTAATTCTACAACATAAAGCTAACATGATTCCTATTCTGCAATAGGAATACAAATGAGTGTCTGCACCAGGGGACTAAGTTTACACTTGTGCGACTTGTCATGCGATCTGGGCCTGAAAAGTCGCATGACAAGTCGTACCCTATGATTATAGTCACATAACAAGTCGTACCCCATGATTTGGCTAGGTTTCCACTTGTGCGGCTTTTCATGTGATCTGAGCCAGAAAAGTCACATGACAAGTCGTACCCCATGATTATAGTCGCATGACAAGTTGTACCCCATGATTTGGCTAGGTTTCCACTTGTGCGACTTTTCATGCGATCTGGGCCTAAAAAGTCGCATGACAAGTTGTACCCCATGATTATAATCGCATGACAAGTCGTACCCCATGATTTGGTTGGGTTTCCACAGATGATACGAAAAGATCATGGATGGCGGCCCAATCTATGCTTAGGGACTTATCTTTACAGCTGGCAGACAACAAAAGGTTCTTTTTACAACAAAACCACTTTGAAGAAGGGGAAGGTACGGGCCATATGTTAGCAATGCTGGCCAAATCACAGCAGTCCTCTTCTCTCATAGGGGCTATAACTGACCAATTGGGTGTGACTTGCTACACCACCAAATCCATAATCGATGTATTTAAATTATTTTTCCAAGATGTATACTCCTCAAAGGTCCAACCTTTACAGGACGATATTTGCTCTTTTTTAGACAAATATCCCATTCCATGTCTTTCTGACTCAGATTCGGCCCTACTCAGTCCCCCTTTGACAGAGGAGGAATTGTTGGAAGCTCAAACACAAAATAATAAAGCACCTGGGGAGGATGGACTCCCTGCGGAAGTGTATAAACGGTACGCGCCACAACTTATCCCAATCCTTTTAAAAGTTTATAATCAGGCTTTTATAACAGGATCCCTCCCCGCATCTCTGAATGAGGCCATCATTATAGTACTTTTAAAACCTGGTAAAGATGCTCTATCTTCGGATTCCTATAAGCCCATATCCCTACTTACATTTTATGTCAAGCTGTTGGCCAGGGTTCTGGCTAATAGGTTGGCTAAATGTATCCAGAAGATCATACATAGAGACCAGTCCGGTTTTATACCTACAAGATCTACCTCTCAAAAACTACATAGACTATTTCTGAATTTACAAATTCCCACAGATAATCCAGATAATAGGGCCATCTTCGCGTTGGACACCGCTAAAGCGTTCGATAGCTTGGAATGGCCCTATTTATGGGAAGTATTGTTTAGATTTGGTGTCGGTGCACCTTTTTTAAAATGGATTCAACTACTATACAGTCTCCCGACAGCGAGAATGCATATTAATGGGGACTTATCAGCCCCTTTTAGGTTGCATAGAGGCACACGGCAGGGGTGCCTATTGTCACCCCTGCTGTTTGCCCTTCCGTTAGAACCCTTGGCCATACATATAAGGGCTTCACAGGATATTACAGGATTCCGACGCGGACCTCGACAGGACGTTATATATTTGTATGCAGACAACACACTGATCTACTTAGGTGACACTGACAGTTCTCTGGAAAATGTTATGGCTCTGATAGCTAACTTCGGGAAGCTGTCAGGTTTTAGCATTAATTGGAACAAATCAGTACTCATGCCCTTAAACCCTTTGACGAAACCCTTACCTGACTGTGCTAAAGAAATAATAGTAGTTGAAGAATTTCAATACCTAGGCATACAAGTAACACCCGACCCTAATAAATATCTTGAAATACATTTAACTCCCTTGCTTAAAAGATTTAGATTGAAATGCTTGGCATGGAAAAAACTACCCCTTACAATTACAGGAAGAGTTAACTTAACCAAAATGATATGGGCCCCTCAACTTCTTTACATATTTCACAACTCCCCGATATGGATAACACATAAATGTTTTTCTCAAATAGATTCTCAGTTTAGAGATTTAATATGGAGAAATAAACCTGCACGTATTAGTCTGAATTCCCTACAATTACCTAAAGATCAAGGTGGAATGGCGGTACCACATGCCAGATACTATTTTATAGCCTCACAGATACAACATTTGAGTAATTGGGGGGGTATAGACTCCGCAGATCCAATTAGGTTCTTACTTGTTCCAAAGGACTCTAATATTTCTGCCCTATCCTACTTAGATGCAGGTCTTGCACACATGTCAGGCTCCCTTCCCTCAATCAAATTACTAAACACTTTATGGAAATATATTAGGAGTCATTTCAAAAGTCGGGGCATATGTTCCTTCACTATTTTATGGAGGAACATTTACTTTAAGGAACTCTCCAAGCTCGTGGATTTTCAAGCATGGGAAGAAGCAGGCATTCACTATATTTCACAATTGTATACCGGATCTATCCTCAAATCCTTCTCAGAGGTCAGAGACGAGTTCTTCCTCCATAATGATCAATTCTATAAGTATCTCCAATTGAGACATGCAATCCAATGTGAGTGTAGAATATTGTCTCTGGCCCAGTCATCACATCCTTTATTGACTGATGTCTTGTTGACAGATGAGAAGAGGGGCATAATATCCAGGGTATACACCAGATTGCCTAATCTCACCCATGATGCTAGTATGTTACCCTGTAGACGAGGTTGGGAAAGGGATTTGGGACCTATTGATGGAGAATTATGGGATCTGTGTATGACATCTGTGCCTTTGGTATCAGTATCTGCTTCACAAAGATTATCTCATTTATATTTACTACATAGGGTATATAGAACGCCAACAAGATTACATAAATGGGGACTAAGAGAAACACCATTATGCCCAAAGCGATGTGGACAACATGGTGATCTATTGCATATGTTGTGGAAGTGCCCAAAGCTCTTCAGGTATTGGCAGTACCTCCTCACCACTATTGCAAGTGTGTACCAGTTCCCATTGCCACAGGACCCGGTAGTGTGCCTGCTTGGTGCTCTGGAGATTCCCTCTCTCTCACCGAGCGGTCACATCGCTGTGTTACGTCTGTTGTTTATTGCACGCAAAGCCATTGCGAGGCATTGGATAACCCTGAGAATACCATCGGGCAGGCAATGGGTGGAACAGGTGAATAGATTGCTTATACGTGAGAAACTTACAACACCGTAATGTTCTGAAAAAATGTTATACAATGTGGCAACCATGGCTGGATACTCCAGGTTTAGGCCCAACCAAGTTGGTGATGGACAGACTTTTGCAAATGTAAGTCTGGGAATTAGGAAGCTTATATAGATTATAGATGGGTAAAATGCATAAACAAGAAGAGTTCTGGGCGAAGCACCTAGGTGGAGAGATACCATACTCTTTAATATTACAATTTATTAAAATAAGTTTATTCCCCCATGGGGTACAGTTCTTCACTCTCCTACTGGTCTTGATATGTTAATCTACAGATCTGGTGATTGGATATGATAGGATCCATATTGTACAGTTCATTAAGTGAATGATATAAAATAACTACCTACATACTCATAAAGGTATATGCTGTCTTCCTTCTGCTAAAGTAACTCGTGACTGAGTATGTCTGTACCTGGACCTGTAATTATTAATATGTACATTCTCTAACTGTATGTATATTCACTGATTTTGTTCAATAAACTCTTTTCTGATTTAAAAAAAAAACACCAAATTAAATAACTTAATTTGGCAGGGAAAAAAATTGCACCAAAGATCTTAACCACATAAAAAAAGAAAGGGGGCATGAATGTGCCCGACGTTCACCAATACTATATTGCCTCACTAGATCATTGGAAAGAAATACCTGGGGCTGCTCGAAGCATGCCCCTAGCATAGGAAAGGATTAGAACTATCACGGTACCCATGGATAAGGCAAAGATTATAAATAAAATTAAAGTTTATTTAAGAAAAGGACATGATTAAAAATAATTATACACAAATTGGTAGACAGTTAATTACAACTGTGCATAGTAAATACAGATGGTTCCAAAGGAACAAATAAACCCCACATGTAATGTGGTGGGCTGAGATGTATGTATTGACATGATCCTCTACATGTTTCGCGACTAAAGTCGCTTCCTCAGGAGGAGTCAATCATTCCCATCTATAAGGTAAGTACAATCTCATAGTTACATGATCACAAATAGTTTTTAATAATATTTAATAACAGAGAAAAAAAAATCTAAAATATATATATAGTAGAACAAACATAATATTAATATTAAAATTCCTATTCATTCATGTGTTGCTTACCAATGGGTACCAGAGAAGCACCTGTTGAGGCACCTGAAGGTAATCCCCCCACTGTGGACATGGGAGACACTTGAGGATGTGAATATTCTGACTTTAAAAGAAGGTATAACTAAATAATAATGGGTGGAAGTAGTTGTCTATTAAGAACTACAAACAATATAATGTTCCATTAAGAACAGGAGGAGGACAAAGAATAAACAAAAAATAATGAATAATAAAGAATTAGGGAAAAAAAGTAAAAAAAAAAAAAAGAAGTAAGAAGGAAAGAAGAAGAGATGAAGAGGCAGGAGGAAAAGGGGTGGGGGGAAGGAGAAATAGAAAAGAAAAGAGGGAAAGGGGAAAGGGGGAGGGGGGAAAGGGGTGAAGGGGAAAGGAAAGGAACAGGGAAGCAAAGGAGGTGAAAGGAGAAGGAGAGAAAAAAAGGAAAAAATAAAGGATGAAAAAGGAAAAAGAGGGGGGGGGAAGAGGGGAGAGAAGGAAGGAAGAAGGAAGGGAAGGGGAGAAGAGGAAGAAAGGAAGATGGGAAGGGGAGAAGGGAGGGGAAAGGGGGAGGAAGGGAGAAAACAGAGAAAAAGGAGAAGAAAATAAAAGGAAAAAGAAAAGAGAAAAAGAACATAGAAGAAAGACAACAAAGGGAGACAACAGAATAAATAGTTACATGATAACATATAGTTTTTAATACTATTTAATAACAGAGAGAAACAATCTAAAATATATCTAGTAGAACAAACATAATAATAATATTAAAATCCCTATTCATTTGTGTGTTGGCTACCAACGGGGACCAGCGGAGCACAGAGCCGCACCTGTTGAGGCACCTGAAGGTAATTCCCCACGGCAGACATGGGAGACACTTGAGGGCGTGGATATTCTGGCTTTAAAAGAAGGTATACCAAAATAATGGGTGGAAGTAGTTGTCTATTAACAACTACAAACTGGAGGAGGACCAAGAATAAACAAAAAATAATGAATAATAAAGAATTAGGGGGAAAGATAGTAAAAAAAGAAGAAGTAGGAAGGAAAGAAGAAGAGATGAAGAGGCAGGAGAAAAAGGGGAGATATAAAAGAAAAGAGGAAGAGGTAAAGGAGAAGAGGGGGATAAAAGGAACAGGGAAGGAAAGGAGGTGAAAAGAAGGGAAAAAAGAAAAAGGGAAAAAAAGGATGAAAAAGAGAAAAGAGGGGGAAGAGGGAGGGGGAAAGGGTGAGGGGGGAAAGGGGAAGGAAGGAAGATGGAAGGGAAGGGGAGAAGAGGAGGAAAGGAAGAGGGGAAGGGGAGAAGGGAGGGGGAAGGGGGAGGAAGGGAGAAAACAGAGCAATGCGAGAAGAAAAGAAAAGGAAAAAGAAAAGAGAAAAAGAACGTAGAAAAAAGACAGCAAAGGGAGACACCAGAATAAAGAAGGGATAAATAAATGGTCCAAACTCATCCAATGTGTCAAAATAATGTATGAGAACCCGGGGGGTCACAAGCAGAGGATTGATGACAGTGTCATTCCATCAGTGCAAGGCTAAACATTCAAATGGATGAAGGCTGTGTTCAAAATTCCAAATGGATCTGGTCATAGCCAAATCAGAGCCCCTTGAACAGCAATAGACATGTGTATGCATGAGAACAAAGATCATGCACAGACATTAACAATTAATCCAGGAGCCAAGGTATATGGGGTTTAAGTCTGTTGCAGCAAACCTCTCCACTTGGGAGGTGCCGCTGGCAGTCATACAGATCTCCCATCTCAGTAGATGATATAGCATTAGGGGAGGTAAAATGAGCGGGGCGTCCGGATGGCCGGCATCTTCCTGATGAAGCAGGACTGGAATACATGGCCCTTGAACAACTTTATTTTGAAATTACTTCAGTTCATCTTAACCAAAAACTACTTTACATACATGGACCAGGTATATCTGCAAACGCAGGGAGTGGCCATGGGCACATCATGTGCACCTTCCTTTGCCAATCTATATTTAGGAGGGTAGGAGAAAACAATATTCACAGATGAGCCCCTACAACCATTTTTGAATTATGTTTTATGTTGGTATAGGTTCATTGATGATCTTTTTGTAATCTGGATTGGAACGGAGTTATTGCTGAATGAATTCATTAATCATTTGAATATTAACCAGTTCAATCCATGTTTCACCTTCAGTTATGACCCAATACCATTCCCTTTCTTGATTTAAGAATTATCAAGGACCCTACTGGTCAAATTGGAACAGATTTATACTGGAAACCTTTGGCGGGCAACACTTTGCTCTATGCCTCCAGTGCACATCCCTGCCCTCTGGTACCCAGTATACCATATGCTCAATACCTGGATTTTCACATCCAGGCATCTGCGTTACGCGAGCGCCCACTGGCACGGGGCTATACCTGGACTGATCTCAGAAAGGCCTTCAACAAAGCCTTTGCACGGACTAGATCATCGCTATACCAGGGTGACAGCAACTCCAGGCTGCCTCCACATCTGGCCACACGCGTGCGTGGGATTCACGCATGTGCAGTGTGGAGAGATGGATCCGGTGACGCCATACGTCGGCGCCAGCTGGCCTGATGGCGTAGGCCAGGTTGGATCTACTTAAGGGCACTCACAGCTGTCTCCAACCAGACGGCTATAACCCGGGGGGCAACCAGGACTCAAGGCCATCTATGGTAAGGCTCATTTTACCTCCCCTAATGCTATATCATCTACTGAGA
The DNA here is from genome assembly GCA_037952835.1 of Lithobates septentrionalis. Classification (NCBI taxonomy): domain Eukaryota; kingdom Metazoa; phylum Chordata; class Amphibia; order Anura; family Ranidae; genus Lithobates; species Lithobates septentrionalis. The sequence goes on from JBBDGP010000358.1 coordinate 1,683,085, forward strand.
TGGGAGCTCTGTATGTTTGCCAGCGGCACCTCCCAAGTGGTGAGGTTTGCTGCTGCAGACTTAAACCCCATATACCTTTACTTGTGCTCCTGGTTTAATTGTTAATGTCTGGGCATGAACTTTGTTCTCATGCATACACATGTCTATTGTTCTAGGGGCTCTGATTTGGTTATGACCAGATACATTTGGAATTTTGAACACAGCCTTCATCCATTTGAATCTTTAGCCTTGCATTGATGGAATGACACTGTCATCAGTCCTCTGTTTGTGACCCCCGGGTTCTCATACATTATTTTGACACATTAGATGGGTTTTGACCATTTATTTATCCCTTCTTTATTCTGTTGTCTCCCTTTGTTGTCTTTCTTCTATTTTCTTTTTCTCTTTTCTTTTTTCTTTTATTTTCTTATCCTTTTTCTCTGTTTTCTCCCTTCCTCCCCCTTTCCCCTCCCTTCTCCCCTTCCCATCTTCCTTTCTTCCTCTTCTCCCCTTCCCTTCCTTCTTCCTTCCTTCTCTCCCCCCTTCTCCCCCCTCTTTTTCCTTTTTCATCCTTTCTTTTTTTCTTTTTTCTCTCCTTCTCCTTTCACCTCCTTTGCTTCCCTGTTCCTTTCCTTTCCCCTTCTCCCCTTTCCCTCTTCCTCTTTTCCCCTTCCCCCTCACCCCCCCTTTTTCTCCTGCCTCTTCATCTCTTCTTCTTTCCTTCTTACTTCTTTTTTATTTTTTACTTTTTTTTCCCCTAATTCTTTATTATTCATTATTTTTTGTTTATTCTTTGTCCTCCTCCTGTTCTTAATGGAACATTACATTGTTTGTAGTTCTTAATAGACAACTACTTCCACCCATTATTATTTAGTTATACCTTCTTTTAAAGTCAGAATATTCACATCCTCAAGTGTCTCCCATGTCCACTGTGGGGGGATTACCTTCAGGTGCCTCAACAGGAGCTGCTCTGGTACCCATTGGTAAGCAACACATGAATAAATAGTGTGACAGACCTAGCCGGGACAGAGGCTGTTGGAGAGGACTGAACGCAAGCCTCTTGCCTTTTGATTATGGGCCCTGGATTTTCAAGGGAACAATACTCTTTGTGAGGTGAATTAGAAATCCAGTCTGAACTGTACTAGTCGGACTCAGTTGTGTATATATGTATATATTGTATGTTGTTTGATTCATACTGTTGGGACACATCCTGTGAGGAGATGCTTGTGTCATCAACTCCAACTACCTGTGTATATGTTAATTTAATGAGCTGATCACATTAGCCTCCAGGACTGGCAAGGAGACGAACTGTTGATGACTAAGCTGAGGAGGGGGGGGGATTGTTGTTTGTATTGTTAATTGTAATTAGCTCCAGCTATTGTGTTTATACTACGGTGTGAAGCTCGGTGCCCACAAGTCTGTCATCTGGTCTGGGTACATTTTTTAGTAAATTAGCTCATGTTAATTAGGTTAGCTTTGAGTCAGCCTGCTGTATAAATGTGTGTGAGATCTCAAATAAAGAGTTAGTTCTGATGTACTCCAAGACTGGTGTTGTCCAAGACAGATCCATTGGACTCGTGTTCCAGAACTTAGGAAGCGGTATACTGACGGAAGCACTCAAGCGGAGTGTGGGACGTTCCGTGACATTGGTGGCAAGCAGCGGGAAAGCTTCCGGCAGTCTGGGAAATCTAAACCTCCACCTGGATCCAAGATCAGGATAGCAGACTTCAGTCACCCCAGCGGAGATATGGACCTGGCATCAGAGTTCCCAGGGCTGCTGCGGATCATCCTTTCAACATACACCAGGACTGTGTCTGAGGATGAATACCTGGAGCTTAGGCAGCAAATTCGGGTGGACCTCTGGATTGGAGCCCTCCAGCTCGCTGGTATAAAACAGGGCAAGTGCTTTCCAACCCAAGAGCAACGGGCCAGTGACCAACGGGCATTGCGGATGGCATTCCTGGGAGAGCGGCCCCAGGAGCAATGGGTGACTGAGTTGGACAGGCTGGTCCAGCAGGAGATAGAGCTGGACAATCGTTATGGGGCTCTGCAATGGCACGGAGAGGAGGGATATTTAGGGGAGACAACAGAATGCTCTCCTGAGGGATATGACTTTGGAGGCCCTGGATTGCTGTGGGAGAGCCTTACAGATCATTTTATGTTTGGCGATGAAGGAGAACCTGACCATGAGGACCTGCGAGAATATAGAGAGGCTATGCTCGGTCTTGCAGGGGTCTCAGAGCTCAAACCTGATCTGGACCATTTGCTAAGGAAGGAACAGCATCTGGAAAGGGCATACAGGAAACTGCTAGAACACGTTCAGCAGCATGCCAGAGAATCGGCAGTGGAAAATCCAGAGATTGCCGTCCCCAAACCTGAAGTGCTGACAACAGGGCAGAGCTCTGCTAACCTCTGCCCAGAAATGATAGCATCTTCTGTGTTCCATGGACAGGAGATGGTGAACCTCTATCCCCAGACATCAGTTGTAGAGACATGGGATTTGATAGACTTTTCTGCTGAGGAAGAACAACCTGATGAGCATCCAGCAGAAGAGCTGCTATCAGGGCCAAAGTTCACTGTGCTCTGCCCAGCACCAACAGTGGCTTCAGCCTTATTGAGAGAAGAGGTAGTCAGCCTTTCTCCCACAACACTGACAGGGACATGTGATTTTCTGCCAGCAGCATCTATGGAGTTAAAACAAACTTCTCCAGCTGAAGATCTGGTAACTGTACAGAGGGTCCAAGACCTCTGTCCCACACTTTTACCAATTCCAGAGACTGGGGATTTAATAGACGTTTCTGTAGAGGAGGAACCACCTGGCAAACCCCCAGCAGAAGAGCTGGCAGCCGGACAGAGGGTCCAAGACCTCTGCCCCACACCTGCAGCAATTGTGGAGGCCCAAGGTGAGGAGGTGGCAGTCTATCGCGGGCTGCAGATCAGGATCCAAGGAGGGAATGCAGTCATCACCTCACAACTGCAGCTTGATCTGGTGTTGGTGGATGGAGCTTCAGTCCCCACCTGTATATCCCAGGGATGCTGGGCAGTCGGCCCAGATCCCCAACAGCAGGATGGAGTGAGCCCAGTTCCCCTGTCTTCTCTCCAGTGGCAGAAAGGACTCCAGGGAGAAGGGCCAGTCCAGGCCTCACCCCAGCGGCAGATATGTTCTCTGAGAGAGGCAGAGGTTGGCTGGGGGAGTAATACCCTGTTTGGAACAATTTGTTTGGGGTACTGTGTGGGTACAGGCAGTAGAGGACTGGAACTATGGACTAACGTCGGAGTCAACCCGTCTGGGGTCTCCTCCTGTGTTAGTCTCCTGCCGAAAGGGGAGAAATGTGACAGACCTAGCCGGGACAGAGGCTGTTGGAGAGGACTGAACGCAAGCCTCTTGTCTTTTGATTATGGGCCCTGGATTTTCAAGGGAACAATACTCTTTGTGAGGTGAATTAGAAGTCCAGTCTGAACTGTACTAGTCGGACTCAGTTGTGTATATATGTATATATTGTATGTTGTTTGATTCATACTATTGGGACACATCCTGTGAGGAGATGCTGGTGGCATCAACTCCAAATACCTGTGTTTATATTAATTGAATGAGCTGATCACATTAGCCTCCAGGACTGGCTAGGAGACGAACTGTTGATGACTAGGCTGAGGAGGGGGGGGGGATTGTTGTTTGTATTGTTAATTGTAATTAGCTCCAGCTATTGTGTTTATACTACGGTGTGAAGCTCTGTCATCTAGTCTGGGTACATTTTTTAGTAAATTAGCTCATGTTAATTAGGTTAGCTTTGAGTCAGCCTGCTGTATAAATGTGTGTGAGATTTCAAATAAAGAGTTAGTTCTGATGTACTCCAAGACTGGTGTTGTCTAGTTCTTGGGGGTTCCTATAGCCAGATCCATTGGACTCGTGTTCCAGAACTTAGGAAACGGTGTACTGACGGAAGCACTCAAGCGGAGTGTGGGACGTTCCGTGACAAATAGGAATTTTTATATTAATATTTTGTTTGTTCTACTAGATATATTTTAGATTTTTTCTCTCTGTTATTAAATATTATTAAAAACTATTTGTGATCATGTAACTATGAGATTGTACTTACCTTATAGATGGGAATGATTGACTCCTCCTGAGGAAGCGACTGTAGTTGTGAAACATGTAGAGGATCACGTCAAGACATACATCTCAGCTCCCCACATTACCAATGGGGTTTATTTGTTCCTTTGGAACCATCTGTATTTACTATGCACAGTTGTAATTAACTGTCTACCAATTTATGTATACGGTAATTGTTTTTAATCATGCCCTTTTCTTAAATAAATTGTTAATTTTACTATAACCTTTGCCTTATCCATGGATACCATGATAGTCCTAATCCTTTCCTATGCTAGGGGCATACTTGGAGCAGCCCCTGGTATTCCTTTCCAATAGTCTTACAAAGGATGATGGTACCCGCCCTCACCCTTAGACTCAATTGATCAAGGCAATTCCTTCTATTCTCACTCTTAGATCAGGTGAAGTACTGGTTAATCCCAAATATGAAAAAATTATGACTGGATATTGAAAAAGAAGTAACCAAAGGTTTTGATCTACTAGCCTTAACACTTGCCTATACCTTAATTCCTAGGGTAACCGTACCTACCTATTGACAACTGTAAAGCTCGTCTCTCTAGTAAATCCCTAGTGACCCAAGGTTTTAATCTTTATACCACTTTACCTAATAAAGTAAAAAAACCCTGCGCTGGAAAAAGATATATAAACATAAGCAGCAGTAAACAGTGTGACAACAAATAGCAATATAAAAATATTAAACCGCACTAAATAATTATCTAAAAGGTTATTTAGGTGGAAATTTGAATGCCACAAAAGAAAAGAATGAAATTTTTAAAATTAAAAATTGAAAATTAAAAATTAGGAATTAAAAGTAAAGTCCAGATATCTCCTGAGATGGGAAAAACTCCAGATTGCCAGAATACTTCAACATGTATGGATGAAATGACAGTCCAAAAATTACAAGAGTAAGTTGCCCTTACCAGAACACCAATTAAAATAGACGGATGGCTTAAACCCAGCCAGGGCCTTTGGGATGGAAACCGATCTGCTTTGTCCAGATTCAAGATATGATTCCCGACTCACAGTGGTAGCCAGGCTCTATATCACACTAGGAACTGATTGATGGGTGACAAGAAATGATAGATTCGCCCTCTGTAGCCAGGAAATCCATGTCCTCAGTACATGACCCAAAAAGGAAATAAACTATCCATGGTGTAATACATTCAAGGAATGTTGTAATAGATAAAAGTAATGCACTTACAAAATAGAAGGATGATTTTCACATAAAATTTAGTACAAAACGCCGGCCGGCATAAAATCACAAAGCGGAGCTCGTCCTACTTCCTGGTCACGTGGTAGCGTCGCTGCGTGCGTACCCAGACGCGTTTCATCATCAAATGGACGTTCTCAATGGGGGCGAGCAGCGCAGTGAGCCACCACCATTATATAGGCAACCAAGCCTCGTTCTGAGATACAAGCACAAGGACGCCATCTTAGGTATGGGCAAATGCCCTGACATCCACCAGGATGTGTGGATGGTTAAAATTACATAGCCCAAATAGAGCGACTAGCAACGCCATGCTGGATATGGGCAACCGCCCAAACTTCAACGGGATGTGCAGACATTATATCCCAGAAGCGTGTCCAGCGACGCTGCTACCAAGTCAAACAAAACTAACAAAAACCGCCTATTAAAGAAATCTTATATAGTCAAAAAAAACTTTTAGGAAAAAATATGTGAATAATTGGATCCTATTAGGCATAACAACATAAATTCGTGTAAACCCATAATCTAAATGAATGCCTGGATTATTAATAAATTAACCTCTGGAAAAACTATTTTTCTTACAAAGAAATATTTGTTAAATAGTGTATTTAAGTGAATGTGTCTAATAAGTGAAAATAACTAAATAAATCGAGTAAATACCCACTCAATAAATAAAAATACTAAATTGTGATATATTGTGTAGTCAAAAAAAAATTATGTGTATAGACCCACATATGTAAATATATATAAACAATTGCTGAACAGGTTGAAATTATATCGTGATTAGGGATGAGCTTCGTGTTCGAGTCGAACCCATGTTCGACTCGAACATCGGCTGTTCGACCGTCCGTCGAATTGCGAACGTTATGGGCCGTTCGCGCCAAATTCGTGTGGCGCGTCACGGTCCATAATTCACTGCGGCATTGCAGTGCATTGCTGGCTGATGATTGGCCAAGCATGCACTATGACCCGCATGCTTGGCCAATCACAGCGCCGTCAGTAGAGAGAGCTGTAATTGGCCAAAGCCAGGGTGGCTTTGGCCAATTATGGCTCAGGGGATTTAGTACACGCCCCACAGTATATAAGGCCGCCTGCACGGCGGCCCTGTGTAGTGTGTTCCGGTGTGCTGATAGAGAGAGAGACAGACAGTGTCATTTGATTTGAGTTAGCTAGATTAGGCTAGATCTGTTCCTGCTATTTACATTTAGTGCAGTGCGTCCTGCTCACAGTGTTCAGCTAGATCCGTTCCTGCTATTTACATTTAGTGCAGTGCGTCCTGCTCACAGTGTTCAGCTAGATCCGTTCCTGCTATTTACATTTAGTGCAGTCAGTGCGTCCTGCTCACAGTGTTCAGCTAGATCCGTTCCTGCTATTTACATTTAGTGCAGTCAGTGCGTCCTGCTCACAGTGTTCAGCTAGATCCGTTCCTGCTATTTACATTTAGTGCAGTCAGTGCGTCCTGCTCACAGTGTTCAGCTAGATCCGTTCCTGCTATTTACATTTAGTGCAGTCAGTGCGTCCTGCTCACAGTGTTCAGCTAGATCTGTTCCTGCTATTTACATTTAGTGCAGTCAGTGCGTCCTGCTCACAGTGTTCAGCTAGATCTGTTCCTGCTATTTACATTTAGTGCAGTGCGTCCTGCTCACAGTGTTCAGCTAGATCCGTTCCTGCTATTTACATTTAGTGCAGTCAGTGCGTCCTGCTCACAGTGTTCAGCTAGATCCGTTCCTGCTATTTACATTTAGTGCAGTCAGTGCGTCCTGCTCACAGTGTTCAGCTAGATCTGTTCCTGCTATTTACATTTAGTGCAGTCAGTGCGTCCTGCTCACAGTGTTCAGCTAGATCTGTTCCTGCTATTTACATTTAGTGCAGTGCGTCCTGCTCACAGTGTTCAGCTAGATTCGTTCCTGCTATTTACATTTAGTGCAGTGCGTCCTGCTCACAGTGTTCAGCTAGATCTGTTCCTGCTATTTACATTTAGTGCAGTGCGTCCTGCTCACAGTGTTCAGCTAGATCCGTTCCTGCTATTTACATTTAGTGCAGTGCGTCCTGCTCACAGTGTTCAGCTAGATCTGTTCCTGCTATTTACATTTAGTGCAGTGCGTCCCGCTCACAGTGTTCAGCTAGATCCGTTCCTGCTATTTACATTTAGTGCAGTGCGTCCTGCTCACAGTGTTCAGCTAGATCCGTTCCTGCTATTTACATTTAGTGCAGTCAGTGCGTCCTGCTCACAGTGTTCAGCTAGATCCGTTCCTGCTATTTACATTTAGTGCAGTGCGTCCTGCTCACAGTGTTCAGCTAGATCTGTTCCTGCTATTTACATTTAGTGCAGTGCGTCCTGCTCACAGTGTTCAGCTAGATCCGTTCCTGCTATTTACATTTAGTGCAGTCAGTGCGTCCTGCTCACAGTGTTCAGCTAGATCTGTTCCTGCTATTTACATTTAGTGCAGTGCGTCCTGCTCACAGTGTTCAGCTAGATCCGTTCCTGCTATTTACATTTAGTGCAGTGCGTCCTGCTCACAGTGTTCAGCTAGATCTGTTCCTGCTATTTACATTTAGTGCAGTGCGTCCTGCTCACAGTGTTCAGCTAGATCCGTTCCTGCTATTTACATTTAGTGCAGTGCGTCCTGCTCACAGTGTTCAGCTAGATCTGTTCCTGCTATTTACATTTAGTGCGGTGCGTCCCGCTCACAGTGTTCAGCTAGATCCGTTCCTGCTATTTACATTTAGTGCAGTCAGTGCGTCCTGCTCACAGTGTTCAGCTAGATCCGTTCCTGCTATTTACATTTAGTGCAGTCAGTGCGTCCTGCTCACAGTGTTCAGCTAGATCCGTTCCTGCTATTTACATTTAGTGCAGTGCGTCCTGCTCACAGTGTTCAGCTAGATCTGTTCCTGCTATTTACATTTAGTGCAGTGCGTCCTGCTCACAGTGTTCAGCTAGATCCGTTCCTGCTATTTACATTTAGTGCAGTCAGTGCGTTCTGCTCACAGTGTTCAGCTAGATCCGTTCCTGCTATTTACATTTAGTGCAGTCAGTGCGTCCTGCTCACAGTGTTCAGCTAGATCTGTTCCTGCTATTTACATTTAGTGCAGTCAGTGCGTCCTGCTCACAGTGTTCAGCTAGATCTGTTCCTGCTATTTACATTTAGTGCAGTGCGTCCTGCTCACAGTGTTCAGCTAGATCCGTTCCTGCTATTTACATTTAGTGCAGTCAGTGCGTCCTGCTCACAGTGTTCAGCTAGATCCGTTCCTGCTATTTACATTTAGTGCAGTGCGTCCTGCTCACAGTGTTCAGCTAGATCCGTTCCTGTTATCTTCCTACTGACAGGCAGGCTTGTCTGGTTACAGTATATAAAGCTACCTGAAGAAAATTACAGGTGTTCTATCCCAGCTTAGTGCAGCTACAGGCCATTAGTATGTCTGGAAGGCCAAGAAGGAGAGGCAGACAGTCACAAGCCAATAAGAGAGGGCAAGCAGGCTCTGTGTCTAGTGCTGGTCGTGGAGACGGTGCATCCTCATCAGCCCGTGGCCATGGGACACGCTTGGCCTTTTTTTCGGCAGCTGGCCGTGTTGAGCCGCAACATGCAGAAAACTTGGTCGAGTGGATGACCAAGCCGTCGTCATCCTCCTCATCCTCTCTCACCCATGCCCAGGGTGCTTTGTCTGGCAAAGCAGCGGCCTCTTCCCTCAGCTCAATGTCATCAGTGACTCCTTCCCTAGCTCCACCATGTCCTCATGAGGATTCCCTCGAACTGTTTGACCACAGTGTTGGGTACATGCTCCAGGAGGATGCCCAGCGTTTGGAAGGCTCTGATGATGATACTGAGCTCGATGAAGGCAGTAACATGAGCACGGACAGAGGGGGTGCCCAAGAAGGACAGCAATCTGGCAGTCATGCTCCCCCTGCTGCAGCATACTGCCAGGTTTGCTCCAGTGATGAGGAGGGAGGGGATGATGAGGTCACTGACTCAACGTGGGTGCCTGATAGGAGAGAGGAGGAGGAGGAGGAGGAGGAGGCGGCACATCACCAACGAGGCAGGATGCCCTCCAGGGGCCAGCCTAAGGGCAGCACATTGACTGCATCACACCCCAAAGCTCCACATGTGCAGGGCGCTGCAGTCTCTGCGCGTTATTCAAAAAGTTCTTTGGTGTGGGCCTTTTTTGAGACGAGTGCATCAGATCGCACTGCTGCTATTTGCAACATATGTCTCAAGCGTATCTCGCGTGGCCAAAACATCTCCCGCTTGGGTACCACATGCTTGACCAGACATATGTTGACCTGCCATGCAGTTCGTTGGCAAGCATATCTAAAAGACCCACACCAAAGAACAAAGAGGATCTCTCCTTGCTCCTCATCAGCTGAGATTTCCAACCCCACTAGACCTTCAGTCCTCTCTGAGACCTGCAGTGAGAGGAATGAAGGTGTAGAATTAGGTGTGTCACAGCCAAGTACTTGTGGGCAATCTGCTTTTGGTACACCGACGTCAGATTGTACCAGGCAAATTTCCCTGCCCCAGCTGCTGCACCGCCGAAAGAAGTTTGCTCCCAGCCATCCACATGCCCAGCGGTTGAATGCTAGCTTGGCAAAATTGCTAGCACTTCAACTGCTGCCTTTTCAGTTGGTAGACTCTGCCCCCTTCCGTGAGTTTGTGGAATGTGCGGTTCCTCAGTGGCAGGTACCCAAACGCCACTTTTTCTCACGGAAGGCGATTCCAGCTCTCTACCGGCATGTGGAAGGCAATGTCCATGCCTCGCTGGACAGGGCGGTCAGCGGTAAGGTGCATATTACCGCTGACTCATGGTCCAGCAGGCATGGACAGGGACGTTACTTAAGTTTCACGGCGCATTGGGTGACTCTGCTGGCAGCTGGGAAGGATGCAGGACAAGGTGCAGTAGTGTTGGAGGTTGTTCCGCCACCACGCCTCCAAAATGCTGATTGTGACACACCTCTCTCCTCCACCCCCTCCTCTTCTTCTTCCTCCATGGCCTCTTCCTCGGAACCAGCGGTGCTCCGTAGGCGTTCAAGGGGCTACGCAAGTACGCAGGCCAAAAGATGCCATGCGGTGCTTGAGCTGGTGTGCTTGGGGGACAGGAGCCACACTGGGGCAGAGGTTCTGTCAGCTCTGCAGGGGCAGGTTCAGAGGTGGTTGACGCCACGCCAACTTAAGGCAGGAATGGTGGTTTGCGACAATGGCACCAACCTCCTCTCTGCCCTCCGACAGGGACAACTGACCCATGTGCCCTGTTTGGCTCACATCCTTAACTTGGTGGTGCAGCGGTTCTTGGGCAGGTACCCGGGCTTACAGGATGTCCTGAGGCAGGCCAGGAAAGTCTGTGTGCATTTCCGCCGGTCATATAATGCCAGTGCTCGGCTGACGGACCTCCAAAAGGAGTTTAACCTGCCCAAGAACCGCCTAATCTGTGACATGCCCACCAGGTGGAACTCGACATTGGCCATGCTGCAGCGGCTGCACACGCAGCAGAGGGCCATCAATGAGTACCTGTGAAACTATGGCACCAGGACAGGGTCAGGGGACCTTGGTTTTTTTTCCCCACGCCAGTGGGCCATGATCAGGGATGCATGCACTGTCCTGTCACCATTCGAGGAGGCCACGAGGATGGTGAGCACTGACAGTGCATGCATCAGTGACACTGTCCCCCTTGTCCACCTGTTGGAGCACACGCTGCGTGGAATAATGGACAGGGCACTTGAGGCAGAACAGAGGCAGGAAGAGGAGGACTTCCTTAGCTCTCAAGGCCCCCTTTATCCAGACAGTGTTCCTGCGTGCCCGCCGATCACACAGGAAGAGGACGAGGAGGAGGAGGAAGATTGTGTCAGTATGGAGGTGGAGCCTGGCACTCAGCATCAGCAGTCTTTAAGGGATCAGTCCCAAGGAACACATGGACTTGTACGTGGCTGGGAGGAGGTGGCTGCGGACGTTGTTGTCCTTAGTGACCCAGAGGACTCCGGACCGAATGCCTCAGCAAACCTACGCTGCATGGCCTCCCTGATCCTGCAAAGCCTGCGTAAGGATCCTCGTATTCGTGGTATCAAGGAGAAGGACCAATACTGGCTGGCAACCCTCCTTGATCCACGTTACAAGGGTAAGGTTGCGGACCTTATCTTGCCATCGCAGAGGGAGCAGAGGATGAAACATCTTCGGGAGGCCTTGCAGAAAGGTCTGTGCAACGCGTTCCCAGAGACTGGGAGGTTACAAACTCCTGTTTCTGGACAACGTGTTGCTGAGGCTTCGGTCAGTCAAAGAAGGAGCGGTGGAGAAGGTGGCCGTCTGAGCGATGCGTTCAGACAATTTTTTGGTCCGCAGCCCCAAGGTATGATCGGTTCCAGCAACCATCGCCAGCGTCTGTTTTACATGGTGCAGGAATACCTAGGGGCAAGATCAGACTTGGACACCTTTCCCACCGAAAATCCTCTGGGTTACTGGGTCTTGAGGATGGATCACTGGCCAGAGCTTGCACAGTATGCAATTGAGCTACTGGCCTGTCCTGCATCCAGCGTTCTTTCGGAACGCACATTCAGTGCTGCTGGAGGCGTGGTAACCGATCACAGGGTGCGTCTGTCCACTGACTCGGTCGATCGGCTGACCTTCATAAAAATGAATCAGTCTTGGATCACCACCAGCTACCAAGCACCTGATGCTGATGTAACTGAATAATTTTTTTCAGATCCCTTCAAAGACTGCCTATGCTGATGCTGAGTGACTATCCCTGAGTAATTATCCTCTTCCTCCTCAATCATCACGCTGATAGCTTGTAAGAACATTTTTGGTTCTGGGCGCCACCACCAGTGCCTAAGGCACAATTTTTCAGCCCCTGTTTAACAGGGGCGTGTAATTACAATTTTTGATGTAATACTTTGCAGCAGGGCTCGTTCCTGCATTCCAACTAGAGTGTCTGTGAGGGGTTGCAGTGTTGTGGCACCAGCACCAGTGCCTAAGGCCCAATTTTTCTGCCCCTGTCTAACAGGGGCGTGTAATTACAATTTTTGATGCAATACTTTGCAGCAGGGCTCGTTCCTGCGTTCCAACTAGAGTGTCTGGGAGGGGTTGCAGTGTTGTGGCACCAGCACCAGTGCCTAAGGCCCAATTTTTCTGCCCCTGTCTAACAGGGGCGTGTAATTACAATTTTTGATGCAATACTTTGCAGCAGGGCTCGTTCCTGCGTTCCAACTAGAGTGTCTGTGAGGGGTTGCAGTGTTGTGGCACCAGCACCAGTGCCTAAGGCCTAATTTTTCAGCTCCTGTTCAACAGGGGCATGTAATTACAATTCTTGATCTAATATTTCACAGCAGGGCCCTGTGAGGGCTTACAGTGTTTTGGCCACAGCAACACCTAAGGCCCAAATTTCTGCTGAGTATATAGGGCAGGACCCTACTTTCAAACATCTAACTTACAAACGACTCCTACTTGCAAACGGAAGGAGACAACAGGAAGTGAGATGAAATCTACCCCTAGGAAGGGAAATTCTCTCATGTAAGAGTTAATATGGGAAAACAATTTCTCCTTTCCACTGATGCTTTCCAATCCTTGTTCCACAAAAAAACCCAAATTTTCAAAAAACATTTTTCATTGGGACAAAAAAGTGAGGTGAAATCTTCTGAAGAGGAGGAAAGAGGCAAAACAAATGTCACAGGGGTGATAACCCTTCCCTATGTTTTCCAAAAAGCTTAGAAAAGATTTTTTGGCTGGAGCTAAACATGTTAAAAATGTTCAAAATTACAAACAGATTCTACTTAACAACAAACCTACAGTCCCTGTCTTGTTTGCACCGCCTGTATACTGCTGTTCAGAGTATATAGGGACCTTTCCTTATTTTAATTTGGGTGCGGGGTTCCCCTTAATATCCATACAAGACCCAAAGGGCCTGGTAATGGACTGGGGGGTACCCATGCCGTTTGTCTCACTGATTTTCATCCATATTGCCAGGACCCGACATGACATTAAACCCGCAAGCAGTTTTAAACGAGATTTTTTCCTTTAAAAATGACATTTGGTGCAGGGACTGTTCTAAACATGGCAAACACGCGTCACTTTACAGGCATACTATAGACACCCCCCAGGTACGATATTTAAAGGAATATTTCACTTTTTTTTTTTTACTTTAAGCATCATTAAAATCACTGCTCCCGAAAAAACGGCCGTTTTTAAAAGTTTTTTTTGCATTGATACATGTCCCCTGGGGTAGGACCCGGGTCCCCACACCCTTTTTAGGACAATACCATGCAAATTAGCCTTTAAAATGAGCACTTTTGATTTCGAACGTTCGAGTCCCATAGACGTCAATGGGGTTCTAACGTTCGTGCGAACTTGCGGTCCGTTCGCGGGTTCTGGTGCGAACCGAACCGGGGGGTGTTCGGCTCATCCCTAATCGTGATACAAAAATTTATGAAAATTTAAAAAACGAATTAGAATTAATTATATAAATATATTAGCTACAACATATATGGAAAATATAAAAAATGATTAATGATTAAAAAATCCAAAATTATATGAAATTCCACACCCTCTAGCAAGTAGCTCAGAACAAGTTCACATCTTTATATAAAAGTACAAACAAAATCAAATACTTAAGAATTGTCAATAAAAGCATTTACATCCGTGTCGATGTTCAATCCATAGGGGGCGTATGTCCTCAACCTATGGATCCAGCTCATCTCTAATTGGGATATCCACCTGATCAATGAACTTCCCCTCCAATGGGGTTTAAACCTATCTATCCCCAAAAAGATAGTTTTGGAGGGATTCCTATCATGCACCAAAAAATAGTGTTTGGACACTGAATGGTTCCTGAAGCCTGTTAAAATATTAGTGATCTGTTCATTAAGTCGCACCTGAAGAGGTCGCTTAGTCCTGCCCACATATTGCAGGCCACATGGGCACTGCAACAAATAAACAACTCTCTCGGTGGCACAAGTAATGAACGGTTTAATGATGTGTCTCTCCTGTGTACTGGTGGAGATAAAAGTGGTAGTACGTCTATGGGAACATGCACTCGGAGTACAGACTCTACATTTCCTGCATTGGTAAAAGCCAGTTAACTGGTCAAAAAAAGTTGGTCTTGTGACCGGAGGGTTCAAAATGTTGGGGGCCAACTGATTTCTCAATGAGGGTGCCCCCCTAAAAACCACACAAGGCCTATCCGGCAGGACCCCATTGAGAATCATATCACTCTTAATAACGTGCCAATGTTTGTATAATAGACTCTTGATACTGTTATGCTGTAAAGAAAAAGACGTCACAAAAGGGAAACCCAACTCAAAATTATCCCTGACATTGGGGCCCCTCTCAACTAGCAAGTCGTCTCTATTAACACGTTGCACAGTCTCTAGAGTTTTCTCAAGGGAATCCCTCGAATACCACTTTTGCGAAAACCTTTCCGTGAGAACTTTTGCCTGTGCAGTAAATTCCAAATTGCTGGAACAGTTCCTCTTAATTCGAAGATATTGACTCTTTGGAATCGATTCCAGCCATGGGCGGTAATGGCAACTGTCAACTGGTATGAATGAGTTCCTATCAGTTTCTTTAAAAAATGTAGAAGTGACCAACTTGTCACCGTCAACAGAAATTTTTAAATCCAGAAAATTGATAGTACCTTAATAAATCCATCAAAAATGATATTTGGGCCTGAACAAGGCCAGAATCTCCGTTCAAAAAATATTCAACCGCCTTTGGGCTACGTAATTTTAACCATCCACACATCCTGGTGGATGTTAGGGCATTTGCCCATACCTAAGATGGCGTCCTTGTGCTTGTATCTCAGAACGAGGCTTGGTTGCCTATATAATGGTGGTGGCTCACTGCGCTGCTCATCCCCATTGAGAACGTCCATTTGATGACGAAACGCGTCTGGGTACGCACGCAGCGACGCTACCACGTGACCAGGAAGTAGGATGAGCTCCGCTTTGTGATTTTATGCCGGCCGGCATTTTGTACTAAATTTTATGCGAAAATCATCCTTCTATTTTGTAAGTGCATTACTTTTATCTATTAAAACGTTCCTTGAATGTATTACACCATGGATAGTTTATTTCCTTTTTGGGTCATGTACTGAGGACATGGATTTCCTGGCTACAGAGGGCGAATCTATCATTTCTTGTCACCCATCAATCAGTTCCTAGTGTGATATAGAGCCTGGCTACCACTGTGAGTCGGGAATCATATCTTGAATCTGGACAGAGCAGATTGGTTTCCATCCCAAAGGCCCTGGCTGGGTTTAAGCCATCCGTCTATTTTAATTGGTGTTCTGGTAAGGGCAACTTACTCTTGTAATTTTTGGACTGTCATTTCATCCATACATGTTGAAGTATTCTGGCGATCTGGAGTTTTTCCCATCTCAGGAGATATCTGGACTTTACTTTTAATTCCTAATTTTTAATTTTCAATTTTTAATTTCATTCTTTTCTTTTGTGGCATTCAAATTTCCACCTAAATAACCTTTTAGATAATTATTTAGTGCGGTTTAATATTTTTATAATACCACTTTACCTGATGATCAAAAAAATCTAATAATAAATACAATAAAAAAATTGGGGGATTAAAATATTTTAATACTGAAGACAAAGTTGTAATACCTACAGAAATATGGAATTTATTTTTCTCTAACAAAGGCCACCAGGCCAAAGACATATCTTTTTTTATTATTGTTTATCTTTATTTCCTATCAATATGAAGAGCAACAATATGCTCAAATAGGAAAATAAAACTACCCCAAACCTTTTCCTGGAAGTCAACCCCAATAATGTCAATAGGAGGAAGAATCCCCCTCTAGTATCCATATCAGTGGGAGAACAATCCCCCCTCACAGATTCTTCACCCCCCTGTAATGTTGGAACCCCAGCTGATTATTCAACCGGCTCTCTGGTGCTGCCGCCCCCTTTCTTTGTAACGCTTGCAACTTCACAAACGGTTTACTACTGCAGTGGTTCTCAACCCTGTCCTCAAGTACCCCCAACTGGCCATGTTTGCAGGTTTTCCTTTTTCTTGCACAGGTGCTTTAAATCAGAGTCAATGGCTTTGTATTTTGGACAGCTATTTTATCTAAGAGAAATTCCCAAAACATGGCCTGTTTGGGGTACTTGAGGACAGGGTTGAGAACCACTGCCCTACTGCACATGTGCAAAGCGCGCTGTGCTTAGTAAATCACCAAGTGGCAGGGGAAGGAGGAGGGGGGTCAACCTGCCAAGGGACCTCGCCGTGGCCAGGTTACCCGGAAGTGGGGATAGGTACCTGTCAAAAAACAGATATGTAGCAAATGTGAACTAAATAACAAAAGGGATCCCCTAGTGGTGGACTTTTTAGGCACATACAAAAAAACGTAAAAAAGTATATATAGTACAAATATAATTTATTGAGCAGAAACACTAAAAATATAACAATAATGTAGCATCTATTGTTTGGAATGCGAATCAGACAGCTTTACATTAGTATGTATACAGTGTTTGAGACAGTACTCTTGCACACGACACATTTCAGAGTAAATTAGCCTCCTTCCTCAAGGGTGGGTGTAAATTAGAGACAGTTCTATATTAGAAGAAATATATTAAAAAGGCAACAGTGAGCATATGAGTACAAATATATGTGAAACATTTCATAGTGTACTTTTCATGTCTGCATTGGCTGACTTGGCATTCCATAAAGCTTTAGTTAAAAACAGCGACAATGACACAGTCTGTCTACTAAATATGTTCTTGATTCCGAGAGAAAACATTAATTTAAGTATTTTGTAAAAAATTATTATAAATCCATATATGGATGGAGATGGGATTTCTTTCACAGAAGTATATATGTGATTTTTTCTTCTATTTCAAAGGAGTAAAGGGAGAGGAGAAACCTCTCCTTGGCCTTCCAAAAAAGGGGAAAGAAGAGAAGGCCCGTAGAGGGTGTATAAAATGGAAAATTGTATACTCACCTTTCCGTAATTTTCCTTTCCTGACGCCTCTCCATGGCAGCACACACTGGGTTGTGACCCCGCCCCCACAACCTGACAGGATTGGTTAGCTATAAATTTGAAGGGGAGACACCCCGCTGCATTCTCTGTAAATATATCACCATAAAACGGGGTGGGAATCTGTGTGCTGCCATGGAGAGGCGTCAGAAAAGGAAAATTACGGAAAGGTGAGTATACAATTTTCCGTTTTCCTGACGCCTCCATGGCAGCACACACTGGGAAATAACTCGCCAGTCGGGTGGGTGCAAGAAAATAATATTTATTCCTTATAATGCGGAAGAATTGGCTCTAACAACAGATCTACCGAAGTCTGCCATAGCCAAGTGAGCAGAATCTACTCTATAGTGAGAAATAAAAGTATGTCTGGAGGACCAAGTTGCTGCTTTGCAAATCGTCTCCGGTGAAACCCTGCAATACGCTGCCCAGGAGGTAGCCACTGCCCTGGTCGAGTGAGCCCTGATGCCTTCAGGAATTGCCATATGATGCATGGAGTATGCCTTCTTGATGGACTTGACTAACCAGGAGGTGATAGTACGTGAAGTAGCCGCTTGACCTCGTCTTTTTCCATGTGGAATGACCATGAGGGTATCTGTCTTCCTAAAAGAATTTGTAGCCGCCAGGTAACTAATGATGGTAGTTTTAACATCCAGAGGATGAGGTTCACCCTGATCATTAGTGAAGGATGGTAAGACAATATCTTGGTTGTAGTGGAAGGAAGTTGCTACCTTCGGGATGAAGTGATCTGAAGGTCTTAGTACTACCTTATCAGGGAAGAATACTAAGTAAGGTTCTGATGCCATCAGTGCTTGGATTTCAGATACCCTCTTTGCTGATGTAATTGCAATGAGAAAAGACAGTTTTAGAGTCAGATCCCACAGAGATATTGATTCAGATGGAGTAAAAGGAGGATTGGTGAAGGCATCGAGAACTACTGAGAGATCCCATGATGGAAAAACTGGTTTCTTAGGAGGTTTGATTTTTAGGCAGGCTCTCAGGAATTGGATAACCAGCGGATGTAATGCCCATCTGGTGCCTGTTTTGGCCGACAAGGCGGATACCTGTACCTTAAAGGTACTTGAACTTAGACCTTTGTTGATTCCTGACTGGAGGAACTCTAGGATTTGAGAAGATTCTGGAGCAATAGGATCCTATCCCTTCTGCTGCGCCATTGTAAAGAATTTGTTCCAAATTCTTGTATAGGTGGTGTTGGTGGTACTTTTCCTGGCTTGCATGAGAGTTGATATTACTTCCTGTGAGCAGCCTTGTTCCCTTAACCTAACCCTTTCAACTTCCATGCCGTCAGATGCAACTTCTCTGGAGCTGGATGTAGAAATTGGCATTGAAATAGCAAATCCGGAGTTACCGGAAGAAGGATTGGAGGTTGAAGGCTGAGCTGCAATAAGGTCGTGAACCATGGTCTCCTCGGCCAAAGAGGAATTACCGCGATTACCGTGGCTGAAGATCTCCGAAGCCTGGACAGGAATCTCACAATTAACGGAGTTGGCGGGAATATGTACCCCAACTTGAAGTTCCATGGGTGAATTAGACAATCTATCCCTTCGGCTGAAGGGAAAGATGCTCTGGACAGAAACCTCCGACACTTCGTATTCACAGGAGTAGCTGCTAAGTCGATCTCTGGCACTCCCCATGTCTCCGTAAGAAGAGAAAAGGCCTGGAGACTCAGGGACCGTTCGAAAGAGTCTCTCGACTCAGGTAATCGGCTAACATGTTCTGTGCCACAGGAACATATATTGCTTTTAAGTCTGCTAGGTGTGCCTGTGCCCATTCCAAGATAGGACGGACTTCCTCCATCAGTGTGAGACTTTTGGTACCCCCTTGCCTCTGGATGTAGGACACTGCCACCCTGTTGTCCATCCGAATAAGCACGTTCTTCCCTCTTAGGACTGGTGCAAATGCCATGAGGGCCTGGAAGGCTGCCCTGAGTTCCAGTATAATCGATACTATATCCTGGGCCCAGAACTGCCATCGGCCCTGTGCTGCTTGATCTTGACAGTGAGCTCCCCAGCCGCTCTGACAGGCATCCGAGGTGACTATTATCGGATCTGGGGGAACTATCAGCTTGTATTTCCTGAGGTTGGTCAAGTGTGTCCACCACCACACTGATTGCTTCATTGGTCTGGAGATGGTAATGGTCTGACGCATCGATACTCCATCCCACTGCCTCAGAAAGGAGTTTTGCAGGACTCTCATGTGCCATTGTGACCACTGCATCATGGGCAGGGTAGCAGCCATGGACCCTAGCACACTCAAGCAGATTCTGGCTGGAAGATGCCTCGCTGATTGTAATCTCCGCATCTTCTGTACTAGAGGCTGAATCTTCTCCTGAGGGAGTTGTACCCTGTTCAATTTGGTGTTCAGATCCGCTCCCAGGAATACCATGTTTTGTGTGGGTTGTAGACTGCTCTTTTTCCAGTTGATTAGCCAACCGAAGTCCTGGAGAGTCGTGAGTAAGATTCTCTGATGACATAGCAAGGTTTCTTGATTTTCTGCCAAGAGCAGGATGTCGTCCAAATAATGGTGGACTCGCAGACCCTTTTCCCTGATGAATGTCCTGGGAGCCGACGAGATGCCGAAAGGAAGGCACTGGAATTGGAAGTGGCTTTTGTTGATGGCAAATCGGAGGAATTTTTGAAAGGCGGGATGAATTGGAATATGTAGGTAAGCGTCCGATAAATCTACTGAGAGCATCCAGTCGCCCAGGTTCACTGCCAGAAGTATGGACTGCAGACTCTCCATTTTGAAGGCCTCTATTTTTATGTTCCTGTTGAGATTTTTTAAATCCAATACAGGGTGTAAGTCTCCGGTCTTCTTCTTTACCAAAAATAGTGGGGAATAGAACCCCCTCCCCTTTTGATCTGATGGAACCTCCAGGATTGCCCCTTTCTCCTTCAATTCCACTATATATTTTAATAGTAACTTCCTCTTGATTAGGGAAGATGGCAGTTTTACACAGATAGTGGTGTCCAATTTAAACCCGAACAGGTTTGAGCCATCATATGGAATTCTGCACCAGTTTGTTTTAGATGCAGTATCGGCCATCCATGGTTTCAGCCACAGGGCCCTTCTTGCCGTGACTGAGGCTAGCATTGATCTCGCTGAGGATCTTATAATATCCACTGAAGCTTCTGCCACGAAGTCACCTGCCAACTTGATCTCCTGAAGAGAAGATATTATTTTGTCTACTTCAGTACCGTCTTGCAGATCTTTCTCCACCCTGGTTGCCCAACCTGATATGGCTTTAGCCACTGCTGCTGTGGTAATTGCTGGTCTGCACGTGCCCCCAGCAGTGAAGTATGCTTTCTTTAATTCCAGATCCAATTTCCGATCCAGAACATCCCGAAAGGAAACCGCGTCTTCAATAGGCAGAGTGACATGCCGTGCAAGACGCATCAAGGAGGAGTCAACTACTGGGGCGTTCATCAATGAATTGACTTTTGACTCCTTCAGAGGATACATCTTTGTCAGTCTGTTGGTGAGACTGGTCCGCTTATCAGATCTTTCCCACTCATCTTTAATTAGATCCTCCAGTTCACCTATAAAAGGAAAATTCTCTGGTTCTTTCCTTAAATTTGGGAAATATTTCCGAACTTTCTGCGGCTCCACTTTATCTTCTTCCCAGCCTATCGCTTCTTTAACTGACTTTGCGAAAGGCTGTACAAGGGAGAAATCAAAACCTGCTGACATGTCCTGATCCTCATCTCCTGAGGAGGGTTCTGATGCCTGGGGTTCATGGTCATCCGCTACTGATGTGCTGGGCGTAGGCCTATCCATTAGTGGTGCTGTTGTCTCCCTTATGGATTCCCGCACAGATTCTCTTATGAGCTCTGTAGCCACTCTTGCGTCTAATTCTTTGTCCTTTGCTGCTTCATTGAAGCAGGATCTGCAGACTAGCTTATCTGGCAAGGCCGGCGCGCCGCATAGCCAGCAAGCGTTTGCTGCAGGAAGGGTGTGGCAGCTCTGGCGGTGTGATGAAGGTGACCGTCTGCGGTGTGACCGACTATGACGGGAGCGGCTTCATCTTGAGCGGCTGTGACGTGAGCGGCTATGTCTTCGGTGGCGGGAAGAAGATCTTGAACGGCTTCTGCGAGACTTCTTGCTTGACGCATGACTTGATCTCCCTTCACGCCTGGAACTTGCGGCTCTTGACCTGGTAGGGCTGCCAAAAATGCAGCGTTAGTGGTTGGCTCTCTTTTTCTCTCCCCTTCTTCAATACTTACTAATGACGGATGGCCTCTTACCTCGTTTGCTGATGGTGGTCTGCGCGGGCAGTGGTCTCCATAGTGATAGTAAGACTGAAGAGTAATAAGAGAAAATTTTATTTATTTATTTTTTTTTTAATTCCCTTACTTTTTTTTTTTTTTAAAGGCTGTAGACAGTCTAAATCAGATGATTCGACTTGCCTGGGCTTGCTGAGTTGTTTTCTGGCAAAGTAGTTGAACGCACGGCGAAATCCAGCTATTTGTGAGAATCCTCAGCAAAAAACACAGAAATGCATGTGTTTTTAAATTTGGCGCCGCAGTCGCGGCAAAATGACACTCCCGCGCATGCGCAGAGCGTCCCGAACGCCTCGACGCCATCTTGGAGAAGGGCATAACCTTCCCAAGGCAGAACCTAGCCCTGAGGCCAATTGCAGAGCAGAGGAGGCGGCGTCGGCGGCCATGACGACTCCACAGCGGTGGACAGCAAGTGCCAGCAAGCCCCCTAAGCAGGAGAAACATACAGAAACAAAGGTACAGGCAAAAAAAAGAAAGGAGACCACTGCAAAATATGAAGCTTCTTTAAAGCTTACTGTGCCAGATGTCCAGACGCCCCCTGAGACCACCAGACCGGGGGTTCCCTCCATAGAAGCTCCTTTAGAGACTGTACGGGAGGGACTTCCAAACAGGAGAGGCTTGAACCTGCTGGGGCGAGTGCGGTAAGAGGCTTTTTCTTTAATCTTGACAACAGGAGCAAGCTTGCTTATCCCAATCTGTCAGGTGAGGATAAAAAAGAGAATGCAGCGGGGTGTCTCCCCTTCAAATTTATAGCTAACCAATCCTGTCAGGTTGTGGGGGCGGAGTCACAACCCAGTGTGTGCTGCCATGGAGGCATCAGGAAAAAGAAACTTGAGGCTCCACTGAGGCCGAAAGGCAAGTCCTGCAAAAGAATGTAATAGTACAAATGTATAATAGAGGATCATATTCATTATTAAAGATAGAAATTATTGGGTTAATTTGATATTAAGAGGACTTTTTTACAAGACTTAACTCATACCTGGAGGTAGTTCAACAGGTGACGTTACAGATGTGTGGTTGATGGCTAGAATGGTGACAAATAAATAAATAATATATTTAATTGATTGAATGACTGAATCGAAATATTTGTTTTTCAAAACAAAAGGTTGCATGTAAAAATTGTGAAGTTGCTACAATGCTATGGCATTTGAATAGAATTGATTTGCTTATTAAAGATTATTTTTTATGTGTAAGATGTAAAAGATCAGAAGTAGTAATAAAAGGCATTTGCATGTAATATACTCAATTTTGTATTGGGTTTATCTATTAGATTTATTAAGAATAACAAAGAAATCCCAGGCACAGCCTTGGTATGAATGTTACAGAGGTATAATCAGCAAGCCTAAGCTGGAGTAGCAGCCACTAAAAAGTAATTGTTTACTTACATAGCACAAGAGTAGATCAAGACATATGACTGTTCAGGCCGGTGTCATCCCACAAACTGCAATGGATGTCCAGCATATGTGTCTGATGTTGTTATAAAGCCTCTCTCCCCCAATCAGCTGTTGATGTAGATTACAACAGCTGATAATGTGGGAGGGAGAGGAGGAGGAGTGAGCACGGCCCCGTCCACGGCGCGCATGCGCGAGCACGTGCGTCAGAGCGTTGCTGCGCCCACTCCACCCGCTGACACAGTATGCTTCCCCGGCAGACTGCGCATGTCCGCCGGGGTCGCAAGAAGGAGGTCAGTCAAGAGTGGACTTGACTGTAACCTCACATAATGCCGCCGCGGGTTGCATGGCATTGCATTGCATTACTGCATCACACAAAAAAATCCCACCCTCCCCAACGGCCAGACCTTCTACCCAAAGCATTTTGCTAATTGTATAACCCATGGGGTGATATATATGCTTTTGTGCAAATGCACATGCTTTTATGTTGGCAAAACAAAAGTGGAATTTTGGAGAAGGGCGTATAGACATATGACATGTATGAAAACCTGCGACCCTGATCTCCCTCTTGGGAGCCATACCACACTAGTGCATAATGGAAAGTTTCCAAAAATAAGGTTTCTTATCTTAGACCGCATACATCCGGGTCTCAGAGGAGGAGACTGAAATAAGATCCTATTGCAAATGGAATCGTGATGGATCCATAGATTAAAAGCTACTCAGCTTACGTGCTTGAATGAAACAATTTGGTTTAAGCTGTTTCTTGAGGGTTTTTCCTCAGGGGGTAGGGAACAATAATGAAAAAATGCAGCCCCCCCCACCCTTTTTCTTTGCTCCGGTCTCTTCCTCTGAGACTCGGATGTAGGCGGTTTATTTTTATTTTATGGCTGGAACAAATAGGAATTTCCGACACATTCGATTAATTTTATTGACACACCTCTAGTGGCATAGAAATAACAAATATCTTATGTCCAACTAGCAACATATATCTGGACATATATGAACATACAAATGCATGTGTCTATGTGTATATAAATGAGATACTCTACGTTGGTTACATTAAGCGTATATTATTCTATGCGACTTGAGTTTGTATATACTCCCAGTTTGCCACTTTAACATCTACATTTACAAATCATGTATGCTTTTGGCCTAATGTTTGAATACCCTTAGGAGTTCCCTCACCTAATAATACCTGCTATTGTTGTCTTTCCTGATTATCACACTATATCGCTTCTGAATGAAAGACATCATTGTTGATCCTGCCATAAACACTTTTCTTTTCCTATATATATCATGCAAACCAGCCATCCTATTTGGATTTTTTGTCTATGCTTCTCTCGCTCTACATACTTTACCCCATAATGTTATGTGAATCTATGATAACTTATCCCATAATGTCATGCAAACCTGTGAGACAATGTCTGTCACCAGCATTTTCTTGTAATCAACATCAATGGTAAATATACATCTTTTTACTTTTATTTGTATAATCCATACAAAAGGAGGTGTTCCTTTATACATTACACTGTCATTTTTACATACACTAACTTGATGCTCGCCCAGCACACTAAGCCGCCTGGGCCATGCAACCCGCGGCAGCGTTATGTAAGGTTACAGTCAAGTCCACCCTTGACTGACCTCCTTCTTGCGACCCCGGCGGACATGCGCAGTCCACCGGGAAAGCATACCGTGTCAGCGGGTGGAGTGGGCACGGCAACGCTCTGACACACGTGCTCTCGCGCATGCGTGCCGTGGACGGGGCCGCGCTCACTCCTCCCGGGGGGGGCCATACATGGCTCGTACCTGCCTCCTCTCCCTCCCACATTATCAGCTGTTGTAACCTACATCAACAGCTGATTGGGGGAGAGAGGCTTTATAACAACACCAGACACATATGTCGTTGTCGGACATTCATTGCAGTTTGCGGGATGACACCGGCCTGAACAGTCATATGTCCTGATCTACTCTTGTGCTATGTAAGTAAACAATTACTTTTTAGTGGCTGCTACTCCAGCTTAGGCTTACTGATTATACCTCTGTAACGTTCATACCAAGGCCGTGCCTGGGGTTTCTTTGTTGTTCTTAATAAATCTAATAGATAAACCCAATACAAAATTGAGTATATTACATGCAAATGCCTTTTATTACTACTTCTCATTTTTTACATCTTACACATAAAAATTAATCTTTAATGAGCAAATCAATTCTATTCAAATGCCATAGCATCGTAGCAACTTCACCATTTTTACATGCAACCTTTTGTTTTGAAAAACAAATATTTTGATTCAGTCATTCAATCAATTAAATATATTATTTATTTATTTGTCACCATTCTAGCCATCAACCACACATCTGTAAGGTCACCTGTTGAACTACCTCCAGGTATGAGTTAAAACTTGTAAAAAAGTTCTCTTAATATCAAATTAACCTAATAATTTATATCTTTAATAATGAATAGGATCCTCTATTATACATTTGTACTATTACATTCTTTTGCAGGACTTGCCTTTCAGCCTCAGTAGAGCCTCAAGTTTCTTTTTATACGCCCTCTACGGGCCTTCTCTTCTTTCCCTTTTTTTGGAAGGCCAAGGAGAGGTTTCTCCTCTCCCTTTACTCCTTTGAAATAGAAGAGAAAACCACATATATACTTCTGTGAAAGAAATCCCATCTCCACCCATATATGGATTTATAATAATTTTTTCCAAAATACTTAAATTAATGTTTTCTCTCGGAATCAAGAACATATTTGGTAGACAGACTGTGTCATTGACGCTGTTTTTAACTAAAGCTTTATGGAATGCCAAGTCAGCCAATGCAGTCTAAACGTAAGTGTAAAAGACATGAAAAGTACACTATGAAATGTTTCACATATATTTTTACTCATATGCTCCCTGTTGCCTTTTCAATATATTTCTTCTAATATAGAACTGTCTCTAATTTACACCCACCCTTGAGGAAGGAGGCTAATTTACTCCGAAACATGTCGGGTACAAGAGTACTGTCTCAAACACTGTATACATACTAATGTAAAACTGTCTGATTCGGATTCCAAACAATAGATGCTACATTATTGTTATGTTTTTACTGTTTCTACTCAATAAATTATATTTGTACGTTTTTTTGTATGTGCCTAAAAAGTCCACCACTAGGGGATCCCTTTTGTTGTTTAGTTTAAATTTTGGATGTGGCACAGTAATACAGTCGGCTGCCGATCTACATCTTTTTTCACATGTAGCAAATGTGACAGCAGAGGGGGGAGGAAGCAAACAGGCGGAGCTTCCCCTTTTGGGTGGAGCTTTGCTTTAAGCACCATGAGAAACTAAAATTTAGATAATCAAGTTCCATGTGGAGAAAGCTGTGGAAGGCACTTAAACAGCTAAAAAACAATATAAGAAAAACAGGGCAGGCCACAGAGCCTGAAAACTAATTGAGAGACAACTATTTTCCTCTGGAAATTGACCATTCTGGCCATACACTATTCTAATTTTAGCTGATTCCCAATATGCTGGCCACACTTTGTGCCTTGGGTGGCCCTGTCACCACCCTCCTGCTCTGCTCAATGTCCTTCAATTGAAAAAAAAATCAAATGAGTCAGACAGAAAACTATTGTCTGAGCAGCAGCTGCATCTAACCATATGCAGCTGCTATTTGGGAATTCTGACAGCCACTAGTGCCACCTGTCAATAGCTGCAGCAGGAAATTTGTCCATCTGCACTGTATGGCATGGATGGAGGAATGGGGGAATATGTTTGATTTCTCTGGTTCAGCCAACAGGCTAAGTCAAAAAAGCTTAACTTTGTATGGCCAGTTAAAAATCTTCTAATAAACAAACAACATAACCAGCCTCAAACACATCACCAACAGACCAAAAAGCAATGTCTGTGATTGTGTCACCAACACTAATATTGGTAATGTGCCAAAAAGCCAAACCAAAAGCTGATTTAAACAGTCTAGCCTTATAATGTTAACTACAGACAG
Organism: Lithobates septentrionalis; assembly: GCA_037952835.1. Classification (NCBI taxonomy): domain Eukaryota; kingdom Metazoa; phylum Chordata; class Amphibia; order Anura; family Ranidae; genus Lithobates; species Lithobates septentrionalis. Next base: position 1,710,013 of record JBBDGP010000358.1, read on the forward strand.
AATCAGTCACTAATACCAAGTCTTTCAATTAAGAAATGGTCCCTTCACATAGACCTGTCCGTTTGATGGACTCCGCTTGCTCAGAGTGGGACTGATTCGCTGATCCCCACTGAGTAGGTGGATGACAGGTCCGTCTCCGCTCACTGTGCTGAGACGGACCTGTCAGAGTCCCACTCTCCTCAATGGGTGAAAATGGACTGCCTGTATGTTTTCATCTGATACGATCTGCCAGACAGATGGAAAATAGGGTCACTATCTGCCTGGATTTGGCAGACAGGATTGGATCGGATAACAGTGGGTATCAGCGGACATATCACTGCTGACATCCGTCACTCCATAGGGGTGAACGCCTGAAAAACTGACAGGCAGACCTGATCGGAAAGCTTGTGTGAAAGGGCCCAAAAGGGTGGGGGACATTTCACATTGTTTTGACTGTCTGCTTCTCAATCCTTTTATCCTTTTATAAACTGACGGCAAAATAGCTGGAAAGAGAAAGCTGAAAATCCTAAAAAAGGAAATAACTGCAAGACTTTTAGATAGCTGGATGAAAATAACCTTCTTGCAATAACGAGCAGGTAAAGCAAGCCAATCAACTTAATAGCTCAGACTGACTTGAAGAGAGATTGCTACAACACAAAGTTTATTAAATCCCAATTAGCTGCCACAGGTGCTCCATGGATTTTTCCCTGACTGCATCAGTTCCTGAGGCCAGACTCTTGAAAGAAGAGAATTGCTGGTGGGACAAGGCATCCATGAGTAAATTACACTGGGCTTGCAAATAGGCCGCTTTAAGCTCATGTTGAAACAATAACCACACAAAAATAAATAAGTAAAGCAATTTAACAACTTAGGGAGACTTTGAAGCCAAGCAATTTACAGAGGAGGCATAGAAGAATCCCATACATCTAATGAATACATGGAAGAAGTAGGTGGAGAGACATAAACCATAGGGTCTTTTTGTAAAACCTGTATAGCACCAGCAGCAGAATTGTGATGAAAGGAGTCACAGCCAAAGTATGGGAATACTCGCCACGGTAGCCCAGGATGATAACATAATTGACAGTGACTTCCTGCTCCTCCCCCTTACTTTTGGCCATTGTGTGAATGACAAAATGGCTTCTAATAACTTATTGCCTTGCTAGAAACAGCTTGTTGGTCCCTGGATGGGCTTCCCTCCTCTACAGCAGCAGACTGTGCAGATATTATGAAGATTCCTGTGCAACTACCAGGTGGTACTGTTCCTCCAATACCAGCATGGAAAGCTGGAAACCCCCAAAACAAAATGCCACCACTTATTCTCCTGGTGGAGCCAGAGGTGAAGAGGTTACCAGAGGACTGCTGGACTGAAAGATAAACCCAGAGATATCCTTGGCTCTGATTTTGCAGCCAAGCACTGCCAAAGCCTTTATTCATCCCTTTGTGCCTTTGCCTGACAAAACATCTTCTGAACTAGCTGGTACATTTCCCAAAGCTGGCTGGGGTCACAGTGTAACTGCCGAGTCACTGGCATGATGGTTCCCTACTCTCACTTTTTTTTAAATTTGTGTTTGATATGCTGGAAATGAACTAAGTGATGCTGGAACATACAATGGTGAACAGGAACACCCAAAACTCCCAGCTAAAAGAAGCCAAGGGTTGTACCCAGGGTTGTACTTACAGGGGACTCAATTGCAACCCGGCCTCATGCTCCAGGAGCCCCATGCGGCCCCCTTTATACCTGGAGAGGAGGGGTGGCAGGGGGGCATAAAGAGGAACATGCCCCTACTGGTACAGCCACCTAGGTGGAATGTAAATACAAATGTTAAATGAGGGGAGGTAGGTGTGGTACTGCTCTGGGGTGCAATGTTACATGCCCCTGTGTGACACTCTATATATCCTAATGTTATAATAAAGCAAAATCAAATTTTAAAGTGTCATGTTCTTAGTGCAAACCCTAGTGTGTGCAAATATAAAAGAATAAATATAATATAATGAACCCCTGCTTAAAGTGACAAGTGCTTTTCAAAATTGTACCTCAGTGCTGCTTATATACAACAAGTTCATGCAAAAAGATATATATATATATATATATATATATATATATATATATATATATACTGTAATCATAAATAGTCCATAATTAATTTCAAAGAAGAAAAAATGAAACGTTTAAAATTGAAAATGAAAAAAATGAAAAAAGTGACAGGTGCTCAAATGTGTGCTCCGTGCTTCTTATAGATCACCTATAGGTATTGCACTCACCCGAGCGACTCCACGCAGGGGTATCTCACTTTCACAGTATCTGCCACTGTGCAGTAATCATAAGATCTTTTTTCCGCTGTGTCAGCTGTATGTTTCTGTGGTTGCGGTATAAGGTATATATTTCTCCTTTAGATCTCCCTCCTCATCTTCCACATATAGAAAAGAGACATCTCCGCTCCAGATGATGTCTTAGTGACAAAACGCGTAGGGGGGAGCATCCAGCGTCATTGCATCACTTGCGGTTTCGAGCCGTGGAACGCAAATTGTCCCACCTTTCTGTATTTTTTCAAGGCTTATATATATTAGAACTAAATGTGAGTACGTTCCTACTTTTATGCAGCAATAAATGTAATTTTTAAACTGTATCACACTATAGACATGTGCATTCATTTTCGTCCGAATGCATTTTTGTCCGAATTTCAGGTATTTTCGTCATCGTTTTATTAAACGATAACGAAAGCGCAGATTCTGAAAAACGAAAGATCCGGCATAAACAAATGCTTTATTTTTCGTTTTCCCTGCGATAACAGTTTCCGCTGTGTCAGCTGTATGTTTCTGTGGTTGCGGTATAAGGTATATATTTCTCCTTTAGATCTCCCTCCTCATCTTCCACATATAGAAAAGAGACATCTCCGCTCCAGATGATGTCTTAGTGACAAAACGCGTAGGGGGGAGCATCCAGCGTCATTGCATCACTTGCGGTTTCGAGCCGTGGAACGCAAATTGTCCCACCTTTCTGTATTTTTTCAAGGCTTATATATATTAGAACTAAATGTGAGTACGTTCCTACTTTTATGCAGCAATAAATGTAATTTTTAAACTGTATCACACTATAGACATGTGCATTCATTTTCGTCCGAATGCATTTTTGTCCGAATTTCAGGTATTTTCGTCATCGTTTTATTAAACGATAACGAAAGCGCAGATTCTGAAAAACGAAAGATCCGGCATAAACAAATGCTTTATTTTTCGTTTTCCCTGCGATAACAGTTCGATATAGATAGGAGATTCAACATGACGCTAACAATAACAATTTGTGTCTATCGAACCTGTGGTCAAATGTGCCTAACCTTAACTCTATAGTCTATCCACCATAGTAGTCCAAGATTATTCGAAAAGATTCGACATAGAGATAAAAGATTCGACATAGAGAGAGAAGATTCGACATAGAGAGAAAAGATTTGACGTAGAGAGAAAAATTAAGTAAAATAAAATAATGATGATGATGGTTATTGGCCAATTGTAACCAAAGAGGAGGGGCAGTAAAATAGCTAGAATCGCATCTACAGCCAACTTAGTTTCACTTACGATTTGCTAGCAGAGAGAGACAGACACGCTGATTAATTTCAGAACAGTCAATCTTAGCTGGTCCGTTAGAATTCATTGTCACTTTGTCAGGGAACCTGAACTATTTCATTTGAGCATAAGCTAAGCACAGCAGCAGAACAGTAGTGAAGAAAGCTACATCTGTGTTTTGAACTTGATAGATAGACTAGTGATACTAGTGTTGCTGCTAGTGTTGTGATAGCCTCAAAGGCTGCCCGTGTTGTGGTGGGGGGTGATTTATAGATTGAGATTCTATATACCCTATCTCCACTCCAGTCCATTTTCTGACTTGCAGTTGCTGTAAAGTTCAGAAATGTACCGTTCTAATGTAAAAGTGAAGGCTGGTAGGGGTAGTGGTCGTGGTCGCGGTCGCGGTGGACGCCTTGCTAAAAAAAGTGGCAAGGTCTCTGCTACTAGTGCCTCTGACACTTCTGCCACCACCAACATGCCGTCCACAACAGTGGGTGTCACCGCCAGTGCCACCAGCAAAGCTAGTTCCACCACCCCCAGTTCTTCTAATATTACTTTTCCTGCCAGACCACCAACATCTGCTGCCACTTCCACTGCCAGTGCAGCGCCTCCTTCCACTTCTACAGGTGTCATGGCTGCATATTTTTATGGAATAGGCAAGAAACCTAGTAAAGTGGAGTTGCCTTTACAGTCACCATCACCAATCACACTACCAGTGCCACTGCCCAGCTCCCCAAAGGAGCAATTGAGGGAGACAGCAGCAAAGACAGTGTGAGACTTTTTCTTCATTGGCCCAAGAAGATGATTTAGAATGTGATGCTCCTCTTTCCCCAAACACTGCGGATGTTTTATACAATCTTAGCCCACAGGACTTACAGCTTGACCTGGAGAAAGTGCAAGAGGGATATTCTGTGAGGAGTAGGACAGGTAGCAGTCCACTTTTTTCATCTGCTGCTAACTCCCCTTCTCCCTCTGTTATTATGGTAGAATCCTGTGATGATGATATCACTGACCTCCCAGTCCCCAGCACCCCTGCCATTAGCAGCACTAGTTCTAGTTCACCAAGTGTAACTGTAGTGGCAACAGCTTCCACCACTGGTGTGCTACCTGCTGCAGCTATATCAGCCCTAAATAGATATCAACAGGGTCAAGGGGCTGCATCCCGCCGCAGCAATGTTTGTAAATACTTTCAAACATTGGAAGGCGGGTTCTTTGCCAAGTGTAAATTGTGTGGGAAGCAAGTAAGTAGGGGTAAAAAAGTTAGGTCATTTAACCACTTCCCGCCCGGCCTATAGCGGATTGACGGCCGGGCGGTGGTTGTGTTATCCTGACTGGGCGTCATATGACGTCCTTCAGGATAACATGCCGCCGCGCGCCCGCAGGGGCGCGCATCGCGGCGATCGGTGGATCGGTGTGTCAGTCTGACACACCGCTACACCGATCTTGGTAAAGAGCCTCCGGCGGAGGCTCTTTACCACGTGATCAGCCGTGTCCAATCACGGCTGATCACGCTGTCAATAGGAAGAGCCGTTGATCGGCTCTTCCTCACTCGCGTCTGACAGACGCGAGTAGAGGAGAGCCGATCGGCGGCTCTCCTGGCAGGGGGGGTCTGCGCTGATTGTTTATCAGCGCAGCCCCCCCGCAGATCACCACACTGGACCACCAGGGATCGCCACTAGGACCACCAGGGAAGGGAAACATGTGGATGGCCAGGTATGTACCCCATGGCCATCCACATGTGCCCAGTCAGTGCCAAATCTGTGCCAATCAGTGCCCACAAATGGGCACTGATTGGCACAATTATGTTGCAGTGATGCCCAGCAATGCCACACTTAGGGGCATCACTGCCATCAATCAGAATCATCAGTGCCACCCATCAGTGTCCATCGGTGCCACCTGTCAGTGCCCATCTGTGCCCATCTGTGCCCACCTATCAGTGCCCATCCGTGCCCATCTGTGCCAACTATCAGTGCCACCCATAACTACCCATCAACGCCACCTACGAGTGCCCATTAATGCCACCTACAAGTGCCCATCAGTGCCGCCTATCAGTGCCCATCGGTGCCACCTATCAGCGCCCATCAGTGCCACCTACCAGTGCCACCTATCAGTGCCCATTAGTGCCACCTATCAGTGCGCATCAGTGCCACCTATCAGTGCCCATCATCAGTGCCCGTCAGTGCCACCTCATCAGTGCCACCTCATTGGTGCCACCTCATCGGTGCCCATCAGTGCCGCCGTATCAGTGCCCGTCAGTGCAGCCATATCAGTGCCCGTCATTGAAGAAGAAAACGTACTCATTTACAAAAAATTTTAACAGAAACAAAGAAAAACGTGCTTTTTTTCAAAATTTTCTGTCTTTTTTTATTTGTTGCGCAAAAAATAAAAACCGCAGAGGGGATCAAATACCACCAAAAGAAAGCTCTATTTGTGGGAACAAAATGATAAAAAATTTGTTTGGGTACAGTGTGGCATGACCGCGCAATTGTCATTCAAATTGTGACAGCGCTGAAAGCTGAAAATTGGGCTGGGCGGGAAGGTGTCTAAGTGCCTGGTATTGAAGTGGTTAACCAATGCTGGTATGAACCTACACCTTAAAAATTACCACCACTCTACTTTACTGTGGGCAGAGGCAGAAAAAGAAGATGGTAGCGCAGGAAGCAGCATAACGGACTCTGACTGTACTGGTGGTACCTCCTCAAGCACACCACTTACTCAGAGCACAGGAGGCAATAGAGAGGGTTCATTTAAAACAACCCGTCCACGTGCAGTAGTTCCACTGCAGACCCAATCAGGCTCCTCATCCTCCCAAGGACATCATCAGCCTACCCTCGATAGTTTTGTTGGCTTTAGTTCCAAGGGCATGTCAAAACAGCAGGCCAACAAGATCACCCGCCTCGTTGGCCAATTCATTGTTGTTGGAGGAGCCTCTTTTCGCACGATTGAAGGGGAGCCGTTTAAAGAGCTCATGCATGCCCTTGCTCCATGATACGTTGTTCCTGCACAAACAACTTTCAGCAGAAAGATTATTCCAGCACTCGTGCGTTGGATTATTGAAGGAAAAAATGGCCAAAGCCGAGGGTCAGACAATTCATTTGACAACTGATTTGTGGACAGCTCCCAGCGGTCAACACGCTTTCCTGTCTTTGACTGCACACTGGTGGCAGGCCACTGTGCCTGTTGGTGGTGGCACTGGTGGAAGAGTTCAAACTCCATCAGGAAGCAGATCTGCAGCGCAAGACCAGCAGGGTTATCAAGCTTTCCTGCTCCACACAGAAGTCCGTGATGACCAACACAGCTCTGCCAACATATTGCGGGCAATTAGATCAATGTTGGCCAATTGGTTTGGAGAGCGGCCAGTCACCACCTCTGTTGGGTTCATTGTGACAGACGGAGGTTCAAACATGGTTAAAGCTCTCCAAGATGGATCTTTTGTCGGTGTGCGCTGTTCTGCACACATACTGCATTTAGTGGTCAAGGGTGCAATCCCAGTGGAGAAAAACAACAAGATTGCTCAAATCTTGGACCTTTGCAGAAAGATTGCAGGACATTTCCACCGCAGTGTAGGGGCTAGTCAACTGTTGAGGGAGGAGCAAGAACAATCAGGGCTCCCCATACATCGTCTGAAACAAGATGTCAGCACCCGGTGGAGCTATACCCTGGAAATGCTGGAACGCATTTTGGAGCAAAAGACAGCCATCCACAATCTATCATCCCGCCACAGCATCGGGATTGATTCCACACTGGGACGTGATGACCGGTGTATAATTGGGCAGCCCGTTTATGTCTTAAAACCCTTTCGGAATGTGATGGAAAACTTGAGTCAGAGCAATGCCAGCCTAGGACAGGTCATACCCTTGTTTACCTATCTCATAGATAAGATGGGATCGTTCCTAGAAAACAGTGAGCCTGTTTGTGGCAGCCCACTTCATGCCGATGTAGCGTCTTTCATCAGAAAGCTACAAGCTAACTTAAAAGATCGGCTAAATGACCGTGTCCGCAAAAGCCCTGAACTAATGCTGGCTTCCCTGTGTGATCCCAGGATCAAAGGTAAACTGGCACTCAGAGACAACAGCCTCTCCTACTGGAAACAAAAATTGATTGAAAGGGTCCGGAATTTGCAGCAACAGAGATGTACGATGGATGAGGCCGGTTTGGAAGATTCCCCTGCCATGTCTGCTATTCCAAGGCCTGGCACCATCACTCAAAAACAACAGAGTGGAGCATGTGCATGTTGGGTAGAGGCACTTGACAATCTGGTGAATGCAGGTCAAGCAGCAGGTAATCGAGAGGAGAGTAGTGCCTCTGAAATGGTCAGGGCCTACCTATATGAAGCACCTTTGCTTCCTACAGAGGACCCTTTGACCTATTGGGGTGGTAAGAAAAGTCTGTGGCCTGGTCTTTGCCTGGTTGCCCAGCAACTACTATCCTGTCCTCCAACCACTGTGCAAAGTGAGAGAGTTTTCTCTATTACTGGGAATATACTTAATCCACACCGTTCACAACTCACACCCCATTTGATGGAACAAATAACTTTACTCAAATTTAACCTCCCCAAGCTGGGTTACCCTACCCTTAACTTGTGAGACCTGAATCATTGTTACCATGTGAAGATAGATGGGACTAGAGTGACTTGAGTGTGCGTGATTGCATGAATGAATGTTGTGTGAATGGACAGTGAAGATAGATGGGACTCAGAGGAACCATCCAAATGTTGAGGAAAATCATTTTTTTTATTTTCTTACCACTTGACACAATAGCAGTTGTCTACTTGACTTTGGGGTGACCCCAAGATTTAAATAGAACTATATTGTTTTAAGCAATCCAAATTTTTCCCTTTATTCCTTCCATCACACTTTTATGTAATGAATGTTGTGTAGAGTGACTAGAGTGTGCGTGATTGCATGAATGAATGTTGTGTGAATGGACAGTAGCAAGGGTTGAAGCCTTGACGTGGCGCTACTGCTCACGTGTTGTTGTCTTTGTAAATACAAATAGCAACATGTGCTAATTTAACCATTTTTTTTTGATGGTCTGGAAATAAGAGACAATGATTAAAGATGACCTCAACAGCATGACAGTTCCTCTTGATGGAGAGACTGTCAACTCAAGGATCAGAATATGCTACCAACACAACATAGCACAAAGAAGCAGACAGTTGGAAACGTGATTCTATGCAAGATAGATTAGTTGGTCACTGCTGAGCTGCATCCAGATGCCCAGGACCCCTCCCATTTACCATCTCTGACCCTGGGGACACCAGGGCCCTCTCTGATCCTCCGCCTGTTTCATGACCATCTGCAATGGTCCAAAGTCACCAGTGTGAGTGAGTAATCTACCCTGCTGCCATGTTACTCAAGCCCTGGAAATGATGACTGCCTGTCAGGTCACCTTGAGGCTAGGTGACAGATGCACTCTGTAGGAATCAGAAGTGCACCGCTAGGTAGTGGACCCTAGGACTGACTGCTGTGGATTGAACCCTGGGATGTTCAGGAAGCAGGTCTACTGGATCACTAACACAGATCCCACTGGGAGCTAGAGCATGTATTCCCCAGGGCGCGGAGTCTAAGAGCCAGCAGGTGTTCACCAGAGCCTCTAGTGTTGAGGATGGACTGCGCTGCAGTCTGGCTCCAGGTCATGGCCCCAAGGGTCTCACAGCTCATGCTCACGGTAGACTACAAGAGAAGAGGAAAGAGGCAGCAGGCTGGAACAAAAAGCAAGTAAGGGATAAGCCAAGTTTGGGGCCACAAGCAGACAAGGACAACAGAGTACACGCCAAGGTTCAGGGTCACAGGCAAACGGGGATGGTCAGGGACACGCCAAAGGTCAGGGTCACGAGCAGACAGGAATAGTAGAGAACAGGCCAAAGTCGGTTAACTGGAATCAGACGTAGGAAACACAGCCAGTACACACGAAAGCTAACACACAATGGTTGACCAGCACTGCTGGCTTGCAGTGCACAGGTTAATATAGGGTTCCCTGATAGGAGCTGGGGTGGAGCCATGCTAGAGGAGAGCTTATAAAAGCAGTCAGGTGAGGGTCAGCTGGTCTCTAGAGATGAACACATGGAGACAGGTATGCTGACAGACAAACTCTATTGCATAACCATGACACTGCCGTTTGAACTGTTGCCCCTTGTGATTGTGTTAGCCTGTGAACCTCTGTCCGGTTAACTGTTGCCCTCATGATTGCAAGCCTGCAACCTATGTCCTGTGAACTGTTGAGGACTGTATAGTAACCCCCTGCTGTAACTATCTGCTGTGTATTCTGGTGGAGGGAAAGCTGAACGGCCTGACTGGACACAATACATGGGATTACCCTTTGCACACTGAAATAGTGTAGAGAGAAATCTCATCAATTTTCTAAGTTCAGCCTGATGGTTAAATGTAGAAAAACTACAATTATAAGGCCACTAGTAAGTTAGTAACAATATATGGACTAGTTCATTTAGATAAACATCACTCAAATCTAACAAGGAAAGCAAACAATTATTTCTGAACAATTTTTTTTTTATTTTTAACATAAGCAAAACAAAAAAAAAAAAAATTAAAGTACATTCTCCCCCAACCTGGTGACCAGTCGCTGTAGGGACATATTAATCCCAGCCAACTGGTCACCAAGGTACCGCATAGCCTCCAGGTGTCTCCTGAGGCTACGCTGGTACCTCTCCAGAGCCACATAGTGACGGAGCTGCCGGCGATTGTGGAGGGCCAAAAGATCGCCACAGCCTCCAGCTTACTGCAAATTGTCTCTCTTGGACCTCCACAATGCACCACAGATAATCTGTCACATGTGGCTCTGGAGGGTGGGGGATGTGTGCTTGTTCTGGAGCGGGAGATGGATGCAATGTGGATGAGGCAGCAACAATGGGTGTGTCACTGTCACTGTCCAGGTGGGGGGATGTTGAAGGGTGGAGGAGAACATGCCCTGTAGAAACCACTGGGGACTCGGAAGGACAATCAGTCCAACCAGACGCGGGCAGGTGCAGGCCTTCGTTCACAGGGTGCAGTTGAAGGATGAAGACTTCACCTGTGAAGAAAAGAAAATACATTAGATAGATAGATAATACAATACACATGGCTTCTTCACCCCAACATTATATAAAGGCAAAAAACTCCTGGTTAAGTCCAGCCACCGTAACACTTTTATATATATATTTAACTTTTTTATTTTTCAATAACAAAAAATGTAAAACCCAGCGGTGATCTAATGCCACCAATAAAAGCTCTATATGTTGCGGGACAAGAGCATAAATTTCATTTGGGTAGTACATCACAGGAGTGTGCAGTTTAAAGCTGCAACACGCTAAATAGCAGAATATGGCCTGGTCAGAAAGGGGGCGTAACCTACATGTGGTCAGGTCAAGTGGAACTTAAAAGCACTTACTGCTCAGTTTAGTGATAACTAACTAAGAACAAATAACGGCATGGAAATATTCCTCTTAAAATGATCGTGGCGATAATATATAACATGTGCAACTGCAAACTATGTGTAGGCTAGGCACACCTATGCGCAAATTTGGTTTTTCACAGGAGGGAGGATAAATTGAAAATTATTTATTCCTTTTTAAAAAAAATTTCACTTAACTTTACTGACCTCACATGTGATAGCAATAATATATGTTTATGTGTGTGTGTAAAATCAGTGCATTTTTGGAGATTTTATCATCGTATAAATGACAATGGTCCCGAAATGGCATCAAAAGTGTCCGATGTGTCCGCCATAATGTCGCAGTCACAATAAAAATCGCTGATCGCCGCCATTACTAGTAAAAAAACCAGAGCCTCTAGTGTTGAGGATGGACTGCGCTGCAGTCTGGCTCCAGGTCGCGGCCCCCAGGGTCTCACAGCTCATGCTCACGGTAGACTACAAGAGAAGAGGAAAGAGGCAGCAGGCTGGAACAACAGGCAAGTAAGGGATAAGCCAAGGTTGGGGCCACAAGCAGACAAGGACAACAGAGTACACGCCAAGGTTCAGGGTCACAGGCAAACGGGGATGGTCAGTGACACGCCAAAGGTCAGGGTCACGAGCAGACAGGAATAGTAGAGAACAGGCCAAAGTCGGTTAACTGGAATCAGACGTAGGAAACACAGCCAGTACACACGAAAGCTAACACACATTGGTTGATCAGCACTGCTGGCTTGCAGTGCACAGGTTAATATAGGGTTCCCTGATAGGAGCTGGGGTGGAGCCATGCTAGAGGAGAGCTTACAAAAGCAGTCAGGTGAGGGTCAGCTGGTCTCTAGAGATGAACACATGGAGACAGGTATGCTGACAGACAAACTCTATTGCATAACCATGACACTGCCGTTTGAACTGTTGCCCCTTGTGATTGTGTTAGCCTGTGAACCTCTGTCCGGTTAACTGTTGCCCTCATGATTGCAAGCCTGCAACCTATGTCCTGTGAACTGTTGAGGACTGTATAGTAACCCCCTGCTGTAACTATCTGCTGTGTATTCTGGTGGAGGGAAAGCTGAACGGCGTGACTGGACACAATACATGGGATTACCCTTTGCACACTGAAATAGTGTAGAGAGAAATCTCATCAATTTTCTAAGTTCAGCCTGATGGTTAAATGTAGAAAAACTACAATTATAAGGCCTCTAGTAAGTTAGTAAGAATATATGGACTAGTTCATTTAGATAAACATCACACAAATCTAACAAGGAAAGCAAACAATTATTTCTGAACATTTATTTTTATTTTTAGCATAAACAAAACAAAAAAAAAAAAAAATGAAAGTACATTCTCCCCCAACCTGGTGACCAGTCGCTGTAGGGACATATTAATCCCAGCCAACTGGTCACCAAGGTACCGCGTAGCCTCCAGGTGTCTCCTGAGGCTACGCTGGTACCCCTCCAGAGCCACATAGTGACGGAGCTGCCGGCGATTGTGGAGGGCCAAAGATCGACACAGCCTCCAGGTTACTGCAAATTGTCTCTCTTGGACCTCCACAATGCGCCGCAGATAATCTGTCACATGTGGCTCTGGAGGATGGGGGATGTGTGCTTGTTCTGGAGCGGGTGAAGGATGCACTGGGGAGGAGGCATCAACAATGGGTGTGTCACTGTCACTGTCCAGGTGGGGGGAGAACATGCCCTGTAGAAACCACTGGGGACTCGGAAGGACAGTCAGTCCAACCAGACGCGGGCAGGTCCAGGCCTTCGTCCACAGGGTGCAGTTGAAGGATGAAGACTTCACCTGTGAAGAAAAGAAAATACATTAGATAGATAGATAATACAATACACATGGCTTCTTCACCCTAACATTATATAAAGGCAAAAAACTCCTGGTTAAGTCCAGCCACTGTAACACTTTTTTTATATATATATATATATATATATATATATTTAACTTTTTTATTTTTCAATAACAAAAAATGTAAAACCCAGCGGTGATCTAATGCCACCAATAAAAGCTCTATATGTGGCGGGAGAAGAGCATAAATTTAATTTGAGTAGTACATCACAGGAGTGTGCAGTTTAAAGCTGCAACACGCTAAATAGCAGAATATGGCCTGGTCAGAAAGGGGGCGTAACCTACAGGTGGTCAGGTCAAGTGGAACTTAAAAGCACTTACTGCTCAGTTTAGTGATAACTAACTAAGAACAAATAATGGGCATGGAAATATTCCTCTTAAAATGATCGTGGCGATAATATATAACATGTGCAACTGCAAACTATGTGTAGGCTAGGCACACCTATGCGCAAATTTGGTTTTTCACAGGAGGGAGGATAAATTGAAAATTATTTATTCCTTTTTAAAAAAAATTTCACTTAACTTTACTGACCTCACATGTGATAGCAATAATATATGTTTATGTGTGTGTGTAAAATCAGTGCATTTTTGGAGATTTTATCATCGTATAAATGACAATGGTCCCGAAATGGCATCAAAAGTGTCCGATGTGTCCGCCATAATGTCGCAGTCACAATAAAAATCGCTGATTGCCGCCATTACTAGTAAAAAAACCAGAGCCTCTAGTGTTGAGGATGGACTGCGCTGCAGTCTGGCTCCAGGTCGCGGCCCCCAGGGTCTCACAGCTCATGCTCACGGTAGACTACAAGAGAAGAGGAAAGAGGCAGCAGGCTGGAACAACAGGCAAGTAAGGGATAAGCCAAGGTTGGGGCCACAAGCAGACAAGGACAACAGAGTACACGCCAAGGTTCAGGGTCACAGGCAAACGGGGATGGTCAGTGACACGCCAAAGGTCAGGGTCACGAGCAGACAGGAATAGTAGAGAACAGGCCAAAGTCGGTTAACTGGAATCAGACGTAGGAAACACAGCCAGTACACACGAAAGCTAACACACAATGGTTGATCAGCACTGCTGGCTTGCAGTGCACAGGTTAATATAGGGTTCCCTGATAGGAGCTGGGGTGGAGCCATGCTAGAGGAGAGCTTACAAAAGCAGTCAGGTGAGGGTCAGCTGGTCTCTAGAGATGAACACATGGAGACAGGTATGCTGACAGACAAACTCTATTGCATAACCATGACACTGCCGTTTGAACTGTTGCCCCTTGTGATTGTGTTAGCCTGTGAACCTCTGTCCGGTTAACTGTTGCCCTCATGATTGCAAGCCTGCAACCTATGTCCTGTGAACTGTTGAGGACTGTATAGTAACCCCCTGCTGTAACTATCTGCTGTGTATTCTGGTGGAGGGAAATCTGAACGGCGTGACTGGACACAATACATGGGATTACCCTTTGCACACTGAAATAGTGTAGAGAGAAATCTCATCAATTTTCTAAGTTCAGCCTGATGGTTAAATGTAGAAAAACTACAATTATAAGGCCTCTAGTAAGTTAGTAACAATATATGGACTAGTTCATTTAGATAAACATCACACAAATCTAACAAGGAAAGCAAACAATTATTTCTGAACATTTTTTTTTATTTTTAATATAAACAAAACAAAAAAAAAAATAAAATAAAAATGAAAGTACATTCTCCCCCAACCTGGTGACCAGTCGCTGTAGGGACATATTAATCCCAGCCAACTGGTCACCAAGGTACCGCGTAGCCTCCAGGTGTCTCCTGAGGCTACGCTGGTACCCCTCCAGAGCCACATAGTGACGGAGCTGCCGGCGATTGTGGAGGGCCAAAGATCGACACAGCCTCCAGGTTACTGCAAATTGTCTCTCTTGGACCTCCACAATGCGCCGCAGATAATCTGTCACATGTGGCTCTGGAGGGTGGGGGATGTGTGCTTGTTCTGGAGCGGGTGAAGGATGCACTGGGGAGGAGGCATCAACAATGGGTGTGTCACTGTCACTGTCCAGGTGGGGGGAGAACATGCCCTGTAGAAACCACTGGGGACTCGGAAGGACAGTCAGTCCAACCAGACGCGGGCAGGTCCAGGCCTTCGTCATCAGGGTGCAGTTGAAGGATGAAGACTTCACCTGTGAAGAAAAGAAAATACATTAGATAGATAGATAATACAATACACATGGCTTCTTCACCCTAACATTATATAAAGGCAAAAAACTCCTGGTTAAGTCCAGCCACCGTAACACTTTTTTTATATATATATATATATATATATATATATATATATATATTTAACTTTTTTATTTTTCAATAACAAAAAATGTAAAACCCAGCGGTGATCTAATGCCACCAATAAAAGCTCTATATGTGGCGGGAGAAGAGCATAAATTTAATTTGAGTAGTACATCACAGGAGTGTGCAGTTTAAAGCTGCAACACGCTAAATAGCAGAATATGGCCTGGTCAGAAAGGGGGCGTAACCTACAGGTGGTCAGGTCAAGTGGAACTTAAAAGCACTTACTGCTCAGTTTAGTGATAACTAACTAAGAACAAATAATGGGCATGGAAATATTCCTCTTAAAATGATCGTGGCGATAATATATAACATGTGCAACTGCAAACTATGTGTAGGCTAGGCACACCTATGCGCAAATTTGGTTTTTCACAGGAGGGAGGATAAATTGAAAATTATTTATTCCTTTTTAAAAAAAATTTCACTTAACTTTACTGACCTCACATGTGATAGCAATAATATATGTTTATGTGTGTGTGTAAAATCAGTGCATTTTTGGAGATTTTATCATCGTATAAATGACAATGGTCCCGAAATGGCATCAAAAGTGTCCGATGTGTCCGCCATAATGTCGCAGTCACAATAAAAATCGCTGATCGCCGCCATTACTAGTAAAAAAACCAGAGCCTCTAGTGTTGAGGATGGACTGCGCTGCAGTCTGGCTCCAGGTCGCGGCCCCCAGGGTCTCACAGCTCATGCTCACGGTAGACTACAAGAGAAGAGGAAAGAGGCAGCAGGCTGGAACAACAGGCAAGTAAGGGATAAGCCAAGGTTGGGGCCACAAGCAGACAAGGACAACAGAGTACACGCCAAGGTTCAGGGTCACAGGCAAACGGGGATGGTCAGTGACACGCCAAAGGTCAGGGTCACGAGCAGACAGGAATAGTAGAGAACAGGCCAAAGTCGGTTAACTGGAATCAGACGTAGGAAACACAGCCAGTACACACGAAAGCTAACACACAATGGTTGATCAGCACTGCTGGCTTGTAGTGCACAGGTTAATATAGGGTTCCCTGATAGGATCTGGGGTGGAGCCATGCTAGAGGAGAGCTTACAAAAGCAGTCAGGTGAGGGTCAGCTGGTCTCTAGAGATGAACACATGGAGACAGGTATGCTGACAGACAAACTCTATTGCATAACCATGACACTGCCGTTTGAACTGTTGCCCCTTGTGATTGTGTTAGCCTGTGAACCTCTGTCCGGTTAACTGTTGCCCTCATGATTGCAAGCCTGCAACCAGTGGCGGAATTATCGGGGTCGCAACAGTCGCAGTTGCGACGGGGCCCGGCATTCTGCCACTGTGGGGGGGGCCCAGCGGGGTTGCTCTTCACATCGCTGAGGCTGAGCCGCTGAGCGTGTCTCTCATCTAACAGCAGAGAGACACCGGCATTGTTGGTTTTATTTCCCTGCTCTCCGTGTGTCCTCTCTCTCTCACGGCATGACAGGACACACAGCTGATCTCCCCCCTCCCCTCTCTGTGTGCTCCGAGTCCGCGGGAAATGTGAGCTCCTTAGCTTCACACTTGACTGCCCGCGGAGCACACAGAGAGAGGAGGGGGGAGATCAGCTGTGTGTCCTGTCATGCCGTGAGAGAGAGAGGACACACGGAGAGCAGGGAAATAAAACCAACAATGCCGGTGTCTCTCTGCTGTTAGATGAGAGACACACAGGCGTACAGCGGAGCGGACCGAAGCCGCCTCCCCCTCCTCTCTGGTTACGGAGGGGGAGGAGGAGGAGTCCAAGGGAGAACGCTGTTCTGAGGTCTGTAAAGTTTATATTCAAATTGACATGTGCTGGGGGGAACACTATGGGGTGGGGATATGCACTGATGAGGTGGGGGTCTGCACTGAGGGGGGGTCTGCACTGAGGGGGGGGGGCTGCATTGATGGGGTGGGGGTCTGCATTGATGGAGGGAGAGGAGTCTGCACTGAGTGGGGTCTGCATTGATGGGGGGTCTGCACTGATGGAGGGGGGTGGTCTGCATTGTGGGGGGCCTGCACTGATGGAGGGGGGGTCTGTAATGAGGGGGGGTGTGCTGATGGAGGGGGGTGGTCTGCATTGTGGGGGGCCTGCACTGATGGAGGGGGGGTCTGTACTGAGGGGGGGATGTGAACTGATGGAGGGGGTCTGCACTGATGGAGGGGAGGTCTGCACTGATGGAGGGGGGTCTGCAATGATGGAGGGGAGGTCTGCACTGATGGAGGGGGGGTCTACACTGGGGTCTATGGTGATAGAGGGGGGTCTATACTGATAGATGGGGTCTGCACTAAGGGGGTCTACACTGATAGATGGGAGTCTAGGCTGATAGAGGGGGGCTATACTGATAGATGGGGGGTCACTGAAGGGGAGGCACTGATAGGGGACACCGATGGGAGGCACTAATAGGGGACACCGATGGGAGGCATTGATAGGGGACCCCGATGGGAGGCACTGAAGGGAGGCACTGATAGGGGGCACTGGTGGGCAATGATGGGGGGCATAGAGAAGGCACTAGGGGGCACTGATAGGGGGCACCAATGGGAGGAACTGATAGGATTTACTGATGAGCATTGATAGGGGGCACCGATGGGAGGCACCAATGGGATTTACTGATGAGCAGTGAATGGAGGCACTGATAGGGGGCACTGATAGGAGGCACTGAAAGAGGGCATTGATAGGCTGCACTGATAGGAGGCATTGATGAGCACTGATAGGCAGAACTCATAGGCTGCACGGATGGGCACTGAGGAACACTGATAGGCAGAACTAAGGCAGTATTGATGGGCAGTATTGAAGAGTACCGATAGGTGGCATGGATGGACGCTGCAATAATGAGCACTGATAGGTGGTGCTGATAGGCAGATTTGAGGGGCACTAATAGGCAGCATTCATGAGCACTGATAGGTAACACTTGTAGGTGGCATTGATGGGCACTGATAGGTGGCATTGATGGGCACTGATACATGGCACTGATGATTGGGGCACTGATTATCAGTGTAAACAATTTACTGACATTCTTGACAGTTAATGGCAGTCCTTTCCTCACACAGACATAGCACGGGAGGAAAGGGCTGCGGATAACCGGCAAGTCTGTTTACATGTGATCAGCTGACATCACATGGTAAAGGGCCACTGTGATTGCGCTGGATGCACGTCCCAGGGGTCATGCGGGAAGCACGGTTTTGGGAGGATGTCCATGGATGCCCTCCCAAAATTGGAAGCCTGGAGCTCGGATGGAAGGGGGGGGGGCCCATCATTGTTTCTTGCACCGGGGCCCTGAAGGTTCTAGTTACGCCTCTGCCTGCAACCTATGTCCTGTGAACTGTTGAGGACTGTATAGTAACCCCCTGCTGTAACTATCTGCTGTGTATTCTGGTGGAGGGAAATCTGAACGGCGTGACTGGACACAATACATGGGATTACCCTTTGCACACTGAAATAGTGTAGAGAGAAATCTCATCAATTTTCTAAGTTCAGCCTGATGGTTAAATGTAGAAAAACTACAATTATAAGGCCTCTAGTAAGTTAGTAACAATATATGGACTAGTTCATTTAGATAAACATCACACAAATCTAACAAGGAAAGCAAACAATTATTTCTGAACATTTTCTTTTATTTTTAATATAAACAAAACAAAAAAAAAAAAATTAGAGTACATTCTCCCCCAACCTGGTGACCAGTCACTGTAGGGACATATTAATCCCAGCCAACTGGTCACCAAGGTACCGCGTAGCCTCCAGGTGTCTCCTGAGGCTACGCTGGTACCCCTCCAGAGCCACATAGTGACGGAGCTGCCGGCGATTGTGGAGGGCCAAAGATCGACACAGCCTCCAGGTTACTGCAAATTGTCTCTCTTGGACCTCCACAATGCGCCGCAGATAATCTGTCACATGTGGCTCTGGAGGGTGGGGGATGTGTGCTTGTTCTGGAGCGGGTGAAGGATGCACTGGGGAGGAGGCATCAACAATGGGTGTGTCACTGTCACTGTCCAGGTGGGGGGAGAACATGCCCTGTAGAAACCACTGGGGACTCGGAAGGACAGTCAGTCCAACCAGACGCGGGCAGGTCCAGGCCTTCGTCCACAGGGTGCAGTTGAAGGATGAAGACTTCACCTGTGAAGAAAAGAAAATACATTAGATAGATAGATAATACAATACACATGGCTTCTTCACCCTAACATTATATAAAGGCAAAAAACTCCTGGTTAAGTCCAGCCACCGTAACACTTTTTTTTAATATATATATATATATATATATATATATATATATATATATATATTTAACTTTTTTATTTTTCAATAACAAAAAATGTAAAACCCAGCGGTGATCTAATGCCACCAATAAAAGCTCTATATGTGGCGGGAGAAGAGCATAAATTTAATTTGAATAGTACATCACAGGAGTGTGCAGCTTAAAGCTGCAACGCGCTAAATAGCAGAATATGGCCTGGTCAGTAAGGGGGCGTAACCTACAGGTGGTCAGGTCAAGTGGAACTTAAAAGCACTTAATGCTCAGTTTAGTGATAACTAACTAAGAACAAATAATGGGCATGGAAATATTCCTCTTAAAATGATCGTGGCGATAATATATAACATGTGCAACTGCAAACTATGTGTAGGCTAGGCACACCTATGCGCAAATTTGGTTTTTCACAGTAGGGAGGATAAATTGAAAATTATTTATTCCTTTTTAAAAAAAAATTTCACTTAACTTTACTGACATCACATGTGATAGCAATAATATATGTTTATGTGTGTGTGTAAAATCAGTGCATTTTTGGAGATTTTATCATCGTATAAATGACAATGGTCCCGAAATGGCATCAAAAGTGTCCGATGTGTCCGCCATAATGTTGCAGTCACAATAAAAATCGCTGATCGCCGCCATTACTAGTAAAAAAAATGTTAATAAAAATGCCATAAAACTATCCCTATTTTGTAGACGCTATAACTTTTGCACAAATCAATCAATAAACGCTTATTGCAGTTTTTGTTACCAAAAATATGTAGAAGAATACATATCGGCCTAAACTGAGGAAAAAATTAGTTTTTTATATATTTTTTGGGGATACTTATATAGCAAAAAGTAAATAAAAACCGCAGAGGTGATCAAATACCACCAAAAGAAAGCTCTATTTGTGGGAAAAAAAGGACGTCAATTTTGTTTGGGAGCAACGGCACACCACCGCGCAATTGTCAGTTAAAGTGTCGCAGTGCCGAATTGCACAAAGTGGCACGGTCATTTGGCAGCCATACCTCCGGGGCTGAAGTGGTTAAAATGTAAAAAAAAGAAAATAATCAGACACGTTACTTACCATTTTATGTCGTGGAATTTTTGGCGACAGGCAGTCGGGTCACGCCAATGGCGATAGGTCTCCCCGACCTTCCTGGAGATCTCCTCCCACTTCTCCCGCTTCCACTCTGCAGTGGTTTCCCTGGAGTGGGGGCCACACAGCTGCATACAGCAAGGAAAAGTTTCCCTTACAAGGACCTGGGACTCAATGTGAGTCCACATAAGATTACGCTTCCTGCTGGTTGCAGCTTGTGTCCCCCTGCTGCGCCCATTTTTGGATGCTACCTTAGAAGGCCCAGGAACGTCCTCCTCCATGCTGCTTTCATGGGTTGCTGCTGGTGCTGCCATTGCCATTATCTCTAAGCCAGACACAGCGTCGGATTTTGCGGCCGCACTTCCGATTGAGAAACGAATGTGAAAGTTTGGTTGGCTGACTGCTGGGGCAGAGTAGACCAATGAGCATAAACGATGAAGATTCGACACAGAAACAAAAACATGCAAACGTAAATCTTTGGCTTATGGTGTCTGTCGAAAGTTAGAAGATTCGACGGAGCAGCTAAACAAACGATGCTGCTATCGTACATTTCCGGTCAAATGCATCCCGAAAATTTGACCGGAATGTACGATTGCGACGTCGTACAGTTTAGCTGCTCCGTCGAATCTACTTTGAACATTCGACAGACACCATAAGCCTTTAATGACAGATTCAACCTTTATTCATTTCGATTTTCGGACGAATGCAAGTTTTTAACGAAAAACAAAATAAAGAAAAACGAATTTCGGGAGTAACTAAATAAATTTATTTTTCGGACGAAAACAAAATTCTGAAACTAAATATTTCAGTGTGCACATGTCTATCACACTATGGAGATGTCTCTTTTCTATATCTGGGAGATGAGGAGGGAGATCTAAAGAAGAAATATATACCTTATACCCCATGTCTATATTAAAAATGAATTAGCATATCAACCTGAGGCATCTTCTTTATAAAACTGCCAACTCACTAGTGTTTAAGGATTACTTCTTTCTACAAAAAAAATTTAAGTTCATCTATAGGGTTTCTTTTTTTTGAGAATGTTGCATATTTTCAGATAGTATATGAAAATACTCCCTCGCCCAGGTTTTGTCTGCCTTTTTGTGCGACCAGAATGCATTTGTGAAAGGGCACACAAAATAACAACAGCCTTATCAAAATAAAAAATGTTTTCAAATTTCTAACGCCTATTTTTCTGCAATAAATCAAAATGATATCCTTTTTGCAGGAAGTGCTCAGTGAGTAATCTGGCTTCCTCTCATCAAAATCAATCAAGCAGCTACAATTACGCTGTAACCTCATATATTGACTTTTAAGAATTTTCATCAACACCCTATTCTGACAACTGGGAAACATATAAAGCTAGTGGTATCAACTGGTTTCCTAATTCTTATTTTGTAATTGATTCATTTAATAAAAATCAAATAAAAAATAACCAATACTAGTTGGTGTGGTTTTTATTCACACAATTACTGCACTTCAGGGTCAGAATTCATTTTTAACTTGCAGACAGCTCTACATAAAGAACTAACAATTAGGGATGAAGTTCAATTTTAATATTAAGGTGGCGTGATAACGGTGCATTTGTGACACTTTCCAGGGCAAATTTTAATACACTCACAATGCCCTGTTTGACCTTTTATTTGTGGTCAGCAGGGCTAGAATGGCCAAAAATGTGGGATTTGTGAGCTGTGTTTCCAGCAGCCTTTAATACACTGTATGTTGGAACAGTATTGGAACAGTTGACAATTCTGTATAGGGAGAGTGAGTGTGCTGTACTGTGCTATATAGCACTATACTGTGATTAAAAGGAGAAAAATCTGCAATATTGGGACTTTAAATGAGGATAGTGGCGCCGTTCATACCCCTCCTCCATCCCGGTTCAATATTAGAAACTAAAAAAGAGAGCAGATGTGGGACTTTGAGTGAGGCACACGGGAGCAGAAGTCAAACTAGAATAAAGTTTCAATTTTTTAATATAAAGTAATACATGAATTCATAGGTTTACATTTATAGGCACATAGCTCAATAAATATAATTTGTATTCAATCATAAAATACATTCCAACAAGGACTTCTATGTAAACATATGAGGATATGAATAAAAGATACATAACAATAAATATGTGGCACTCAGTGTCACTAGAAAAAAAAGTGGCAAAGACAAAATGCAATAACATTGGAACGTCCATACATAGCTAATAATAGTGTATAAATAACGGTATTTGTAAGCTCTACGCCGTTTCCGGACCTTATAGCCACTCATCAGGAGCATAACCATATTAATCACCTACGAATAGGGAAAATAGCAATATTTAGAGTAGTTTAAAGGACAAGTGGGCAAATGTAAAACATAAAGTTCCACATAGACCATGAACTTACAATTGCGTCCGTGCAAAGGCGGCGCAGCCCTGAATACAAAGCCCACCCACAATGCCAGGGTCCGAAGCTGAGGGAGCGTGTCCAGGCAGCAGACCCGGCAACGAGAAACCCCCAGATTGGATCAGAGTGTGACAGGGTGGGAGGAAAAAGACCTGAAAAGCAAAAACACTAAGTGAATGGGTAAGAATAGTGTGAAAAAAATGAAAGAAGAATATAAAGAAGTGAATATTTCAACCCATTTTCACTGCTTTATATTCTTCTTTCATTTTTTTCACACTATTCTTACCCATTCACTTTGTGTTTTTGCTTTTCCCACAAAGCTCTATTTGTGGGAAAAAAAGGACGTCAATTTTGTTTGGGACCAATGTCACACCACCGCGCAATTGTCAGTTAAAAACGTCGCAGTGCCGAATCGCACAAAGTGGCACGGTCATTTGGCAGCCATACCTCCGGGGCTGAAGTGGTTAAAATGTAAAAAAACAAATAATCAGACACGTTACTTACCGTTTTATGTCGCTGAATTTTTTGCGACAGGCAGTCGGGTCACGCCAATGGCGATAGGTCTCCTTGACCTTCCTGGAGATCTCCTCCCACTTCTCCCGCTTCCACTCTGCAGTGGTTTCCCTGGAGCGGGGGCCACACAGCTGCATACAGCAAGGAAGCGTTTCCCTTACAAGGACCTGGGACTCAATGTGAGTCCACATAAGGTTACGCTTCCTGCTGGTTGCAGCTTGTGTCCCCCTGCTGCACCCATTTTTGGATGCTGCCTTAGAAGGCCCAGGAACGTCCTCCTCCATGCTGCTTTCATGGGTTGCTGCTGGTGCTGCCATTGCCATTATCTCTAAGCCAGACACAGCGTCGGATTTTGCGGCCGCACTTCCGATTGAGAAACCAATGTGAAGGTTTGGTTGGCTGACTGCTGGGGCAGAGTAGACCAATGAGCATAAACGATGAAGATTCGACACAGAAACAAAAACATGCAAACGTAAATCTTTGGCTTATGGTGTCTGTCGAAAGTTAGAAGATTCGACGGAGCAGCTAAACAAACTGTACGATGCTGCTATCGTACATTTCCGGTCAAATGCATCCCGGAAAATTTGACCGGAATGTACGATTGCGACGTCGTACAGTTTAGCTGCTCCGTCAAATCTACTTTGAATATTCGACAGACACCATAAGCCTTTAATGACAGATTCAACCTTTATTCATTTCGATTTTCGGACGAATGCAAGTTTTTAACGAAAAATGAAATAAAGAAAAACGAATTTCGGGAGTAAATAATTAAATTTATTTTTCGGACGAAAACAAAATTCCGAAACTAAATATTTCAGTGTGCACATGTCTATCACACTATGGAGATGTCTCTTTTCTATATCTGGGAGATGAGAAGGGAGATCTAAAGGAGAAATATATACCTTATAGCCCATGTCTATATTAAAAATTAATTAGCATATCTACCTGAGGCATCTTCTTTATAAAACTGCCACCTCACTAGTGTTTAAGGATTACTTCTTTCTACAAAAAAAATTAAAGTTCATCTATAGGGTTTATTTTTTTTTTGAGAATGTTGCATATTTTCAGATAGTATATGAAAATACTCCCTCGCCCAGGTTTTGTCTGCCTTTTTGTGCGACCAGAATGCATTTGTGAAAGGGCACACAAAATAACAACAGCCTTATCAAAATAAAAAATATTTTCAAATTTCTAACGCCTATTTTTCTGCAATAAATCAAAATGATATCCTTTTTGCAGGAAGTGCTCAGTGAGTAATCTGGCTTCCTCTCATCAAAATCAATCAAGCAGCTACAATTACGCTGTAACCTCATATAT
This sequence comes from Lithobates septentrionalis, assembly GCA_037952835.1. Lineage (NCBI taxonomy): Eukaryota > Metazoa > Chordata > Amphibia > Anura > Ranidae > Lithobates > Lithobates septentrionalis. Next base: position 1,734,628 of record JBBDGP010000358.1, read on the forward strand.
TGACTTTTAAGAATTTTCATCAACACCCTATTCTGACAGCTGGGAAACATATAAAGCTAGTGGTATCAACTGGTTTCCTAATTCTTATTTTGTAATTGTTTCATTTATTAAAAATCAAATAAAAAATAACCAATACTAGTTGGTGTGGTTTTTATTCACACAATTACTGCACTTCAGGGTCAGAATTCATTTTTTACTTGCAGACAGCTCTACATAAAGAACTAACAATTAGGGATGAAGTTCAATTTTAATATTAAGGTGGCGTGATAATGGCGCATTTGTGACACTTTCCAGGGCAAATTTTAATACACTCACAATGCCCTGTTTGACCTTTTATTTGTGGTCAGCAGGGCTAGAATGGCCAATAATGTGGGATTTGTGAGCTATGTTTCCAGCAGCCTTTAATACACTGTATGTTGGAACAGTATTGGAACAGTTGACAATTCTGTATAGGGAGAGTTAGTGTGCTGTACTGTGCTATATAGCACTATACTGTGATTAAAAGGAGAAAAATCTGCAATATTTAGACTTTAAATGAGGATAGTGGGGCCGTTCATACCCCTCCTCCATCCCGGTTCAATATTAGAAACTAAAAAAGAGAGCAGATGTGGGACTTTGAGTGAGGCACACGGGAGCAGAAGTCAAACTAGAATAAAGTTTCAATTTTTTAATATAAAGTAATACATGAATTCATAGGTTTACATTTATAGGCACATAGCTCAATAAATATAATTTGTATTCAATCATAAAATACATTCCAACAAGGACTTCTATGTAAACATATGAGGATATGAATAAAAGATACATAACAATAAATATGTGGCACTCGGTGTCACTAGAAAAAAGTGGCAAAGACAAAATGCAATAACATTGGAACGTCCATACATAGCTAATAATAGTGTATAAATAACGGTAGTTGTAAGCTCTACGCCGTTTCGGGACCTTATAGCCACTCATCAGGAGCATAACCATATTTATCACCTACGAATAGGGAAAATAGCAATATTTAGAGTAGTTTAAAGGACAAGTGGGCAAATGTAAAACATAAAATTCCACATAGACCATGAACTTACAATTGCGTCCGTGCAAAAGCGGCGCAGCCCTGAATGCAAAGCCCACCCACAATGCCAGGGTCCGAAGCTGAGGGAGCGTGTCCAGGCAGCAGACCCGGCAATGAGAAACCCCCAGATTGGATCAGAGTGTGACAGGGTGGGAGGAAAAAGACCTGAAAAGCAAAAACACGAAGTGAATGGGTAAGAATAGTGTGAAAAAAATGAAAGAAGAATATAAAGCAGTGAATATTCCAACCCATTTTCACTGCTTTATATTCTTCTTTCATTTTTTTCACACTATTCTTACCCATTCACTTCGTGTTTTTGCTTTTCAGGTCTTTTTCCTCCTCCCACCCTGTCACACTCTGATCCAATCTGGGGGTTTCTCATTGCCGGGTCTGCTGCCTGGACACGCTCCCTCAGCTTCGGACCCTGGCATTGTGGGTGGGCTTTGCATTCAGGGCTGCGCCGCCTTTGCACGGACGCAATTGTAAGTTCATGGTCTATGTGGAATTTTATGTTTTACATTTGCCCACTTGTCCTTTAATTGCAATAGTTTTTTATTGAAATTTTTCAAATTAGTAACATAGAGATAATAAACAATGATAATAAACAATGATCGACATTACCATCATCAGTATTTTCGTGATAAGTGCTGATTAATACAAAGATAATTACGTTCTTATATTTGTCGATTATATCCATATCTGCATCCGCAGGTTGGGATTGCTTTCTAGGAGGTACCTCTCCTCCTCCCGAACACCCCATATGGGAACTATCTGTGCCGGGAAGAAGAAGAGGCCCCCCTCCTGCTTTTTATATGTGTGTAATTAATTAATTTATTTATTTATTAATTTTTATTTTGGCTGCAGACAGTGGCTATGTATCAGCTGTACTTGGATAATGTCTGATCTGAGTGAAGGTTATAGAGTTATAATATTTAACTTAACTAACATTAACTAATATGTCCATATGCATCTTGTATGGTGAGTTTCATCATTAACTATTTTTCAAAGAATCTGAGACCCATGTTTTGTGGATACCATATTGACCAAGGAACCCATATATTGGCTATTTTATTCTGATTTCCAAGACTCCATGCGAATTGTATTTCATACATCCTATGTGTATCTATTAGCTGAAGGGTTTCTGTTACAGAAGGGGGATTGGTGTCTTTCCAGTGACGTACTATGGTGAGCCTAGCTGCTATAAATATATGGGATACTAATGTCCTAAGTGAAGGTGGAATAGAGTCGATTTCCAATGAGAGAAGTGCCATACCTGGAGAAAAAGCAACTTTTATACCTGTGATTTGTTCTACTAATCGAAAAGTAATCATCCAGAATCTTTGAATACGTGGGCATGACCATAGCACATGAAGCAATGATCCTGTACCCCCACACTTCCTCCAACACTCTGGGGAGGCTCCTGGAATAAATTTAGATATGCGGTAAGGGGTAAGGTACCACCTCAGTAAGAATTTGTGATGCAGTTCCCATAAGTTGGCACTTCTAGTAGATACGTATGTGATTTTAAGTGCTTTTTTCCATTGGTCATCGGTATAAACCCTTTTGAAGTCCTTTTCCCATGCTACTATGTTGGTGGTTTTGCTAAAGGAGTTTTTATTCTGTAGATGTTTGTAGAATAAAGCCGTTCCTTTGAGTTTGGTGCTTTTATTTGTGAGAAAGAGGGCAATTTGCCAGGGAAGGCGAGTGATAAGTTCATTGCTCTTTTTTTCTAGTAAGTGGGATATCTGAGTATATTTATAATAGTCAGAAGACGGGATATCATATTCAATCTGTAATGTTCTAAATGTTTTAACCGTGGGTCCTACTAGGAGATCTTCTAGGGATAGTTCGACTCTAATGTTCCATTTAGCCAGTGATAGGTCTGGTATTATGAGACCTAATGCTGTAATTGGAAATTTTAGAGGTACTTGGGGTCCTTCAGATGTTATATGCTTAAGGAGATATTGCCAGGCTTGTATAGAAGCCTGGATGGTTGGGGAATGTACAAGAGGGGTAGATGTATGATACTCATTGGTTATCAGATAATCATACAGATTCCCTCCTTTTATTTGAATTTTTTCTAGTTCTGTCCATAGAGAAATATCGTGGTTTGGGAACCATCCCTTCACCTGCGCCAAAATGGTAGCCACATAATAGTCTCTAATTATTGTATGTCCTATCCCTCCAACGTGTTTGGATTTAGTAATTTTGTTAAATGCACATCTTGCTTTTTTTCCAACCCATAAATATCTATCTATTTCAGATTGTGCTTGCTGAAAGAAGGATTTGGGTACTGTAATCGGTAGGGTTCTGAATAAGTATAAGAACTGAGGTAAAACCTGCATTTTGAACGCAGCCAGACGCCCAGTCCATGAGAGTTCAAAGCGCTTTAAGTTATCTAGTTTGGATCTCAGAGACTTTAGAAATGGAATATAATTTTCCTTGAATAGCTCTGATACTGTGGGTGTAAGTGTGATACCTAGGTAGGATATGCCATTTTCTTTCCACATATACGGAAAATTTTGTTTGATGTTTTGTTTGATTTTATCAGATAATCCTAGTCCCAGAAGAAATGACTTGGTTTCATTAACTTTATAATACGATATTGCATTAAATAGTTGTAAAGTTTGTTGTACCGAAGCCAGGGAAGACATTACATCAGTGAGTATCAGGATAACATCATCCGCGAACAGGCTGATGGTGTGCATTCTATCTCCTATTGTTATTCCTTAATTTGGGGGTGTTGACGGATATATGTTGCCAGTGGCTCCATCAACAAGTTAAAAATTAAGGGAGACAGGGGGCACCCTTGGCGAGTGCCATTAGTTATACTGAATGGAGTAGATAAAGTACCAGATATATAGACTTGTGCTGATGGTTTTGTGTATAGAGCCATAATGGCCTGGTACATCTGGCCCTGGAACCCGAATTTTTCTAGAACTTGTTTTAAATACGTCCAATGGATTCTATCGAACGCCTTCTCTGCGTCCAAGGAGAGGAGCAGAGAAGGCGTTCCCTTTTTATTAGCTAGGTGGATGAGGTTAATCAGGCGCCTAGTCGCATCTGCTGTTTGGCGACCTGTGGTAAAACCAGATTGATCTGGATGAATCAGTGAAGGGAGGAGACCTACTAGTCTACCAGCTATTACTTTAGCATAAATTTTTAGATCGTTATTAAGTAACGATATCGGACGGAAATTTTGAGGGGTATCAGGAGGTTTCCCCGGCTTCGGTAATGCCACAATCATTGCCTTCAACATTTCGGGTGGGAAAGAGGAAGAGGAAGCAGCTTGATTAAAGATTTCAGTGAGTCTAGGAGTTAGAACGTCTCTGAATATTTGGAAATATTCACTCGTGAAACCATCTGGTCCAGGAGATTTGTTACTGGGGAGTGAGTCTATCGCTGTTGATATTTCTTGTGTCGTGAATGGAGAGTTCAGCACTATGTTTTGGGTATCAGTGAGTTGGGGAAGTTGAATTTTGTTAAGGAATTCAGAAATTGTATGGGTTTGTGGTTGAGTCGTGTTAGGGTCTGTGATCAGGTTGTAGAGAGAGCCATAGTATGTGCTGAATGCATCTGCAATATCTTGTGGGTGTTGTAATTTAGTGTGGGTCACAGGGTGTAAGATGTGGGTGAGTTTAGTTTTCTGGCTATGTCCTCGTAGTTTGTCTGCTAACAGCTTCCCTGCTTTATTGCCATTTGCGTAATACGTCATTTTTAACCTCCTAGAGGACTTTTCAAAATCCTCCAGCAGTATCATTCGAAGTTCTAGTCTTAACTTGGTCAATTTGTTGGATAGGTCAGGAGAAAAGTTGGCTTTGTTCTTAGACTCTAGTGTACTGATTTGTTCAGAGACATAATATACGCTGCTCCCTCATTCTCTTGGCCCTGGCTCCAAGTTTAATGAGGAGACCTCTCATAAACGCTTTGTGTGCGTTCCATGTTATAAAGGGGTCAGATACTGAGTTTGCATTAAGCTCAAAAAATTCAGTCAAATCTTTCTGTAATATTGTTTTGGAAGGATCATCTCGGAATAGCCGCGGGTTGGATCTCCAAATGTAAGTGGAGTTGATTTTAGATGTGTCATCCACCAGCAGCGACACCGAAGCATGATCCGACCAAGTAATACTATTAATCGCTGAAGATTTGATTTTGGTTATCAATGCTTTATCTACTAAGAAGAGATCAAGTCGAGTATAAATTTTGTGACTGGCTGAAAAAAAGGAGAAGTCTTTCTCTGTGGCATGAAGACATCTCCAAGCATCGTACAAGTCGTAGTTCTTCAGCAGCGGCTGTAGTGTTTGAGTTTTCTTGTGGGATAATGAACTAGAGTCCATTGTGGGGTCCGGTGGTAAATTAAAGTCTCCGCACATGAGTAGGCGACCTTTTTGCAAACGTGAGACCTGTTTCATAAGTCTATGAAGAAAGCGGGTCTGGCGTGTGTTTGGCGCATACACATTCACCACTGTGTAGGTGGTATTGTTGATGTCGCAAATCAATATGTGGTATCTGCCTTGTACATCACTTGCATAGAAAATATGTGGGAATTTGGGGTGAGAGCAGGTAGGTTGAGCCTGTTTCTTGAAGTGCGTCTCTTGTACGCAAAGGACATCAGCCTTATTTTGGATGGCTTCCAGCCACATGGATCTGCGTTTCGCTGGATGGTTAAGGCCTCTTGCATTTATTGTTAAAAAGACAATGGTCATAGTGGAAAGTCAAGTGTAAGCGCGTTGAGTGGTATGTGTAGATAACACTTACATACCCTGCCGTGTTCATCAACGTTGATCCATATGCGATGGAGGGATGAGTCCTGGCTTCTTTGGGGTTCCTGAAGATTCATTTTATGGGGTGGATTTTTTAGTGGTAGTTGCGGCTGCGGACATATATAATGATTAAAACAACAAAAAAAAACAGTGTAGAAAAAGATGAAAAAAAGAAAACATATAGGGGTTATAAACCCAACTCTGAGTAGGTCTGTGTGACCTGAGTGTGACATGTAGTCACTTAGATAGCAAGTAGGGGGTAAACAGCGAAACAGTTCAGCTTAGCGTTTTTTTTCCTTCTACTTGGGAAGCAGTAGAATATGGTTTTCGTTGACCTCCGTCAACTCATGTGTGCTTGCGGGAGTTTTTGGAGGTAACCAGGTTCCAGTTGTCTGTGATTTGCTCAGGACTATGGGAAGCTTGGGTTTTTGGTGAATCCTCTGCTATGATCTGCCATCTTTGGAGGAGCTGCATTCCCTTGTTAAGAGTGTCAACAACATGCTCCCTTCCATCTTTGGTGATGATTAATTTAGTAGGAAACCCCCATTTGTATGCGATCTTGTGATTCCTTAATGCTTTAGATATTGTGTTAAGGTTCCTACGTTTCTGCAGGGTGAATTGTGATAGGTCAGCAAAAAATTGCAGATCTTTGTATTGTGTTGGAAAAAGATCTTTGTTGCGGGAAGCCGCCATCAGTCGTTCTTTTGTTTGGTAGAAATGTAACCGTAGTATAACATCTCTTGGTATGTTATCCGGCAGATGTGATGGTTTGGGCAGGCGGTGGATCCTGTCTATGGTAATGTCCAATTCTGTTAAATCTGGTAGTATAGCCTGTAATAGATGGGCTGTATAGGTACGCAGATCTGACTGCAGAACTGACTCAGGGATCCCCCTTATTTTAAAATTGTTTCTCCTAGAGCGGTCCTCAATATCTGCTAGCTTTGCTTTGAGGGCATCCACTTCATCGGCATTGTTATCATTTGCATCCACTAGATCATTAATAGTGGTGGCGAACTCGCCCATTTTGTGTTCAATATGATCTACTCTGGATACTGTTTCTTTAAGTTCCACACCAAATCTGTGAACACAGGATAGCATATCAGCGTGCAGTGAACTCCGGAGTGAAACTAGCATATCCTTTAGTGTGGTGTCTAGTACAGGCTGATTAGTGGTGGGAAAGAGATCAATTGAGTCAGGGAGATCTCTTGTATCTTCTCCTGAATCTAGGCCTGGTGTCAAGTCCCGGCTAGAATCCGAGGCATCCAGCCTCACCCTTGCTTTTTCCGGGCTGCCTGAGTTAGGGGTATGTATAGGGGAGTGTATACTCCTTTGTGGTGCATTCCTTTTTTGTGGATTGCCCTTGCCTGCTTCATACAGTGGGGTACTAGACATACCTCGCGCCGCTGTCCCGCCGCCGCCATCTTGCTTAGGCGCGAGCGGGTAGTATTCAGTCAGTTTTTGCGGCCTCCGGTTCTCCTTGTTGCGCCGCGGCATGATCGATCGGTTCCCGGAGATGTGCTGCCGGTCCGTAGGTAGTTATATGTGGGTTTGGGTCAATGGAACAGACGATGTGAGCCGGTGTGTTCCCAAGCACTGAGGAGCTCCTCTATTGAGCGTCCATCTTCTTCCGCGGCAAGCTCCGCCCCCCCACTTGTCCTTTAAACTACTCTAAATATTGCTATTTTCCCTATTCATAGGTGATTAATACGGTTATTCTCCTGATGAGTGGCTATAAGGTCCCGAAACGGCATAGAGCTTACAATTACCGTTATTTATACACTATTATTAGCTATGTATGGACGTTCCAATGTTATTGCATTTTGTCTTTGCCACTTTTTTCTAGTGACACCGAGTGCCACATATTTATTGTTATGTATCTTTTATTCATATCCTCATATGTTTACATAGAAGTCCTTGTTGGAATGTATTTTATGATTGAATACAAATTATATTTATTGAGCTATGTGCCTATAAATGTAAACATATGAATTCATGTATTACTTTATATTAAAAAATTGAAACTTTATTCTAGTTTGACTTCTGCTCCCGTGTGCCTCACTCAAAGTCCCACATCTGCTCTCTTTTTTAGTTTCTAGCACTATACTGTGTTATACAGTTTTGTTTTTTTTTCATATTTTGGGAGGTATTTTTTCATTTCTTTTTCTAGGGACTTTTTTTTTATTTTGGGGTATGCTGCATATACTTGTTGCTGTCACCAGCAAAGCTGACTTTTTTATAAAGCACATTGCTGCATAACTGTGCATCAAAGCACTACAAATTTACCACCCATTTTCCATGTCATGAAAGCCACTGATTGGAGAGGGGGACAGTTCAGAACAGCAGAACAGCAGTGAGGAAGAATGTTGTGCAGGGGCAGGGGCACATTACAGAGAACTGGAGGTAACAGTCCAAATCCATCTGACAGAATTATGCCACAGAAACAGGTCACTAATATCCCAGGCCCATTCCACAGAGCTCTGTATTCTGGGCCTCTTTTAATACATCTCCTGCTAGCAACACGGTTGTGGTCTTCTGCATTTGCGTGCAGTGTAAAATATATGGGTAATGTACCAGCCATTTTGGTACTAAGCGCATAAGAAAGTACATGATTCTGCACCACAGAGCTTTGCAGAAGCAGCACCTGAGACAAAAACTACCACATCTTCTTATTCCTTAGGTTCTGCATCATCATTGCACACAAGATTCTCCTACTGCATCCACTGAAACATCTGTAGCATTAAATGACAGGAAATTAAGTCTAAGAAGGGGGTTAAAGGTAACCATACTGGGGCCATGCTGAAGAGGCTAAACTGAAGTCTTGAAACTCAGCAGCATTCTCCAATACCCAACTTACCAACTACAGCAGCATTTTTACAGGCAGGGTTCTTTTTTGCAGCTCCCGGAGAGAAAAGAAAAAAATGCCCACAAACCACACCAATGACAAATCCTAATGACAGCTTGGCGAACCTGGTGGCACTGAAGCTGCTACCATTACAGATCATAAAACTGGCCCTCTTCCATAATTTACAGCCTGTGCATCACCATAATATCAGGTACACAACCACCATTATTTTGCCCAGAAGGCCATACCTGCCCTCCACCAACAGCAGTATATAATACTGTATGTCTGTGTAACTATGTCATATCTGCAGCAGGGTACAATAGAGCATAGACACAAGTTCAAGCAAACATGGGTAGGAACGCTACATCTCTTTCATTGCCCACTCTTCTGGCAGCTGGGACGCATGCAGGATGGAGAAACACAGTTGGAGCTAGTGGTGCCACTACATGTATTGCCAGCATGTGGGATCTAATAGGGATTAGCTCAAGGTTCAATATGAACTTTGGCTGCTCGGGCATTCAGACAAATGTCCAAATGTTTACCCATTCAGTGGGAGCCAAATGTCATGTATACTGTATTAGTGGTATTACTTCTTCTATTACACATGACAGCTACCTGGCCACGTAAGCAAAGGGGTATGGATATTTTATTATAAAAAAAAAAAAACAGCATGGGGTTCCACCATTTTCATATCAGATCCTTTGAGTTTGGCATTGATTTTAAGGTGGTACTGCACACATAGGGAAGGCTAGTATCTGGGTGCCCCTAATTGTTAAAGGATTCTTCAAGATTCCAATAATCCCCCTGTCTACAGACCCCCACAACCACCAGCCAGGGTTGTGTGGAAGAAACCCTTGTCATCATCAGCATGGGGACAAGGTGCTTTTCCAGGGGGTCCTTTGCTTTCCCCTCAGGCTCTGAGGTAAGTCAAGTTTTTTCTTTTTGTTGTTGCAAGGGGTACCCCCATTAAAATCCATACCAAACTCAAATGGTATGGTATGTATATTTGGAGGGACTCTACCCAAATGTATTTTTTCAATTTCATTCTAGCATGCGCTATAGCAAAAGTGACATTTATAAAGAAAAGAAAAGATAGAGTTCAAATTGCCAGTAAATGACATCCCATTGCTGTCTTAAAAACACACACACACACACACACCTCCAGGATTTCTTTTTTTAATTAACAGAGAAGCTGTCAATGATGTCATTTTCTAACAAGTGTAAACACTTTTTTCCTTTGTAAATGTCAGAGCTGCAGTAGCACTTTCTGTACATCAGAGAGATGTTCAAAATTGGGGCACCCCCAGGCATGTTATTTAACCACTCCAGCCCCGGAAGGATTTACCCCCTAATGACCAGGCCATTTTTTGCGATACGGTACTGCATTACTTTAACTGACAATTGTGTGGTCGTGCAATGTTGTACCCAAACAAAATTGATGTAATTTTTTTCCCACAAATAGTGCTTTCTTTTGGTGGTATTTGATCACCTCTGTGGCTTTTATTTTTAACGCTATAAACAAAAAAATTAGCAACAATTTTGAAAAAAAAAAACAATCTTTTTTACTTTCTGCTATAAAACATATCTGATAAAGATATGTAGCAGAATACAAATTGGCCTAAATTAATGAAGAAATTAGATTTTTTACATATTTTTGGTAAATCGCGTCTAAAAAACATGGGATAGATTTAAGGAATTTTTATTTTATTTTTTCTACTAGTAATGGTGGCGATCAGTGATTTTTAGCGGGACATTGCGGAGGACAAATTGGACACCAAGTGACACTTTTTGGGGACCAGTGACACCAATACAGTGATCAGTGCTAAAAAAAATGCACTGACACTGTATAAATGACACTGAAGGGAAGGGGTTAACATCAGGGGCAATCAAGGGGTTAAATGTGTTCCCTATGTGTGCTTTCTTACTGTATGGGAGGTGCTGACACTATGCAAAGAGAAAGATTGTGTTCCTGATTAGTAGGAATCACAGATCTCTCTCTTCACCTGTGACAGAATGACCGTCTGCCTTGTTTACATAGGCAGACCGTCGTTCTGTCATTCCCCGAACGATTGTGGTTGGCCGGTGGCCATTGCATCCGCTGGACCTGCTGATTGGCTCCCACAGTGTCCAATCACAGAGCGAGCGGGTCACCGGCGGCACGCCCCAGACCAGGAAGTGCGAACAACATACAGGTACGTTGTTTTGCGCAGTCAGGCCACCCGGCTGCAGTATATGTGTGGTGGGCGGTCCAGAAGTAGTTAACGGAAATGTGTTTTTTTGTATTGTTCCACTTTAGGCATTTAAAAATTACCATTCCTGGCCACATTGAATATTTGACACTTTTTTGTGTTGGTACATGTCCTCTAGGAAGGTGCCCACGCACATGCTATTTTATTGACATTCACCTGCCTATTAGCACAGAAAATTAGCATTTTCAATTTTACAGATTCACATCCTGTTGATTTCAATGTGATTCGGGTTTAGCAGCCAAACTCCTTTAATGAACTCTGTTTGAACCACACCCAAGGCTGTTATTCTCATCCCTAGCATTTAATATCTTTGTGTCACTGAACCACACAATCACCGGCAAGGTCCACATGACCTAAGACATGGTCAAGCAAATAAGGGCAAGGATATAAACACTCTTTTATGGCATTAAGGGTAACTTTGTTGGCAACTGTGAAGAAATCAAGGTAGGGCACACCACTGGAGTTGGTGATGCCGTTATGTGTCCTGCAACTTGCTGATGGTGAAAGATCAATCAACTCTACCTCATCAATTATCTCATCTAGTGATTTGTCAGAACCGCCAGTCCCCTCCAAGTGAACAAGAGTCTACGCAATGGCCAAGGCAAAATTCTGCCACACTGCTTTGCAGGTTGCATGACTGGTGGACAGGAGCCATACATGGAGAGGGTGAAATTCTTTAGAACACCGGTATTTTCAACAAAACTGGGGCTTGGGGATACTTTGCTGTAGGCATTTTGGAGCATATATGTGTCAGGAATCATGAATCAGACTGAGACAGAAGTGCAGTAAAAATCACACTATTTAATAAAATGTTAAAATGGTATAAACAGAGCAACCGTAGTCAAAACATAGCCAGAGTTCGGTAACCGGGAGGGGTAGTCAGAACAAGCCAGAGAAACAGGAGTTCAGAGATCAGAGAAGTTGGGTGCAGCAAACAGGATCAGGAACCAGAAAGGAAGTCAGCCAAGCAAAAGTCTTTCACAGGAAAACACAGCAGAGAGAGTCTGGATATGTTGACCAAGGCAAAGGCACAGGAGATCTGATCCAAGGAGTTTATATAACCAGCAGCTCTAGCTGATGAGCAGGAAATGAAGACCAGGTGAGTCACTGTGGAAGGAAGAGTCTTTGGCAATTAAAGAGCAGCTGAACACAGAGCTTTGAGAAGGAAGGGCTGAGCCCAACCCTGGCAGTATGGTATTTTATGCTCCAATACCTGCTGCTGGAAGGTAACACTTAAATTGTCACAAAGTTTCCTGCCTATTCCAGTTCTTTTGCATTCTAAAGATGGTGCAAAATCAGTCAAAGTTGTAAGCTAATATTATGCTCCTTCTGAAATTGGGCAAGGACTTGTCAGACCCTAGCTCATGCTGACCTTTTTTGCGCTCCTTCACAGCGATGTAAAAATCCTGGTGATAGTCCTTGCACTAAGGTTGAATAAAGTCATTACTATGATTCTTCATGTACCATAAATCCACTGCTATTAACCTGCATAGATTATTCACAAACATTCAATCAACAGCTGACAATGTGGGCAACAGGGCTTTTGTCAGGAGTCAGCATATGGGAAACCAGATATATGTGGCTACACATAAACTGGGACCAGATCATATGTATAAACCGGGTTTGGGACTTTGAATGAGGCATGTGAGACGCAACTTCGTAAAATGGTCAGACTATTTTACAAAGTTGGGCCTCACCTGCCTCATTCAAAGTCCAAAATCTCTCTTCTTGATTTCAGATATAGGTATGGAGACGTATGATCCTATACGCTTCATTTAAAGTCCCAAAAACCCCCTCTAGTTTATATGTATAAACTGGGACCAGACCATACAGTATGTATAGTATATATATTTAAAGTTTAAAGTGAGATTTATTTACAGTGAAACAAAAGACAATCACATACCAGTAAATAGCGAACATAAACAAGAAGTATAAAGTAAAAAAGTAAGTGGGGTGTGTGGCGCTACCTGAGGTCAATAGGTAAATAAAAACCAATCCCTCTAACATATACTCTATATAACTGGCTTAAGATTAGACTAGAAGGATATGTAAGGATTCTTATTCAAAGATGTAAAGGCGTCCACAGGATAAAATAAAATCCTTAAAATGAGTGACCTTTTATAAAGTGCTACGTGCTATAGGTGGAGTAGACACGGTTCAAATCAATTATAGTGCAAAACACAATCTATATTTATAGCAAAACAAATAACCATATATCACATATAAATATGATTCAGAACAGTCCAGTGATACCAGTTCATTTACCCTAAACTGTGCACATTGAAGAGCAAACAGTCCTGGAGCTGATGTGCTACCAACTAATCTGAACCATTAAAGAAGAGAACTTAGTCCCAATAAAAATGATGTGCAAAATTTCAAAATCAAAAAAGTTCATTCAAAAGGTGACTTGTGTACGCTGTTGCATAAGTATTCATGTGACTTTCGTGCTCCCCCTCTCGGGTCCCCACTCACCAGCTACCACTATCCCTACAGGGGTAAATGGCATGTATAGTATAAAGCAGGTGAGGTCCTAGTGTCTCTCCGGGTCAGGATGCTTCCAGCCTTCCAGTCAGGATGTCCTACGTCAGCCAAATACTGGGCAATAACTAGTATGTTCCTGTGTTGGTCCCAGCAAAAAGTCCTTATGTGTAAGAGATAAGGGCTCCAGGGAGATTGTCACCAACTTTTAAGCTAAGAAGAGGCACTCGTCATGGGTGCTCGGTATCACCCCTACTTTTTGCCCTAGCCATTGAACTGGTGGCAGCCTTGGTTAGATCAAACACTGCCATCACAGACTTTAAATACGGATAAATCTTCCTCCCTCCATATGGCTATGAAAGCCATTACAGTGTTTGGAATAAATTCAGGTCTAACTATCTAACCATTAGGGATGAGCTTCGCTTTCGAGTCAAACCCATGTTCGACTCGAACATCGGCTGTTCGATCGTTCGCCGAAGTGCGAACGTTATGGGCCGTTCGCGCCAAATTCGCGTGGCACGTCACGGCCCATAATTCACTGCGGCATCGCAGTGCATTGCTGGCTGATGATTGGCCAAGCATGCACTATGACCCGCATGCTTGGCCAATCACAGCGCCGTCAGTAGAGAAAGCTGTAATTGGCCAAAGCCAGGGTGGCTTTGGCCAATTATGGCTCAGGGGGTTTAGAACACGCCCCACACTATATAAGGCCGCCTGCACGGTGGCCCTGTGTAGTGTGTTCCAGCGTGCTTAGATAGACAGAGAGACAGTGTCATTTCATTTGAGTTAGCTAGATAAGGCAGTACAGTCAGTGAGTTAGCTGCACTTACAGTGTATTGTGTATATATATGCATCCCAGGTGTTGTATATATATATATATATATATATATATATATATATATATATATATATATATATACACACTGTTTTCAGTTTAGCTAGATCCGTTCCTGTTATCTTCCTACTGACAGGAAGGCTTGTATTGTTACAGTATTTACAGCTACCTGAAAAAAATTGCTGGTGTTCTTTTGATCCTTTTAGTACCACAGTCAGGCAGCTAGACTATTTACAGTTAGTGTAGTGCGTCCTCCTCACAGTGTTCAGTTAAAGCTACAAGTTAGTTTAGTGTGACCTCTGCACAGTGTTCAGCTAAAGCTACAAGTTAGGGTAGTGCGTCCTCCTCACAGTGTTCAGCTAAAGCTACAAGTTGGTGTAGTGCGTCCTCCTCACAGTGTTCAGCTAAAACTACAAGTTAGTGTAGTGCGACCTCTGCACAGTGTTCAGCTAAAGCTACAAGTTAATATAGTGCGTCCTCCTCACAGTGTTCAGCTAAAACTACAAGTTAGTGTAGTGCGACCTCTGCACAGTGTTCAGCTAAAGCTACAAGTTAGTGTAGTGTGTCCTCCTCACAGTGTTCAGCTAAAACTACAAGTTAGTGTAGTGCGACCTCTGCACAGTGTTCAGCTAAAGCTACAAGTTAGTGTAGTGTGTCCTCCTCACAGTGTTCAGCTAAAACTACAAGTTAGTGTAGTGCGTACTCTGAACAGTGTTCAGCTAAAACTACAAGTTAGTGTAGTGCGTACTCTGAACAGTGTTCAGCTAAAACTACAAGTTAGTGTAGTGCGTCCTCCTCACAGTGTTCAGCTAAAGCTACAAGTTAGTTTAGTGTAACCTCTGCACAGTGTTCAGCTAAATCTACAAGTTAGGGTAGTGCGTCCTCCTCACAGTGTTCAGCTAAAGCTACAAGTTAGTTTAGTGTGACCTCTGCACAGTGTTCAGCTAAAGCTACAAGTTAGGGTAGTGCATCCTCCTCACAGTGTTCAGCTAAAGCTACAAGTTGGTGTAGTGCGTCCTCCTCACAGTGTTCAGCTAAAACTACAAGTTAGTGTAGTGCGACCTCTGCACAGTGTTCAGCTAAAGCTACAAGTTAGTATAGTGCATTCTCCTCACAGTGTTCAGCTAAAGCTACAAGTTAGTGTAGTGCGACCTCGGCACAGTGTTCAGCTAAAGCTACAAGTTAGTGTAGTGTGTCCTCCTCACAGTGTTCAGCTAAAACTACAAGTTAGTGTAGTGCGTCCTCCTCGCAGTGTTCAGCTAAAACTACAAGTTAGTGTAGTGCGTCCTCCTCGCAGTGTTCAGCTAAAGCTACAAGTTAGTTCAGTGTGACCTCTGCACAGTGTTCAGCTAAAGCTACAAGTTAGGGTAGCGCGTCCTCCTCACAGTGTTCAGCTAAAGCTACAAGTTAGTTTAGTGTGACCTCTGCACAGTGTTCAGCTAAAGCTACAAGTTAGGGTAGTGCATCCTCCTCACAGTGTTCAGCTAAAGCTACAAGTTAGTTTAGTGTGACCTCTGCACAGTGTTCAGCTAAAGCTACAAGTTAGGGTAGTGCGTCCTCCTCACAGTGTTCAGCTAAAGCTACAAGTTAGTTTAGTGTGACCTCTGCACAGTGTTCAGCTAAAGCTTCAAGTTAGGGTAGTGTGTCCTCCTCACAGTGTTCAGCTAAAGCTTCAAGTTGGTGTAGTGCATCCTCCTCACAGTGTTCAGCTAAAACTACAAGTTAGTGTAGTGCGACCTCTGCACAGTGTTCAGCTAAAGCTACAAGTTAGTGTAGTGCGTCATCCTCACAGTGTTCAGCTAAAACTACAAGCTAGTGTAGTGCGACCTCTGCACAGTGTTCAGCTAAAGCTACAAGTTAGTGTAGGGTGTCCTCTGCACAGTGTTCAGCTAAAACTACAAGTTAGTGTAGTGCGACCTCTGCACAGTGTTCAGCTAAAGCTACAAGTTAGTGTAGTGCGTCCTCTGAACAGTGTTCAGCTAAAACTACAAGTTAGTGTAGTGCAACCTCTGCACATTGGACTGGGGGGTACCCATGCCGTTTGTTTCACTGATTTTCATCCATATTGCCAGGACCCGACATTACATTAAAGCCGCAAGCAGTTTTAAATGAGTTTTTTTCTTTAAAAATGACATTTTGTGCAGGGACTGTTCTAAGCATGGGAAACACGCGCCACTTTACAGGCACACTATAGACACCCTCAGGTACGATATTTAAAGGAATATTTCACTTTTTTTTTTTTTTTTACTTTAAGCATCATTAACCGCTTCCCTACCCGCCTATAGTCATATGACGTCCACAGATGGGATCTCCCATTCTGGGCGGGCGTCATATGACGTCCTGGGATTCCCGGCCGTCTAGGGGGCGCGCGCGCGCCGCTGGGAGCGCATGCGCGCGCCCACCGCGTTGATCGGGACCCGGTGCGTGTGCCCGGCGGCCGCGATGTCCGCCGGGCACCCGCGATTGCCCGTTAACCGGGCCGGCATGTGGATCTGTGTGTGTAAACACACAGATCCACAGCCTGTCAGCTCTGAGGAGAGCGATCTGTGTTCCCAGAACGGAGGAACACTGATCGGTCTCCTCCCCTTGTACGTCCCCTCCCCCTTCAGTTAGAATCATTCCCTAGGAAACATACTTAACCCCTCCCCGCCCCCTAGTGGTTAACCCCTTCACTGCCTGTCACATTTACACAGTAATCAATGCAATTTTATAGCATTGATCGCTGTATAAATGTGAATGGTCCCAAAAATGTGTCAAAAGTGTCCGATGTGTCCGCTATAATGTTGCAGTCACGAAAAAAAATCGCGATCGCCGCTGAAAAAATAAATAAATATTTTTTTTTTAAAAATGCCATAAATCTATCCTGTATTTTGTAGACGCTATAACTTTTGCGCAAACCAATCAATATACGCTTATTGCGATTTTTTTTACCAAAAATATGTAGAAGAATACGTATCGGCCGAAACTGAGGAAAAAATGTGTTTTTTTAAAAAAAAAATTGGGATATTTATTATAGCAAAAAGTAAAAAATATTGTGTTTTTTTCAAAATTGTCGCTCTTCTTTTGTTTATAGCGCAAAAAATAAAAACCGCAGAGGCGATCAAATACCACCAAAAGAAAGCTCTATTTGTGGTGAAAAAAGGACGTCAATTTTTATTTGGGTACAACGTCGCACGACCGTGCAATTGACGTTTAAAGTGCGACAGCGCTGAAAACTAAAAATTGGCCTGGGAAGGAAGGGGGTGAAATTGCCCTGTTAAAATCACTGCTCCCGAAAAACGTCAGTTTTTAAAAGGTTTTTTTTTGCATTGATACATCTCCCCTGGGGCAGGACCCGGGTCCCCAAACCCTTTTTAGGACAATACCATGCAAATTAGCCTTTAAAATGAGCACTTTTGATTTTGAACGTTCGAGTCCCATAGACATCAATGGGGTTCTAAGGTTCGTGCGAATTTTCGGTCCGTTCGCAGGTTCTTGTGCAAACCAAATCGGGGGGGGGGGGTGTTCAGCTCATCCCTACTAACCATCAAATTTTAATGTTTTCTTGCTGGATACTCCTCCGAACCCATTAAATGGATATATCCCATATCCATCACGAAGTCCTTTAAATACCTGGGGATCATGGTTACTCCGAACCTCATCGACTTAAGTCAGCTCAATGTGTCTCCCCCTTGTATGTATCAGAGATAAAATGAAGATTTGGAATAGATTGTGGTTCTCTTTGTTGGGTAAAAATCTCATAAAGATTATTCTTATGCCCCAACTCCTGGACAATCCTCCATAATTCCCTGGTAGTTATCCCATTAAAACTTTACAGTTTATCAGTTCTGTTTTCTGTACCCTGCTGTGGCGCCATAAAGCTCTGAGTGTGAGGATGGAACATTTACATAAGGATAAAGGGGTTTGCCATTCCAAACTTGTTAGTGGCTGCACTATGTAGCTGCGCAAATGCAGCACCTGGTAGGCTATATGCAACAACCCATAGAGACAGCCTTTACCAAACTGAACTCTATATTGTCCATCATTTTGCATGCTACTGGAGTGGTGGATGCTTCATCGGAATTAGAGTTACAAGCATTTGGCAAATCTAACAAGCTCTTTCCCACCGATGTGCTAATGCAACACGTTTGAAACAAAAATGTATTCAGTTCCAGCAGCTTTCATGCTTTACCCATATGGCACAACAACACACATCCTGAACTAACTATGGGTGGGGTGGAAGGAGTAAGGGGTGACCCACTTGCATAAAATATTTCCTGATGGCTCCTTACGACCATTCTCTGACCTTCAGACTAAGTTCCACCTTCTGCTAGCTATTTCTTTTTACTATTTACAACTGCAACACACAGTAAATGCGAAAGGCAGTGACACTATTTTGCAGCAGTCTCCAATGTCTCTCTTTAGGACAATTCAGAATACTGACAGTACGAAGAGATTTATTTCTAGATGTTATGCTACACTATTTTTCTTGAAAACTCCCCCCTTAGAATGGTAATGAGATGAGGGGGAGAAATCTCTAGAAGCAGTTCAACCATGCTCACTTAATGTTACCCAGAAGCTTACACAACTATATATTCTTTTAAGGGTTCACTATACCCCCAAAAGTTTTTTTAAAATGGGCATTATAAAGGACCCATGTGTATGAAATGCCAGAGGAACCATGGCAACCTTTTTTTGTGGCACTGTCCCAAACTACATATTTACCTGGTGAAAGTTGTACATACCATTGAGGTTGGGTTCACACTATTGCGAATTTGATGCGGGTTCCGCGCATCCAAATTCCAATAGCAGGAGATTTTGATTGGCTCCCTATGGAGCCGGTTCACATATCTCCGCTGTGGCTCTGGTGCAAATTTGGTGAACGGGGATGCACTGAACCCCTGCTGTGAGCCGCATGTGAAGATAGTGTGAACCCAGCCTAATATGGTATTCCAGACATCAATTCAGTTAGACCCAAAACCATGTGTATTAGGTATCCTAGATGCTCTTCAGCAGCATACGCTCACCCCAAGAGGCTCTTAATAGGGCTAGGTTTTAAGCATTTAAGCTTATTTTAGTGCGCTGGAAATCTGCAGACTTGTTCATAGATGCAGAATGGCTGAAATACATGGAGGATACTCTGAAATTGGTAAAATGTATTCATCAACATAGAGGAAGACCTGGCAAATTCAAGAAGCTATGGGATCTATGGCTTGATATGCCAGATCTTAGCTCACTTAATTTAGTTATAGACAGAATATTTTAAAGGTAAATGTCTGGCCTGGTGGAGATTAGTACTGTAATATTGCACTTTTTGTTATGTCCTCATATTAGTATACCACTCTGCATGTACAAGGTTGTGTTAACACTAAGGGCTGATATTTCGCTGAATTGTACAAATTCTTTTGTACTGCTTACTTAAGTTTTCATTATATTATATTGTCTGCTCTGGAAATTAACACAATATTTAAGTAAAACTTACTTTTTCTGATAAAAAAAAAAAAAGATGGTGCAAAATGTTTTTGCAGCTCAAACTCAGCTGCAAAATTTCTCATTTCTCTGCAAGGTTACTCCAGCATTGTGTCCCAAATTTTGGCCTATTCAGGTGCTCAAGCACTCCAAAGCTACTGCACAATATAACAAAATATTAATAAAAACACATACATGTTGTGCGGTTTAATTACATGTATTTCATTATATCTTTCCTCATCAATTCTCTGTTCTCATCCTACCTATCAGCCGTATTATTCATAAATTATTTGATGTACATGATAGAGTTACAATGTTCATTTATCAAAGGTCAGTAAGGGAACCTGTCTATGTTTCTTGGACCAATGTTCCACTTAAGGAGTACATAGGAGGTAAGCATCTATACATTTTAAGACATTTTTCAAGAAACTTACTTAAATAGCACTTTTTAAATCCATAATAAATAAAATCTATAATCAGTTTTCATTAAAATTTAGCAAGGGGTTGTGGCCTGGCTATGAGTAGGTGTGGATGTTGTTCACGGAGGCTTCCTTTGTTTCCAGCTCAAAATCAAACATACATGGAAAAGAAAGACTGCAGAACCACTCCCCCTGGGTTAAGCCTGGATAGAGGAGATTATCAACATTGTCACAGGGTACTTCTAGATCCTGAAAAGTCGTGCTTAATGCCTTTTTTAGAGTGGCACTGAAGCTCCCTGGCTTCACCTAAGATGGCCTCTTTCCCACAAGGCAGGGATATCTCTCCCTGCACCAGCCCTGTGGACACCACGTCAAGCCCTCAATAGAAAATAGACACCTTAAGCCCTCCTACTAGATTTCAATACCAAGGATCTGGCTTAGCAGTGCCTGAGCTTCATGAGATCAACCAAGACTGCAACCTCAAAACTTATATAAGGTCTTTACCTACTAAAGTTAACACAGAGCTGTATATTTAGAAATTGGAAACCCTCTGTAAACAGGACGAGCATAAAATACAAACAACACATCTAGGTCACAAATTGGAAAGGCAAGAAACCAGATACTGTTACAGGAAAAGGCATGCAGACAGGATTTAAAATTGAGTATCTTTTATTACAAATTTATGCTTATGAGAATCAGAACAGGAGACAAAAAATATATGCATGAAAGGCCTCCCAAAGGCTACACATCCTAAGGGCTTGATCCCCACACTCCTTGTTACCGGTATTTTCACGTGTTTTCTACAGGATGAAGATCACGCTAAAAGAGATTGATAGAGCAGACAGGGTCCTTCAACACCCCAGTCAAGATGAGAATAGGCCACAATATTTTATCTGTCTCTTACATAAGTATTATGACAAGGATGAAAATCAAACTCTGTCTAGATATAGATTGCATTAAACTGATGTAGAGAGCCCTTTCCCTACTCCTCGAATTGTTCTGTAAGAAGGGGATACAGTTCCAATGAGTATATTCCTTAGACTTATTAGTCCAGAAAGATAGCAGATTGATCTTCCTGGTAGATATGAGAGACCTTCCATGCTTTTTAGAAGATCTGAACCTGCCCAAAATGGGTATTCAAGTGGAGGCTGTGGAGAGTCTCCAAATTCCATCTCATCCAGGCAAATGGCAAACTGTATCCCGCAACTCCCATCAGACATGCAGAGCCTGGTCTGACTCTGAATGCCATGGGTCCAGAACCCTTAATTGCTTATATTGGCCTTCCTCTGTTCCTTTACCTCAGATTGTCTTTACTAAGTGGACACTTCCAGGTACTTTATTCTCATCCTTTTAAACTGTTGCTGACTTCAGTGGTCTTGTTACTCTTTTTTTAATCCCCAGGACAATTTGTCATTGGTTATCTATATATAGAAGTGTCTGACCTTTGACATACACTATAGGGACTCTGTCTAATGCCCTGTACACACGGCCGGATTTTCCGAAGGAAAAAGTGCGATCGGATTGTGTTGTCGGAAATTCCAATCGTGTGTGGGCTCCATCGGACTTTTTCTGTCAGAATTTCCGACACACAAAGTTTGAGAGCAGGGTATAAAATTTTCCGACAACAAAATCCGATCGTTTAAATTCTGATCGTGTGTACACAAATCTGACGCACAAAGTGCCATGCATGCTCAGAATTAATTAAGAGATGAAAGCTATTGGCTACTGCCCCGTTTATAGTCCCAACGTACGTGTTTTACGTCACCGTGTTCAGAACGATCAGATTTTGTGACAACTTTGTGCGTGTATGTAAGATAAGTTTGAGCCAACATCCGTCGGAAAAAATCCATGGATTTTGTTGTTGGAATGCCCGATCAATGTCCGATCGTGTGTATAGGGCATTAGATCTCTACACTTGTCTCAAGTCAAATCATCCTACAGGCCTTGCAGATGTTTTAAGTCTATATTTGACTGCATGGAATGGTCTGGCAATAACTTTGCCAGGGCAAATTACAAAGTTAGCTTCTCTAATATTCATTCTACACTCTTTTCATTCTGTTCCTTAAAGTGATTTTAAAGTCTTAACTTGTTTTTACATCAGACATGTTATACGTTCCTGCGTTATACAGTGGAATTGCCCAGAGTGGCCCAGATCCTCATATTCTGGGGTTCCCCGCCAGCACTCCTGGCCCCTCTATTTCTCTGTGTGCCCCCATAGAAAGGTGCTTCCTATGGGAGTGCACATGCAGGCTCAATCCCATATACACAAGCAGCACAGCTCAACACCACCCTCACTCCCTCATCACAGGATTTGACTGACATAAATGGTTACCACTTTCTCAGGAAAGCCTGTGAGAGCAGAGAGAGAGGAGAAAGCTGCTAAAGATGGTCACAGTGCCAGTGAGGGCTCAGCTAAGTACAAAGCGGATGAGGGGATGATACTGCTACTTGAAAATTTTTAAACTAAAGCTTTAAAACACTTTATATTCCTGATATGTGCTTGCTATACCATGTACTTTTATGAGGAAGTATTCTGTTCTCTTTGTATTGCTTCCTTTGTGTGAAATCCCTGGTGTTCTAGTCAGTTCCCTTGCTTTCCTATTAAAAACTGACCACACTAAGCAGGAGAGCACACCATGGTCAGTTCTTTAGCTATGCTATTCTCCTCCAATGATCAGAATTTCCCTGACATGCCCCCGCTGCACAGCCATTCATTGGGAAAATCAGTTTTGCAGTCTCTCTGTCCGGGGTTGCGATGCGCTCAGCTCCCTCCCCACCTCCCCTCATTTATTTCGGGGCGGCTGGGGCCCGATCTTAACGCATCGGCGCCATGCACAAATTGGCCCCCCGAGCGACGTCAATTGACGCCACAAGGTGGGAGCCGGGTTTTTGTTTTTTTTTTTTGTTCCATCTGACGCCTACAGCTGTGATGAGCAGACATCCACTGAGGTACTCTCAGCTGTGATTGCTCTCTTGTCTCTCAGCTGCCAATGATGTCACGCATGACGCTGGCAGGGACCCGCCCAGGGCCAGAGTATATCAGCTGGGACCGACAGACTGACGGTTCACTCCCTCACTGTGCTTCGCTAGGAAAGGACCGCTCTGTTAAGCAGCCATTATTCAACACATGGGTAATTAATATATATATTTTTTAATCTTTTTTCCTGCTTACAGTACACACATTTCCATCTTCTCACCTATTTATTCAGTGCACGACACCCTCTATTTTCACACATTTCCTATGGTTTCCTATCCTATCTTTTTTCACGTGCATTTTTATGCATCCAACTTATTTTCATTCCCCCTCTATCTCATTTTATTTTTTCAGATGCACCAAGTACACATTCCTTTCAGCCATTCTATCCATCTAACACGTTCAACTCTAGATTTACTTTCTTTGACACATCCCATTTTCTCTAATTTTCTGCAGATTTTCCCATTTACAACTCATTGATCAGTATATTGAGGGCTTAGGAATCAGTCGGCTGTGGTTTTTCCTGGCCCACCCTCCAATCACTTTGGGAGGATGGTCGGTGCCCTGCCTCAACCCCGGTTGAGACGGTTATATCGCACACCCTAACAGATCCCATTGCTGGTAACTCTTCTTGACTTTTGGGCTATTGTGTAAGTAGCTTTTCTATTCAAAGTAGACAATTTGGACATTTCTGATGCAATTTTCTCTGTTGGCCGGAGGTTCCACATGTATCAATATTTATGATATTCCTTTGTTTTTCTCAGTTAAATTATGCATCTCACCCCTGATGACTGGCAAGAAGCCAAGAAACGCGTCGGGTTTTCAAACTAAGGATGCCCTATCAAGCCTAAATCTATTCCTGACATTTATCAACTTTTTATCGAGTTTTTTCATTTCATGCGATTTTGTGATTTTGATTGGCGATTTTAATTCATGTATTTCTGTTATGAATTGCATATATGTATGTCCATTGATTTGTTTACACTACTGAGTCTTCAATGATTGTTACTGCTAAATATGCTTATACATTAAGTCATGCGACTATGTCTGTATCTATACTACTTTATTGGTACTGTATGCATCAAAATCATGGACTTGGCTATAAATTAAATCCAATCATTTTACCTAATCACATGCATTCATTATTATACTTTCAATTGACATGCTTCATTTAAAGTCCCACTTGCCCCTCTCTTTTTCTTGTATATCTTAACAAATTCTGTTCATGCCCCTATGTTATTATTCTGCCCCCATTATCTATCTGATAAGGAATGGACCTGGTGTTTTAATGATAATCTTCTTGATCACCTGGTCACTTCTGCTAAGATCTATGCTACCATCACTCACTGCTTCTTAAATAATGATTGTAGCATCCTCTAGCTAGTGTGCTAGTTGCGTATAGTTAGTTATTAGAGTAGGTAAATAGGTTTGGCAGAGAGCCAGGCTTGGGTTAAATCTGGGTAAGAATTAAGGGAAGCCGGATGACTCAACATCAACAAGCAGCATATCTGGTGCCTCCCCTTGTTTCTGGCTCATTGGAGAATCTTCCAGATGTAGTGGGTGGAGGCTAGGAGGAGCTGTTTGGCATATTTATGAGGGCCTCAGCCAACCCCCAGCAGAAAGGGTCTGGAAGGGGTAGGCCACCTCTTAGTCGGCATGAGTCATGCCAGCAGGGGCAGTAGGGTGAAAGATGGATATGGAGTGCTGAGGAGGTTGTCGATGGCCCTTAGGGGTGCCCCCGAGTTTGGGGTGGGGAGTGACCTTGGGTTTAGGGCTCAGGTGCTGGAAGGATTCCCCACAACACATGGAGAAACCATTTTCTAGAGACACAGGAGCAAGGAGCGGACAGCGGGAGCAGGTCAGCATGTCTGGGAAATGTCCTGAGAAGTCAGCCAGGTGGGCTGGTGAGTGTTTAGTCTGGGAAGACTGTGGAGAGAGTGTCAGTCTGGGTAGACTGTGGAGAAGTTTGCCAGGAGGGCTAGTGAAAGAAGCAGCTGCAGCCAGGCTGGCTGGCAGTGCCTGAAGAGGTGGTTCTGGGATCAGTAGCCACATGCATGTATGCTGGACACTGACTTTTTCTCTACACACCAAAGGGGCCCTGGGTTCCTGCCTATAACAGACTGTTGCTCAAAATCTGACTGAATGCTGTGTCAGATCCTCTATCAGTGTGCCAGCGGAATACTGCAAGCAAGCAAGTGCTGGAGGAAACAACTCAGTGTATATAGACCGTAAATAGGAAAAGTTGCCCTTGGAATTGTTCTGAAGTCAAATGGGCATCCCATAATTCCAAATCCCCATCCAAGTTCTAATCCCTCCAACATAAAAAAACAACAAAGTACTGGACTGTTTTCTGACTTGGAAGTGACTGTGAAGATTCGGTGTGTCTGGCTGTGCAGGGTGGGGGATCCCATTTTACTTAGGGGGTGCACTACATGATATATTTGAGAGTACAAGATGGAAATATCATTAACTGCTTGCCAACCAGCCGCCATCATTATACGGCGGCAGGTCGGCTCTCCTCTCATGCCCACTGCACGCTGTGGGAGAGTGCCCGCAGGTCGGTGGACTCAATGTCTGCCGGCAACTCACAATCACGGTATACAGAGACAGAATGGTTATCTGCCTTTGTAAACAAGGTGGATCCCCATTATGACAGGAGACATGACAGAGATCTATTGTTCCCAGTGATCGGGAACAGTGATCTCTGTTATGTCCCAGTGAGCACATCCCCCCTACAATTAGAACATGCTGAGGGAACACATTTAACCCCTTGATTGCCCCCTACTGTTAACCCCTTCCCTGCCAGTGTCATTTTTACAGTGTACATTTTTGTAGTACTGATCAATGTAATAATGCCACTGGTCCCCAAAAATTGTAATTTGGGGTCAGATTTGTCTGCCGCAATGTTGCAGTCCCGCTAAAGATTGAAGATCACTGCCATTACCAGTAAAAACAATAAAAAAAGAAAAGTCCCTAAATCTATCCTATAGTTTGTATACACAATAAGTTTTGCGCAAACCAATCAATATACGCCTATTGTGATTTTTTTTTTTACCAAAAGTATGTAGAAGATAATATATATCGGCCTAAACTGATGAATAAATTTTTTTTTTATATTTTTTTTTGGATATGTATTATAACAAAAAGTAAAAAAAAAGGTTTGTAGTGCAAAAATTAAAAAACACAGAGGTGATCAAATACCATAAAAAGAAAGCTCTATTTGTGGGGAAAAAAAGGACGTCAATTTTGTTTAGGCACAGCGTTGCATGACCACGCAATTGTCAGTTAAAGCGACACAGTGCCAAATCACAAAAAAATGGCCTGGTCATTAAGGGGGCAAATCCTTCCAGGGCTGAAGTGGTTAAACAACAGTTGTGAGGCAATTCATTTTCCATCATTTCATTTTCCATGGCTCCTGCTTCAAGAGGGTAAGAAGGTAATTGCAAATGCTTTCTGCTCCCAGAGGATGGAGCCACCTTTGAATTACGACTCAAACTAGCAAATCTGTTAGATGTAAATTACAATAGAAAACTTGTCTTCCATAGATTTTATGACTTTGGAAATAAAACTGGGAGAATGTTGGTGAGAGCACCCAGAAAGCAGAAAGAGGCTTAGAAAGAGGCTTGTCACATCCAGAAGCTGGTATCCAGTGCATCTAAGAATATATCTTGCCAACCCAGGAATTTGGTTAGACCAAATTAAATTGCACATTTATTCAGGTGTGGAAATAATTCCATCTGGAAGCCTGATGGGTACCATTCGAAGAAGATATAGGATTGCACGCAGAAAATTAATTTTTATAACATGAAATCTGCTGAGCCATGTAAAGCAGGTTTTGAGCATACAATGACTTTAAGTGAGAGATCAGCTTAACGCCAAGATATTTTAAGGCTTAGGACTTCCAGGTAAATTGAAAGCAAGCTTGTAACGTAAACTAGGCATCTTAATAATGGGAAGAATTTCAAATTTAGTATAGTTTATTTTAAAATTAGATAGAGAGGTAAAGGAGAGGTCACTTCTAGCATTATATTAGCAACAATGACTTGAGAGTTTAAAAAAAAAACGGGAATGTCATCCATGTAAGTGGAAAGCATATGTGTGTTAGCATATAAAAAATAAATATAGCACTCGCAAACACAATAAGTGAAAATGTGTTATCCAAAAAGAAAGTCCAAAATAGAATAAGTGAAAATAAAGTCCAAATAAGGTGACTGAAGGTGCTCCAATCCAAAGTGAAGGAAATATAAGGTGCTTCAGAGAAATTCAGGTGTGCAACACCCCCTCATGTATTCCCACTCACCATAGCAGCTTTTTAGTCTGGTGGGTCATTAAAAGCTTGATAGAGAATCCTGGGATGGCGGATAAGGTGATATGCCTTCAGGTCCGGAAATCCTTTAAAGAGTTTCTCAGCCAGAACACAGCAGGTACCCAGAAGTAAAAACAAAAGGAAACTGATAGTGAAGTACCATTAAAAAAGTTTTATTGAAAAAGGGAGTGGGTACTTACAACAAGTAAGATAAAACAAGCCTCAAAATGGAGCTGTGAGTGTAAAAAAGCCGTTGCTGGCGTGCGTTCCACAGGACCGGAAGTGACGTCAGTGATACTGGAAATAGCGTCAACGTTTCGCCCTCCCTAGGGCATCATCAAGGACCTAGTTTCCGGCTAGCTGAAACTTAAATAGGGGCGGAGAAGATACATCCCTCCAGGAAACCAATCAAAAATGGCATAGCGGCCATTTTGTTGGTGGGACAAAAGAGTAGCTCCTGGGGATAGAGTACAGTCCATAGGAGAGACAAAATCAAACAAGTACTCCCAGTAAATCAATGGACGTCACTTCAGGCTAGATAGTGGAACGATAGACAAAAAAACTTTTCTAAAGACTTTGAACATAAAAAAGAAAGAGAAAATAGAAAATAGAAATAAAATAAAATGAACAAAAATATAAAATAAATATAAATAAAATTGAATTAAATGAAATTAAAATGAAATTAAAATTACATTAAATTAAATTTAAATTAAATTAAATTTTTGTTTGATACAACATTAGCGAGAGCGTATATATTAAGTATATATATGTGTGTTAGAACCAATATAAGTATGCCAACACTCACTGTATTTAGTTTGTTTTTATGGAGGAGCGACCCCACCACTGAAGTGCATAGTAAGGGTAAAAGGGGACTTCCCTGTGTCTGAATAGAGAAACTGGGAGACAGTGTGCCATTAACCTTCACTTTAGCAGCAGGTATTGTATAAAGGACCATGGTCCATGCAAGCATTTTCAGGCCCAGGCTAACAGCTTGTAGGGTTTTTTCCAAAAACTACCAGTCCTCTCTGTCAAAAGATTTCTCAGCATCTGTAGTAAAATACAGACAGGGGGACGGTTCACAACATTTTTGCATCAAATGAATAATGTTAAGGGTGCATAGAGAGTAATCCCTAGTCTCCCTACCTATTATAAATCTAGTTTAGAGAACAAGCCAGCAAGGTGTGGCTATCAGAAAACAGTGTTGGAATTTGAGCAAAGTTAGAGCAAGGAGAGTCCCAGAAGCTCTATTAATCGTATGTCTGCAATGTATTTCCACAATAATAATCACATATTGTGTTACAAGGATGAATGAAAAACCTACATCAGGCAGACACTTTCACTGGGAACATATAATGGTTGATTTACTAAAAGCAAATAGGTTGTTAATTTTTCAAGGGAATTTGCACCATGCAAGGAAAAAAAACAAACAGTATTAATGATTGGGCAGAGCCTTATCTCATTAATGAATGGAAAAATCCTCTTTAAAGAAGCACAATTCCTTACAAAGTAAATGACCTAGTTGTCTTTTAATAAATCAATCCCTTGGTGTACATTGGTGTATATGTGCATACTGTATCTGCTTGTGCCTGTACTAATTAAAATACTAAATATGAATGTGCAGAGAGCAAATATGTCTCTCTCTACTATATTATTAAAGTCTCTCACACATGAAGCTAAATATTCTATTTACAATAAAATGTTAGTTTTTTTTCAATGTTCCAGACACAAAGACACATGTTTTTGGTCAGAAGTACTTTATCATATATTCAGGAATATGATCATTATTCTAAATGGGTAAAGCAGAAAGAAAATGTACAGAGCCATTAAAGTAAATAGGCCATAAGAAAACATATTTAATTCATTTAATGGATGTGTCAGTCCTTTCTACCACTCTTGATCATAATTACAGAAGAGAAAACAGTAGGTTTCATGCAGCCTTTCATAAAAATAACAGCCAAGAACAAAAGATGATGTTGTTGATAACCTATGTCTTTATGAATATCAATATTTTAGATTCACGGCTATATGTTACACAGAAGCTTCCCTATGGCAGAGGGGAATCAATGATGGAAAACACAGACAGAAATTACTTTTTTTGTCAATATGCTGAAAAACAAAAAAGAAGAAATGCAAAAACAATTTGCTGACTTGGTACCACTAGATTGGCTTGCAAGGACAACGTGGTGCCTATATTTAAAAAGAGATTGAATTCTTTACCAAGTAACTACAGACCAGTTAGTTTAACTTCTATAGTTAGAAAGACATTTGAGAGTTTGATAAAAAAAACACACACTCTCTCCACCCCCCCCCCCCCCCGCACACACACACACACACACACACACACACACAAAGCGTTTTTGCCAGAAATTTATAATTTAAACAATAGATGGCATGGATTCATGAAAGAAAAAAAGTTGTCAAAAACATATACTTTCTTCGTGAGGAAGTAAGCAAAAACTTAGACAAAGGAATGGCTGTGTGTATAGCTATATGTCCTGGGTGTCCATTGCACTCCCTCCAGGCTAACCTGACCTCTGCCTATCCATTATAATGCACGTGCTTCCACTGTGGAGGCTCTCAAAATTTAGAGTTAGGACTACAGAAAATACTGGGGTGTCTTGACAGGGCTCTGTAGCTTACACATATATTTACAAATGTGTGCAGACTAAACACCTGTTTCTAATGCATGCTGTTAGACAGGATGATTACGTTGTTTGAAGGCTGGTGGGTAAGTTGAGAAGAAAATTTCTCTGGTTTTGTTTTGCATGCATTGCCCTTCCATGTGCTCCTTGCTGCAATGGCCAATTGTAGATGAGGGCAGTAGCCATTTGTTTATATAGTCATATACTTGGATTTTGCAAGAGTGCTTGACACAGTTTCTCACACAGAGCTGCTGTGTAAATAAAAGTCTATTGGCTATCCAGATGATAGTGATTGATAATTCCTATTCTGAATTGTCTAAGGTTATTAGTGTCCTATTCCTAGGTTCAAAGTGTTGGGATCATTACGCTTTAACTTATTAACGATATAGGGTTTTGGATTAAAAGCACCTGTCAGGAACATGGTGTCAGGCTAAGATGCGCTGTCTGGCTAATGCCATAGACATAGGAATGCACAATTCTATGAGCATAAAAGATGGACTGTGAAGACATAACTGCCCACATGAATTATCATTCACACGTGGACGTGTATGAACATCCACTGCCACCAAGTGGCCTATTTAAACCTGAATCCTGCACTAGTTCTTTGATGTATGGTCTCCAGCAATGTTTCTGTGATAAAGTTCCAGATATGCATCCTTGATCCTATTACTGATCTGGCTCCCTCTCTGATTTTGCTCTTTGATAACCCTTACCTGCTTATATTCACTGTCTGCCTCTACTATTAACCCTGGCCTGGACTGACAACAAAACTGATAAGAGGCATAGAGGACCTGAACTTTAAGGAAAGATTTGATCACCATGTATATATACTGACATAAGTGGCCCATATAGTGAACTTTGTTGTGTTGCTGTAGAATTATTCACTTTAAGGTCATCACAAAGAACAGGGGGACACTCTTGAAGCAAAGAGCTTAGCTTTAAAAAAGAGCTGGCAGTGTTCCTAAATGAACAAAGCATAACCTGATATTAAAATGTATAGGTAATGTGCGCATGCACGAGAGCTCCGACATGGCTGCCTGAGCCCTGAGCTCCGCACCACCCCGGAATAACGAGCCGCACTATCACCGCTACAGCCAACGGAGGAGTATCCGGTCTGCCCGATCGGGTACGGTAACCTTGGGGGAGCACTCAGAGATGTCCGGTCCCTCGGCATGACGGGACCTCGGCCCGCAATTCAAGTCGGCTGAGGAGGATGGGTGTACCAAGATGGCCACTGGCACTGAATCTAACCAGCCTCATGCAGCTTTACAAGCCAGGGCGCCAGAAAACAGGCCAGTACTTTTCCCTGCGACTCTGACACACGCCCAAGCGGCACAGGGCATCCCCAGCATGTCCCAGGCAGCCCCTCATGGCCTCACAAGCACCAGGCCCCTTCCCCGGCTTCCACGGAGTCCTTGATCGGCATGCATTTGGAAGAATATGGGCTATCCCCATCCAAGCCTTCTCAACTTCACCCATTTCCTAACCCGTCCCCTGGCTTTTCAGTCAGGGACATCACCACACTGCAGGAAGACCTTTTCGCTAAATTCTCTACTCTGTTAGAGAGAGGACTGGCCAACACAGCAACCCAAATTACCACCACTATAAAATCGGATCTCTCTAATTTGGGCTCCAGAATAGAGGCCATGGAGGACAAAATTGAAAGTACAGAACCAACCAAAATGCAGCGCACATTCAGACCATCCAGGAACAACTTGACACGGCCCTCTCCAGGATCGACGACCTCGAAATTAGGTCCAGGAGGTATAGTTTCAGAATTAGAGGCCTTCCAGAATCCTTCACAGATATCCCCCTCACGGTTCGGGACATTATCTCGGAGCTCATCCCAAATATCCCGCCACATCGTCTTGTACTAGACAGAGCGCACAGGGCACTAGGACCCCCCAGAAAAGATGGATCTCCCAGAGATATTATAGTAAAACCGCACTTTTATGCTGTTAAGGAGGAGGTCATGTGCCAATCTCGTCTGAAGCCTAAACTACAGCACCAGGGGCAGCACATGCAGATTTTTGCAGATTTGGCTCCATCCACCATCCACAGAAGAAGATCGCTGAAACCACTCCTTTTGAGCCATTAAGGGGGGACATTAAGTACCGCTGGTCCTTCCCCTTTGCTGTGAAGTTCTCAATTCATGGTAAAACCCACTCATTTTCCAACCTTCCTGATGGTGAAAGACTTTTCTTGTCCCTGAAATTAATCTCGCAGGAGGCACCCATGGACTTCTCTACATCGTCTACGGGGTCATCCAAACACCCCCCTCCTGCCAGTCCTGTCTCCCCCTTGTGGAACAAGGGTCCCTCTAAGAAGTCCAAGACAGGAAGACCACCGTAAGAGGTTGTTTAGAAATCCTCACTCCAATGTCCTCTCATGGGCACCTCCTTTGGGACAGTAGTCCCTTCTGTTGATGGAGCTGGAGCTCGAACCCCAAATTTTGGAACGGTTCAGTCCCCAGTTTCAGGACATATTTTGTTGCTAAAGGTCTCTCTACCACAAGTTCCCACTGTCCAAAGAGGAGAGACTTCAGCGACTTCCTGCCCAACTACAATCCAGACTGTTCAGAAGCAAGATTTCGGTGCCCTCTCCCTTCCTGTTGAGGTTTTTATTCCGAAGGGATCGGCGACACCTGGGAGACGGGGATTCTCTACCCTCCAGGAATGTTCTATGGAGATTGGAACAAATGGGTCCAAATGTCTTAAGTGCCTATTATCTTCTATTTTTTTCCAAAGATTAATTACTCCCACCTCAGTTTGTTAGGGCCTGGTCCCTTTTTCCCCTCGGCGCTGCCGGCCTCTCCGACCTCCCCCCCGTTAGGCCGGGGGGGGGGGATGGATGAGACGGAGGGGCGTCGGGTGAGGTTGGCTTGTTCTATAGTTACTACAGGTTATTATTTTTACTTGTACTCTCTGATTTGTGCATTTGGTTGATTTCACTTTAGTTGAACATATTTTAGATGTGCAAAGTTATGGTTTCAGACACATGTTGTTTCAAGGGTCCGGGGTGGTCCCCTTGCGCCTCCTCTCATTCCTAGAGAACCGAGCATGTTCTCTTGGTGTAGGGCTTCGGTCGACCTTTAAGGGAGACCGACTTCTAAGAGTTGGGGTTTGGCGGATACCCACTCTGCCACTCTCCATGGGTCTTGTTAGAAGACCCATGTATTTGTCCTTGTTCTTGTATTTGTTTGATTTCCTCCCCTCCTCTCCCCCTCATTCATTCTTCTTTTCTCTTCAAGCCTGTCATCGGGAGACGACCACATTCAATCTCCTAACAGACAACGGTTGTCTCAATACCAATCATCCCCTTCCTGCAGGTGGTAGTCATCAAAAGGTAAGTGGTTGCCTCCCCCCTTCTGTTCCCATGGCTGACAAGATATCGAAGGGAGTGGATCTCAGGGTGGCATCTCATAACGTTCAGGGTCTGAATTCCCCTAGGAAAAGGAGAGTAGCATTTGAACACTACAGATCCCTTAAACTGGATGTAGTGCTGCTTCAGGAGACGCACTTTCCGATTCGATGCAACCCCAAGTTCCTCCACTCATACTATCCATCCTTTTACCTCGCAAATGCACCAAAAAAGACGAAAGAGGTCGCAATTCTTTTTTCAAAAAACAGCAAATTTTCCCACATTTCTGATTTTAGAGATCCAGAGGGTAGATTTATTTTTGTAAAGGGCACTGTAGAGGGAGTACTATATTCTATAATTTCTTACTACGCCCCTAATAAGGGTCAAGCCACTTTTTTTCAGAACCTCCTTACAACTCTAAACCCCGTCCTGGAGGGCAAAGTCATTTTCGGGGGAGACTCCAATGTGGCTTTCCATCAAGGTTTCGATAAAACAAAGCCCCCTAAAGACCAGCTTACGCGCCCTACGAAACTAAGCACAAGAGCTAAAATACTACACACCCATGGCTTAGTTGACATTTGGAGGGAACTGAACCCCAAAAGTAGAGACTTTACACACTTCTCCTCCCCCCACCAATTCTATGCCAGGATTGACCACATACTTATCCCTACAAATCTCATTCCTCTGACTAATAAGGCTTCTATTTTGGACACAGCATGGTCGGATCATTCATTGGTCCTCTTCTCCCTGAGAAATATTCTTACGGAGAATTCTTACGGGGCTCATACTGGCGTTTGAATGAGTCGCTCCTTAGCGACCCAATCCATACCAAGGTGATAGCTGACGCCATCAAAGAATACTTTTGTTTAAATTATGTAGACAACATCTCCCCCCGAGACCCTCTGGGCTGCCCACAAGGCTACCATCCGAGGTGAGCTCATCAGCATAGCGACCCAGGTCAAGAAGGAGCGTCTGATTGACATCCAATGGTTGGAAAAATCCTTTGCAACCTTAAAAGCCGAACACAAGAAACACCCATCTAAGGTTTTAACAGACTGTCTAGATTAGGCTCGAGCTCAATCTAGCATTAACAGCCAAAGCGGAGAAACACATCCGCTGGAGCGGTGCCAAATATTACTGCCAAAAAGATAAAATAGGACCGATGTTAGCTGCAAAGCTTACTCCCAAATACCACTCTCATACTTTTCCCAAACTGCGTATAGCAGGTCAGTCTCCAACTGCCAACCCAATTAAAATAATGAATGCCTTCCACAAATTTTTCTCCAAACTTTATAATTCTACCCAAACAGAGAGAGGCCCCTTGACCAAGTCTTTTCTTCAGAACCTCCAGTTGCCCTCCATTTCCTTGGAACACAAAGATTTAATGGACGAAGCCATCTCAGCGGAGGAGATTACGGAGGTTATCAAAGGTCTTAAGACTGGCTCAGCTCCAGATCCTGACGGTCTATCAGTCCCCTACTACAAGACATTCGGCAAAATTTTGGCCCCCCACATGGCAAAATTCTTTAATTCTAAAAGCTTAGGTTCCCCACTAGATCCACACTTGAACACTGCGTTCATCTCAGTAATCCCCAAACCCAACAAAAACCATGAGGAAGTTGAAAATTGCAGACCCATCATCCTAATTAATAATGACCTGAAAATGTTGACAAAAATTCTCGCCAACCATCTAGCTTCCTTTATTAAATTTTATGTCCACAAAGACCAGGTAGGTTTCATTCCGGGCAGGCAAGGACAAGACCAAATTAGGAGAGGAGTTGACATTGTCTCCCTTCTCCAATCAAATTGGGTAGGGGGCCCCAAGTAAGAAGGAATGATCTTATCACTGGACTTACATAAGGCCTTTGATTCAATCGAGTGGCCTTATCGTTTTTCCCTACTGGAGAAGTGGGGTTTTGGGACCAGATTTTTAGGGGTCCTTCGATCCCTGTACTCCACCCCGAAGGCGGTGATCTGCCTACAAGGTCAGTATTCCAAACCTCTTATTATAGCTAGAGGCACTAGACAGGGCTGCCCTCTCTCCCCTCTAATTTTTGCCATGGCGATCGAAACACTGGCAGTAGCAATAAGATCTAATCCCAACATCCATGGTGTATCCTGTGGGAACCAAATGCACAAATGTGGCCTATCTGCGGACAATATGCTCCTTTTCATCACGTCCCCGATCACCTCCCTCCCAAACATTTGCAAACTCCTGAAGGAGTTCTCATCGATATCAGGGTTAAAGGTTAACTACTCTAAGTCATATGCCTTAAACATTTCCCTCAAGACAGACACAGTACTTGCTCTTCAAAGTACCTTTGACTTTAAGTGGAACGGCTACTCCATTGATTACCTAGGGATTAAACTCACAGCTAAAACGGAACATTTATACACTGCTAATTTCCCTCAAACATACCGTAGGCTTGAAGCTGACTTAGGAAACTGGACAAAGGGGGAGTTATCCTGGCTCAGGATAATCCACGCTATTAAAATGGCATTACTACCTAGACTCCTCTACCTCTTCAGGGCCCTTCCAATAAACATTATTAGGGACCATTTGACCCCATTTCAAAGTAAAGTCAACAAATTCATATGGGGGGGTAGAGGACATAGAATCCAGCAAAGATCCCTTTTCCTACCCAGACCACAATGGGGTTTGGGGCTGCCCCAGCTATTCTGGTATTTTCAGGCTGCCAGGTTGGCAGCCCCCCCAGTGCCTGTGGCAGTCGGCATAGTTCCAGGAGTGATACGTGCTGAGGGGGAGGCCACCGATTCATGGCCACCCCCTCGCGATCGCTTCTGACGAATGAGAAGCTTCCTCTGCTTCTGAACTGTAAACAGAAGCAGAGGAAGTGATGTAATCTCTCCTTGTGGAGCCTTTTTGCTCCGGCGCATGAGGAGAGAAGACATCCATGTGAGTTGCACCAACAGCACACTAACACCAGTACACATAGGCACATAAAACACCTCCCGATCACCCCCCAATCACCACCCCGATCACCCTCTGCACCCCCAGTCACAGTGTCACCGATTGCAATGTTTATTTTTTACTGATCACTGCATTTGGTGTCATTTGTGACTGTAATAATTGTTAGGGCAGTTAGTGGTAGGCCCCTTTAGGTCTAGGGTACCCCCCTAACTCCCCCTAACAAAGGTTTAACTCCTTGATCACCCCCAGTTAACCCTTTCAAGCCCTGTCATTAGTGTCACTAAGCGATCTTTTTCTGATCGCCGTATTAGTGTCACTAGTCAGGTAGGTATTTAGGTTCACTGTCAGTTTTTTATAGCGTCAGGTACCCCCATATACTACCTAATAAAGGCTTTAACCCCCTGATTGCCCCCTAGTTAACCCTTTCACCCGTGATCACCGTATGAGTGGTGTTACGAGTGACGCTGGTTAGTTAGTTTGTTTTTTATACCCGCTGTTTATTACCCAATAAAGGTTTAACCCCCTGATCACCCGGCGGGTGATATCAGTTAGGTTTTAGGGTCAGATAGGGTCTGCGTCGCCCCAGGAAGCATCAGATTAGTGCCAGTAACACCCTCGCATGCAGCATATACCTCCCTTAGTAGTATAGTGTCTGAACGGATCAATTGCTGATCTGATCAGATCTATACTAGCGTCCCCAGCAGTTTAGGGTTCCCAAAAATGCAGTGTTAGTGGGATTAGCTCAGATACCTGCTAGCACCTGCATTTTGCCCCTCTGCCCAGCCCAGCCCATCCCACCCAAGTGCAGTATCGATCGATCACTGCCACTTACAAAACACTAAACACATAACTGCAGCATTCACAGAGTCAGGCCTGATCCCTGCGATCGCTAACAGTTTTTTTGGTAGCGTTTGATACAGTTGCTGACAGCCTAGGAGCTTTTTTACCTGTGAGTCTCACTACTGTACCAGTACATTTAGAGCCCAAAATGGCAAATTGAAGGTACAGTAGTGAAGAGGCCTACATGTTTATGAGCATGACAGATAGTGAAGAGGAAGTCACTCATCTGTCACATTTAGGCTCAGAATAAGATCCTGTAGACGTCAGCGGCCCTATGACAGATAGCTCTGACGACGTAGTTGTGGTCCCTGCCAAGGTCAGGCGTATCAGACCCCGATCTTCTTCTGCTGTTGTTGAGGTGCAAGAACTCCAGAGCTCTTGTATGGAGCAGAGAAGTACTAGTGCCGCTCATCCTTCTGGTGAACTGGCAAGCACCAGAGGCCTAGTACACCCTGGTTGTACATCCAGCACTATCACGTGGTGATGTGGCGAGTCCCATAAGTGCAGTTCAAGCTGGGGAGGTGGCAAGCACAAGAAGTGTCCCGCTGCCACCAAGAAGACAAAGACAGGCCGACGTGACCATAGTGTCCTTCCTGCAGAATTCGCCAATCCTAATTGGGAACCCACCACTTCTGCAGCACCCGTACTTCTCCTATTCACTGGCCAACCCTGAATTCAGGTGGAAACAGCTGATTTAATGTCACTTGATTTTTATTCGCTGTTTTTCACTGAAGATCTCTATAGATCTATTGTGAACCAAAGCAATTTGTATGCTGGTCAATACATCGCCACTAATCCCCAGTCCTCCCTTGCCAGAGATTGGAAACCAATTACGGTTTCCGAATTTAAGACCTTTCTGGGCCCATCCCTCGACATGGGCATAACTAAAAAGAGTGAGTTGCGGTCATATTGGTCCATTGACCCAATTCACCATATGGCCGTGTTCTCTGCCTCCATGACCAGGGCACGATATGAGCAGATCTTGTGGTTTATGCACTTCAACAACAGTTGTGGACAACTATTACACGAGCGTGCCACTTTTTAGTCATTTGTTTGATCATCTGGCGCATGTGGCACCGTGCGACCTAATCGCCGGGGTTTACCCCAGAGGCTTGTAGATTCCTGTCTTAGGCTGGGGGAGAGAGCTAGCTTCAAGTGTAATAATTTGCTCGCTGTGAAGTGGAGGGATAATAAGAATGTTTTCGTTCTGTCCTCCCTTCATGCAGCCACTACGGTCAAAATTCCTATGGCGACTGGTGTTGTGGAGAAACCCCTCTGTGTCCACGAATACAACCTTAACATGGGAGGGGTGGACCTCAACGACCAGTTGTTGATGCCGTACCTAATTGCCCATAAGGCCAGACGCTGGTACAAGAAAGTGTCTGTATACTTATTTCAATTGGCTTTCCGGAACGCTCATTTGCTATATAGAGCTTCAGGATGGACTGGATCCTTCCTTAAATTCCAGATCGTCAGAGCCCTTCTATTTCCAGACGGTGCTCCACCTCACCTTCCTAATCCAATGCAGTAAGCCGGCTGCATGAGTGGCATTTCCCCTACCCAATGAGCCCCCCAAAGAAAATGTTGTGTCTGTAGAAAGCACGGATATAGGTGTGACACCCGCTATTTTTATTCCTCCTGTCCTGACAATCCTGGTCTTTGCACTGGTGAATGTTTTGAACGCTACTATACACTAGTGAAGTATTAGCATAGGGTACAGCACTGCACAAACTAGGGCACACTTTCACAGGGTCTCCCAAGATGCCATCCCATGTTAAGAGACCCGAACCTGGAACCAAACCATTACAGTTACAAATAAAAGTGTAAAAAAAAAAGTAAAAAGAAAAAAAAAACACAAAAAAAAAAAAAAAAACTAGTTGTCATTTTATTGTTCTCGCTCTCTCTATTCTTTCTCTATTGTTCTGCTCTTTTTTACTGTATTCTATTCTGCAATGTTTTATTGTATTTTATTGTTAACCATTTTTTGTTTTCATGTACGCCATTCAGTTGCAGCGTGGATTTATTTATCTTGACAGTAATGCGCGTACACACGGTCGGACTTTTCGACCGGACTTGTCCGACAAACGCAGACGGACCAAATCCGGCGGACAATACGATCGTGTGTGGGCTTCACCGGACCTTCAGCTGACTTTTT
This sequence comes from Lithobates septentrionalis, assembly GCA_037952835.1. NCBI lineage: Eukaryota > Metazoa > Chordata > Amphibia > Anura > Ranidae > Lithobates > Lithobates septentrionalis. Next base: position 1,773,931 of record JBBDGP010000358.1, read on the forward strand.
CAGTCCCAAATCTGACGGACTTTAGATTTGGAACATGCTTCAAATCTTTACCCGGACCCAGAAATCCGCTCGTCTGTATGCTAGTCCAACGGACAAAAACCCACGCTAGGGCAGCTATTGGCTACTGGCTATCAACAGCCTTATTTTAGTCTGGTGTACATCATTACGTACGAATCCATCGGACTTTGGTGTGATCGTGTGTAGGCAAGTCCGGTCGTTAGAAAGTCTGTTGAAAGTCCGCCAAAAGTCCGTCGAAAGTCTGTCGAAAGTCTGTTGGACGGGCTGTCAGACTTTTGTAGCTGAAAAGTCCGACCGTGTGTACGCGGCATAACAGGGGTTGCTCCCACGATACATAAAGCCGTGACTCCAGCGCTGTCAGAGTTGATTTTACCACCACAGTTAAAAAAAAGAGCAGATATGCCGAAGCATGGGGACAGCAGGGGTGGAGGAGAGATTTGCTCCTAACTTTTGGAGCAGATGCCCCCATGCTTTGGCATATATATATTTTAGGCACAGGTTACATTAAAAAATGTTTTATTTTTTACTATGTTTTTTTTTGTATTTGCTTTGCAGGAATGGTATGTCTTACTCCCACGATACATAAAGCCGTGACTCCAGCGCTGTAGGAGATGATTTCACCACCACAGTTAAAAACAAAATGGTACATGTATGACCATCATTAGAAGTGGGTGGATGAAGGGAGGTATTCTAATGATGGGCATACCCACCGATCAATCTCTTTTTTCGTTCAGCCCACAGGCTGCATGAAAAAAAAGATTAAAATATATGCCCAACAAGGACCATCAACGTACTGGTATGTTGCAAAAATAATTTATACGCAGCGCTGCCTCTATAAACCACTAATATACATATACAAGCATCAAATATGTGTCATATAACAACATGTATAATAAACTGCTCAGTGTCAATATAGTGCAAATAAAGTGCAATCAATAAAGTTCAACAGATGTGCAAAGTAAAGTGCAATCAATAATGTTCATCAAGTGTGAGGTACAGGGTTGGTGACACGTTGATAATCTTGGTGATTTCCTGTGCTCCCCTCCTGGGTCCCCACTCACCAGATAAAGATGACAAATGCGACTGTGTTATATATTAAGATGGTGCCTCCCGTCCAACGAATAGGTTGATTGATCGTGCCTCAGAGAATGGGATCTCCTCCACCACATGATGTAAGTCCTACGCACTTTACTCAGTCAAAGGACAGTCGGGATAGTAAAGATTGGACAAATGAAGGAAAGGGGACATATAGTGTAATACTGCAAGATTTATTGAAAGGTTTAAAATCATTACATTTACATCAGAAGCTTTAAAAACGTGTAAAATTGCCGCCTTGGCATCCAAACAGCCTTCACAGATTATCCTTAGCTTTGAGTGGATATACCAGAATGATGCCAGCGGGTTTAGGTATCATCTTGGTATTATTCTTTTCAGCCAGCAGCCGGCTTTCATGTAAAAGTGATCCTAGCAGCTAATTAGCCTCTAGACTGCTTTTACAAACAGTGGGATGGAATGTCCCCCTCCCACCGTCTTCCATTGTTTTCTCTGGCTCTCGTGTCCCAACAGGGAACCTGAGAATGCAGCCAGCTGACCATAGAGCTGATCAGAGATCAACTCTATGGCCTAAGAAACCAGAAGCTACGAGCATTTCATGACATGATTTCGCCGGATATAAACAGTGCCACTGGGAAATTGGGAAAGAATTTTATCACACCGATCTTAGTGTGGTCAGATGCTTTGAGGGCAGAGTAGAGATCTAGGGTCTAATAGACCCCAATTATTTCAAAAAAGAGTACCTGTCACTACCTATTGCTATCATAGGGGATATTTACATTCCCTGAGGTAACAATAAAAATGATTAAAAAAAATGAAAGGAACAGTTTAAAAATAAAATAAAAAAGCAAAATCAATAATTAAAAAAAAAAAAGTACCCCTGCTCTCGCGCAAAGACGAACACAAGCATCAGTCTGGCGTCATGTGTAAACAGCAATTGCACCATGCATGTGAGGTATCACCACAAAGATTAGATTGAGGCCAGTAATTTTAGCAGTAGATCTTCATATTTTATGGCCTTTGAAACTGAGATAGGTAGTGAGGAGTGAAATCAAAAATTTACGCCCTTAGAAATCCTGAAGGCGGTGATTGGTTTTCGGGGCCCCATACGCGGCTAGGCTCCCAAAAAGTCCCACACATGTGGTATCCCCATACTTAGGAGAAGCATCAGAATGTATTTTGGGGTGTAATTCCAAATAAGCCCATGGCATGTTTGAGCAATATATCATTTAGTGACAACTTTTCTCAGTTCCGATCTGAGCATAGAGCAGTGACTGTCAGTCACCGCTCTGTGCCCTGCCCCTCCAGTGCTCTCTGGAGCACCAGACAGTGGAGGGGATGGGAGTGACTTGTTAATGCTGTCAGCGGTTTTCTGTGAGGCTGAGCCAGCTGACAGTCAGACATCTGGGCAGATCCCAACATTATTGTTGGGATTCCTGCAGAGCCTGGATCGGTTCTGTGATATCAGCTGACAGTGGGCCTTAGCCCGCTGTCAGCTGAATCTGGGTCACAGGAGTGTAGAAGAACTAAGTGCATTAATTTGACCCAAAGAGCTCACCTACTAAAAGACTGTTCCCTTGTTACCTAGCCAGAATCTCTCATTGCATGCAACTGCTTCCACCACTGTCAGGACTTACAAAGCAGTATCAAGAAACCTATCCAGATAACCATTTTTGTTTAGAAATATACCACCAGGCAAAGCTAGCTACACTCAATAAACAATGCCCTAAAGGAACTCCACATCTGTGCAGTCCTCTAATAATTGCAGTCCACAATTCACATGCAGCAAATCCTCAAAAAATATATTTGTTTATTCTTCCATGTGCAGTCAGAAAAAAAGGATCTATCCACTTTGGCAATGTGATTAGACGAGTCTTCAAATTTCATGTCTTCCTCACTGTTCTGCCCATATTGTTCATAATAATATGTGCTATGTGCTGTTACAGTTTATACTGTAATGTTAGTTTATGTTGTTGCCATCTAGTGGTCAGAGATGGTTATTACTTTGCCAGAGCTTGAAGGAAATAGGATTCTCCTCATAGTAAAAGGCAGTAACCTTTAACCTGGAACTGTATTTCCTTCATTTCATTACTGCTCCTGGATCTAACACACTGCATGTAGAAGAGCTCTTAAACCATTCCTGGACTAATGATAGAATTGTCTGTGAGTACTCTTACTGATAGAGTGAGGCTGCTGTATAATATTTAATGTACTGACATATATGTTTTGTTTATGCTTATGTTGTAGTTTTACAAAGTTATTCGGGATAAAGAATACATACAGATCTGATGTCTCACGTTTCTTGACTTCTGAATTATTGTTAAGCTGTCTGACTAGTGTTATACAACAGTTCAATAACGCGAAGCAGAACAGTAAAAAGACAACCACTTGACAGTCTGGAATAAACTGAGACGCCATTACTGCAGCATGAGTCTCAGATCAGGAAAAAAGTACCAGGCTGATGACATGCTTCCGCCGACACAGCAAGGCGATGCACATTCGCATGTGTCCAGATCTTCACGGGCTAGCAAGATGTCCTCAACAGTATGCAGAAAAAGAAGCCATGATGATGCAGGAGTTAGCAGCAAAGAAAGCTGCCATTGCACAAGAAGAAGCGGAATTAGAATCAAAATTGCTCATCCTGCAGCGACAGACTGCTGCTGCAGCTGCTGAAGCAGAGGCCGCTGCCTACATGGGAACAAGTCGTTCTGGAAATGAAAAATCATATAACGACTGCAGATCGTACAAGTGAGTACATCCAGAACCTTACTACTGCGCATGCAAAGGAACAGTCTCTTAAACCTGAAGCAAAGGAATTCAGGCCGAAATCAATAAGCCCCCTGAGCAGGCCCAATCAACCACATGAGGTCAGCGGCTGCCAGCAAATCAAGAATGAAGCACCAGAAACCCCTAAGTACAAAAAACAAGTGTTCCCATCACCTCAACCTATAGATTACATGTGCGAACAACAATGTGCAGTGGATGTCACCAAATATCTCATCCGCAAAGAAATGGTAAGCTCAGGCTTTCTCCAATTTGATGACTGTCCTGAAAAGTATTGGGCTTGGAAATCTTCCTTTCTGAATGCCACTGAAGGTCTGAACTTTTCACCAGCAGAAATTCTTAATTTAATGATAAAATGGCTTGGTACAGAGTCAGCAAAGCATGCTAAGAGGATGAGAAGAGTAAACCTGTTCAACCCTGCAGCAGGACTCAACATGACCTGGAAAAGACTAGAAGAAACGTATGGCTCCCCAGAGGTAATAGAAGGAGCACTGTTGAAAAAACTTGAAGTCTTTCCCAAGGTGGGCTACAGAGACAACGTGCGGCTACAAGAACTAAGTGATCTTCTACTAGAGATAGAATATGCCAAAGAGGATGGCTACTTGCCAGGACTTTCATACCTAGATACAGCTAGAGGCACTAATCCCATAGTAGAGAAACTACCCTCAAATCTGCAAGACAAGTGGATGTCTGTGGGAGGTAAATTCAAAGAAGATTATGGAGTCGCTTTCCCCCCTATCTCTGTGTTTTCTAGGTTTGTCAGACAGCAAGCGAAAATCCAAAGTGATCCCAGTTTCGCCTTCACCACCAGCGGCAATCAATCACACAGACCTGAGAAACCTCACAGACCTCACGGTAGGACCTCTGTATCCACACACAAAACAGCTGTACCTTCAGAAGTCACAGACTATCAAAGCACCCACAAGGTACACACCATAGAAAACCCTGATAGATATTGCCCAATACACAAAAAAACACATCCACTAAAGAAATGCAAAGGCTTTAGAAGCAAACCTATTGCAGAGCGGATGTCCTTCCTTAAACAGAACGGCATCTGTTTCAAGTGTTGCGGATCTACTTATCACGTTTCTAAAGACTGCAAAATACCAGTAGAATGTACAGAATGTGGCAGTGAGAGACATATTGCAGCTTTGCACCCAGGCCCTGCTCCTGCCCCACTAGAGACTGTAGAACGCAGGAAAGATCAGGGCAGGGAGCAACAAGAGACCCCACTCTCCTCAGTAATGTCTAATTGCACTGAGGTATGTGGACAAGGCAAGAGTGCACATTCATGCTCCAAAATCTGTTTAGTGACTGTGTATCCCACTGGCAAGAGAGAAAGGGCAGTAAAAATGTATGCAGTGCTAGATGAACAGAGCAACAGATCCCTTGCAAAGTCAGACTTCTTTGATATCTTTAATCTTAAGGCAAGTGCAGTTCCATACACTCTAAGGACATGTGCGGGGACAATTGAAACCACAGGGAGAAGAGCTTCTGACTTTACCATTGAATCCCTCAATAAGAAAGTGCAGTTTCCACTTCCTACCCTAATAGAGTGTGGCATGATACCTGACGACAAAACTGAGATTCCCTCTCCAGAAGTAGCCCATCACCACCCTCACCTCCGCTCAATTGCTCACCTTATCCCAGCTGTTGAGCCAGATGTTTCTATCCTTCTACTTCTTGGGAGAGACATCCTTCAGGTACACAAGGTGCGCCAACAAATCAATGGACCTTGTAATGCCCCCTATGCACAGAGACTGGACCTGGGGTGGGTCATTGTAGGAGAAGTTTTCCTGGGGACAGTGCACCAGTCTTACAATATTACCACTTTGAAGACATCTGTGTTAACAAATGGACGCACATCCCTACTCAGTCCCTGTCACAACAGCTTCATTGTCAAGGAAAGCTTTGGCAGGTCGACACAACACTGTGACTCCTCTACTCTATATGGTAAAGAAGAAGTCAATTCCAACATTGAGACAGACAATCTAGGGATTACAGTGTTCTAGAAAACTAAAGATGATGATAAACAGGCCCTCTCTATAGAGGATCAGACCTTCTTGCAGATTATGGATAGAGAGGCTTACCAAGATGACAATCACAGTTGGGTGGCCCTCTTCCCTTTTGCACACCCAGATGTGTTTTGATAGTAACAGGGAACAAGCCATGAAGCGTTTGCATTCATTCAGCAAAACTCTGCAGAGGAAGCCAGAAGTGAAAAGAGATTTCACTGAATTCATTAAAGGGATGCTAGACAATGATCACGCTGAAGTTGCAGGACCACTTGAAACAGACAGGGAACACTGGTATCTACCAATGTTCGGTGTTTACCATCCACACAAACTTGACCAAATCAGAATAGTGTTTGATTCCAGCGCAGAGTATAAAGGAGTCTCTTTAAATGACGTACTGTTGAGTGGCCCTGACCTAAACAATACCTTGCTAGGTGTCCTCATGCGCTTCAGAAAAGAGCCCGTTGCTTTCACAGCAGATGTGCGCCAAATGTTTTATTGCTTTCTCGTCAGAGAAGACCACAGAGACTTTTTACGTTTTCTCTGGTACAAAGACAATGACATAGACAAAGAAATTGTTGAGTACAGAATGAAAGTGCACGTATTTGGTAATAGCCCTTCTCCTGCTGTCGCTATATACTGCATGCAAAAGGCTGCCCAGAAAAATGCAGAGTGCTATGGACAAGAAGCCAAACACTTCGTATTAAGGCATTTTTATGTAGATGATGGACTAGCTTCTGCTAGCACACCCGAAGAGGCAATTTCCATCCTCAGTAAAGCAAAGCAAATGCTGGCAGAATCCAACCTGCGTCTTCATAAAATCGCTTTCAACAGCCAAAAAGTAATGGAAGCCTTTCCTGTAGCAGACAGAGCTAAGGACCTTAAAGATCTCTGCCTAGGTACAGACACCCTTCCCCTGCAGAAAAGCCTAGGCCTAAGTTGGGATCTAGAAACAGATAGTTTTGTCTTCAGAGTTTCCTCAAGGGAAAAGCCTTTTACACGTAGAGGCATTCTATCTACCGTAAGTCGCCTCTATGACCCCCTAGGGTTTGTATCACCTGTGACAATAAAAGGCAAGGTCTTAGTTCGAGAACTGTCATCTGGGAAAAGTGAATGGGATGCATTGCTTCCACAGGAGAGACTAAACGAGTGGGTTCAATGGGCAGAATCCTTGCAAGCCTTAGAGCACCTAAAGATAAGCAGATGCTATGTGCCCGTATCTCTATCATCAGCTTGCAGGAAAGAGCTGTGCATCTTCTCAGACCCATCCACCACAGCTATAGGTGCGGTAGCCTACTTGAAAGTAATTGATGCAGAAAATGTGTGTCATGTTGGATTTGTCATGGGAAAGTCCAAATTAAGCCCTAAACCAGCCCACACGATTCCTCGTTTAGAGTTGTGTGCTGCTGTACTTGCAGTCGAAATGTCTGAGCTAATCACAGATGAACTAGACACTGACTTTGATGCTGTGAAATTCTTCACTGACAGCAAGACTGTCCTAGGGTACATTTGCAGCACCACTAGGAGGTTCCATCTGTATGTCTCCAACAGAGTGAATAGAATCAGGCTATCTTCACACCCAGATCAGTGGTTCTATGTATCTACAGAGCAAAACCCTGCAGATTATGCCACTAGACCTACTCAAGCAGCATACCTTCAGAACTCTATATGGTTCTCAGGCCCATCCTTTCTGTACCAACCACACTGTGAGCAGATAGACACTGCTAATGTTTATCCACTCATAGAGCCCGAAGCTGACCCTGAAATCAGATCAGAAATTACGAGTTTCAGTACCAAAGCTTCTGAAGCCACACTTCACTCACATTGCTTTGATAGATTTTCTTGCTGGAAGATATTAGTTAAGACCCTAGCCAGACTCATCTATGTCGCTAAAACCTTCCGGAGAGAAACCAAGAGCGATCAGGTCAGGAGGTGGGAAAGTTTCCATGAACAGGTCAATCTAGTAGAACTTGCTCAGGCAAAGTCTGTATCACGGGTACTCACCGAAGCCGAGATGCTGGGAGTGGCTTCCCTTGCAGCTAAGCGCACTATACCCCTGGTGATGGTACAGGGGGTATAGGGCACAGAGAGGCACGGGTCGCCAGCAGGCAGGTAGCTCTTGAGAGGAGGACTTCTGTAGCGTGGAGATGAGAGCAGTGGTGACTCTGCCCCTGGAACTGGAGAAGAAGACCCGGCTGGGGTTCTAACCCGTACACACAACGGGAGCTGAGCGAGGTGCAGGAGATCAGGCACGGTGAACCCAGTAATGGAGAGTCTGTGGTGCAGGCCGGGAACATATACTGGAAACTGGTAGATAAGGAAGTCCTTTAAACAGGCCGAGGGTCAAACATAGCAGACTGTAAACAGAGAAGTCCTGAAGGCAAGCCAGAGGTAGTGTACTGGAGATGTCAGCAGAGGAGTCCGTTAAACAAGCCGGGGTCATACACAAGAAGGCAGGAGAATCTGGAGACAGGCCGAGGGTCAAACACTGGAAGCAGATGGTGGAGAAGTCCTTTAAACAAGCCGAGGTCAAACACTGGAGAGAAACAAGGTAGGTCAGGCAAATCAGGGTCAAACAGGTAAACACAAGTAGCAGGAATCAGGAACGGAACACTGGAAGCTGAAAGACAAACCATCAATTAAACAGAGAACAAGTCAGTCCTTATATAGGCCAGAAAGGGGGTGTAACGCTGACGAACGAACGTTCGTATGCCATTATGCCGTTACGCCGTGTAGTGAACCCGTGTGTGCCGCTACTTTGCTAACACACATGCGCCGAAGCGCGGCTCCGCCGCGCAAACGCACAGGAACCTTCCGATATTGGCAAGCTCTTTTCTTATTGCTTCTCTGACAGTGCCCTCCCCCAAGGAGCAACCTCCGGATGCCCAATCTGGCTAGTACTGCCGGATATTTCTTGTGAAACGTTTGTATTAACCGTGGGGCGTGTATATTGGAGGAAGGTTCCCAAGAATTATCTTCTGGGGGGAACCCTTTCCACTTGACCAAATACTGGACACGACCCCCCCTCCTTCTACAGTCCATTATAGCCTCCACCTTGAATTCATCTTCGCCTTCAATATTAATTGGAGGAGGTGGCAATTCTTCCCTTCCTGGGAAAGAACTGGGAGTTACTGGTTTCAAAAAAAGGTGTATGGAAAACAGGATGAATTCTGTAAGAGCTGGGTAAAGAGAGTTCAAAGGCCACGGGGTTCACAACTCTTTTTACTTTGAAGGGACCAATAAATTTTGGGCCCAATTTGCGTGAGGGACAAGAAAGTTTAAGGTTTGTTGCAGATAGCCAGACTTCATCCCCAATCTTAAAAGTTGGGTTGCTCCTCCTCCCCCTGTCATAGTATTTCTTGTAGCTGTCCTGAGCCTTCTTCATAGCTTCCTGAATTAATTGCAAATTGGTTTGAATGAAATTTATTCGGTCTTGCACCGCAGGAACTGATACTTCTGAAAAAGAGTTAGGCAGAAAAGAAGGGTGAAATCCATAATTGGCCCAGAAAGGAGTTTGGTTGGTTGCTGTGTGTATGGAATTATTGTAGGCAAATTCTGCACAGGGGAGGAGCGAAACCCAGTTGTCTTGAGAGCATGAGCAAAAGCAGCGCAGATATTGTTCCAGCGTTTGGTTCGTCCTCTCTGTTTGGCCATTACTTTGGGGATGATACGCTGATGACAGGCATACCTTGATTTCTAAGGATTTGCAAAGGTCTCTCCAAAATTTTGAGGTGAACTGGACTCCTCTGTCAGACACAATGCTAACGGGTACTCCATGGAGCCTAACCACTTCCTTAATGAATATATCCGCAGTATCTGAAGCAGAGGGTGTGCCCTTCATAGGTAAGAAGTGGGCCATCTTTGACAGAATGGTGGAGAACCCCTCAGCAGGTAGTAGGTCGATGATGAAGTCCAAAGCCACTTCCTTCCAGGGTTGCTCTGGTATGGGTAATGGTCTTAACAGACCCCAAGCTTTCGCATTGGATCCGTTGCTGCGTTGGCAAACAATACAAGATTTTACGTAGTTTTTACAATCCTGACTCCACCCTGGCCACCAGAAGGAACGATGTATTAGTTCAGAGGTCTTTTGTACCCCAAAATGTCCTGCAAACTTGTTATCATGAAATGTTCTTAGTACCAAGGGTCTTACTTGTGCTGGAACAAATATTTTGTTTTGAGCCCATAGCAAACCATCCTGTTTCCTCAGTGTGGGTACTTCAAGGTTTAAGCATTGGCTGCAGGCCTGTTCAATGGCAGTTCTTAGATCTGGCTGGATTGAACAAAGAAAATTCTGAGAGGACAGAATAGTACCAGGTTCTGCTGTTTGAGAGGTTTCTGGGAACATCCGAGATAGAGCGTCCGCTTTCCCATTCTTGGAACCTGGCCGATAGGAAATGTGAAAGTTGAACCTGGAGAAGAACAAAGCCCAGCGGGCTTGCCGGGGTCTGAGGCGTTTTGCTGTTCTAAGGTACTTCAGGTTCTTGTGATCTGTGAAGATCATAATGGGGTGAGAAGCACCCTCCAAAAGATATCTCCACTCATCAAGAGCAAATTTGATGGCCAGTAGTTCACGCTCCCCAACGTCATAGTTCCTTTCTGGCGGGGACAGTTTCCGGGAGGCAAATGCCACAGGGTGAAGAAGGGCCTTCTGGCCTCGCCTTTGAGATAGAATTGCTCCTAAAGCTGACTCTGAGGCATCTACCTCCAACACATAGGGGAAAGGGTCTGGATGCAGTAGTACCGGGGCAGAAGTAAATAGATCCTTCAGTTTATCAAATGCTTCCTGAGTTTCTGGAGACCACTGGAATCGGCTTTGCTGGCGAGTCAATTGGGTTATGGGAGAAATGATCGATGAGAATCCTTTTATAAACCTGCGGTAAAAGTTGGCAAAGCCCACAAATCGTTGGACCCCCTTTTTATCTGTAGGGGCTGGCCATTCTTGGATAGACTTCACTTTCTGAGGGTCCATTGAGACCCCTTCAGTGGAGATAATGAACCCTAGGAATTGGACTACCGTTCTTTCAAAATCACATTTCTCTCCCTTTAGATAAAGTCCGTGCTTCCTGAGGATCGTGAGTAGCTTCTTCACATGGACTTGATGCAGTTCAATGGTTGTAGAGAAAATCAGAATATCGTCAAGGTAAACGATCACAAAGTTGTCTAAGTATTTACGAAAAATATCGTTCACTAGATGTTGGAATGTAGCTGGGGCACACCATAGGCGGAATGGCATCACTAGATATTCAAAATGTCCGAATCTAGACCTAAAAGCCGTTTTCCACTCATCCCCTGGGCGTATCCGAACCAAGTTGTAGGCGCCCCTTAGGTCAAGTTTAGAGAAAACTTGTGCGGTTCGGAACCATTGGAACAGTTCTGGGATGAGGGGAAGCGGATAGCGGTTTTTGATGGTGATCTTGTTGAGTTCCCTGTAGTCCACACAAGGCCTTAGAGTACCATCTTTTTTTTCAACGAAGAAAATCCCTGCTCCAGCCGGAGAGGAGGATGGACGAATGAATCCCTTTTCAAGGTTTTCGTTGATGTAGGACCGAAGAGCCTCCAACTCCTTTTCTGATAGAGGAAATATACGACCAAAAGGAATCTCGGAGCCAGGTAAGAGATCAATGGGACAGTCGTATGGTCGGTGAGGAGGCAAACTGTCGGCTCTCTTTTTGTCAAAAATGTCCATGAATTCACGGTAGGCTGCAGGGACGTGCTGAAGATGATCAGGGACTGGCTGGATAGTCAGACAGGAAGCTGTGCAGACGGAACCAGAGGTGAAGCAGTGCTGGGAGCAGTAGGCCGAAGAGAAGGAGATCTTCTTCTCACTCCAATTAATATGGGGGTCGTGAGCTTGCAACCATGGAAGTCCCAGGATGATAGGGAACATGGGAGAGCATATGATGTCAAAGCAAAGAAATTCTTGATGTCCTGACTCTGTGATGGTGAGAGTGGGTTTAGTTTCTTAGGTAACAGGTCCGGAACAGGGGGATGATCCATCGGCCAGGTGGATTTGGAGACTTTGTCTTTTATTTTGCAGAGGGATGCGTAAGCTTCGGGCTAGAGATGAATCCAGGAAGCAGCTGCAGGCGCCAGAATCAATAATGGCTGGTAGCCGGATCTCCTCGCCTGCCACCTGTAGGGAGACAGGAAGGACAAGGTGAGTTGAACTTGGACCAGTAACTTGAAAGTTCATAGCTGTTTGTGGATGGGACTTACTGGGTCTTATAGGACAGTTGCGCAAGAAGTGGCCTGACCCTCCACAGTACAGGCAGAGGTTGGCTTCCCGCCAGCGTTGTTTCTCATCAGGCGTAAGTGGAGCCCGGATCAGGCCCAGTTGCATTGGCTCACTTTCCAAGGTAGAGGAAGAAGGGACTGCAGGGAGAGGGTGACCTGTAGGGACCCTGGGTAGCATCCATGTAGGCCGGGGAGATTAAAAACGTTCAGAACGTTGTTCCCGTAGACGTCTATCTAGTTTTACGGCTAGCTGGATCAACTCCTCCAGGGTGGAAGGAGAATCAATGCGTGCTAATTCATCTTTGAGAGTCTCTGAGAGTCCCTGGCGGTACTGGTATTTGAGAGTCGCCTCATTCCATCCAGTGTCCACAGACCATTTTCGAAATTCGACCGTATAGTCCTCCACCGGTCTCTTTCCCTGGACTAAGGTATGTAAGATGGACTCAGCCGTGGCTGTGCATTGGGGATCATCATATAATCTTCCCATGGATTCTAAGAAGGTTTCCACAGAGTTTAGTAAAGGGCTCTTCTGTTCCAGGAGGTTGTGAGCCCAGGCTTGGGGTTCTTCGGACAATAAGGAAATAATGAACCCTACTTTTACAGTCTCAGAACTGAAAGTCTTAGGTTGGAGAGCCAGGTATAACAAGCAGGCGTTCTTAAATGCTCTAAACCTTTTCCGATTTCCGGAAAATCGTTCGGGTGTGGGCACCCTAGGTTCTGGAAGTCATAACAACCGCAGGAGCTGAGCTGGAGTGATCTTGCGAAGAGCTGGCCCCACTGGGGGATGCGGAGGCTACATCCCCGGGGGATAAGGTTAGGTGCTGGAGATGACCTTCTAGTTGGAAATAGCCATCTTGTAACCTCTGGACTGCTTGCGTAAGGGCTGTTACCTGCTGGCATAGAGCCTCGAGAGGGGAACCCGCTCTGTCGGCCTCAGACATCTGGCTGGTTTGTACTATCATGGGTACTCACCGAAGCCGAGATGCTGGGAGTGGCTTCCCTTGCAGCTAAGCGCACTATACCCCTGGTGATGGTACAGGGGGTATAGGGCACAGAGAGGCACGGGTCGCCAGCAGGCAGGTAGCTCTTGAGAGGAGGACTTCTGTAGCGTGGAGATGAGAGCAGTGGTGACTCTGCCCCTGGAACTGGAGAAGAAGACCCGGCTGGGGTTCTAACCTGTAAACACAACGGGAGCTGAGCGAGGTACAGGAGATCAGGCACGGTGAACCCAGTAATGGAGAGTCTGTGGTGCAGGCCGGGAACATATACTGGAAACTGGTAGATAAGGAAGTCCTTTAAACAGGCCGAGGGTCAAACACAGCAGACTGTAAACAGAGAAGTCCTGAAGGCAAGCCAGAGTTAGTGTACTGGAGATGTCAGCAGAGGAGCCTGTTAAACAAGCCGGGGTCATACACAAGAAGGCAGGAGAATCCGGAGACAGGCCGAGGGTCAAACACTGGAAGCAGATGGTGGAGAAGTCCTTTAAACAAGCCGAGGTCAAACACTGGAGAGAAACAAGGTAGGTCAGGCAAATCCGGGTCAAACAGGTAAACACAAGTAGCAGGAATCAGGAACGGAACACTGGAAGCTGAAAGACAAACCAGCAATTAAACAGAGAACAAGTCAGTCCTTATATAGGCCAGAAAGGGGGTGTAACGCTGACGAACGAACGTTCGTACGCCATTACGCCATTACGCCGTGTAGTGAACCCGTGTGTGCCGCTACTTTGCTAACGCGCATGCGCCGAAGCGCGGCTCCGCCGCGCAAACGCACAGGAACCTTCCGATATTGGCAACCTCTTTTCTTATTGCTTCTCTGACAGTCTGTTATAATTTCTTCTGTTCAAAACAAACATTTCCAGAAGGAAATTGACTGCATCAAAAAACAAAAGACATTCCCAAAACAAAGCCGTCTTAGGAGGCTTAGCCCCTTTTTAGACAAGAATGGGTTGTTGAGAGTAGGAGGACGTTTGTCTCTTGCTGAACTTTCAGAAGAAGAGAAACAGCCTGTCATTATACCTTATGATCACCACGTTGCGACACTGCTTGTTAGGTACTATCATGAACAAGTAGTTCACCAAGGGCGACACATCACAGAAGGTGCAATTAGATCTGCAGGTCTCTGGATTCTTGGTAGCAAACGCTTGGTATCAGCTGTTATACACAAATGTGTTATCTGTCGCAAACTGCGAGGAAAATTACAAAGTCAAAAGATGGCAGAGCTACCAGAGGACAGAGTAATTGCTCAACCACCTTTCACCAATGTGGGCCTAGATGTATTTGGTCCATGGTCTGTTTTAACCCGTCGCACTAGAGGAGGCAGCGCGGACAGTAAACGGTGGACAGTCCTTTTCACTTGTTTGTCCACCCGAGCTGTACACATAGAGCTACTTGAAGCCATGTCAACATCAAGCTTTATTAATGCCTTGAGGAGATTCTTCTCAATTCGTGGCCCAGCAAAACTGCTCCGTTCTGACAGAGGGACAAACTTTGTGGGAGCCTGCAAAGAACTTAACTTAACTTAACATTTGTGACAGCGAATCACAATTGCAAGACTTTCTCCAAGACAGAGGATGTACATGAGTCTTTAATCCTCCACACTCCTCACATATGGGGGGTGTCTGGGAGAGACTTATAGGTATTGCCAGGCGAATCTTGGATGCTATGTTGCTACAAACCAAACCTGCTCACTTGACCCATGAGACTTTAAGCACCTTTATGGCAAAGGTTACGGCTATTATGAATGCCAGGCCTATAGTTCCTGTGTCCTCAGACCCAGATACACCCATGGTCCTTACCCCAGCAATGTTGTTGACTCAAAAGATGAACTCTTTGTCTGCTCCATCTGGGACCATAAGTACAACACAAGTTCATGCAAAACAATGGAAGCAAGTACAATGCTTGGCAGACACCTTTTGGAAAAGATGTTAGAGAGAGTATCTGTCAAATCTGCAACGCCATAGGAAATGGACTGAGGATCGCCCAAACGTAAAAGTGGGTGATGTTGTTCTGTTGAAGGACAGCCAAGAGGGCAGGAACGAGTGACTAGTAGGACTTATTGTCAATGCTCTACCAAGCAGGGATGGCAAGGTTAGAAAGGTGGAGGTCAAAACTGTAAAAAATGAGACCGCCAGAATTTATCTCAGACCTATAACTGACATTATAGTTTTGATCTCGGACTAGCTAGGATTCCATTTTCCTGTTTATATGTTTTTTTCTGCATAGCAGTAGTTATTTAGGTAATGACATAATAAATTATGCCAGACAGGGAGTGTTCTGCCCATATTGTTCATAATAATATGTGCTATGTGCTGTTACAGTTTATACTGTAATGTTAGTTTATGTTGTTGCCATCTAGTGGTCAGAGATGGTTATTACTTTGCCAGAGCTTGAAGGAAGTAGGATTCTCCTCATAGTAAAAGGCAGTAACCTTTAACCTGGAACTGTATTTCCTTCATTTCATTACTGCTCCTGGATCTAACACACTGCATGTAGAAGAGCTCTTAAACCATTCCTGGACTAATGATGGAATTGTCTGTGAGTACTCTTACTGATAGAGGGAGGCTGCTGTATAATATTTAATGTACTGACACATATGTTTTGTTTATGCTTATGTTGTAGTTTTACAAAGTTATTTGGGATAAAGAATACATACAGATCTGATGTCTCACCTTTCTTGACTTCTGAATTATTGTTAAACTGTCTGACTAGTGTTATACAACAGTTCAATAACGCGAAGCAGAACACTCACATTTCTACATCCTATCTGGGAATTATAAGCTTAAATAATGAAAAATCCTTTGGTATACTGAAGCACTTCCAACACATTTCTTCTATACCCACTTCAAGACAGCAAAACGTACATTGCAGTTTTGAAGCAGTTTCTCATGGCTATGGCTGCAGCTGTCAGCCATAACCCTGGTATTATTTTTTTGCATCTAGCGATAAAAGCAATCAGAGTGGCTAGCCACTGGATTGTGTTTAGAAGCAGCGGAAGGGGTCACCCACCCCTCCCTCTACTAGCCAGGAGTTTCTCTGGCTTACCGTTCTCAGCGGTGAGCCTGGGAAATGATCTCATGGTTGACGTGTCTGGTCACGGAAGTGAAGAGAGGACAGCTCAGTGGATGTAAACAATTTATTTTTTAAGATGAATATAGATTTTTTTTTATTTATCTGATGCTTTTGAGAAGTTGAACCTTGAAATAAAGGACATCAACGCCAGCTGCATACGTCTCACACATGGTTTACTCAAGAATATACACTGTACATACAGCGGATCACATCACATCTGGATTGATAGTGATCCGCTGTATGTACAGTGTATATTCTTGAGTAAACCATGTGTGAGACGTATGCAGCTGGCGTTGATGTCCTTTATTTCAAGGTTCAACTTCTCATTTGGTGACCCTCTGACGTTTCTTCTTGTTTGCATCTCCACCACCGGCTCTCCGCCCTCTCCAGGACAGACAACAGCAATGAGGCCTCAGGTTTGAAAACTTTTATTTTCTCATGATAAATACTGTCTTTTCTGTGCGGTGTGGAGGGGTCGGTTGGGGGAGTGCAGCCACAGAAGGTAACACGTTTCCTATTTTTATTTTGCCTGCATACTTGTCTCTGTATGGTTGCTAAAGAATGTTAAAGGTACCTATTATAATTTAAAGCATGCTAAGTAATGATCATTTTAAGCGCTTGCCTTTTTCTCCTTGTCTCCAGAAATGACAATATATATATATATTTTATGAAGGGATGTATAAGTGCAGGTACCACAATTTCTAGAGAGTGAATAGAAGTTGGTGGTGGTGTTGTTTTTCTTTGTGTATGTTTTTTTTTGTATGTTTTTTTGCGCATTTGTGGTCCTAAGGCGGATAGATATTGCCTTCAGCGGATAGCCACAAGTGAGGTGAATGACCTGCTGTGTGTTCTCTGGAATAGGGAGTCTAGATAGGGACTAGCCTATTACCACTCAGAAAGGAGACGTCCTTCTGAGAGTAGAACGAGTGAGATATCTCAACTTATGTACTGGGCTGCTGGTACACAGCCATAATGTTAAACGGTGGAGCTCTTGATCCCGGAGTTCCAAATTATTGTCATTTCTAAAGAGACTAATAAGAAATTGTGATAAATATGGAAAAAAAATGTTTTACCTGTCATGAATACATTTGGATTAACAAATGATAGGGAAAAAAAAAAGGGTTATTGAAAATAGCAAAAGCAACAGGACTAAGTATTGTTAAATTGCAACCAAGTGCTCCTATCATAAAAATGATGGTGAGTGGAGACCCAAATGCCCTGAAACATTATGTAAAATGGTAAAATGGTGTAAACTAACAAGAAAGGAGTATGAAGAGGACCCATCTGAATGGCCGCCAGAGGGGTCCCTTGATACACCTGAAATTGATGTATTGTTTAAACTGCTTTTTAAAAGGTCTGATTGTGGAGGGATTGAATGTTTAGCAGCTTGGAAAGAATTATCTAGGAAAGATATAACCCCCCCTATAAAATAGGCTCAGAGAAAGCTGCTTTACATGTAGAAAATAAGGATAAAATACCCAATGCTTGGGTTTCCCCTTATGACTCAATAAGAAGGGAATTATTAGGAGCATCTGCACCTATGGTATAGCAAGTGGAAACTGCAGAAGGGGAGTCAGCTAATGGGGATACAGGAGATCACTCTAAATATTATGATAGAAACTCCACAGTATAGACACATAGGTAAAATTGTTAATAAACAGTATTCCCTACATTACCGTAGAGAGGAACCATTCTATGATGTAGATGGTACAATGGCATTTGAAAAAGAAGGGGAACTGTGGCAGTATACTCTAGCAAGAGCAGATGCCTTAGCAAGATTTAATAAATTAAGTAAATTAAGTACTAATACTCCGCCAGTAGGGAGTTATAGAGATCATGCCTCGCCTGTATTAACTAGGCAACAGGTGAAACGGATGGGATTACTACCCCAGCACACCCCAGAAGATACACTAAGGACAAAAGAGTATTTAAAATCCAAATTAGAACCATTTGGATAAAGCCCCTTGAGAGAGGTAGCTTTACCGGGGGAGGAAGATGACCAGGGTAATTACACCGCAAGACTAGGAAAAGTTTATGTCCCCTGGAAACCTAATGAGATTAGGGCAATTATTGTTGATCTACCCAACTTAGAGAGATGTCAAAAGAAGTGGTATAAAAAGTTGATGTGGATAGAGAAAACGCAACAAGCTACATATATGATATGTGAATCTTGATTGATTGTGCAGTGTCAGAAAAGTATGTGTATGTATGGAATATATTTGCAAGATATGCGAGCATTGATAGATGTTGTGCAAAAGAAAGGTGAGGATGTGTTAGATTACTGGAATAGATTCAAAGATGCTATTCAGAAAGCATAGTGATTGGATTCCAGATGATGAAAGTGATATGAAACGACCAGAGTTGGTGAATGTATTGGTGGATGGAATGTTGTAGGGAAGAAATAGAGCTTCGTACGGTGGGATTGAGAAAGAAACCTGCCCCTGAGTTAGTTGAGATTGCTCAAATAGCGTACGAAGTGTTGGAAAAAAAAAAAAAGGAAAGACATGGTAGAAAAGAAGAAAACAAAAATAATGAATATACAACTACCAGAGGTTAAGGAAAAAGTCCCTGAACCTAAGGGGGTACCAGTATCTGCAGTGCAGGTAGCACCTCAGGGTGTACCAGTAGCCCCCCCCCCTAGCCACCTTCGGGAGTGATATATATCTCTAATTATGGGGCGCCACGGCAAAGACGTGGAAATTGGAGACAAAATGAGGGACAGCGCATTAACCCTAGAATTCAGTCCCGATACCAACAAATCATCCTAAATAGAGTAAGGCTCCCAACCCTGCAGCCTCGTGCCCTCCCCACTTGTTACAAGTGTGGATTGAGTGGGCATATAGCCAAGGACTGTAGGGAGCGCTAGGATAAGCTGGGATGTGGTGACAATATAGATGACACATTTTATCAAGCTTTAGCTGTAATTTAAGTTGATTCTGTTGATGAGCCAATAGTTGTAATAAATGTAAACGATATTGATTTGTGTGGTCTTATAGACACAGGGGCTTCACGGTCTCTTTTACATGTCTTTGATCCTAACTTACCACTTTCCAATGAAAGAGTTTCGTTGGTGGGAGTAAGTAATAGTATAATCTCAGCAAGATTTACGCAATCTGTACCGGTGACATTGGGAGAGCATTCAACAGAACATTAATTTGTATTGTCTCCGCATTCCCCCTGTAATTTATTAGGAAGAGATCTGCTTTCTAAAATGGGGGTAACAATTGCATTATCTCCGGATAAAACTGTTATTGACAAACTGCATAGGTTAAAAGAAGAAGCAACTGACTTGTTGTTTATGCCTTTATTAGTAGCGGATATGGAGGGAGGAATTTTAGAAGAGGCTAAACAAAAAATTAACCCTTCTATATGGGTAACAGGAGCGAATACTCCTGGTCTTATGAAAGTTGCCCCTGTACGGTTAAATAGAGACCCTACATTGCCAGTACCTAGACTACCTCAATACCCCTTATCTCCTGAATCATTTGAAGGTATTAAACCAGTAATAGGGAAGTCACTACAGGAGGGTGTTCTTACTCCTTGTAGGAGTTCAGCTAATACTCCAATTTATCCAGTTCCCAAACCTATAAAAGCAGGAGAGGATACTTGCAACAATACCTCCTTCAGCAACTCACTTTACTGTAATTAATCTTGTCTCAGCCTTCTTTAATGTTCCTGTTCATCCAGATGATCAATGGTTGCTAGCCTTCACGTTTGAGAAAAAACAACTTAACTGGACTAGATTGCCAATGGGGTATCATGATTCCCCCAGTTGCTTTTCTCAGGCGCTCAAGGATAAATTAGATGAGTGGCAGCCACTCATGGGATCAGTATTAGTGCAATATGTGGATGATCTCTGGCTAGCATCCTCTGATGAACAGGCTTGTACTGAGGATTCTATCTCTTTAATGAAATTTTTAGCCAGTATAGGACAAAGAGTAGATGCTGCAAAAGCACAATGGGTTAAATTAAAAGTACAATACCTGGGCCACTGTGTCTCCCAAGGTATCAAACATTTGACAGATAAAAGGAAAAAGGTAATTGCAAAGCAACGAATGCCCAGTTGAGAGCATTCCTTGAAATAATGGGATATTGTAGACAGTTTTTACCTCAATATTCTACAATTATAGGTCTTAGCTGTTCAAATTAGAAGGGAAAGATGAGCTAAGTCTAGCAGAATTAAGATATATGTTACAAATGCCCCAAGAGTGGGGACTCAAGTTTCAGCAGATAGTGGAGTATGGTGATTTGATTATAATGAAAATTTCATTCCTTCCCTGAACTTGCTGTCTTGAATTTGGGACAAAATACAGAACCAATGATTGATGTGTCAGTTAATGGTTTGTCTATTCTGTGTTTAATAGATAAAGGCGATTCAAAGAGTTTGTTAAATATATGTGATGCCAATGTTACCACTTCGAATTGTAATGGAAATTTGTAAGTTCTGTATATAATTGTATTCTATTTTGTATGTATTGCACACTGCCCTCACTGTGCACACAGCACTAATAATGTTTTCAGTGAATGTTTACATTCTTTTGAGTCCTGATTAGAATAAGCCTGCCTATGTAACGCCCCTTGTTACCATAAACGTACAATTGTAATATTAATGTGATACCTACGTAATCATGTGCATAAAAACCTTCAATTGCGTCATAATAAAGCAGAACAGTAATTTGGAAAGATGCTGAGCGTATCTTTTGTGTCTGTTCCCTACTGCAGTAGTTATTATTAATTTGGAACCACTAATCAATATGAGGATAGGAGTTGCCTATCATCAATTCAACCGAGTCAGCATGGCGAGCCAGCCAGGAGGGGATTCCAGGTGACCCTGAGTATCCGAAACGAGGAGCTTGAGACGATCCGGGAATTTCTGATAATCAGCCGGCTGAGGTAAGCCTTTTGCTTACATTTGAGTTATCAGACTTCCTTGATCGGTAAGGCATTTTCGGGACAAAGGGTACCTATTTTACTCCCCTTAATCAAACTGTATTGATTGGTGGTTATATGTTATGTTGTCCCTGTCTATTGTCCATCGGAGTGTTATAGATAAGAAAGGGAATAATAGTGCTGTTCACAGGTATATGTAGTAAATCTGCTAGATAAAGTAGTTTAGAGGCAAGAGGGTATAGGCACAAGTAGAGAAGAGAGAAGACTGGCCAGTCATTATGGGCATTAAATTAAGCAAGGGAATGAAGGGTAAGAGACCCTCAAAAATGCCCAGCGCAAGAGGAGCGCTATATATGACCCAAAGGTGCGGTTCCGCCTATACTGAGCCCCTAGATTAATGGTTAGAGTGGACAGGGATCCACAATGGGTAACTGGGTTACCAAGGTCCACAGGGACTAAGAATCATGCAGAGTAAACAGCTAGAGAAACAGCTATCTATGTGAGCAGGATGGATCAAGGGTGACATTAACACTAGACAGAAAGGGACATTTTCATGTTAAGTTGTGGGATGAATTTGGGGTCAGGCACTACAACTATTAGAGTCAGAAACAGAGAAATGAGAGGTAAAACAGAATACTTTATATGTTGTCAGAGAGAGAAGATGGGATGAGTACTCTGGCTGCCCGTCTGATCATAGAAGCTAGATATAAAAGATATCTGAACAAAATAAAGAAAGTAGAATTTAGACAGGAAAATATTAATGAGAGTTAAAAGAAAGTGAGAGAATGATATGCATGTGTTGTGTACAAATGGGAAAAATGTAAGCGATTTTAGAGAGATATTGGTGTATGTGTGTGCGAATGCTGGGACCTTTAGTTCTATTGCTTGTGTGTGTCATGTACGCAGATGTGACCCCCTCCTTTGTGCTCTCCTGAAAGAATGTGGTCAGTGATAAGCTGGAAGGACACCATGCCAATTTCTGTTTTTTAGACAAAACATTTATAACAAAATGTGCCGGGTTAACGAATCTAATGGTAAACAATGTGATCACAATTATTTTGAATCTGTTTTCCAAACATGGTAAAATGAAGGTTACATTTAACCGTGTATTACACAAATTGAATATCCTTTGATAGTGGAAACAGTGCATTTAAAAAAGGGAAATTAAGTAAAATTAAGTAATAATGAGTATTAATTTCTAATATGAGTTTAACAATTTTATTAATAATATAGATATATTGAAACTGGTTTAGACAACCTTTGGTTGGAAATGAAGTCGAGGTTAATGGGGAAATTTGTAATGAATGAGATTAGTTTAGATTAAGATAACAATTTTGTAATTTTACATTTATTCAATAAGCCCTTATTGAGAGAAAAAAAGATTAAGATGAGGTTGTTATTTGGAATACAGCTGCCATAATATTTAACAAAGCCAAGATGGATGGAATACATAAGAAGTTTTTCTACAAAAATGATTTCCATTACAGAATCAGCAGGTAATTTTGGTCGGGGTAAGTAATGATGTAGTTATTGTCAAAGTTACTGAACCTCTATAAGTAAGAATGAGAGGTCAGTGTCATAAATGTTCTTTTGTTTTATTGCCATACTCCCCTGACTATCTGCTAGACAGAGGTATAGTAATAAATATAGGAGTAACTATAGTTATAACCAGTGAAGGAATGGGAGTAAAACATACTTGAAGTAAAGGGAAACTTTAGATTTGCTCCTTATGCCAGCAATTTATTAACCCCAAGCAGAAGGGGCTATTGTAAATATTTATAGTGACTCAGCCTTGCTATAAGCATAGGGCATAGTTTTGCACAACTCTGGCAAGAGAGGGGTTATCCGTCAGCAGCAGGAACCCCTATACAACATAAAGAATTAATTGCTAAATTATTGGCAGCGGTCCAGCTGCTTCTTAAAGTTGCAGTAATTAAATGTAAAGCACATACCAGAGCAGATGATAGTATATCACTTGGGAATGCTTTGGCTGATAGGTATGCTAAAGATATTATACATTCTTATGAGCCAACTACAGCGCTTCCAACATTCCTGCTCACAGATCTTCAAGTGGATCTGGAAATTTTATCAGCTCTACAGACAAGCTCGCCTCATACATCCTTGTGGTCGATTTAAGTATTTTTGCATTGATCAATTTTTGAACTGGCCAGAGGCTTGGCCCACGTCCAAAAAGTGATGCCAGAACTGTGATAAAATGTTGTGGGAATTGATCCCAAGGTTTGGTATAGGGTCAATAATTTCCTCAGATAGAGGTACACATTTTGATAACAAACTTATGGCAGAAGTAGTGAATATTTTGAGTATGAAACAGCAATTGCATACTCCTTGCAGATCTCAAGCTAGTGGCATGGTGGAATGCAGCAATCAAACCCTGAAGAGGTATTTAGCCAAAATAACTGCTAATGGACAAAGCACATGGGTAGAAGCGTTACCTATAGCCTTTAGGACAACCCCTAAAGAGAAACATGAACTGTCACCTTTTGACATATTATTTGGGCGACCGCCCAGGAGACTACATTCATCTCTTGTGCAGCCAGAGACAGTGACTTTAATGAATGGACATTGCAAATTGGCAAATGTGTTTTCTGATACTTTTTCCAGAGCGAAAGCAGGACAACCTGTGGACACGAGTGAAGAAACTCATGGACTAAAGTTAGGAGATTGGGTGTATATCAAGAATCACACACCCCGGACTACTTTGTCCCCTAAGTGGAAAGGACCATTTCAGGTCATTCTTGTGTCTCCTACCGCAGTGAAGCTGAAAGACTATAAGTATAGGGTGCATGGTTCATACTGTAAGAAGTCTTTGGTTCCAAAAGAGAATATAAGCCGGTCTGCTGCTGGCAAGAATTGTTCTGTACCTTTACCTTCCAGGTCTCCTCCACTGACTCGTGCGCAAGCAAGAAGACTGCAGAATGAATCTCCTAGGGCCTAAGATGAATGCGAAGCTCTGGAGTGTTATCCTCTGCGGTGGAGTGGTGGTATGGATTACAGTCATGGCATATGAATGGACATACAAGAAAGAAAAGGGTAAAATACAAGACACTTTTCTTTTTAATGCTACTGTAATGGAAGAAATGTCACAACTTGAACCGGTTTCAGATGCAAGCTGCCAAGAAGCTGAATATCACTAACTGCTGGATATGCACACATGCACCTATTTCCCATAAGACTTTCTCCTCTTTGTTAGGAATACCTAGCACTTTAGCTGAAATAGAGGACAGTGTACACTTTGGTGAAGTCAGTAGAACAATGATTGACAGAGCTATTTCACTTCTACTATTCACAAATGCTCCATTAAGAAAACCAGCTGTCTGCATTAACTTTTACTTTGGTAGAGTCATACCTGCTACTTGGTATATGGAGGATAATGACTTTCAAGAAACACAACTCCACAAAATACCTATACACTTTTTTAAAAAAGACTTTGTGCACCTTGTTAAAAGGGATCTCACTGACTAATCAGCTCCAGGAGAAGATGAAACCCCAGGAGGAAAAGAGGAAGAGGACTCTGAGATTAATGAGAAAGATGGTGATTCTCCTATCAGGCCTACATTTTACCCTAAGTCAGATGATAACTTTACAAGTATTGAACCACATGACAGAGAGATTAAACCATTGTTTTCTATTCCTTGGGTAAATAGATGTTGTATTAAGAAGGCTTTCAGTTTCATCATTGATTTGGCAGACCTGATGGATAACATTACTGCCCTGTATGATAGAAACTTTATAGCCCTTGCTATAGAATTGAAAATGATCAAAAAGGAGGTTTTGCAGCACCGGCTGGTGCTGGATTATCTCACGGCCAGTCAAGGAGGAATATGCGCCATAGTGGGAACTACTTGTTGTAACTACATTGGAAATGATACAAAGACTGAAGATGCCATCATTTCACATGTAGAAAAAGTACAACAAATGAAGGTTAAATTTTGCAAAGAACATACCGAAACTACTTGGGTTGAAGGTAACTGGGAAAGCTGGCTTTCCTGGCTCAATCCTCTCAACTGGTTTTCTGGTATTGCAGGATGGTTTTCTGGAATTTTACATGGTATTTTATACATTGTTATAAATGTTATATAAATGTTGTCTGAAAATAATCACACGTGCTGGTACTAATATTGGTTCTTCTGAGCTCTTAAGGTCTCGAGTCAGAACTGCTCATGAAATGGTGGTCCGCATACCTGGAAACCAACCTAAAGACACAGAAGAAGCTTAAAAGGGATACCGAAAGAATTCTAAACCCAGGAGGGACTGTGAAGATATATAAAATATAGGAACCATATCTTCTACTTATCCAGAGTTCCTCTTCAATATGAAATTGTATTTTTGCACT
This sequence comes from Lithobates septentrionalis, assembly GCA_037952835.1. Classification (NCBI taxonomy): domain Eukaryota; kingdom Metazoa; phylum Chordata; class Amphibia; order Anura; family Ranidae; genus Lithobates; species Lithobates septentrionalis. Next base: position 1,799,349 of record JBBDGP010000358.1, read on the forward strand.
TAACTTGTTTTTCTATTTTGTTTCTGAATTCTTTGGTATTGCAACACATGTGGCTGGCCAGTTGACATTAAAATGTTCTGCCAATGACCTGACACAATTCTTGGAAAAGATGTGATAGGAAAGATATTGACGTAGAAAGTCCCTGTTTAAAAGCCAAATTAATTTCTTCCAAATAATTATTCTTTCTTTCTGTCAAAATAACTTGACAGATAAAATAAGCAAGGTCAAAGTAACCCAGAAAACTCAGAACACTGGCCAAGAACTGTGTTGAAATATTTAATGAAATACGTATTTGTGATGTGTAACTTTGGGCTTTTGCCCGACATAAGACTGTAATGATATGAGTTGCTATAAAAGTCCGTATCGCTCTGTAACCTGTATCACTATCAATCCAGATGTGATGTGATCCGCTGTATGTACAGTGTATATTCTTGAGTAAACCATGTGTGAGACGTATGCAGCTGGCGTTGATGTCCTTTATTTCAAGGTTCAACTTCTCATTTCTACATCCTATCTGGGGATTATAAGCTTAAATAATGAAAAATCCTTTGGTACACTGAAGCACTTCCAACACATTTCTTCTATACCCACTTCAAGGCAGCAAAACGTACATTGCAGTTTTGAAGCAGTTTCTCATGGCTATGGCTGCAGC